>NC_061156.1:38226407-38258907 GCF_022113875.1 Hydra vulgaris
TTTAGTTTGCTGTCACTAGGTTTTTTCGGTTGGAGGAAGCGGGTGTTCGAGTCTTTCCTAAGCTTAAGAAATTTTGAAACTTTTTTAATCTTGCCGTACATATTTATTGCAAAAAAGAATACGTAGCAAAAGAACAATTTTGATTGTTAAAATAAAATTTATTATATTTAATATCACTTAATGCGTTTTATACATGAACAACATGAGAAACCTAAAGTTTTTTTTATTTTATACATATATTAAACACAATTCCATATACGTCCTGCAAACTCTACTTAGGCTAAAAACGTTTACATTTATAGACGTTTGCAAGTACGCTATATTAAGGGCAGAACAAAGAAGATGGCGTAATTTTAGAAAACAGTAATTATCAAGAGAGGGGAGAGTCATGGCAGATAAATAATCGAAGTTTTGATATTTTCACTCGGATGAGACTATATGGTTTAAGTTTTGTTAATTTTGTCAATTATTTTAAATATAATAATACAAATACAAGATCTATAATCGAAACAGTTCGTCTAAAAAGGACTTTTAATTATTAAAAAAAATTTTCTATAATTAGAAAAAGTTTTACAATTCTATCCTTTATGTTGTGTAAACAATTTTAAGCGCAACATGTATTTAGCATTTTTGTTATCAATTTTTTAAAACTTGTTACTTTTTTATCCACTTTCTTTTGTGATTCAACTTTTTTTAATTCTTTATAACCTCTTCCTCTTTTAAAAGAATCTTTTTAAACTCTTTTATGACAAATTCTTCTTAAGATACAATTTTCCCTAATGCTTAAAATACTAGTTCTTCACGTGATACAATCTTTCTTAACTCTTTATAACCACTTCTTCATGTGATTCAATCATTTTGTCTCTCGTACGGCTAACTTTACCACTTTTTTGCAACGCTTAACTTTAAAACAGCGTATCGCAAATAATTTTTTAAATTCAAAATTCAATAAAATAAAGTTGCAATAATGTATGACGTAAATGTTTCTTTAATATTTCTTCACTTATAAAAAAATTCTATCTTTTTTGGCATTTTTTATAACAATTTTCTAATAAAATTTTTAATTATCAAACGTTATCAATGATTTCCTTCTTTTTACATGACTGCCAACCCAATTGTTTTTGTTTGACGTAAAGGTAACTTAACCAACAAATCCGACATCGAGACGATTTGGAAACGCATATCTATATGAACTACAAGTAAGCAATCCGTAATACGAGTTATTAGTAATTAAATCAGTAATAAAAATAAAAATATATTATTAACTTGATATATTATCTAAAAAATCCAATACAAATATATCTATAAATAATATTATAAGTTTGACTCCCTATATGCACCGTCATTGGTTATAGTTAACGAAATAAAGACTCATTAACATCAGTTAAGTTTTTTTTAAAACTTGTCACTACACGGCTGGTATTTGAAAAAGAAGTTCAAGTAATGCCTGCCAATACCTAAAAAAAGGGACGAAAAAATAACTTCAATAAATAATTTCTAATTTCTAAAGTACTACTTGCATTTAATTATTTATATAATTAGGATAATAAAACGACAGAAAGTATAAAGAATAAAATAATAGCTGTAACAGCCTAGTTCTATTAACACAAAACACAGTAACAATAGCGCATAACATAAAATTTTTGTAAGCACGCGTTATTATGTGTTTCCTGAATAATTAAAAAAGAAAAGATTATAAAAATGCCCCACAAATGGTTACTTTACATGTAGAAATAAACAGTTTTATAATAATGTAATAGAATAACTCGTTTATTCATACTCCTATTTTTAAACCCCTTAAAGTTAAAAATAAGCTTAATAAAAACAAAACTGCAAAAAAAAAGCCTTTCTTAAAGCTTAAAAAATAGCTGAAACAAATAAAATTTAAACGTCTTTAAAAATTAAAAAGGGTGGTCCTTTTTGCTTTTAATCTAATAAAAATGTAATACATAATTTGCTAAATTATTTTATATACTTACTTTTTTTATAATATGATCCTAATATTGCTATTATAATTTATCTATTATTTCTAAACTAATAAATAGTAATTAAATTCCAAAAAATAAAACTCTTTAACTTGCTAAGTATATTTTTCATTAATAACCGAGTGCATTTAGAAAACGCGCTCTTTCAAGTTTAAAGAAGTCCAGCCTCTTTTACAATAAAAGTTTTATAATGCAATCATTTTAGTTACTTTAAAAATTCCCAGGTTTTCTAAGCATCTATAAAAACTTTTAGTTACGCAGCGTTGCTAAAAACTTACATAATTACTAAATTAAAGAGCAAGATAGAAGATTGTTATTACTCAAGGTAATAGTAATCACCAACCATATCTTCTATAATTTTAAAGTAATCAGTTAAATGACCTGATATTTTTTTCTAATACGAAATTCAATTTTCCTTTAATTTTCTTCATCTTCAAACTTACAGGAGATGTTTGAAACAAGATATCATTGGAACTAATTTTATTTTCTATTAAAATATTGCATTGTTTATGTATGGGAATTTTTTAATAAAATTTCAATTGTCATTGCATTTTATTGTTCATTTTGGTGCAATCTTGCATGCATTACATAAGAGCTCATTATAAATTTTGCATTTAAATAATATATATGTTAACAATTATGGCAACCCCCGGAATATTTCGATGTTTTAGATTAAATATTTTCAAGTATAACTAATTTTGAAAAGCAAACAGAAATTTTATGTATGTTTATGCTTATGCTTAAATAAGAAAACTTTGCAAAAAATTGGTGTGATTGCCAATGATATTTTTGTGCAAGAAAAAAAAAAAACGAAAACGTAAAAAAAAAAGACTTTCATTAACGAAAACAAAAAAGTACAACAAATTTATTTTAAGAACAAGAACATAATAAAAATTATAATTTTAAACTTTCAAACTGAATCAAAAATGATTATAAAACAAAAATATTTTTGTTCTAGTTTTAAAACAAGTTGAATTTTATAATATATATAATTATAATATAATATAATTATTCGAACTTAATTCGCATATAGCTGTAATACAGTTCAAAAATATTTATTGGAATGTATTTATTCGAAGTCAAATTGAAAGACACAGTTAACAAACACAACTACACGACGAGTTTGAGTAAACATTGCGCTTGTAGAATGAAGAATATTTTTAGTATAAAATTGGAAAAATTACGATACGTCACTCGACAAATCAGTATTACTGGTATTGTGGTTAATCTTCCTCCGGCTATTTGCCATATAGAGGCCACATAACCAAGACCTGCAAAGACTGGTTCAGCTCGGTAAGGAGCGTCATAACCCGCTCTACAGACCGAGAGTAAGGTGAGTTTGGGAAGAACAAAGATATATTCAAGTGAAAGGCAGAAGTAGTCGAGTTAGAATGATAGCATAGAGAAAGCGGCCAGGATTGCACACGATTTTAGAAGATGCAAGCAGTACTGTTAATTAGGTCACCTAATTCATATAGGCCGACAAAGACTTTCTTTAACTTTTCTTGTCGTCAAATCTTGACAAATCAATATAACTTAATGGAGAAAAATTATGCAATGCGAAGCTGCGTGGAAAGAACCTAATAAATCTTACAGTTTGTTTATTTATCTGTTTGAGGGCTTCTTTTCATTTTGAAACAAACTGATTTTATCATTTTAGAGTAAACACTTAATAACAAATATAATTTTTTTTATAAATAGACTGATGAATAGATAGATATAAATATAAACAAAACTTATACAAAAATTTTCACCATTGCTAGCTTTACTTTTTAATAGCGATAAACCATCTGTAAGTACACGTTGAGCTAGAAGAATAGGAACTTAAAAGGTGAAGTGGATGAAGACAGACCCACTCTGTTAGAATTGCCATTAAGTCAGACCTTGACGTTTTTTTCGTGCATTAATCGTAAAAACACCGCATGGCTAACTAATTTAAATTCTTGACTTTAAATAACTGCAAAAGTATTGCAATATTTTTATACAAAAAACATTCCTTGTTACTACGGACAAAGGACCAAATAGGATCAACAGCATATAGTTCTGGAGAATGAAAGCTCAAGCTGAACGTGATATGTTTAATTAATAAGAATAAGATTGTTATTGTAAGGGTTAGTAAAATCATTAGTAAAGTGAATACCGTAATCATGCTACGGGTAATTAGGCGTATTTATTTTATTTACGTGTTATGGGATGTTATTTGTTGACTACTTGAAACATCAAATTTTGTTTCTTGTAGGTTGTATTTCTTACAACCTGTTACATAAAATATATACACTATAAGCGTAATACTGTAGTGAAAGCTTTATAGCATTCGTTGGCAATTGCATTGTTTGCGGTTTTTATTACTTTTAATGTGTTTAAAATAAAAATTGATACTAGAATTTGTAAAAAAAAAATATGTTAAATTTACTAAATTCAATTCACTTATTTGAAAATACTATAATTTATTTCAAATTACAGACCATGAATATTTTCATTAAAAACCGTGTAAATACATTAATCATTAATTATTTTTTATAAACTATTTACATCAAAAAGTTTGCTAGTACCAATATTGTAAGAACTCAATACTATTGCAGAAAGATGGAACATTTTACACAGTAAAATCCATACTCTTGTCCATGAAGATTTAGCCAATTTGAAAAAGGTTGATGTAAAATCAATAAGAGCTGTAAATGTATTGTTAAATTAAATTACAGATGGTAGCTGCTGCAAGACAAATTGTTACCCATTTTAATCACTCTAGTATTGTACTATAACGCATAGATAGCATTATAAAAAAATCCTTAACGCATTTCTCAAGAACATAAATGTCAGACTACCAACCAATACAAGACTTAGGCACACGCTGGAATTCAACATACTATTCATTTGAGAAATTTTTAGAACCAGAATAAGCTGTCTTGTTTTATATAACTAATCGTGATTCTTTAAATAATTGAGCACCTGGGCAATAGATGTTAATGGCAAAATTTACTACACTACTCAAACTGTTTGAAGAAGTTATAAAAATAATCAGCTCGGGTATTTCTTGCTCATCTAAGATAAATTCACACGTTGTCACGTTATTAAACTACCTGGGAATGAAAGAGACAGCACAGAGTACAGAGAGTTTATAAATTATAAGAAAAAACAATTTATCAATTTGAAAACTTGGTTAAACTTGAAATAATACTTGAAAATCATAATTGAAAATCAAACTTGAAAAACTATCAACTTGGTTAAACTTAAAAATGACAAATGTCTTGTTGCAGCTATTCTTGACACACAATCAAAACACACTTGACACACATCAAAAACAATTTATTGAAAATAGTAATAACATTAACAGCAAAACAAACACCTCATTAAACTATTACGGAAAATAATTTGAAGCATCTAGTAGCACCAATCATGACTCATCTCAATTTTCCGAAAGAAAAATGTCTATTAAAGTAATAAAACAATTGTATTACTCTTTTCTAGAACTGTTTTGAGAAATTCGCTACAGAAAACACGCACAGAGAAAAAGATTAGCTATTAACAAATGCAAAAAAAATAGTTATTAATCATTATAATGCACCATTAATAAACTCCCATAAACAAACTTGCTTTAAATAAACAAAAAATCTGTTTTGAGTCAACGTTCTTCAAGTTTTATTCATCACAAAGTTTATTATTTGTACACGAAAATTATTAAATTTTTCAAAAAAATTTAAAAAAAGTTGAATTCCTTGTGGACAAAACAAGTGCAGCTCCACAAAATATTGACCAAGCGGTATTTCGCTATCAATTTTTCGTAGCAAATCCTTTGTTGTCGATCACAGCTTTGCGTCTTCAAGGCATAGATTCAATCAGGTGATCAATGAAACTTTGCGGAATCGCTGCCCAGGCCTTTTTGATTTGTTCAAACAGTTGATCCTTATTACGAACACATTCACGAATTATCTTTCGGTTGACAATCTCCCACAGGTTATCGGTAAGGTTGAGATCCGGAGATTGAGGCGGCCAATCTATAACCGATAGGTTATCGTCTTGAAACTACTGCTTGACTACTTTTGCAGTATATTTCGGATCGTTGTCTTGCTGAAAAACCTACTTAATTAGCGTATTCCATACAGAATGAGGTGATGTAACATCTTTCTGGATATTTTTATACATGAAACGGTTTATTATTCCATCGACTCGATGTATTGGATCTAGACCGTTAGCAGAAAAACATCCCTAGACCATTTCATTGACTCCACCATGCTTCACGGTCTTATGGCAGTAACGTAAATTGTGGCGTTTTTCGGTCGGTCGACGTACACGGCAAATATCATCGCTCCTTATGATTCACCAAAAAACAGGACCTTTTTCCATTTCTGCACATTCCAGTCAAAATGAGATGTAGAAAAAACAGCAGTCTTTTTTTCTGGTTCTTTAGTGAAATCAGCGGTTTCTTTACATGAATACAATCCGGCTTCAACAGCACGTCGTCTGATAGTTCGGTCCGATACAGGCAGCTCTAATTGGTTTTTATCTTGACTGATGATATCCAGGGATCCATCTTGACAGATCTGAAGATCATAGAAACCTCTCTAAAAGTGGTGGAACGTGTTTTTCCACCATTGTTATCTGCTGCCAACTTCCCCGTAGAACGATATTTGGAACATAATCTTGATACGGTCCATTTTTTCACGCGATATTTATCACAAATACTTTTTTGTGACATTCACTTACGTAATCGCCAATAATTTTCTTTTTTTGTTTCAATCCAAGACTGTTGAAAGCCGTTTTTGCACTTGAAGTCATGAAAATAACAAAAATAAATAATCACGCTTCTTAAGGCTTACCTTGTGATGATACAATAATGCTCTGTGGAACACAACGTTTTGATTGGATGTGGATTGTATTGATGTAATGAAACACTTGTTATATTTTACTTCTTTTATTGATGTTCTTCGATAAAACACTTTGATAAAACTCATTTTGATAAACTGTCTTGATAATACTGACTGATTGACTTCCATATATTGACTGAATTACATGTTGGTTTACGTGTCTCTTATATAGAAGAATGAACCTATGTGAACCTGTTATGGAAGATTCTAGACGCTTCTTTTCGATGCTTGTGGAAGCTTCTGGATGCGTCTGGATGCTTCTGAATGTTTCTGGATACTTCTGGATGTTTTTGGATGCTTCTAGATGCTTCTTTTGAAAACTTCTTGAAGCTTCTGCATGCTTATGAAAACTTCTGGAAACTTTATTTATTAAAAAACTTCCGTGACGTTGACACGGATCAGACTTAAGAAAATGAAACAAACCAAAAAAGTTGCACTTGTTTTTTTGCTGCAAAATAGTACTTGTCAATAAAATTCTGCCTGTCTGCTGTAAGCTAATTGCTCATGTCATGGCATGCTATGACTCCAGACTCCTGTACTGTTTGCTGTGGTACTATAGTTCGTTTCGTTTTTAAGACATGTAAAATGAAAAACACTTTTTAGCCTTATTCGATGTTCGTTGCAAATGTTTTGTCAAATACTGTATATACAGTTGCGAAAAATAAAATAGCACCACTAACGGTATTTTCCTTTTTGTTAAAAAAACACCATGCAAAATAAAATATTAGCTAACATGTTTATTTTCTAAAACAAATCATTTTGGGAAAAAAACTGCTTGGTGTTGCTCGATTTTAATCAAAAATGCCAATTCTGACCAAAAAATAAAGTAGCACTACACACTCTTTTGTTGTAAAATACTCTGATAACGGTAAAAATGATTGGGAAAATGGTAAGCGTTGGTTGTTATTTTTGCTGTTTTATTTGCTTTATTTTAGTGAGTATTAGTGGGAGACATTTACATTTAAAAATGGAAAAGCGGAAGGCATTGTAGTGCTTAAAAAAGAGTAATTATCCAAAAGTTAATATCATCAGGAAAATCTTATAGAGAAGTTGGTCGTATAGTTGAGTGTTCCAATAAAATGATAAGAAATGTCATGAAATTTCAAGAAAAGCCTGAAATACGAGGTCGAAAACGTTCTATTTTAACATTGCTGGCCAATCGCTTAGTCCGACAGGCTAAAAAGGAACCTTTTAAAACAGCTACCAAGCTGAAACAGGACTTAAACATCGATACAACAGTACTAGCAGTTCGGAGTTGTCTGCAATTTAATGGATTAAAAGCCTGTAGCCCCAGAAAGGTTCTACTTCTACGTGCCAGACATGTTATTAAACGTTGTTAGCACTAGAAAAATGGAGGAATAATTTATGGACAGACGAAAGTAAGATTGTACTTAATGGTGGAAAAGGCTCTCCGGCGTATGTCAGAAGACCACCGAATGCAGAATACAATCCAAAATATACCATCAAAATTATTAAACAAGGAGGTTGTAGTATAATGATATTGCCATGCTTTGTAGTATAATGATACGGGCAAACTTATATATATTGTTTTTTATAAAAATTATAAAGCATTTTACTTTTAGATATGTATTTAAAAGATTTTCAAACCATTAAAATTAGTTAATGTTTCTAATTTCAACCATCTTTTGGTGGAAGTGTTTTTTAATTTTTTGCAGCTATATATATATATATATATATATATATATATATATATATATATATATATATATATATATATATATATATATATATATATATATATATATATATATATATATATATATATATATATATATATATATATATATATGTATATATATATATATATATATATATATATATATACATATATATATATATATATATATATATATATAATATATATATATATATATATATATATATATATATATATATATATATATATATATATATATATATATATATATATATATTGTATAAAATATTACTGAATACACCAAAAAAAACAAATAATTACCAAATAATTATGACATTTTCATTTAAAATGCTAAATTTTACTCAAATTTTAAAAGCCTAATAAAAACACAAAGAGCAAAACAAAAACTCCTTTTAGAAGTTATAAAAAAATGTTTTGAACCATCTTATGGCACCAATAATGACTCATCTCCACTTCCAAAGAAAAAAAAAACAATAAAAATGATGAAACAATTGAGATACACAATAGTGTCTGGATTTGTTTTGAGGAGTTTGCTACAGAATTCAACGCACATGTCGAAAATGTCGAAAAGAAAATTAATAAACAACCTAATTTTAAAAGGGCAAACTTGAATTTGATATTTATATTTTAGCCAAAAATTAAGTTATGTATTATTCTAGAGTAAAATATTTTTAAAAAATTGAAAATCTGCAAATATAAAAAAAAAAAATCAGTTCGTAACTTGTCTATACTTTTAGCAACTTGAGTCAACAAACTTGAATTAACAAACTTCTTTTTAAACTGGATGTCAAAAATTATAAACTTTGTATACTTATTAAGTACATTAACTTAAATTTTGCCATTTTATTACATTTATTATTAACTAATAATAGCATTTATGAGGGCACAAAAAATGTTTACGTTTGCTACATTAAATAATAATCTTTATATTTAACATTTTTTTTAAATCTGTGTTATTAAGTTTAGATCAACATGAGAAGAATGAGTAAATATTTTTTTAAATACAACTACAAAATATAAGACAAAATTCTTATAAGTACTAAATAGAATAATTTATAAATTATTTTCTTATATTAAAATTATCCTCTATAGACTACATTATAATTTTTAAGCACTACATAGAGAATAACGTCTTTTATGTTTCGGTATCCGAATCTTATTCGCTGGAGTCTGTATTAAAATTAGATAACTCTTCATCATTATTCACAGCTACATTTTTACAATCATTAAGGTTGCAAGCGTTTGTGCATGATAACCCATTGTCTATGCAAAAACAATGACCTTGTTTACATTTACAGGAAAGCAAAATAATGATCTCAAAAGTAAGCAATAATAACACTATCATTTCATAGAATTAAGTAACTTTGTTCAATAATACATGGTAATAATAAAGATCTGACCTCGTCCGGAGCAGGATTGCAGCTCATCTAGTTAATATTAATTTCATCAGTATGAACAGTTCATCCATGTTCTGGAGGTGGAATTACATAGTAAATCATAAGAGCTGATTTCCATATTTTGCACTGATTGTTAGGTCTTAAAATCTGTTGATAAAAACAAGCTTTAAAAGAAGAAAGTCTTCCAGAACCAATCTTTCCTTTTTTTGAGCAGTTCATTATGTATCTAAGTTGATATACGTCTACACATTGCGTACCATACAAGTTGCAAGTAAATACAACCAGCTCTGAAATTTTTCCTCGTCAATATTAACGTTTTTACCCACATTGCTAAATAGCTCAATCATAAACTTTATAGCTTTAATCTTCCGCTGCCCAGAAAATGCACTAACAGTATCACAACCTGTATATGCAAACAAACCATGAAAGCCTTGTATGAACTTGTTGAAATGGATACCTCCTAACAATGATTTTTTCTGTGCTTCTTTTTTAATCCTCTCCAATGATAAAATTCTATTTTTATCTCTATTCCCTGAATAGAAGAATACACTTTCATTTATATGCTCTAAAAATAATAAACCCATAACAAATATATCAGTATCCGGCAGGTGAGTTACAAACTTTATGTAACCTGTTGAGAATGCGTGAAATATATGGAAAAAAATTATAGTGTCCGCTTCTTCTGTACTGTTTGCAATTTCTCTACTAATTCTATACATAGTATTAAAAGTTTAAAACATTAACTATTACTTGTGGCATAAAAACGAATAACATCTTTACTTAACATATTTGCTATAACATTTTTACCTGTACCATATAAAGAAACGGTATTTTTTGTTCTAAAGTAATTATTTCTACCCCATTCATTATTATGATGTCTTATTACTTCCAACTGAAAGAAAGACATTTACTTGTTCAACTGGATGATCATTTTTTAAACTACAACATTTAATAAAATTTGTTTATGTTTGCTTTTTTCGTTCTTCATCTTTAATTGTATTTTCCATGAATGTATCAAATTCAACATCTATGCTGACTGCGTTAACACTTGAATTCAATACTATCTGAAACAACGTTTGAGCCAACTGACCAAAAGTTAAATCTCTAGTTTTTGCTGGTTGTAAAATAGCCATACTATAATTCAAAATGTTGCCGTGGAAAAGTTCATCAAAAAGTTGTTTTGAATCTTTTTGTAGTAATGTGCTAACAAAAACTTTGAATGTTTTTCTTACGGGACTCATGTAATCCGGTAATGACAGTGAAAGGAGTCTTAATGAATAGCTAAATACATTTCTTGAATCCAATTTTTGTCTTTTCACATTAGGAATTTTGATTGATCCATCCAAAGTTTTTGACACAGTAAACTATTCCATTCTAATTTTAAAAGGTTAACCATTACTGAATATATTAAAACTTCCACTGGTTTGAAAAGCACTTGCCAAACAGAAAACAATACGTACAACGTAATAATATAGAAACAACAGCAAAAATACTATAACTTGTGGAGTTCCACATAGTTCTATATTAGGACCTTTACTTTTATTACTATACATATATGATTTATCTTCAACGTCAATTTTATTAAATTTTATTTTATTTGCAGATGACTTTAATCCTTTTTAATCTCTGAAAAATATCCAAACACTTTTTAAAGTAATCAATGAAAAACAAAATAAAGTAAATAAATGGTTACTATGCAACGAACTGTCTTTAAATGTTCAAAAAAAAAATTTACCTCTTCTACAAGTCGAGTAAATACATAGAAATATCTCTTATTTTACTTAATAACTAAATTAATAAACTATCATCAAAAGGTAAACTTACGTTAAATTTTTAGAAGCGAACTTTGATAAAAATTTATTATGGAATAATAACTAATAAACTCCATTGAAAAAATGTCTTAAAAAACATTAGAATAATTTATAGAGGTTAGACATTTTTTAAATTTTGGGTCTTTAAAATATTTATATATTTTTTTTTATACATAGTTATCTGCGTATATAGTACGTTATATAATATATAGTAAGTTATATAATATATAGTAAGTTAATATATAGTAAGTTAACTTACAGCAATATCATTATCGGGCAACATCAAATCACACTAAGTTAATAAAACTATAAAGCAAACAAAAACATTCTGTTATGAGTGTATTTATAGATGGTTAATCTGTTTCTTAAAAACATCTTTTACAGGGTTAGGATTAACTAATCATGGTAACTTAAATATCTTTTTAAACTTCACATCCATCTAATTTTGAGATTTATGTAAAAGACATAGCGTAGACTAACTCCAAAAAACTTGAAAACTTATTTTGAAAATATACACGATAAGTGTTCTACAAACTTTTTCATGAACAAATTTGTTCTTATTTAATTCAGAATTGTGGGCCATTTTTTGTGAAAAAGTTTTCCTAACATTGATGCTGAGATTTTACTTAATCAGTATAGATTAAATCATAGCAGTTTTTGTTTATTTGTTTGTTTTATGTTATATCTAATTTATTTGTTGTAATACTTTCAATTAAGACAATCTTATTTTAATGCTAATATTTTTGTAAACATTTTTCTTATTTCTTAGTTTTTGTTTTTTTTTCGGCTTTTGACTTTTGAATAAGCAAGATGCCTAATTAATTTAGAGTAAGTTTTCAGATTTTTTTTTTTAAGCTCCATTTTTTATCAGTAGCTTTTTTTTTCTTTAATTTATTTTTATATATTCTTTTGTGCCCTTTTCTCTAATACTTCTATTCAATCTCTATTTGCTTTTTTATATACTATCTGTTTACCTTTTTGTTTGTTTGTAAACTTCTGCTATAAACGACTGCAATTGCTTTGAGTTTTTAAATTGTTGCTATATAAATCTGCTTACCTTATAATATAAGTTATATGCATATATATATATATATATATATATATATATATATATATATATATATATATATATATATATATATATATATATATATATATATATATATATGTATGTATATATATATATATATATATATATATATATATATGTATGTATATATGTATATATATATATATATATATATATATATATATATATATATATATATATATATATATATATATATATATATATATATATATATATACATACATATATATATATATATATATATATATATATATATATATATATATATATATATATATATATATATATATATATATATATATATACATATATATATATATATATATATATATATATATATATATATATATATATACATATATATATATATATATCTATATATATATATATATATATATATATATATATATATATATATATATATATATATATATATATATATATATATATATATATATATATATATATATATATATATATATATATATATATATATATATATATATATATATATATATATATATATATATATATATATATATATATATATATATATATATACACACACCTATTTATTTAAAAATATATATCTAACCTAGGTTTTTATTTGTGTCTAGTTTATTTTATTTTTAGAAGTTTTTAATGCTATATATTTCAAGCTATTATTTTTTTTCTAATTTTTTTTTTCTTGCTCAAGCTTTCATACAGCAATTTTTTTTTTTTTCTACGCACCAATTTTTCTTTTTTTTTCGGCTTTTGACTTTTGAATAAGCAAGATGCCTAATTAATTTAGAGTAAGTTTTCAGATTTTTTTTTTGAAGCTCCATTTTTTATCAGTAGCTTTTTTTTTTTTAATTTATTTTTATATATTCTTTTGTGCCCTTTTCTCTAATACTTCTATTCAATCTCTATTTGCTTTTTTATATACTATCTGTTTACCTTTTTGTTTGTTTGTAAACTTCTGCTATAAACGACTGCAATTGCTTTGAGTTTTTAAATTGTTGCTATATAAATCTGCTTACCTTATAATATAAGTTATATGCATATATATATATATATATATATATATATATATATATATATATATATATATATATATATATATATATATATATATATATATATATATATATATATATATATATATATATATATATATATATATATATATATATATATATATATGTATGTATATATATATATATATATATATATATATATATATGTATGTATATATGTATATATATATATATATATATATATATATATATATATATATATATATATATATATATATATATATATATATATATATATATATATATATATATATATATATATATACATACATATATATATATATATATATATATATATATATATATATATATATATATATATATATATATATATATATATACATATATATATATATATATATATATATATATATATATATATATATATATATATATATATACATACATATATATATATATATATATATATATATATATATATATATATATATATATATATATATATATATATATATATATATATATATATATATATATATATATATATATATATATATATATATATATATATATATATATATATATATATATATATATATATATATATATATATATATATATACACACACCTATTTATTTAAAAATATATATCTAACCTAGGTTTTTATTTGTGTCTAGTTTATTTTATTTTTAGAAGTTTTTAATGCTATATATTTCAAGCTATTATTTTTTTTCTAATTTTTTTTTTCTTGCTCAAGCTTTCATACAGCAATTTTTTTTTTTCTACGCACCAATTTTTCTTATCTCTTTGTTTTTATTTTCAACAAACTATAAGCTACTTTTTGTGCTTAAGATTTAAGCCAAATAACTGACGTGGAAAAATGTAAAAAACCTATTGGAATCCTAGAAACTCCTAAATGTTTTTAAAGTTGTAGATTGTATCTGACCAAAAAACCTATCCAAAAACAAGACTCCTTTTTTCCGCACCACTCATTATTAAACTTGAATTGAAAGAATCTTGCAGCATCCTACTGTTTATATCCAAAATACTTGTCATGCTTGAAAACTTTAAAAACATCTTTATTAACCCCAACCACACCCCAACTGAACAAAATAATTTTAACAAACTTAACACCTAGAAAAAAACCTCAACGATTGTCCTAGAGCCAACAACTCTCTCAACCAGCCTTTTTAATTGGTTATTCGTGGCGACCGAGTTCACTGTATTTATACCCCAAAAAAAGTCCTTAACAATGGCACAGAGAAATACAAATTCGGTAATTGAAAGGCTGCTTGCGATGCCGCCAAGCCAAAAGCTTTAGTCTAATTCTTCAATCCAGCATCCACAACCACCAAACTTATCAAACTCAGTCAAACTCAATACTTCACCTGTTCCTAATTTACTAAAACGCCTCTACAAAAATCCGACCTTGCTCTTGAACATATTCGACAAACTTAACTTTCTACTTGCTTAAAAAAATTATTCAGATGTACTCTGTTTCTTTGAAATCTGGTTCGACCCAGAAAAACCACTTTTGATTGATAACTACTCGATAACTTTCTGCCTCTCGCGTACTTTCTCCCAAAAAATAGTCACTGTTTTCAAAAAAAACACATTCAGCGCTTTTGAATTCCAAAATGACAAAACTCTCAATAGAACTAATAGCAAATAATAATAACAAAAATATATTATAAACATAAAAACAAAACCTGCTTAACTTAAATAGAAACTTAACGGATCAATCAGTTGATTTTATTTTTTAATAAAATCAACCGTTTGATCCGTTAAGCTTCTATTCTAATTGAGAAAAAGAAACTAACTAAACTTTTTATTGTTGGAGATTTCAACTCCCTTGGAATCAAACAGAATAGCTCTGGTGGATTCTTTACAATATCCAATCCACAGGCAAATGCATTCCTCAAAATAATTCCAGACTGTCTGATGACTCAGTTCGTCCTACAACCAATATTATCAAATGATCCGTCATACATTTACAATGTAAAATTTTATTTCCTTTATGGAACCACACATTAAAACTATTTACATGCTATGCACAGTTGGGATTTTATATTTAAGGGCTTCCTTTCGGAAAGTTTTGACAAAAAATGCAAGATCTCAACTTCAAACGCACCAACTTTAAGAGCATGATTAACTACTTCAACATGATTAATTGGGACTAGGAATTTCCTAACCTGACGGTTGACCAGTGTTATGCCCATCTAACAAAAGTCTATCTCACTGCTATTTTATCATTCACTCCAATTTGCCGCAAATTATTCTCAATTAAAACAGACCCGAAATGGCTTAATGATGAAGTTATGCAAGGCTCAAAAGAGAAATCTGCTATTTTTGCCCAGCTTCTTGCAGCACCCGGAGATCGAAAACACCTAGTAAAGCTAGATTTTAACAAAGCCTCGCGGAAAGACTTGTTTATAAAGCTCTTTGCACACTCGAACATAACATCATAAGCAAGTACAAATATAACCTTTGACTTTTTTATGACTTAGTTAACAATGCCAAAAACTGCAAAAACCATATTAGAGCTCTCGAGAAAGGAAATGGCGAGCTAACATCCGACGGAACTAAGATATACAAATTTCTAAACTAACAATTTTTTTCCGCATATAGCAAGGATCTTTAGGTGATACAACTGTTCTCCAACCACGAACCAATACGATTTACATTATAAATAAAAAAAACTTATCCTAAGCCGCGGTCAAGTTGTATCCCTCTAAACTGGACAAACACAAACCACCAGGTATTGATGGATTTCATTCTTTCATCCCTTCGGAAGCTCGTTCAGCGTTAGAACTACCTTTCTCTCTGGTTTTCACAAAGTCTTTCATTACTGGAGATGTTCCTGCTTGCTGGAAGCAAGCTAATGTCACACTTAATTTTTAAAAAAGGTTGTACGACAGAGCCAGCTAACTACCGTCTCTCTCACCTCTGCTCCATACAAGGTTATGGAACGCTTAGTTCGTGACTCTATGCTCAAGCATATGACTGACCAAAATCTTATTGACAGTAATCAGCACAGATTTATTCTTCGCAGATTGTGCATAACAAATCTAACTGAGACTTTCGATATTATATCTAACGCGCTAGAATCTCATCTTGAAATTGTAATGATTCTTCTTAATTTTACTAAAGCCTTGGATAAGATTAGTCACTCGTTTCTACTTTGTCAAACTGCGCTTATATGACTTCGACACAAGTACATGTAACTGGAATGCAGTGTTTCTAAACGGCCAAAGTCAAAAGGTCATATATATGGTAAATATATATCTGAACTGTTTGATGTTCTTAATGAATTTCCGCAACGCTCTGTAATTGAATTCCTTCTCGTTGTTATCTTCATCAACGATATGCCAAGCCTTACTCATCACTGGTGTAAACTCTTTGCCGAAGACACAAAACGTATTGTTGATATCAAAGACACCTCTGACTACCAACTTTTCCAAGAGGACATCGATTACCTAGTTAAATGGGCCCACACATTGAGCATGGTTTTTAACGAGGACATGAGACAAGAGAATTAACAATCGCTTTAACACTGCATTTTTTGATAATTTGTCCGGCTCAAACTTTTGTTTGTAAATTTATGTAGGTTGAAAAATTCCTTTTACAAAGAGATTTTTTTTCTCTGTAATTGCATCGTACCTTGCTGGAACTTCCTTCCGAAATCTATTGTATCTGCTGAGTCAGTTAACGCCTTTAAAAACTCTCCAAATTTTTTCTAAAACTTTTATTTAAACACAAAAAAAAAACATTTTCATAGCAGGGCTTCGTTGCCCTGCTATGAAAATGTATTTTCATAGCAGGTAGTAAGCGCTCTGACCACTGGGTCACGGCCGCACGAATTCTAGTTAAATCGAATATAAAATTTAGGCAAAACGAGAAAGGTACTCCACTTGAAGGAAATAAGCGATTGATACTAAACAAAAATCAAGTTAAATATAACAAATAATAGATGAAAAACAAATTAAAAATTAAATTAGAAGTTAAGATGAATTGAGATCAAAAGATTTAAAAAAACAAAATAATGACTTCATAGGTTAAAGAAGGCAGAAGTTCAAATTGATAGAAGAGAATTTGAGATATGTTTAAATAAGGGGAAAAGATGATATAGACCAAAATTATACTCAAAATTGATACATTCTTATAAAAAAAAATGTACTTTTGCTTGCATCAAATTTTTTCTTTGTGAACATTTTCTTCGTGAAAATTAGCTGGTAAGTGAAAAAAAGATACTTTACTATTCATTAACTGAAAGTAGAATTAAACTAATACTAAAAGACATATTAATCCACCGCGATCATGGTTGCCCTGCTTGTAAATATTTAAGCATTTGCTATAATTTATGTATATTTTCATTCTGATATTTTATACTCTTGAAAAAAAAAATTGTTGAAAATAAATATTGTAACACAGTGGTCAACGATAAGGCAAAAATGTATTTTTCTTGCTCCAGCCATTAATTAATTTGTAAATTTATGTAGGTTGTAAAATTTCTTTAACGGCAAAATATAATGTTAAATTATGAGTTCAATTATTATAAAAGTGATAAAAAAAATAGCGAATAGTATACATTTTGTAAACTTTTAGACCAATATTTTGATGTAGTATTAAATTGACATAATATAGTTATTTCAGGTGACTACTAACCCGTGTAATATTGAAAAAAATTAAAGAAACAACTAACCAACTAAGCTATCCAGGTCCCTCAGCTTACAGTTTGGGCACGTTAAGGACCATCTCTTGTATTATAAGAAATTGTAATCATTTATTTCTAACTTGACACTTGGCTCCTTCTTCTGACTACATTTTTTTTATGTATATGACATCTTCTAAATAAGTGCATTATGATTTGCTGGTTAATTTTACTTCAATATTTAATTTTTTTTGAATAAGTTCAATCAAAATTTATATAACACTTCAAGGTTACCTAACGTAGCGGTTATGAAATATAAAAAACATATATAAAAAATTTGACCAAACATGTAAATGTATTTTTTGAAAAAAAAAAGAATTACTAGAACATCAAGTGGTTTATAAATTTTTAGATATCTTATAGTAAATTAATCCAACACATACCTTAAGCAACAAATTACTATATTTATGTTTTTACAGGTATAGTGAGCATTATGATATTAGATTTTTAATATTGTCTTTAATTTATACATGAAACTATGCAATTTTAAAGCAGTAAGAAATCCAATAAACATAAGTTATTTTAAAATTGAAAACAAAGTTTAACAATATTTGGAAATAATTGTTATAATGTTCTTGTTATAAACGTCAAACATGTTGGTGTATTTTTGCTCTAACTTATTAAACTATAACTTGTTCAAACACAATAGAGATATCTTTATCTCCGAAATAATATATCTGCATACAAAATTGACAACAAAAAAGCAAGGAAATAGTTATGAGTACCTTAGAATAATTACGGTGTCAATGTAACATTGGATCTATATTTGCATTGATTTGGTGTATTTATATACCACCAAATAACGACTTACATGCGGGAAAAAAAATAAATAAATCAGTCATATATGCAAAATCTTTATCCATGAGAGGACTCAGTGATGCCTTACTTATAATAGGAGGTTTAAATTATTCAAATCTGAACTGGTTCTCTAAATTACAATTCATTTTAAAGAGAAAATAAATATAAAACTATAAAGAAACAATCTCTAGTACAAATGGTGCGTACATCAAACTATCAGAAATTTTATATAGAATCATCTAACCTACTTTTAATTTAATTTTATTCGAAAATAAGCATTACTTCAAAATAACTATGTGATAAGTACTAACATTGATAAACAAGTAACAATCTTGTTTTTAAAAGTGGAAACTATATAAATATATATGAAGATATATCTGAAACAAACTTGTTTGATAATAAAATTGTTCCTAAATATGAAGAATGCAGAAACGGATCCAAGATTTTTTGATATTTGTGTAATATAACTCAATACCGAAAAATCCAGGTAAGCTCTAAACTTCAAGTTTTTGTATTTTCATACTTTAGCTATTTAAGGAAGATTTGCAAAAAATTGTGCTGATAAGAGCCTGGAAACAAAAAACACCTAAAAAGTAGGCATCACCCGATCAAATAAAAGCGGAATCGGTTTTTCTAAATATAAATTTTAATATCCTAAATTAGGTGGTAATATCTTTAATGTCCTAAATTTTAAAAAATCTATACCATATCTCTAACTAAATAAAATAAAAAACTGTGTTTAGAAATATAAAAATGATTTGGTAAACAATACAAATACTCATAAACGTCTGTATTCATATAAAAGCGAAAGGCAAGCATTCAAACCTAATAAAAATAATGTAATATACAATCAAAATAGTATTATTTTAACAGTAAGTAAAGACAAAGCAAACACACTGAACAAATAATTCCAACCAGATTTTATACAAAAAAATGAATCTAAGCACATGCTCTTTTTTAAATCTCAGCGGGTTATGAAACCAATAAAAAATATATATTTAACAATTGATGAAGTGTAATCCCATTTGTCAAAACTTAAAATTAGTTAGTGAAATTGGAATATTTTTTCATTTCTATTACAATAGTGAATGCATTCCAAATGCCTGGGCTTGAGTGAATGTTAGCCCTACCTTTGAAAAAAAAGGTAGTAAACTAGAACTATCCAATAACAGACCAGTTTCAATCAAATTGGTTCGATGCAAAGTCATGGATTATCTTATAAGGCAACGCATAAACGATCATCTAACGACATAAAAACGACATCACCAAGGAACAGCATGGTTTTCTCCAAATAAAATTTACACAACCAATCTACTTAAATGCACTGATTTAGTGTCAAAATGTATAGCTAGTAGTGTTGATATGATAAATTTATATTTTTCTAAAGCTTTTGATAAAGTGTCATACCGACAATTATTGCTTAATTGATTATGTATGGATTAAATAAAAAAATTTTAAATGGGATTTACCCTTTTCTAACAAATAGGATGCAAAAGGTAGTTATGGGTCATGATGTTTCGGATTAGGTGAATGCAACAAGTGGTATACAACAGGAATCTATACTCGAACAGACTTTATTTGTATGATACATAAACGACTTACCGAGAGAACTTTGAAACTACATGTTTTATATATGCTGAAGATACTCAGTTAATAAAACCTATAAAACAAACACATATTTAAAAGATTCGTTAGAACTTAAGAATAGTTTTCATGTTTTCAACTTGGAGCATCATGTAGCTTATGAAACTAAATATCAATAAGTGTGTGGTTACGCATATGGATAAAAATAAACCACATCATAAATACTCAATCACAAACGCTAATGGGTGTACTTTCAAAGTTAAAAAACCCGAAACAGTAAGAGATATACGATTTATTATATCCAAAGTCTTAAAAACTCACGCGCATCTGAATTATATTGTAGCAAAAGCAAATAGTAACTTGGGCTTTTGAAGCACACATTTCAATCAAGAAACAAACACATAAAGAAAAAGCTATAAAGAAATTATATCCGCCCGCATCTAGAATTAGCTATGCCTGCAGTGAGATCTCACCTACAAGTAGATAACTTTAAAATTGAACAAGTTCCGCGAAGAGCTATGAAAGTTGCACATTGTATGACAAGTCTTTCGTATAAAGAGCGAGTAGATGGACTTAATCTAACAACGCTGGAAATTTGAAATGGCGGACATTTCATCCAAATGTTTAACCTAGAAAATCATTTAGATATAGTAGAGTGGAGCTCACCATTAACAGGAAATAGTACGAGAAAAATTTTGTACAATAGATCAAAAACTCACATAATTGATATTTTACAAAACAGAATTGTTAAGGAGTTGAACAATCTACCTAATAACATTAACATCAAAATCAGACAATGAATTTTTAGTTATTTTTGACAGGCTAAGCTCAGGCTGCTATAGTGATCCATCTATTGTTGGTGGGCTGCACATTTAGTTTAGATAAACTTTATTTATAAATGCTCAAAAATATATAATTTATGCAGAAATATATATTACTATTACTATTCAACAAAAACAGTACTCGATATTTTTAAAGATTACAATAGTAAAAAAGTATAAATATATATATATATATATATATATATATATATATATATATATATATATATATATATATATATATATATATATATATATATATATATTGGTCCATATACATTGGCATATACATTGGCCCAACGTTGTATACAAATTTAGCCTAATGTTGTATACAACATTGGTCCAATATCGTATGTTATATATCGGCCTAACGTTTTATGCAACATTAGATCGTTGTTACAGATAAGATGATTTGCATCGCTACATTGAAAATTTATAGAGAAAAAAGAGAATGCATGATACAAGTATAAAAATTTATTTAACATAATTTATCGGTTAAATATACATATTGCTAACACCAAACTTAAACTAAAAACTGACACATTGAGTTTTAAATAAAAACTTTCACTATAAAATTTATAGAGTAGTTTCGATATTGGCTGAGCTACTTGTTATTGAATTGTATTTAGCTTATGATATTTGGTACCCACAATTATTTTATTTTCTTCCACTATCTCTTTCACATGTCTGCATAAGCTACTCTTATTTCACTTTACAGTTTATGCAAAAAAAATAGTTGTTTGTTTAATTGTGCATCAAAGAAACATAAGAAATTGAAAGTAATTCTGTAATGCAAAATTGAAACTGAAAAAATAAACTTTCTAAACCACTTACCAATAGCAGCATATACAATCAACATTTTTGCTATTCCAATTTTTTGTCTTCTCCCTGCATAGTTTAATTTTACAGCTAGGCCATTTAAAAAAACTATTCTTAGTAAATAACATATTCAATCTCCTTCGTCTTAAATCCTGCAAAAATACACAACCTGGCAATAGTTAAAGTAGTTTTTGTTTAGACTTAAATTAATATAAAATGTCATTTACAAAATTTTTTCAAAGAGTATTTTATTTAAAGTATATAAGTTATACTAAGATATTATACAAAATGCAAAAACAGATCATGAAAAAATATTTACCATTTAATTAAGTATTTTCTTGTCTTTTTCCTTTCAGAATATTTGAATTCTTCGCTGCTTTTAATGGCAATAACACTCTTTCAGCCAATACAATAATTAGCATACCTTCGTTACTCAAATTGTTTTAACTTAATTTAATGTGTTTTGTAGTTTACCAAGTTGCATTTCAATGCTTGCCCATTGTGCCAATAATACCATCATATCTTTCAAGGATGCAAATTTATCTTGAAACAATAAAGTTAACTATATTATTAAGAAACTATTAAACTAAATAAATATTATATTTACAATTTATGAAAGTAAATACAACAATCACTAATAAAACAGATAAAATTAAAGACAAAGGGGCATTTTTTTAATGATAAAAATATATACTTGCTAATTGATTCATAATATTTTTATGAATTACAAAATTTGCAGGTGTGCATTTAATTTATGGCACTGACACAAAACAATTCTCATTAATGTTTGAGATACAAATTGCACTGTAAAACAAAAAATTTCATAGTAAAACAATGTTTCTCCAACAGGGTTCGTAGCCAACTATTTATATAAAATTCAATTGCTTTTTTAAAAAATCAGATGAATTTCCTTGACTATTTTTAACAATGGTTTTTACAAAATATTTAAAATTACTATCTACTGTAATGAAGATGCTAAGATTGTACATGCTTTGAATGACAAAACTTATAAAACTTAGCTATTAGTTAAGTTGGATATTAGTATGGATCTTAATATAATGTTAGTATTCTTATTATTAAGAATGATGAATGAAAAACATGAGTTTCAGAAAAAATTAATGGCTAGCACCAAAAAAAACATAATAGCATAATTGAGCGCTGTATTTTGAAAATGTGACCAGCGCTTAAAATAATTTTTCAAAGCTTGCCGATCAAATGTAATTTTTCACAAAACAGGTTATTTTCCCTAGAATTTTTTGAAATTTCTCTTAAAATAGCCAATCATTGATGTTGATCGGCCGTTATTTTGAGCGCTGTGTGACAAGTCACAAAATTAAAATTTTACAGCAAACATTTCTCCAGTAAAAAATTTTATTTTTATTTTTTCTAAAAATTGTTTATTTTGTCTAAAAAATCTTTATTTTATCTAAAAAAATCTTTAGTTTATCTAAAAAAAATCTTTTCCTAAAAAAAATATATTCTTTTTAAACCTTGGTTTTAAAAAAAGTGTGACTATTCACGTTTTCAAAATACAGCGTTCAATTGTGAAACAAGTGACTTCTTAACTAGAATTATTGACTTTTCCATGACTATCTAAAGAAAAAAATAATTCCCAGACATTTCCAGG
Organism: Hydra vulgaris; assembly: GCF_022113875.1. NCBI lineage: Eukaryota > Metazoa > Cnidaria > Hydrozoa > Anthoathecata > Hydridae > Hydra > Hydra vulgaris. The sequence continues at coordinate 38,250,656 of NC_061156.1, forward strand.
TTTTCCACGACTTTAGCTAATTTTAACAAATTTTCCAGATTTTCCAGGTACAGGACGGACCTTGTCCAATGTTGGCAAATAGTTTTTTTACATATTTTAGTTCTGAATTTTAATAATACATTTTTAAAAATAATATCATTTATAAAAATATTATATTACCTTCGTCTATTAGATAAATTTAAATAAACGATTATATAATGAACCACTAGAAACTGTTAAAACTTTAATCTGATATGAATACTCTGTTGTTTTTTTAAACATTTGATTTCAAAGCTGGTGACACCAACTTTGAAATCCAACAAAAAATTTGTGTTACGTTCATAAACTTAAATGTTCTCAAAACGACTAAAAACCTGACCAAGCCTGTGGTATAAGCTTTGATATATTGATTATTACACAATAAAATGTTAATTAACACTCTGACTTTTTGACCGTAATATATGAAAAAGTCTTTAAAATCATATCATATAACTAAAGTTAATGTATAAGATTAAAGTAGTTAACTGTAGTACGCAAATTAAATTAAAAAAATATCCACAGAGATTAAATTTTAAAATAATAAGAATAATGTCCCTCTGCCACAAAAAGATGGAATATATAAAGGGTTTTTTCGATTTAAACCATGATTTAAATCAGACAAATAAAAATAATACTTAAATTGAACTTTTTTATTTTAATTGTTTTTAGTGATTATTTATTGATATAATCTTATAATTCATAAGTAGAATATAAATTCTAGTACCATTATTTTTTGAACACTGTTTTAATATGTTAGTAGATGGGGTTCCACAATCAAACACAGAAAAAATTAAACATAAGAGACATATCTAAAATGCAAAATAACAGCTTCTAACAACTTCAATGCCACATATAATATATACTGTTAAAGGTATCAATAATATATATGGCATATATTATTAATTCCTTTAATAATATACCTTATAATAGCTATATAATCTAAACTATTATAAATAAATAATGAAAGTTTTTTTTTTTTTTTTTAATAATTATTACTGTATGACATTTCGAATGTTAGATTTATTCAATAAAGAAGACATTTAAAATATCTTCTTTATTAAATAAATTGAACATTTAAAATGTTTAATTTGTTTAATAAAGATTATTAAATAAATCAAACATTTGAAATGCCAATACAGCAATAAGTATAAAAAAAAACCTTTATGATCTTACACAAAAATAATTTGATTATTGCCTTTATTATTACATTATTAATTTAGATTGTAGTAAAAAATGTTTTAAGCTTATTATTTAAATGTTAACAATTATTTCATTATTTAAAAAAACAAAACATTTCACGAGAATCTCTTGAAGATTATTTCTTATAAGGAACCTTTTAAAATTCTAAGAAGAATAATAAATATACCTTTTTTTATTTTATTTTTATAATTTAAAATAATGGAAAAATAATATCAAAACCTTTTTAAATTCTGTCACACGATACCATTTTTTTAAATTGTTTTTCAACAAATTTAAAAATATACTACATTGGCCGAATATTGGCTACGGCATAAATGTAAAAACAGATTTTTATTGCAAAATATTAAGCCCTAACTGCATTGGCCAAATTTTGGCCCAACATAGTAAAATAATTGCAAAAAAACCTACTTGTTGAATTGCAATATTACGCCGAAATAAAAACATTGGTTAAATGTTGGCCCAATATAGTACGATATTCGCAAAAAACCGTATTGCAGAATTGAAAATAATACGCCGAAAAAAAACATTGGCTAAATGTTGGCCCAACGGAATAAACTTGCAAATGTTTAAACTTATGTTGGGCCAATGTAACCTATATATATCCCCTTTCTGGGATATATATATATATATATATATATATATATATATATAAATATTATATATTATTATTATTATTATATATATATATATATATATATATATATATATATATATATATATATATATATATATATATATATATACATAGATATATATATATATATATATATATATATATATATATATATATATATATATATATATATATATATATATATATATATATATATATATATATATATATATATATATATATATATATATATATATATATATATATATATATATATATATATATATATATATATATATATATATATATATATATATATATATATATATATATATAATTACTAAGAATTATCTAAGATTGTTAACGTTAAAAAATTAAGTTTAAGCGTTTTAAAGATTAAATCTAATCTAATGCTTTAAAAAAATAAATGCTTTAAAAACAGGTTTTACATTTTGCATTTGCATAATCATTTGTAATATCTTTCAAAATATACTTTTTTGATTATTAATAACGTATTATTTTACTTATAATAAAAAATAAAAAAACTACTACAAGGCTTATTTATTAATATTCTTTTGATAATAAATCCTATTTTGAATTAAAGATTTTTCTTATTTAATAGTTCAATTATTATTTCATAGCTATTTTATTATTGCTTGATTACTAGACTAGATTACTACTTTTTTATTACTAGAGTATTACGGTCAAGGTATTTACTGGGATGATGCTAATTCTGAATTATATCTATGTTTAAACCAATATGCTATAACGTATGCAACATTATTTTTTAAGTTTATTTTTAGTATTAATTATTTATCATTCATTATAATTTTAATTCATTACAATTGTATTAAATATGAAATGAAAAATTGAGTAGAACATACAGCGTATCAAATTATATGCATATGATGTTCTTTTTTTTTCTTTTTTTTTAGTAAGTAAATGTTGTGAACATTATTTAAACTAGCCATTTAATTTTATTTTTTTTTAAGTTCGGTCTTTTTTATAATTTTTTTTTCTTTAGTCGATAAAGTGAGGTAAATATTTTAAAATTCAAAATCCAGTTGTTGTGGAATATTTAAAAAAACAATAATCACGCCCATTGTGATGTACTTCAACGCATTATGACCATAGTATAAGAGTTATGTAAACCATTAAAGCATTGATAATTTTCACACAGCAATAGAGCAACTATGAAAATGTGATCAAGTAGAAGAATAATATTTTTAATTCGATTTTTTAAAGCCCTAGAGTTAAGATTCCATTTTGTTTTACGTCTGTAGCTAGCGCATCGCGCTTGAATAATCGAATAAATTTTCCCTTTTCATAATTTTGTAACAAATAAAATGATATTGAAAAAATTCTTTAACAAATATCTAGAGAAAATTTGAGCAGAAAAAGGCATTGGAATGGTAAATAATAAATTTCTTTTTTTATTTTATTAAAAAAGTCATCTTTTTGACTAAAACTTTTTTGAAGAAACATATTCTTTTACTTTTCCCTAATTTCTGTCGGTAATTTTTCGTTAATCTGTAACTAATTTCTGTCGGTATTTAAAATACAAATTGCTTAAAAAATTAGGCATTGAGGATCTGGAGGTATTTGTTGTTCTTATAATGCCATCTCTGGAATTGATACCAGCAACTTTTTGTGAAGCCTTTATTCCAAGCTTTACGCATCATTTTAATGCTTGGGTGTCACATGGCAACTTTTTAAGGTTTCACTCTGCCACTGTTTCACCTGATTGGATCTTTGACCAAATATCTTTATAAGAGATTCTTTGCAGCAAAAGTGGCAGCAAAAGCGTAGTAGTGTTCTAGTCAATCATCTTTGTACAGTCTATAGAAAGGAATTTAATTTTGGGTGGTTTAAAAAACTTCTGATAACCTTTCTTTAAGAAGCCTTTATAATTCTTCTAAAACCCAATTCCCTAATATGATCCCGTTTGTCTACTACAATTATTAAAAGCATATTTATTCAATGTGCAACAAAAGAGTTTTTCTCAATTACTGGGTATGATATTTTTAGGGAATAATTGGGCAGGAACATTGACGATTTTAACATTTCAAATGCATGTTCTGCTCCATTTGTGAAGTACTTACTTTTTTTTAATATGAAACCATCCAGGAACATGATTTAATAGAAAAGAAACGAAGATTTTGTGCTCCTCTGTTTGGGTTTTAAGGCTCAAATATAATCGTAAAACACTGTTTTCAGTTTTTAACCACCTCAAGTGTAAAATTGTTCCAGGTTCCCGAACAGATAAATCTTCAAAACAACTGCCAGATTTAATAGCAGAACCTATATCCAACAAGAATTTTGCGGTTATTTTCTAAAATTTTACAATCGACACTAACAAATTTTACCAGTGGTAAATACCAAGGTAAAACCATTGTAATTTAAGTATTTCAACCTCTAAAGTTTTGTCCTGCCTCCCATCAAAATACAGTCCTTGAAGCGGGTTATATTATTCCTTGCTCTGCATTTGAAGTTGTAAACGGTTACCTAATCTCGCTAATTTTAATTTTGTCAACAACAAGACTGTGATCATAATTGGTTACGATACAATACCAAAATCTTGCAAATCACATGAGGCAATAGCTGCCGTTGCTCTATCTTATATTCCATAGCGATCAATAGTCAGAGCTATTTTTTAGTTTTCATTAAAGTTTTATTTGAGAGCTTCTTCATAAGTTAAAAGTTTATTTACAGATAATTCTAGTGAATGACCAAAAATCAGGAAGTTAAATTCGCTACGAGTAATTTTTTTAAAAACAGCCATGACAGATTTTTTTTTTTTTTTGTTTAGGTGCCCCAAGAAGACCTAACGGTCTTGTCACAGAGCGCCGTAGAAGTGCATTTAACCAGTAAGTTTACGCCTCCTTCTTTACCGTGACGCAAAAATATGTCCAGAGCTTATTTTGAACCTGGATTTCCTGCTTATATAGCAAGCGCTGTAACCACTGCACTACGGCTGCACACATTGATTAATATTATCAAATTGATATAAGATTGGTTAATATTATCAAATAATCAAAATAAATATATATCAAAACAAGTTTTTGTGGCCAGAAACACACCAATTTTGCAGCGCATTTTGGAAATACTCTAAGGCGAACTTTATTACGAAAATGACAAAAAGCGAGTCATTTATTCAAATATTCGAATACGATGCGCTAGCTCTAGACATTAAACATTTGTATTATTTTTTTTGCATTTCTCTTAGATACCCTTGAGACATGTTTTCTGCGGTAAGCAAATCAAAAAGCAGACTAAAAAAATGTGGTCCAACCTAATAACTGGCTCGTCTAAATATTAAAGCCAATATTTTTGACTAGTTAATTTTGATAAATTTGTAAATCAAATTTTGAGCTAACTGCACAAACTTGATTTGCTTATAGTCTATTTTTGGTCTTAATATGAAAACTTTTTTCTTTGGTGTTCTGTGACAAGACTGTTTGGTTTTCTTGAGCATTTAAATCGAAAAAAAAAAAAAAATTGTTAAGAAACCTGACTATTTTTGTTTTACTTTCACCGCATTAAAGCACAATGTTAAATATAGTTCAATTAAAAAGACAGCATTGCTAAATCCATTCAAGATTGAATCTCAGCAAAATTTTTTTTAAATAAGTATGTTAAGATTTTTTAAACCTGGTTATCTATAAACTTGTTACTTTTTTAAAATCATAATTTTACTGATTGAAATATGCATTGCAATGTGTTAAAAAGCATGCCAATTGTCATGTAGACTTATAAATGAAAAGAAGTTTTATTATTTATCTTTAATATTTTAAATTTTTTAAATCTATAGTGTGCGAAAACCAGCTTGTTTTACAACTAAAGACAGTGGTGTGCTATGGAAAGGTAAATAGATTACTTTTCGTTTTGTTTTTTGATATACATTACATGTTTTGATATACATACATGTTTTTTCTTGCAGATATTAACACTTTATAATTATCTTTCTATAAATCTAATAACACTCTTGGTAAGCAATATTGCATACAAAATTATTACTAGGAGGTATGCAAAGACCAGCATGTGTTGTACTGACGTCAATACTGTGTTTATCTGAATCCTAAAACACTGTGTAAACTTAAGTTTTATCTACTAAAAAAGATAAGTATATTAAACCTAGCAACAAAAACAGCCATAAAAAAAAAATGAAAAGAAAAACATAATAATAGAATAAATAATAGAAGGTTAAACTTTACAATTGGTATAAATGTTATAGGCATACTAAATAGTTTAATAAATGGGCTTTAAATAATTTAACAATGTTATGGGCTTAATATGTAATGGACTTACAAAATAATTTAATAAATTGTTAAAAACTATTAGCCAAGAGAGCAGAAACTTTTAGATGCTACTTTTATTTCTATTTTCACTTTTCCATGGAATGTAACAGTTATGTCATTTAATAACATTGATCTGTCGACACTACTATTTTTTTTTTATTATTAAATGTTATTATTTGTATTATAATAAGTGTAGTTTTATCTATTAAAGAAAATCCAAACTTCCTAAAAGTTTTGCAATACGCGACCACTCTTTAAATTTGTAGTTCGTTATAACGGTTGTAATAAAGCTTTTCGTTTTTTAACATTTCATGATAAAACACTTAATCAAAACAACATACTTGTTTAACTAAACTAAAATACTCAACCATTTCTTAATCCATCTTTTAACTAACATTTTATATTGCTTTATAACAGAAGATTCTGTGCAGAAAGATACAGGAGTTTTAATTTTGGTAGTTATGAGAATAAGACAAACCAAGTTTGACTTTTTCATTTTTTTACAGTTGGTTCTCAAATTTCTCAATTCCTTTATAAAGTTGTAAGTCTCTACAATCGAATTGTTTTTATTTCTGTATCGAACTGTATTTTTTTTTTGAGAAAAAACCTTTTTGTACTTTTTTAACAAATTTTTAAAGTTACTTAGAAGTGTGGGGTTCTACTCATGAGGAACTTATAAAATTATTTTCACGTATATTGCTTAATTCCATTGCGTTCTTTTCACTTATAATAAAAAAAAGAATTTTGAAATATGGTAATGCATTGTGCATGTTAAATCAACGATCCAGCATGTTCTACTTACGCACAATTAAAAACAATTTAAACTATTTGTTTAAAAAAAGTATAAAAAATTTATAGAGCAAATACAGATATAAAAGTATACACAGAGTAAACTTTTGATATTTGTATGGTATTAGTATTTTGGTTCAGAAGATTTATTTATTTTATTTTATTTTATTTTATTTGCCGTTTAATAAAATTTACAATAAAGAGGTGTAAAAGAAAAAAAATCACAATTTTTTTTTTCTTTAACACCCATTACATTGTCGCTTTCAGTTTATGTTACAAATTAAAATTAAAAATTAAAAATTTACAAGTACTATGGTAATTATATAGTAAAACAAAATAATTTACAATTAGTAAATCTTTTAATATATATATTTATATATATATATATATGCACATGCAAAAAATATGAAATTCTATTCTCAAAAAATAAAAATCTACTAAACAAAAAAAGTGAGATGGTATCCAAGTACAGGCATCGAAACAAATTCCTTCTCGCCCTATTCGACACGGCTGATTGAGCAATTTTCTAATTAATTATAAAATTGTTTGTTTTGACGTCAGAACTCATTCCATTGCTTTGTTATGGGTTTTTTCTGTTCATTTCGGTATTTTCTGTTTTTTAACAGTTTTTTCATAATTTAAACAATAAAAGATGGCTGATGATTGCCGAAGGGCATTAAACTTTAAGTTCCACCACAAAGTTGTATTTTTTCAAACAATCAAACCTCTTTATATAATAATACTGATCTATTTACTAAACAATTTACTAAATATTGATAACTCTCAAACGAACAAGAGACTTTGCATCATAATTTGGTACAATAAAAACAACATCATATATCGGGTGATTCATAAATAATAATGTCATTTATTTTTCAGTTTTTTTTTTACTAAGATATTAACTTACTAACATTCAAAATAGATTCAAAAGATAGAGAAAATTTTTTTCTACAAGATAATGTCTTTTTAATTTGAATAATAGTTTGCACCATTCTCACAAACATAATTTAGTCGAAATTAAAAAGAATTACAAATTTTTAAGACAATTTCAAATCTAATTCTCTTTACTGCACGTTTTAACTCACCGAATAACGTTTTTTTTGAGTTTACTTGACTCCAATCAATAGCATGGTTAAATTCCTCCCAAAAGTCTAATGGGTTCAAATCTGGGCTATTTGGAGGTTCTTTAGGAATAAAATCAGGAAAATTGTCCTGACACCATTGTTGTGTCAATCGGTGTGTATGCGTTCGTGTACCATCCTGCTGAAATATCCAGTTTTCACCAAATACTTTATTGCCATATTTTTTGGCAACTGATAAAACTTCTTCAATAT
>NC_061156.1:38263907-38278907 GCF_022113875.1 Hydra vulgaris
TATTTTAATTTTCACTTTATTCTTTTAATTACTGCAGTATATTTTTCCCATCAACTTTTTCCCTTGCTTTTCTGCTTTCACTGAAGTCCATAGCTATAACAATTATAAAGTAACAATTTTTCTTACGCGAACATGATGTATTGCAAAAGTCAAGAAAAGTAAAACTCTAAAACTTAAAATAAACTTTAACATTATTATAATTTTAAATTACATAAGAATAAACATTTCCTTATAAAAAAAGTTCTACGAGATACTCTTTCTCGCCATGAATTTGGCTTTAAGTTATGTGCAAACGTACAAGCATGTTTATTAGGTTGCAAAGTAAAAAATACATGTTTTCCATGTCATTACCCAAAAAATCAATACGGATTGTGGTCTTAGAAAAAAAAAACTTATAATTTTGTAAAACAAAAGATATTTTTTTATCGCATTAACAATTTAACAAAACAAAAGAATTTTTAATTGTTTTCAAAAAAAAGGTATTAAGTTATGATTTGTAAATAAAAAAAAGAAAAGTCCCATCAGATATATTAATTGAAAATTAATTTACCTGTTTTTGGTAACTGTGATATTGCAGTTGCTGTTCTTAATAGCTACCGTTGTTGAAGTCAATATTGGTATTGTTAAAATACGTATAAAGGCAGTTTATAAACAAAAAGAAAAAATAGAAACAATATTTTTTACCAAAAACGCAACCATAATTAAACATTTATTAATAAAATAATTGTACAATCCATAAAAAAAAAGTTTAAAAATAATCATTTAATAGCTACATACTTCAGATGTACCGGAGCTAAGATTTTGCCGAAGCATTAGCTTCGGCCGGAGCTGAGGCTTTTGCACTTACCTAGATAAAATTGATACCTTGCAGATCTAACTATCTAGTAATAAACTATTTGCTGAAAAAGAATTTATAACATTTTACTGCAGTTATTATATGTACTGCTTATTGTAAAATATATGTACTGCAATTAAAAGTAAAAAAAACTGCAAATAAAAAATTTTAGCGCACAAAGTATTTTGCCATAACAAATCATCATGGTTTTTTTTTAATTACACAATGTCATAGGATTTTTAGGATGTAGCAATCCCTTACTTATACAAATATAATGTTACTTGAAAATAAAGATGACTAGCTAACAAGTTATTACTAATTAGTTTTCGAATTATAAAACTAATTTGGCTTCTTGTCAACTTAATCAAGTCTAAACTTTAAAGTTATATTATAAACAATGTTCAGTTTACATTACTTTGCACTTTGGATTATAATAAAATTACCATTTAGAAATTACAATAATAAACACAGGAATTTGTTTTTATTATACTTATTAGTTTATTACGTTTAAATCAGGTGAAATGTAGTTTAAAAGCGTATTCTGTTCTCCATGCTCAAGCAACAGCCTCCTTCTTTTGGTTAAAAATATATTTCCTGTTGTGATGAACAGATGTTCACTCATAACAGATGAAGGAGCCCAGTTAATACAAAACGTTTAAGAACGTTCGACGAACGTTCAAGCACGTTTTATGAACGTTCTTGAAGGTTCATAGAACGTTCTTGAAGATTCATAGAACGTTCTTGAACGTTGATAGAACGTTCTTGAACTTTGATAGAACGTTCTTGAACGTTCATATAACGTTCTTGAACGTTCATAGAACGTTCTTGAACGTTCTCAACGTTTTTGAACGTTTTGTGCTAGCTGGGAGGTGCGCACAAAATTTTCATTAAGAACCTTACCAAGTCCATCTTTTTAGTATTTTTATCGGAACAGGTGTAATTGTAAACACTCCACCACTTATAAGGGCATTTAATTTTTGGTAATGTTGGAGGCTTAAGTTGAAGTTGACTTCGTTCATGTTAAATCAAAACTATGAATCAATTTAAAGTTTAAACTAATATTTTAAATCTTTAATTAAGTAAGGAAAAAAGAATACTATAAATCAACTTATAAATAAACATTTATAGTTGATAAATAATTATGTTTTAAATGGAAATGTTTTGTGCCTGCTAGCAGTAATCTTTCCATTATATAAATATAACATATTTTTGTTTACAACAATTCTGGTGTGCAAAAAAATCTGTAAATAAATTTCTTTTAACAGGGCTGAATGCAACATAATCATTAATTTGAAAATTAACACCAATTTTTAATAAAATTTGTAATAAACAAAAAAACATTACAAGATTATTTAGATATTTTTTATTCGATTGATTTTCCTTTTAAATTTTGAGTTTATCCTTTAGAATTTTTATTATTATACTTTTTTTTCCCCTCCATCAGTGTTTTCACATATCTGTAAAGCATATTCATTTATACCCATTTAGACTAAGAAGCTATACATTATTTTATATATTTTTTTTTATTTTAGTTTACCTCGTCAAGGCCGAGAAGGCCACTACAGACGAGGAGGCTACTTATTTTGTGTCTATAACCCTCTCTCAACTCTTTAACTCCGAAACACGAACCTTGACGAACAAGGCCCACTGCGCTAGAAATTAACTTCTTTTGCTTGTTGTAAATCATAACTTACAACAAGCAAGCAAAATTTATATCAAGGATACTCCTGCTTTCATTTAGAGTATCGATAGTCTAAATAAAAGCGATAGTACTATTGATATAAAATTTTCTTAAACTTTCTATGATCTGCTTCTTTAAAAAATTTCATTTGAAACAGGGTTTAAGAAATATTTCTATTTTCAGACAAACATTATTTTTGTATTAATTAAAATGACTTTTAAAATCAGTTTTAAGTTCATTAACAACAGTTTTGATTCCAGTTGATTTGTCCCTAGCATAGTCGAGAAACGGTATGATCTCTGATTTGTCTGCTCTTACCTTTTGCAGCGCTTTCAAAGTATTTTAGTATGCATAAAATTATTGTAGCATGCTGCTATTGATTTTCTGCATGTTATCTGCTTTTGTAATTATAAAATCATTATTTATTTATGTTTTTGAGTGGTGATTAGAAATAATTTTTCTAGCGTAGGTTTTAAGCGCGAAAAAGCTAAATAAAAGTTATAGTAAAGATAGGTTTTAGTGAATATAAGAACGGAATAGAATTAAATATAAAACTTAAATAAAATATAAAAAAGTACCCATTAGTTTTAATAAGCAGACATACGTTTTAATTTTGATAATCAGGCATGACGTATGCCTCGGCATACGTCAAACTAATCAAAGTAAAGGAGCTAATTACAAGAAGTAGAATTTTAGTAATTATATTGTAAGCAATAAAATTATTTTATACTCGGTGTAGTTAAGGCACTTTTAAAATATTATAGCGTCTGTACACTGTTAAAAAAATATCGCGTTTTTTACGGAAAAGTTCCGGAAGCTGCCGATGACCAAACTACCCGTTATTTTACGGAAAAATCCATCGTATGTAAACGGAAGTTTCCGTAAACAAACGAATTTTTTCCGTTAAAATTCGATTGGTTTTATCCGTTAAACAACTGGTAGTTTGGTCATCGGCAGCTGCCGGAACCTTTTCGTAAATAAACGGATACTTCCGTATAAATTAAATAACTTTTTTCCGTTAAACAACGGAAAGGCAACTCAGCTGCCGGATAGTTTCGGTAAATAAAAGTAAAATTTAAATAAATTATTTCTAGCAAATCTTATATATATAAATTCAATGGCATGTTTTTGAAAATATTTTCTGAAAAGAAACTTTCTTTGATGTACATAAAAAATATTAAAATGTCTGTGATTTACATTTCAATTTAACAGCAAATACACAAATAAATAAAAAATTAGTAAAGTAATAAACACTATCTAAAAAATTGTTAACAATTTTGATAAATTATATACAAACACATAATAATATAATTATATTACATATTCCTATATTCATTTACAATTTAAATATACTTAAAAACTCATCTTTAAGTAATATATATTGGTTAAATGACAAATATAAATATAAGTAAATCAAAATCAATCCAACACTAATCGACATATATTGCGGTTTATTACAACATATTGCAATATTATTGCGCGTTCAATTTAAATTGCTATATATTGCTCAATTAATTGTCCAATAAAATATCAATAAAATTATACAAATGTAATGTGTTTGTAAATGTAGTTTAGATGCATTTAAATATAAATAATTCTGATGCTTATCTAATTGCCTGTGTCATTTTTTTGTTTTACATAAATTTAATGGGTTTATAAGCAGTAGCAAGATTGTTGTTAAAATATTACAATATAATTGCAATATAATTGCAATATAATTGTAATATTATTGCAATATTATTGCAACTAATATAAGTTATCGATTTTATGATTGTAACTGAAGTTACAAGCATGCTTTCATTGGACTTTATACTGCAGTGTAAGTGCGGCCAGGCAGGTTTCTTCGGCGCACGTTAGACATGGCTTGCATGAGCCCAGCAAACCTGTCTGGCCACACAAGATACCCGTGCAAAAATAACATAGTTATTTATAAGTAAAGACTCATAAAATTTTATTAATGGTGAATATATGTGCAATGAAACGAAATTTTTTTGATAGAAAGTACGAGAGAAGAACTTTACATTTTACGGCTGAGTCTACTTCTTCTGAAGAGGAAATTACTAATAGTAGTTCTCAGTCCGACTGTAGCAATACAGATGATAATGTTAATGATGGTAGTTTTACCCAAGAGACAGAAGAAATTGTATCTATAGTATCTGAGGAAGAAAATCAAATTCTAGTATCTGAGGAAGAATCGAGTGCTTCCATGTTTCAGTTCTTTAGTTCTAATCCATTTGAATGTTCTTTATTGGATTCAATTGTTAACAAAAAGTTTATGTTTTTAACCTTGTTGTATTTAATGATTAGCAATTCATTTATTGAAATCGCATTTGATAGATTTTTGAAGACTTTGCTGGTATGTTAGATGTAGTTTAAATTGTGCAATGTACTTGTAAATGAATATTGTGAAGCTAATAAAATTATCAATCAACTTAGTCCTTAGCAATAAATGTTGATCTGGCTATTTATCTCTGGCTGCTACCAGAAATGGTGCACATTGCCAATAATTCGTAAAAAAAGTCTGATAAAGTAATGCAGAACGTTCCTAATTATAAAACATTTTACTTGTGAAAATTTTATCCGACTTTTTTTACAAATTATATATTATATAATATTTTACAATTATATATTATATATTTTATTTCTATAGTTTTTACAAATTATTTTTTTTACAAATTATTAAATTATAAAAATAATGAAGTATGTCATATTTTTATTTCAACTTGAGGCTGGGGTCTGGCCCAGGCTTAGTTTGGTTGATAAAGCTTGAAAAAATATATTTTTAATTTTTAAATTTTTTTAATAGATTTTTCGCTGTATAAATGACATGCCGTCATCTCATAAAATGATTCGTAGATTTGTTACTAAAAATATATTCTCCCATACTGAACCAACGCATAAATATTATTGTCATAATTGCTGCACAGCTTTAGTTGACACGTGTAAAATCAATACTCATTGTTCATCCCATATCTTTATATTGGATATCATTAGCCAAATGAAACTTGTTTTATTTTTGAATTTGGATGCAATTAAATCATATCAATTGGAAATTATGTCAGGTAAAAGAAAGAGTGATTTTATTTCTAGACCAAATTTTGTTGAAAATATGAAGTCTGCAAATGTTTTACATATTCATTTATTGATGTCAACAGATGGTGGAGAACCATACACAAAAAAAAAGATTACAATGTGGCCATTTCATGCTATTATTTTAGATTTACCATCTTATAAACGATTCCTATTTGAAAATACACTACTTCTTGGTTTATGGTTCTCATTATTAAAACCTAATTGGAATGCTTATTTAAAGGTAATTAAATTATTGATTGTTATTTTTTATTTTAAAAGTAGTTGTCAATGGAATTACCTATAGTAGTAGAATTCACTGTTCCAGCCGTGACAAGAATAAATTGGGCAACGTTACTATATTACTAACTTTTTTTTAGGAGTACATCAATGGAAAACTGTTTGAAACACCCCATGAAATTAACAATATCCAAGTAGTAGTTTTTCATATTGTTGGTTTTGTTTTCGATTTGCCTGCAGTGGCTTCAATCATCAATCATAAGCAGTATAATGGTGAATTTGGATGTCACTATTGCGAACATCCTGGTAGAACAATTGAAAGAAAACATGGTTCCGCTAGAATTTATTCACATTCAGATACAAATTATAATCTTAAAACATCTGAAATGTATGCCATATATGCTAGATTAGCCGAAAAATCAAAAGTATCTGTATTTGGAATTAAAGGCTCAAACATCTTTAGTGACATTTCATTTATTAAAGTGCCAGATATGATACTTATTGATGTTTACATTTGTTTTACGAAAATTGCTCAAAAAAGCTTTTAGTTTGTTTATTTTCTGTTACCTATAAACACGAATCATTTTTTATTGGTAGTGCAAAATTAAATGCTATGGAAATCTTACTTGCTGATCAAAAAATGCCACATAACATGCCCAAGCCATTAACTATTAAATCATTCACACATTGGAAAGGCCATGACTTTAAAAACTTTATTTTATACTTAGCAGTTCCATATTTTTTACCATATTTGAATCCTGACTGCATGATGATGATTTATTCTCTAGTAATTGGTATGCGTTTGTGTAGCAGTGAAATATGTTTAGATAAGGTGTTGCTTATTAGTCAGCTGTTTAACTTTTATCAAAAATCATCGTCTGAGTTGCTTCCTTTATATATGAATACTATAAATGTTCATTTGCTTGGTCATGTTAGCGATATTATTAAAATGCATGGAAGTGTTACAAATTACTCAATGTTTTGTTTTGAAGCTCGGCTAAGTAATTATAAAAAAATGATGAAGGGAACACATGGTCATCCACAACAGATTGTACAAAAATTTCTTGACTTCAAAACAGCTTCTTGTTTTTTGCAAACAACAGATCATCCTAAAAAAGTTGAAGTTTGTAAAGCATTAAATATTGGCATTATTGAACAAGAAGAATTGCAGTTGTTAAATCCGGGCAGATTGTTGAAACATGGTATTGTTTACCATTCAAAAGGTTATGGCAAACATAACAGCTACACTTGTCAATTTGGACATAATAAGTTTGGTATCATATTAGATTTTCCTTTAGTTGACAATGTAATACATGTTCAGTTACAACTATTGAATGTGAAGTGTAAGTTAGTTTCTACTTTTGGTGATATGATTGGAAATTTGGAAATTAACTTTGATGATGACTTTTTTTTTATTGTTGAACAAACAAAAACATTGTTGTTATTTCAGCTGACACTTTAGTCTGCAAATGTATATTAATTAAAATATAAATTAGATACAAAAGATGTATTAATTTTGACACCATTGAAAGAACTTTTCGAATATGCTTAGGGTGGCTAAATGTAAATTTTGTAATTAATAAATATGCTTCACATCATGCATGTGTGTTTTTTTATACTAACAAACATTTTTGTTTTTAATATTTTGATAATTTGAAATAAATTAATTTGATAATTTGATTGAATTTTTTTACAGGTTTATATTTTATTAAATAATGACTTACCCTGATAGAAATAGAACAAAGAAATTAGATTTTGTAGACACTCAAAAGCTTTCTTCTACGTTTGTTCTTTTATGGTACAAGGATTGTGAAAAAGATGAGCGGCATACCTCTCCCATATCACTTTCAAATACACTTTTTAAGCATTATTCATCCGTTGAATGCCTTGAATTTCAAGTGGTAAGTGTGTTAAAAAAAACTGACAGCATTTACCATACATAATATAATTAAAGTCCACCCTTAAATTTTATCCCCCCTCCCTATAATTGACAAAGAAGATAAATTTTATTTTGTTTTTTTACATACCAGCTATTAGCTGAATATATCAGCTATCAGCTATTAGCTGATTATATAGAAGCCCACCTTAAAATAGAAGCAAGTATTTTAGATGCCCACGAATAAGATAAAAATGTTTATTTTGTTTTTTTACATAGCTGAATATATAGAAGCCCACCCTAAAATGGAAGAAGTATTTTAGATGCCCACTTTTTAGGGATGTTGAAAAATGGAAGCCCCTGCTTTTATTATACTATTTATGGTGTGTTGATAATTAAATTTAATGTTTTTTACTTATTAGAAAAATGTAGTGCATGTTTCTATTGCAAATATACAACACGCAGCTGTCATCATCTATAAGGGGTCTATTACCCAATGCTGTAAATTTGAAACATTGCTAGATAACTTCATGGACGATTTTGGTGATGAAAATTCTAGCACTGATGAAGTAAGCAAGTTTGCCCTCAATTATATTGAAGGCAATACTAACGGAAAAAGAAAACATTCTGATGGAGACCAATCCTCAGGTAACTTATGTAATATAAATATGTGACAATGACAAGACCATATTATAGTAATTTTATTTAAAATTTACTCTTCTGTGTAGTGGTGAACTGGACCATGGTGCCGGAGTGCAATAGCACCCTGGGTCAAAAAAAAGGAGGTTACCTTTGTTACCAGACAGAGTTTAGTTATTATGTCTGCTACACAAGTAATAATTAATTAAACATTTTTGCTAAATAATAAAAAATGACACAAAAATTATCAACACAAGTTAAAGTTGCACTATCCGATGGTAGGTGGGGATCTATTGGATCCACTAGTAGCCTAGCCCCTAGTACACCCATGATTATATGTTTGTAACCACAACTTGTTCATGTTTTTTTTTATAGATTCAGAGAATATTGCACCGGTCTCAGAACATACAGGCCTAAGCGAAACTAAATATAAATCGACTCCTAAATCAAAGGTGCTGAAAAAAAAACATGTAAATGAAGTGTTGAATGAAAATTCAGGTAATTTTAATAATATTACAATTTTGTTTATGTAATTTCTTGAACATATTTTTATTGTCTTTTTCATTTATAGAATCAGAGTCCTTTGCATCATTTTATAACAGTCAAAAAGGATCTAAAAAAAGTGAAGCACAGATTATGGCTTTGGAAAAGCGGAAGCTTGACATGCTACTTGACAATGTTGATGCTCCCAGAGCATTGATGCTTCCAATAATTAGTGATGTTCCTAAAACAAAACACTGTGGTTCACCGAAGTTAAGCAAACTATCTTGTTTAGAAGGTTAGTTACAGTCCTATAGTATGAATACTGTGTTTGCCTAAGTTCTACCATATTGTACTTGTACATAGAAGTGCTATATATTTTTTTTAACATTAGCAATTTTGATTGAACAAAAGAAACTTCTTTTTGAACAAAAGAAGACCAACAAACTGTTGTCTGAAATTTTGCGCCCAATAGAAAAAGAATCTGTAAATAATGATAATGTAAGTCAATTTAATTTTTGTAATTTAATTAAAAAAAGCTTATCCAATGAGAGCACAACTTGCTAGTATTTACCAAATTGAATAAAAGAAATATTGATTGCTAAAGGAAAGGTACATTTATATACAAAAGGTTGCATAATTTGACCATCCATTGAAAAATGTTTACTAAATCCGAACTTATCTGTATTATACTTTTTAGGCCGTGTATACTGGTTTTGATGCCGAATTTAAATTGCACGACATTCAAAAACGAGAACCATGTAGCTTTGCAAGAAAATTTATTTTGTTGCGATTCGGAAAGGAGTTTACTTGCACGCGTATTTGTGAACCAAACGGACCTACTGCACGCATTCATATGGAGAATGAAGAAATTCAGGAAGTTAAAGGTGCACTTGACAAAGTGTTTACGTCTTACAACTGGCGTGTTGTTCGGGCGAGTATTAATCAATTTTTCCGAGACAATAAAAGTAGTACAAAAGTTTGAAGACTAAACAAATGAGTGACATTTTTCTTGTGGTGTGGGGTTGTCAGCGTTTTTTGCTTATCCCCCCCCCCCCCCCCATTCTATCTGTAATGATGTGTTTTGTATGTTTTGTGTGTTAAATAAATACACCATCTTATTTATTCTAAATTTAGTTGTTTATTTAATTTTTAAAATTCGAATTTAGTATGAATTGAAAGTGTACATAAATGTTTCTTTCAAATGTCAACTTTCAGCGCTGCTGCTAGACGATAATAAAATTGCAAAGAGTTTTATTGTCAATATTGCGAGATTATTGCCCAATATAATTGCAATTTTATTGCGAGATTATTGCCCAAGATATTGGCCAATATTATTACAATTTTATTGTCAATATTGCAATATTATTGCCCAATATATTGCCAATCCATTGCAAGTTATTGGCAATATTGGCCAATAAAATTGCAATATTATTGCAATTAAAAAAAATATATATTGATTAGTGAAATACACAAAAATACAATCTTTCCTTTCTTTTCCATTTTGAGTCAACTCTAAATCTTAAAAAAAACAAAAAAATAAAGTTTTTGAGTAAAAAATGATTTTAATATTTAACAAAGTAATAAATTATAAAAAACGTTCATTATGTGCAATGGTTACCTTAAAGTTGTTACTCAATATGAGTGATTTAACTAAGTCCAAGCAACAAACTCTGGATAAAGCAACAAACTCTGGATAAAGTTAAAAACTCTTTTGAGCAATAAATAAATAGCTACAAGAAACAAAAACTTTAATTGTAGTATGATACATATAGAGGTTTTGAAGTGGAATATAACCAATCTCAATTTGTTTTTCATTGTAATAGCGATAACCAAATTTCCTGTTAATGCCATTGTTGGCGCCATTTTTGTTAAATAAATAAAAACCTTTACAACTTATTTAAAATCAAATTACAATAATTAATTACTCAATTTACTAACAAAATATCTCAAAAATTTAACAATAAAATCTAAATTTTTCAAAACTTATCAAATTATTATTTTTATTTAATATAAAACCATTTCAAAAATCAAATTTAAAATTTATTAATAAGATACTTACTTAGGTTTAACCTTTAGCAAGCTAAAAAAAATTAGAAAACATAACTATAATATAACAGAAAATTAAAAATCTAAATGAAATAATTTTTACCAATCTGGTCCACTGTCATCTTTTGAAACTTGATTACTTTTTGTTTGAACAATTATTAACGATAGTATTTATAATTTAGTCACATATTTAAATTAGTTAGCGAAAAAAAAGAGATTTATGTAAACCAAGCATTTTGACAAAAAAAAATTAAAAAAATATTAAAGAACATATTTTATTGTTGCTACAACTTAGAAATTCATATAGAACGATTAAAAATTTTTTAAAAAAGGAATCAATCAAAGTTTTAATAACCCCCATTAGTAGAGTTAAACAAACGTGGTGAGAGAAAACGTGGCGAAAGAAAAAATGATTTAAATGATTTGGCATTAACCATTAAAGCTAAATTTAAGTTAACTTTTTCAGATAAAAAACTTATAAATATAAAGACAAACCACCAATTATTTCTGAGTTATCTAGAAAAGTTTAAGATATCAAGAAAGTCAATTAAATGTTACATTAACAAAATGTTCGCTTTTAAAAAAAGTTTTAATAGTGTGTTTACGTGCATTATCACCTTAAGCTATCAAAGAAGAGAAGGTTTACAAAATCAAAAAAAAATTTATGGATTTATTAAGATAAACTGGAAAAAAGTTATTACAACTGATGAAAAACGTAGTACGTGGTGGGGATCGAACTCGGAACCTCTGGCTTATTGAGCGAGTGTTTTACCACTACACCACTACTGAAATATAATACAAAGAAACATTTCCAAAATCCATTATGGTATTGGATAATATATATATACATATATATATATATATATATATATATATATATATATATATATATATATATATATATATATATATATATATATATATATATATATATATATATATATATATATATATATATATATATATATATATATATATATATATATATATATATATATATATATATATATATATATATATATATATATATATATATATATATATATATATATATATATATATATATATATATATATATATATATATATATATATATATATATATATATATATATATATAAACCAAAAGTTATGTTAATTTAACTATGAAAAAATAAATTTACGCTATATATATACTACTTGTAGTTTTATTATTGAATTTTTCGTATTTCTGCGATTAATCGCGATTAATCGCAAAAAATCATGCGATTAATCGCGATTAAAATATTTAATCGTTGCCCAGCACTAATATATATATATATATATATATATATATATATATATATATATATATATATATATATATATATATATTATATATATATATATATATATATATATATTAGTGCTGGGCAACGATTAAATATTTTAATCGCGATTAATCGCATGATTTTTTGCGATTAATCGCGATAAATCGCAGAAATACGAAAAATTCAATAATAAAACTACAAGTAGTATATATATAGCGTAAATTTATTTTTTCATAGTTAAATTAACATAACTTTTGGTTTGTCAAAACTTTAAACAATTTTATCAATTCTTCCTACTTTACTTACTCATCTGCACAAAGCCAGTTAC
Source organism: Hydra vulgaris (assembly GCF_022113875.1). Taxonomy (NCBI): domain Eukaryota; kingdom Metazoa; phylum Cnidaria; class Hydrozoa; order Anthoathecata; family Hydridae; genus Hydra; species Hydra vulgaris. Next base: position 38,276,393 of record NC_061156.1, read on the forward strand.
TAAGACAAACAAGGTAATTCACATTTTCAGATGATAAAGAAACTCTCTTCTTTTGTACAATATGACCAGCTAGAGAAAACAATCTTTCACAAGGAACAGATGTTGCAGGTGTTGCCAAGTACTTCTGTGCAATTGAGGCCAGCCTGTTGTGTGAGCCTGCATGTTTGGACCACCACTGTAATGGACAGGCCTCTGTACTGATGATGGGCTCTGCTTTGTACCGACGCACACCGTTTTCAATTGAGTCTTCTTCTTGTTCAGAATCAAACTCTGATGAAGCAACCAATAGAGCAAATTTTCTCTTTGATGGCTTTGATGTTGCTGCAGCAACAGCAGCAGATGAACCTGTGGAAGCATGCTTCCACAGGTTCATCTGCAATAACCCTCTGTTCCTTGAGTAAGTTAGTGATTGAGACCCACACCTCACCTCTCTCAACTCTGGGTATACACTTGAGGTCTTTGAATCTCGGGTCCTATGCGGTTGCAATCTTTAGATATGCTATTTTGGCATTTTCCTTGCGTGTTTCCAGATCTATTCTGAATATAGATTTGAATTTGACTACATAGGCCGGGTCATCATCTGAGCTCTCCATCACCCGAGAGAGATGGCATAAAGCAGGCAGAACCACAGAGCATGAAACGTACTTTTCTCCACCCAGAAGTTCAGTCACATACCTGCAAAAAATAAAACCCATTTCACTCAAATGTTTTGCATTCACTTACACACACAAAAAGTGTTCTCATGTTCATGCTTACGCACAAATACAGACACATCCATTCTCTCACATGCAATCAAACCAGTCAGTAAGAAATAAATGATGTAAAATATACCTGCAGGGTTCTAGGAGCTCTTCCAACCTCTGCAATTTGTCCATTTCAGCTGGAGTTGGCATAGCAACTTTTGTGTTGTGTGTGGTGAGGACATCGCTCACTGGCTGTTCGTTTCTGCGAACAATTTTTATCATGTCCAGAGTCGAGTTCCATCTGGTTGGAATGTCTTGTATAAGCGACTCCTTCTTTTGTCCAAGCTCAATTTGTTTTTTTTCTAATTCTGCAGCACTTGCTGGACTGTGTTTAAAATGGCCCACCACCTTTCTGCTTTAAGCCAGGGCATTGTCAAACGCGCTGTTGTGCAAAGATACTGTGACAGAACGCTGAAGACTGTGAGCAACACAAGGGACGCGTTCAAAAGGCAGATGTCTTGCAGCAGCGACAATATTTCTAGCACAATCTGTGCTAAGTGTGCTGACTTTATTTAAAATGTCCCACTGCTGTGCAACATGAATGAAATGTTCTGCGCACGTTTCAGCAAAATGTCTTTCTTGTGTCTTCATTACTGTCAAAGCATGTGAATGCAGTTACCATTGTTCATCAATGTAATGCACAGTTACTCCGAGATAATTATGGTTACCCAGCGATGTCCAGTAGTCTCCGGTGAGGGCAACAGTTTGTGCACGTTGTAATGCCGTTGCCTTTATAGTCCTCTCGTTTTCATACAGTTCATGTATTTTTCTTACAATGGTGCGTCTTGGCGGAGGCTCATACGTGCAGTCATTCGTTGCGATCCGAATAACATTCTTCAAACCGACATCTTCCACAATACTAGTTGGCCTGCAATTTGTAGCTACCCATTTTGCAATAGCATTTGTTATCTTGTCTTTCTTTTGTTTCTCTGTAGTTCTCCCTCGTGCTGCATCTAACGTAGTCTGCCAAAGGTTTCCTCCACTGTTTGTTTGGGTGGATGATTTGTTAGCATCAACGGTGTGCATTGCATTTAAGTGATACTTCAAACTTGAAGTATTCCGATGATAAGAAAATTCCGCTTTGCAGTCTTTACAAATAGCTTTAGTTCTATCTACTCCTTGTTGAAGAGGTTTAAAATAAAAGTGTCCGTTTAAAATTTCGGTACCTTTTTCCATTTTTAAATATTTCTCAATTTACTTACTGCTTGTTGTTTGAGCATAAGCAATAACATAAATACGCACGAAAGTTTCAATTCTGTTATGATTCGATTATTATCAAATTATAAATAATTAAATTATAATTCGATTATTACATAATTTTGAAACAATACAAAATAAATAAACAAAACTATAAATAAACATAAAAATACAAAATGCAAAATAACTTTTTTAATATATTAATACTAATATAAATTTATATAATAATAATTATAAGCAATAATAAGCAAAAAATATAAAATGAGAAACGAAAACTTTGACAGACAGTTTCACAAAAGAAAAATAAAGTTAGGCTTGTGAATCTTAAAAAAAAACGAGCGGCAGAAACTCATAATGAACTCATTGTAAAGACTAATAGGTGGAAAAAAAAATTTCATAAAAAACTTAGCAAAATAATATATTTTTTTACAATAATAAAATCTGGAGATTAATTTTTTAATTTAAATTTAATAGTTCTGTAAACTAAAGATTGACAGGTTTGTTTAGATGAATTTTGTACAGCCCTGTCACTTTTTAGTTTAATGAACTTTTAAATTTTAATTAAAAAGTTTACT
>NC_061156.1:38281407-38392646 GCF_022113875.1 Hydra vulgaris
GCGATTGTGATTTTAAAATTATTTTTTTCAAAAAAAAAGAATCTTCGGTCTGGTTTCAAACATTTATATTGTATGATTCCGCAAAATTTATCATTTAAATACTTTTCGTCTTTAACAATTCACAGACCAGACCATTAAACGGAAATATGTCGTAGTCAACAAAATACAATACAGACGCTATAATATTTTAAAAGTGCCTTAACTGCACCGAGAAGTTTGGATGTTAAAATTTTACTTAAGCTTCCATAACAAAATTTTTTTCCGAGGGAAATTTCCGTGTTTCAAAATTTTTAAAAGAAGGAAAAATTCCGTTCAATTTTGTTAAATGGGTAGTTTCCGTACAAATATGATATATAAAATATCATATATAACAGTATATTATATTTTGCTGATTATGACATATTTCCGTGAAATGATCTGGTCTGTGAAATTATGAAAAGACGAAAAAAATTAAAATAATAAATTTTGCGGTATCATAAAATATAAATGTTTGAAGCGAAAAAACCCAGACAGTGGAATATTTTTTTTAAAAAAAAACATCTAAAAATCACAATCGCTCGTCCAAATTTAAATAAGGTTTTATATTAATACGTTTTTTAGGTGAAAGGAACATTATAGTTTAACAATATGATCTGTTCTGATCGTTTATTAGCAATTATTTATAACTATAAGGTCTTTCTTGGTCGGAATTCCAGTATTTTTTGTGAAAATTGATAGAAATATTGTGTTTTGACAACTATATATAGTTAATATACGTCAGAACCGATTAGAACTAGGATCAGTAGTAAATTAAGTCACTTTTAAAAAAGATTTTAACTAAATTCATGTTAATGCCGATGAGCGAAATCGATCTATAGACTCCGAAATAGTGTTCTTTAGATACATTATTACGGGTTGTAAAAAGATTTTGAAAATTTTATATAAAAAAGAAAAGTTTCTTTAAATATTATAAAAACCTTAAGCAAAAAAAATTATAATATTTAAAGATCTTGTTTGGGCATAATATGCTGACGAAACCATGCTAATTCCAAATATAAATTTAACATGTTTCTAAATTTAAAAAAAAAAAAAAATGCTTCCGGATAAACTAATCATAGTTAACACTGTATTTTATAGTTTTTCTAAATTTCATTGATATAAGAAAATAATAAAACAAAAAAAAGCTCTAAAATTACGCTACAAAAACCAAAAGTAACAAATTTCTAGAGTAGCAAAATTTTTAGATTTTGCATGTGGGTGGGGCAAAACGAGACAGTTAAAAAGGAGCAGTTGTTATTATTATTATAATAATAATAAAGTTATTTCTCAACAACTTTATTATTATCGCCTATAATGAATAGCCTATGAATATTAATAGTGCGCATAGTTACGCGTATTGTTTTATAGTTACGGTACGGTTCTGTATCTGTAAAATACACTTTTTAAGTAGTTTCTAAACTTTTCTTTACCGCGTGCTTTCTTACAGATTTCCCTTCAACCTTTCATGGTACGAGTTCAAAATATCTAAGTTGACATTAAGTAGATAATGTTTAGTAGCTTAAAATTATAGGTAATCTAAATTTTTTTTTTAATTTAAAAGTAATTAATTTATTGTAATCTTTTTTAAATTGTAATTTTAAATTTAAAGCTTCGTGTTATAGATTACTTTAATTCTTAATTTGTGTCTAGCGTTAAAATATATTTATGGGTAGTTTCATGCTTTCACTTAGTTTTGGTTATTGGGATAAAAGCCATGACAACATTTTGTTATAAATTTATCTTAATTTAATTTTTATTGAAAATTTTGTTATAAATAAAATTTGTCTTTAATATTGTTAATACTTTAGCTCTTTGAAAAAAAATATGTTTCTGGCTCTTCAATAAATATAAAATTATTTGTCTTGCATGAATGAATTTTGGTTTAGGATTTAATTGTGTTAGTTTATGTTTGTCTATCTGTAATTTATTTAGGTTATGAGAAAATTTATGTTTACAGAGTTGTTATAAATCATAATCGAGTTGTTAAACCAAGGAAATTGTGGAGGTTTATTTATCATATATACTATATATATTATATAATTATATTGAAGGGAGTAAGTTTAGAAGTCTTTTTAAATTTTTAAAAAGAAATAAAAATACTTTTCAATATATATCTGTTTTCTTTGAGGTAGAATTAAAGTTTCAGTTTTTTAAAACTTTAAATTAACTTTACAATGTTAAAATGGTTTAAACGGATTTTTGTAAATGAATTTAATCCTCAAAGATTAAATTTTTTTTATTATTGAAGAAATTAAACTAGATTTAAGAATAAGTCGACTTAAATGTTTGTTTGTTTTTCTATTTAGATGATGACAATATTGAAGCAAGTAAGTTAAAAAGCATTTTTAAATTTTTAAAAAGAAATAAAAATACTTTTCAATATATCTCTGTTTTCTTTGAGGTAGATTTAAAGTTTCAGTTTTTTAAAATCATATATATTTTAAAATCCTATATATAACCCATATATATTTGTTTTTCTATTTAGACGTTGGTAATAATATGAAACAAGTAAGTTATAAAGCATTTTAAAATTTTTAAAAAGAAATAAAAATACTTTTTATTATATATCTGTTTTCTTCGAGGTAGATTTAAAATTTCAGGTTTTTTAAATCATATATATTATAATATTAAATTCTTTTTTACTTTAAAAATATCTATATTATAGTTACACTGAGTCTTAGAAAAAAAATTAAAGTTGATTAATAAGGTAGTAGATTATTAGAGTAGATTAAATTGTTTGATCTATTACTCAACTTAATAACCTTCTATTAATATGAAGATTTATTTTGGTTGTTTGTTTGTTAAAATTTAGTTAGAGTTTATTTAAAATTTAAATTCTTTAGTTAATCAAGAGAGATCTAAATAAGGTATTAATTACATTAGTTGAATGTGGCATTTAATATGTATTTTATCGATATAAGGAATAAAATAATAAGGAATAGAAAAATTTTAAAAATTTGCTCTGGAATTTGTCAAAAGAGTGTTGTGTTATGCTTCATTTTAAGGTATCTAAATATATATTCATTAAAAATTTTTAATTTTGTTTTTAAATGGTTTATTCTTTTTCACTACTTTAGATAAATATATACCGACTGACATAACTTCATTTTTATTAACAATGTCGTGCATTGTAGTCTGCATTCTTTGTTACATTAAAAATAATTGATGCTAATAAATGTTCTTTTATAGTTGTTAAAAGTTTGCATATATGTTTGCATTTATATTATGATCAAAGTTAAAATTTTTTTGATAAATACGTGTATGTGGTGATACTACTCAGGTATCACCGCAGCTTATCTCTATCAGGTACATTGATTTTTAATTCACATATGATGTTTTTCTTTGTATTTACTTATTCATTACATTTTTAACTTCAGATTTATGGTGTATTTATTTGCTATAGAAGAACAAATCATTTTGAATTTTTTAAAAATATCTACACCAATCAACATTTAAAATTCAATGTAGCATATACCAGCTTCTAGGCTTTTTTGATGCTTTTCTTATTCAAGTGGTTTCATAAGCAAGGTCTACAAGCAAATTTGAGATAAATTTTCAGCTTTCAAGGAGTATCAATGTTGTTCTCTGTATACTTTAATTTGTTTAAATAGAGTAGTTTTAGTAAATAAATGTTTGTTTGTTCTTGGTTTTTTACTTATTTGTTATCAGATTCTTAAGAATTAGGCAACTTAGCAAGCAAGATTTATTTTATTTTTTAGTGCAATTGGAATAAGCTAAAGTGCTTTTTAGTTACTTCAAATCATTTGTTTTTATTTTTTAAATAGAAGGGTTAATAATAAAAATATATAGACAGTGGAACTGTTACTGATTTGAGTAAGTTTAATTTTTTGTTTAATTTTATATTAGATATATATTTTATGTATTTAACATGAAAAACTGACTGTAATTTTTGACAGGTAAGTTTATATACTTAAATGTGCCTATATATCGGAATATTTTATATTTCTCTGAGTCTATATGAATATTATCTCAAAGAAAAAATTAAGAATAGAAAAAATTTGAATATATATATATACATATATATTACTTTAGACTGACATTGCTTCATTTTTTATACAAGATTCTGCATTTATTATTTTTGTGCATTAAGATTGTGCCTGAAGGCTTTCTTAATTTAGCAAAGAATTTAGAACACAATGCAAATAACTTTGCACTGTGTTCTAAATTCTTTGCTAAATTAAAATAATGTAAATAAATTTTGTTTTATATTTTTCAGTTGTAAAAATATAAAACGTTCATTTATTCAGTTGTAACAGTAGCATAACCACTGGTAATATATATTTAATGATAACAGATTTATAATATTAGGCTCGAAGAAGTTATTAGTGTAAATGGTTATAGGTGACTTGAAATTGTTGTCATATGAAAGAAATAGATCTAGGCATGATAAAATTAATTGTCGTTGAAATATAAGAAATTTTGCTTGATGAACCAAAAACTTACTTGGCAGAATTCAGTGTCAAGCGCTGTTGATGTCTATTATTTGACTTTACATTAGACACTTTAAAATAAAGCAAAGTATGAATTTTACTATTTATAGTAACAAATAATAAAAATTTCAGTTTTAAATGATTTTCTTTTTTTTTTTTTTTTTTTTTACTTTTGTAATCTTAATATAATTGTTCATTTTTTTTTAGTTGTCTTTGTCATCACTTGATTATTTTGCTTACTGTTAAAACATGGTTTTAATTTTGTAAATTTAATATGATGTGAAATTTACAATATTAATCATTTGTCAACAGTTAGAGAGAAGCTGGAAATAAATTAAGAAATGCTGGAAATTAACTTTTAGTTAAGGTAAAAATAATTTTGTTTATTGGTAGCATAATAAAACCAGTTACTGTTATTTATTGCATGACTTTTTTACTTTTTCTAACATGGTGTTTTTAAAACACTTCCTCTCTCTCTTAGATGAGACTTAAATAAGAATTAGTATTAAGAATTGTAGAGAGAGAATTGATTGGGGGGTCGTATGGGTTGAATGGGCGGTCGTAACTAAAAACCTTTAAAAATACGGAGAATATTGTAGTTTTGCGCATTAATATCGAGTTACTTAAGTTTTATTTATGTGTTTAACTAATTAGTTAGCTTAGTCTGTATTAGCAACACTTTTGAGAAAAGAAAGAAAACATTTTTATATAAGTAGATCATTGTTTTACATTTTAATATTTTATTTTATTCACCAGGCCACCATTAAAGCAAAAAGAGGGAAGGAACCTCTTTATTAGAGCCAAAATATTTAGAAAAATTAAATTTTGAGTTACAAAAGGAATTTTTAGTAAATGGTGGCAAATTACCGTTTACTAAAAATTTAATAAAATAAAGAGGCCAAATAAATGATATACAAATGGTCTGTGTTGAACAGACTTAACAAGACCCGGGTCGGGTCAGCTTGGTTTACAAATTTTTGTCTACTTATCTCTTATAATTTTTATTTTAGTTTGTTCTATGATGCATTAATGTATTAAAAAATTAGTTATACCTATGTTTGATCGTAAATTAAATTTTCTTTTGTTTGAAAGGTATTTGTACTCAGTTGCGTAGTATAATAAACTTTGTTATTTTTTATAAATTTATTTAAACGTGTGCATTTAACATTTTTAAGCTACCAATTTTCTTTTCTAAAGAACAATTAATCAAGGGGATAACAAAAAATTGATAACTCCTGTATAATATAAATTAACTTCATTTTAATCTCAATGGTTCGTGTTATAAAAATTATTTTAAGGATTTAGTTGACACTTTCGTCAATTTAAAGTATAACCAAGTGTTATTATTTTGCGTCAGTAACTAAAAACGTATTGTGTTAAACTTAGGAAGGTCGATGAAAATGGTTCTGCCTTACACTGTTATGACCTGTGCCATTTGTAAATTACTTAATAATGTTAAGTAGTATTTGGTAAATTATTTTACCTCCTCATAATTTTTATGTTAATTTTACAGATGGATTAATTTTTTCAAGCTGAAGGCAATTTTCTAAAAAGGTATTAGTTAAGGTTTTGCAAGATTAAATTGTGGAAAACAGCTACTATAAATTAATTATGTAACAGACCGACCAAAACCCGTATTACGGGTTGCCTTTTGCTAGTTATTATTATTATTGTTATTATTATTATTGTTATTATTATTATTATTATTGGTATTATTATTATTGTTATTATTATTATTATTTTATTTTAACGAAGAGCTTCTTAATTATATTATTTATAAACTTTTTTTCTTTTTGATCGCGAAGACTAAATTAAGACATATTTAAAAAGGAAATCAATAACTAAAGCCTTTAGTTTTTACGGAAAACTGCTTCGCCTTTTTTTTAAAAAGTTAAATAAATGCGCATGCTCACAACAAAATCCAATGCTTAAATCACCGCAATTTCAGCGAACTCTTAAAAAAAACAAAAACTAGGTGAATAATAGTTAAAAACTAGCTGAAATAAAAGTTAAGCACAAAGAAACAATTAATGATAACTTTAAAAAAATATTAATAGTGCTGATGTGTTAACATCAAAATCTTATTCATATTCTGCCTATTATTTATTGTTAAATTGTGTTTTAGGTGTATTCGACAACTGTCTAACTATTTTGATTGTGTTGGTTAAGGTGTAAGACCCCTAAAAAGTTGTAAAAAAATCAAAATAAATATTTTGCGTAATTTTGACACAAATGTGTAATTTTGGAATTTTAATGATTGCGTAATTTTGACACAAAATTTATTGCTAAACTTGAATTTGAGAATCATTTATCAAAATAAGATTTAGTTTTTGAGATATAAATCAATTCCTTTGACAGAGTAAATTTGATCTGCCTAGCAACATGCATAGCAACAGGTTTTTATTCAGAATTGCAATCTATTTTAGTGTTTTTTTGTTACTTAATAAATTTTTTTATAAATGGGTAAATCATGCAGAGTCAAACTAAGTACTCAAAGTAAAAAATCCAAAACATTTTATGGAAATAGATTCACTAAAACTTTGCCAATCGACATATCTTTATCAGTTGCTCGTGTTAATAGTTATGACCATATTTTTTGTAATACTTCCTTAAATTTATCTATATCACCCAAAAATGTAATTTTATACTTCAAATGAGTTTTAATGAGTAATATTGCAGTGCATGTCTAAAAGAAAGTATGTATCGTTAACGCAGTTGGAAATAGGTTCAAATTCTAATATTGGAAAATAAGCTAGTTTACTCCCAGTAAGCACAAAGACGTTTAAAAGACGTTTTAAAGATGTCTTTAAGGAGGTTTAAAAGGCGCACTTGTAGACGTCTAGATCATAAGGCTAAAAGACGTCTAAATGAAGACGTCTTTATAAAAACGCGTTTTAGACGTATCTAAGACGTTTTTTCAAAATAAATTTAAGTACATGACGTAACATTTTCGCGTAGTATGTGGTATATATTCATTGTATTTATAACATCTTATATTGTTATAATTTCGTATATGCAAAATATACATAGGAACCAGCGATCAAAATAATATTGCTGTAATCACCACCAACGGTTGATGCATCAAGATGAAAATAATAAATAACAATAACAAATATATATCAAAACAGCATATAAAACATTTATAACTTACATTTAGTTGTAAAAAAAATTTAACGTAGTAAATGCTAGCTAATTTTTGACGGCATACTTGACTTATTATATGGCTTGTGGGTGTATAAAAACTAAAAGTACTGATATTTAACTTATATATAATTCTTGCCATTTTCACTTATTATCATGATCAGTCAACTATCTATTAAAAAAGCAAAATAATTATTAGCAAAAAAAAGATATATTATTATTATAGCAATTATTTTAGTGATTCCTGTGACAACAATTTTAGCAATTGTGCAAAAAAGTAATTTAATTTAAAGTAATTTACACTTAAAACTTGAACAAATTATTGAAAATACTAAGAACTATGTTTTTACTTTGATTATACGACATCTACTTAACGCATAATGACAATGCCGTCAAAAAGAAGTCATAATGACATATTTATAGACAGGTCTCAGAAAAGACGTCTTTTAGCTTTGATCTAGACGTCTTTTAATGCGTATTTTAGACTATTTATTACGCGTCTTTTAAACGTATTTTTAAACTTTAAAAAGACGCATTTTAAACGTCATGTTAAAATTGCATTTATTAAAGACGTCTAGAAGATGTCTTAAAAAAAGATATCTTCTTGACGTTTTTTTAACGCTTAAATAGACGCCTTTTAAACGTCATTTTAAAAACGTCTTTATAAAAGACGTCTAGAAGATGTCTTAAAAATTGACGTCTTCTAGACGTCTTTTTATCTTTTAAAAAGACGCCTTTTAAACGTCATTTTAAAAACGCATTCATGAAAGACGTCTAAAAGATGTCTTTAAAACGTCAATAAAAGTGCGTCTTTACCTAGACTAGTTTTAGACGTCTATAAGTGTCTAAAATGCGTCTTGTGCTTACTGGGCTTTTATTTGAAAAATTGAATATGATTCCTAATATAAATACTCTTCAAGGCTGTTAAAGCATGAAAAAAATGCGTTTAATTTTCGCAGAGTATCAAAATCGACCAGCATCTAAAAAGCGATGATATTATTTGCAATCCACGTTATTCGTGCATGCTAAAAAAATAAAGAAAAGATGACGCAGACAATGACTAAGAAGATTGTCTAAATGATCCTGGTTCTAGTTCTTATAAATAAAAGATTTTTAATTGAGTATTTGACATTATTATTTGGTAAAATAGTTAATGTAATGTTTAAATGCTTTTTTCACAATTTGGCAATTTTTAACATCCCGGCCATCTTATCTCATTAACCGTATGTAAGATTTGCATGAAATTTTTTCTAAATGTTTATTTCAACTAGTTGTACAATTAGAACTAAAAATTTTACAATACTGTTAGGAGTTTCGGATTTATAGAAAATTTAATTCACAAAAATGCATTTTTTTAAATACGCCATTTCGGAAAGCTCACCTTTAAATTCTTGGTGTTTTAGAACAATTTTAGTTCAGTTTATAGATTACTATGTTGTTAACCATATGCTTAAAAATCATATCCTATATACTTTCGGTTACTGAAATAGAATGGCCGGGGTGACCTAAACATATTTAGATAACTGCCATTTAACATGGTAACCATGGCAACTAATAAATTTATTTTACATTATTTAAAATTCTGTTTATAGTTGTTTCTTAAGATATCTTTGGTTTTTTGTTATAAAGATTTTTTTTTTATATATATTTTTTTGATGGGCCATATGCCTTAAAGTAATTTTTTGTTCGTCAAAACAAATATTATATTTGGCATTCAATTAAAACACATCAGCATTTATTTTGTTTAAAAGTTTAATAAACCGTACTCAGACTAGAACGATGGTCGCATAGTAACAATTATCGAAATCTTTCAAATCAAGCATTTTTTTTATTTTTAGAGTTTTTGAATACTGAAACAAAAATTCTTTTAAATAAATCATTTTCATTTATTATGCGTCATTTAACCTAAAAACTGACAAATACCAAGTAATTTTGAAACAAAACAATTTTTTGTGTATGTAAATTTTGTGTATGTAAAATTGCCAGTAAATTAATATAAAAATGTATTTTAAAAACTTCAATTTTTTGGTAAGAATTTTTTTGCTGATTGATATATCAAAATACATTTAAAATTCTTTTTTTTTTTACTTTCTTTTTTTTTTTTTTTTTTTTTTAATACTTTTAAAAGATAATTTTTTTTTAATTCCCGTGCTAACGCCTTCAAAGAAAAATTTATAAAAATATGCTTATATTTTCATAAATTTGTTAGCACAGGAATTTAAAAAAAAAATTCAAATAACTACAATAACTAAATACAAATTTTTGAATTCATATTACTATTTTTCAGCTAAGTCAGTTCAATTTTTTAAACTTTTCATTATACTTTTTAAACTTCCAGAGAGGACACTTTTTTATTTTTTTGTGCAAAATGTATACAAGATACAGCACTTCACGTAATATACGGCACATCAAATGTGTAAACGTGACTGCAAAATTTTACTTTGAGTTTACAAATCAATGCGAGCCCCAGTTACTAGAATATTTTGTTGAATCATTTGCAAATAAAACTAACGTTGTCATGCCAATGTTATACGAAAGATTAAAATAAAAGTTCTAAACAATTTAGAATCACTTATATTCATACCTTTAAGATTAGAAAATAATACGATAGAATAGTAATTTTGTTTTTGCCAAATTATCTTACTCAATGCTCGGCGTAGTTAAGGCAATTTTAAAATAGTGCAGTGTCTGTATGATACTTCGCCATGATTTTTTTTTTAAATATTAAATATTTTAAATATCAGGTCTCTGAATTATGAATAGACAAAATAAAAATTAACTGATAAAAATTTTTAAGGTTTGCTGTAGCATTAAATAAAAATATCTTTGGTAAAACAATCCAGACCGAAGATTCTTTTTTTTTTAATCTCCTTAAAAACTTATTTACTTGTCCAGATTTTAATAGAATTTTAAATAAATACATTGTTTAAGCGAATGAACATCATAGTTTAATAATATTATTTGTATGATTTTTCATTAACAATTTTTTCTTAATATAATTTCTTTTTTGTTTGCACTTATTTGTAAAAATTAAAAGAAATGTGGAACTTTGACAACTATATTTAATTAATATGTACCAGATCAGATTAGAACTAGGATCTGTAGTGGGTTAACGCGTTTTTTCAGAAGATTTTAACTGAAATCAATTTAACGCTGTCGAATAAAATTGATCTAATAACTCAAAAATTGTGTTCTTTTGGTTCATCATTAGGGGTAGTAAAAAATTTTTGAAAATTATTTAAAAAAAGAAAGGTTTCTTTGATAATATTATAAAACCTGAACCAAAAAAAGTTATATAATCTAAAGCTCTTGTTCGAACATAATACGCAGACAAAATCAAACCATCTCCAAATAAAGAAAATAAATAGTTTAAAAGTTGCCTTAACTACTGTGAGTGCAAAATTAATTGGCGTCAATTGATAACACAAATACCTGCAGTGTATAAGTTTTTTTTTTTTTTTTTTTGAAATCAATTATTAATTTTTGACAACAAATAACTTACCCTATATAATGTTTAAATGATCTAATTTAATTATGGTAAACTTATGTACTGTTCACACTAACGATAAAGCATGTTTTATTTTAAACGTTTTATATATTCAATATTTTACACTCTATAAAACAACAATAAAACAACATGGCCAGGTTGTTTTATATCATTAGAAGCTTTTTATATTGATAAAACAACCTAGCAGTATTGTTTTTTTATTGCTGCTTAAATGCAGCTTTTTACAATAACAATCTAATACACTTTCAAATAAGACGCGACAATAAAACTATAAAACGTTTTATTGTCAGAATGAACGAGGTATTAGATTTGTCTGATCATTTTAAAAATAAACATGTTTTCCATATTTTGTCGGTCAGTATCAAAAACAAAAACCCATTAACAACGGTCCTAACAACATTTTATTATCCTTTTTAAATAAAAATATATGGGTCATTATTACATTTTAAATCACTTTTTACTTTAAGGTTAAATATGTCAGCTTGGTTTTGAAGTGATTTTTATATAGTCGTTATGGAGAAATACTTATAGTTAATAATAATAATATTCACTAAAAAGTTTAGTATATCAAAGACTATGTTTTGCAATAGAATTATTCCATATTCTAAGGCTCCATTTGGCTCCATACCACCAGATAGTTCTTAATAATTATAAGTACATTTGTGTTTATGGTGTCATTTTGTATAGGCAAATGGGTTTTCTTTCTTTATGTATTCTTTAAGAGAGCAAAATTTACATAAGTTGTTCATTGATTTAACATCTAATACTTTGCCTGTTTCCATTAAAATAGCAGAAACAGAAACAACTCCATTGTTTAAAGAGCAGCCTCGCCGCTGCCAAGTTCCATCACATGATACTACAACATCGATTACATTGAGCAAACCGTCAGTAATGGAGTTTAAGACGAAATGATTATTTTTCAAATCTTTTAATTTTTGAGAAGAATCCATCATTGTGCCTTCAGCTACACACTTTAGTTAATTTTAAAACAATTTTATTGTTATTTTTAATAGTCATTGGTTTAGGCATGTCCATCAATAAAGGAAATCTTGAAAATCAATAATAACCTTAACCGCATGATCTTATGGCATATACAGCCCTGATATTATCGACTTTCAACAAACAAAAAAGTTTTGATTATATCAAAACTTTTTTGTTTGTTGAATGTCGATAAGTAATATTCTTTTGAGTAAATACAATTAAAGCAGTTAATACATAAAAAAGCTAAACCTTTTTTTTGCTACTGTTTACTGCAACATCGCTATTGTTTACATCCATATCCACATTACTTACAATGAATTTCTTTGTTCCATAAAACATCTTTTTCCTTTCATTCCTTTAGTTCTTAGTTTAACTCTACAAGCTTTAACGATTTTAAAAGATTAAAGTTGGGCATTTTTGTTATATTTTTTTTATTTTTTTATTTTTATTATTTATTTCTTTTCTCGTTGATAAATATTACAAAAAAGAAAATACAATAAAAGAAAATCCTTGCCGGAGCAAGAAGAAGACAAGTTGTCTTATCACCGAGCCCCGTCACACAAAAATTTACATGCACAATAAATGATAAAAGTCAAAAAGACAGTATAAATACAAATACAAAAACAAATCAAAAACTTCAGCAATAAAATAATTTGTTGCTAACGATCTTCCAGCAGAATAATTTTAAAAATGTTAATAAAAAAACACAAAAAAAAATGCGTTGTTTAATTAAAAAAAAAAGAAGCAATATATGTAAACATAAGTATTTAGGCTGATTTTTTAATATCATCAAAAATATGAACGAAAAAGAAAAAAGTTTTATTTTCGTTATCTTTTATACTAATGGTTTGAAACTATTTTAATAAAAGCTAAAGAAAGTGTTAAAGATTTAGTTTATTTTTAAGTGACTTAGTTTAAACCTTTAAATTGTTTTCAAAAAAGGTATTTGAAATCTAAAATAATGAATTCCATGTTAAGTACATGCCGTTTTGAATCATCCTTAAAACTTTGCAAAGTGCAGTTTAAAACGAAGTTTTGTTTTTTACTAAAGATTGGAAGAAATTTTTTCCAAACTAAAGGTTCCCGATATTGAATTTGGTAGAAACTTAATTGAAAAAGGTTTATGGAAACCACAAAGTTATTCACTAAAAATTTTGTTTAATATTTATGGGATTAAATATTTATTTCATTAAAGTAGGATTAAAATGTTATATAAGATAGTATTTAATACTTTTGATGATAAATATAAATCATTTATATAAAGTAAGAACATTAATGGTCCCAAAATAGAACCTTGGGGTACTCCACAAGTTATTAAATTGTTTTTTGAGTCTTTTGATTCAATAAGTATAAATTGTTTTTTGTTAGTTAAGTATGATTTAAACCAAAGTAAATTTTAATTTTTAACACCATAGTTTTCTAATTTTTTCAAAAGAATTTCATGATTTACTGTGTCGAAAGCTTTGGATAAATCAATAAAAAACCCTATTGTATAGCAATCACTATTAAATCCATTTGATATATGCTTAATTAATTCAATTATTGCATGGTCAGTAGAATGATTTTTTTTGAAACCGTATTGATTTTTATATAAAATCTTATTTTCAGATAGATATTTATAAAGTCTGTTGTACATAATGCGTTCAATTAGTTTAGAAAGGCAGGGTAAGACTGAGACTCCAGTGATTGCTTCTATTCTAAAGTGGTTTTAAATAATAGAAAATAAATTTCCTATTCTTAGTACATTTTCCAAACGGAAAAAACAAGATTTTAGGAGAATTTTTTAGTAGGGATAAAAAAAAAGTACCGATGCTATAGCGGTTGTTATGGAAGTAAATTTCTAAGGGTCAATTAATTCTAGTTTAATAATAATATATAGCAAACTTTTTTAAATGGTTTTGCGAATCTTAATAAATTTATCACAATATAAAAAATAATTATTTTTTTTCAAAACTTTTTTCAAAAGTGCGTAGCGTTTAATTGGACAACTTTTAATTTAGTATTGAGATTGAGCAGACAATATTTATAAAGACAGTTAAAGTGTTTTGCAGGGGCGAATCCAGCATTTTTTGGTCTTTAAGACAATAAACAAAGATACTTTCCAAAAAATTGCGATGATTAGGATCAAAAGAGACCTAAAACATTTGCCACCCTTGTACGAAACGTAAAAGCAACAAGTTGATATAACATTTTTGCATTCATAGATAAATTTTATGTTTCATAGTATTTCAGCGTAAAATATTTCAGCGTTCAAAAATAATGACCATATAAGGTTTGAACCCTTCAAAATTGGAAGGGGTTACAAATTTTATATAGTCATAATTTTGAACGTCTATACTATGAGAATTTTGTAAATGAGACTAGTCTAGTCGAGAATACTACAAAAAATATTTTTTCAACTTGTATAAGCATATATATGCTCGCAGTTTGTTTCATGTCTGCATTTAAATTTCTTGGTATTTTCATCGACTAAAATACTATTTGGAACAAACATATTGCCTAAATTGACATAAAGATATCATCAAGTATTCGAATTCTACACTATTCAAGGGATCAAATAAATAAACATCATTTAAAACAAATACGCTTCAGTTTCATACAAAGTTACTAAAATTACGCTAATATTGCGTGGAGTAGTATTTCTGAAAACAAATTAGAAACACTCAAAAAAGCAGAAACATGCTTTAACACGTTTGCTACTACGAGTACATTCGTAGTAAAAAAAACGCTATTTTTGGCCAACTACGAGTATACTCGTAGTTCAACTAACATACTACTGTGATCAAAAAGTAAGGTGAATTTTTTTATAAAATGAAAAATCTTTATTTATTCTTCCAAATCTGTATCGTCCCCCTCAAAATAATTCCCCCCGGCCCCAATGCACTTTTGCCAACGTTTTTTCCAGTCTTCGAAGCATGCCAAAAAGTCCTCGGTAGGGATAGCCTTCAATGCGCGTGCCGATTCACGTTGGATCTCTTTAATGGACTCAAAATGATTTCCCCGGAGTGGTCTCTTGAGCTTTGGAAACAGCCAGAAGTCACACGGTGCTAAGTCGGGCGAATACGGTGGTTGTGGAGTAACATGGGTAGAGTTTTTGGCGAAAAACTCACGAAGAACCAGTGCTGTGTGCGAAGGCGCATTATCGTGGTGCAAAATCCAAGTGTTATTGGCCCATAATTCCGGTCTCTTTTTGCGAATAGCTTCACGCAAACGTCGCATAACGCTTAAATAATATTCCTTGTTGACAGTTTGACCAGTTGGAAGGAATTCGTAGTGCACGACACCACAATAATCAAAGAAAACTGTCAACATGACCTTGATTTTTGAGCGACTTTGACGTGGTTGCTTCGGTCTCGGCTCGCCTTTTTCACGGTATTCACTCAATTGGTCGGTTGTTTCAGGGTCTTATGCGTAGACCCAAGTCTCATCGCCAGTAATAATTTGTTTGTAGACGTCTTGATAGTCAGAAAGCATTGCTTCACACGTTTTAATGCGACGCTCTTTTTCAAAGAAATTGAGAAATTTCAGCATCAAACGTGATTTGAGTCTTCTGAGGCCCAAATGATCCTTCAAAATCGGTTGCACCGACCCAAATGATATTCCAACCATGTCAACAAGGTCTCGAATGGTTAACCGACAATTTGCAAGCACCAATTCTTTGATTTTGTTGATGTGGCGATCATCAATCAAAGTCGATGGTCGTCCGGAGCGTTCCAAGTCATCAACACGTTCTCGGCCTTCTTTGATGTCTTTGTACCACTTGTAAACATTTTTTTAAGACATAGTATCTTCACCGAAGGCCTTTTGCAACATTCGATACGTTTCAGCAGCAGAAATATCATTCCGCAAACAAAATTTAATAGCACTTCTTTGCTCAACAAAATTAGACATCGTGAAAATCGCCGAATGCACTTTTGGTACTTCAGAAACAAACGTAAACAAAAAAAAAATAATTATGAGTTTGACATGTAATTTGGCGCAAATGTTAATGACATTCCTACCAACTTAAAAATAAAAAAGATTGGACAATTCGAATAAGGCGGGAAGTTTAAATTAAAAATTCACCTTACTTTTTGATCACAGTAGTATTAAAAATTTAATTTAAACAATGTTTAGGTATGTTAATTCATATAATATCTTTTTTTTTAACTTTAGAATAGATTTTAGAAATAATTAAGTTATAGACTTGTACTTGGTAAACCCCCGGTGTTTTATATAAATCGGGATAAAAATATAACTAACTTAAAATATATAAAAGTATTAGATGTTTAGTATTAAAGTTTATTATCTGTTGTCTGTTATGAACTAATTTTAATTAGTCTTTTCCAGACAGCGATTATTACAGTAAGTCATTTTTAGAAATAACTTTTATTTTAGATAGATTGGTTTTTAACAACAACCACGCGGAATAAAAGAAAATCTTAGAATAAAATTGCATAATATAGAGCCGTTTACAAAGTAAGAACAATAAAACAGATAGACTATTAAAACAAATTTAAAATTAATTTTTCACACTTTTAAATAACTCATGTAACTATAATCGAAATTATTTATTAAAAAAAAATTAAAGTTAAAAAAGTTGAAGTAAAAGTAGTAAAAGGGTTATTTATTCTTACATGCACGTCTATTCATTTTTATATGCGCCTTTATTCATTCTTATATGCGCATTTATTCATCTTTATATGCGCATTTATTCATTCTTATATGCGCATTTATTTATTTTTATATGCGCCTTTATTTATTCTTAAATGCATTTTACAAAAGCAATTGTAAAAAAACAATTTGAGCAAAAAAAAAATCATTTAAACAATTTGTTTCGAAAAAACAGTTTATTTTTCAAAACAAATTTTTCTCATTTCCAGGTAAACGAGGTTAAAAATACTTAAAAGAAAGACTTTTTACATTTGACGATGCACAGTGGGCTAATTTTCAAAAAAGCTGGCCAAAAGTCAAAAAAAAAAAATCACTATTTTGAATTTATTATTTTGAAACTACATAAACAAAGCCCTGTTGTATTTTATTGTATAAGAAAAAATTGTATAAATTTTAAAGTTACCTATATCTACGCAGTTAAACATCTGTTATTAAAAACACATAATTGGCGTTTTAAAAGCAAAAAAAAAATGTGGTTAAATAAGTATCGTTTACAAAAAAGTTATTTATCGTTACTAAAAAACTAACTATGGACGATACTATTCAAGGTATTTATATAATATTTTAGTAAAAAGTTTTATATTATTTCTCTAAATTTTATGCGAAAAGTGCAAACAAAAAAGTACAGAATAAAGTTTATTTATTTTCTTTAACCAATTTTTCAAGCATTGAAAAAGTAGTGAACCCGCGAGATTCCGCTTAGTTATAATTTGGATATTGTTCATAAAATTTATTCTAAAGATTGGTTAAAAGAAAAGGCACCGATTTTTGCCTATTACTTCATTAACTTATATTGTGTAGTGCTAGTCGTGTTTTTTAGTAAACAAAATGGCGGTGTTTTGTTTTCTTTACAAAATCAGTCAAATTGTAAATAGATATAGTTATTATGTTTCTTGAAAAACTGATTTTTTAAGTGCAATAAAACTACAATAAAATTAGTAGCACACATGAATGAGATTTTGACAAAGTTAGAGTGTAGGAGGGGGGGGGGAAACCCCCTCGGTTACGACGTCTTTTTTACCTCAGCTACGACAAGTTTTGTATAGTTTTACTAAATTTTACAAAATCAGTTTCTCAAAAAACATAATAACTATATCTATATACAATCATATGATTAACAGTATATTTTACCTTTCTCTTATATATCGAATTTATATAAAATAATATATTATCGATTACTTTTTATTTTATTTTTAATTAGTTTAGTAAAGTTATAATGTTTTTATGATTTTTTCAAATATTATATTTTCAATTAATATCTAAGGTTCACAAAAAAATTATTTGCAAATTCCTCGAATTGAAATTTTTGAAATTTTAAAAACCGAGTTATCTTCAGATCTAGATGACCAGCATGATATTTTGCAATCACAGTTGTGTCTAAGAAGAAAAATTTGTTTCCAATTTTCAATAGATGATAAAAAGAAACTAAAAAATGTATTGACAAAATTAAAAATAAAATGGAAAAGTAGTAACCGAACTAAAAAAAATATTTTTGAAGACACATGACACTTGGTTAAAAGTTAAACTCTGAAACTCATTCGTTTGTGATTGAGTTTATCAACAATATTTCAATAATAAATGATTCAGATGACAGTGGTGATTTATTTTAAAGTCATATAAATGAAACAATTATGATAAATGATGCAAATAAAAGTTTTTCTTGTTTTCATTGAACAAATAAATAAGTAGAATAAATAATGAATTTTTCAATTTATTTTTCTTAACATTATATATATATATACATTATATCATAATACATTAATATAATCATAATACATTATATATCAGTATTATATATAATGTTTATATATGTAATGTAAATAATACATTAGTCTATTGAACTTAAATGTCGAATTAGAACTAATTGGTTAAACACGAAGGCCCAAAGGCATTTCTAATGATTAATGTTTTTAAAACACCGCCATTTTGGATCTGCTATTATTAAATTTTGGTACACTTATGTAAAATTCAAAGTTGGGGATTCAAAAAAATGCTATACAGAAATTTTCCATTAATTATAATCATTTTTTGACTTTTGGCCAGGTTTTTTGAAATTCCGCCCACTGTGCGATGGTTTATTTAATTTAGTATTAGTTCTTTGTTTTCGATGATAGTTTATTTAATTTAGTATTAGTTCTTTGTAACTTTATTATAAAATTTCTTGATTGATTAAGTTATTATTTATCTAATTATTCATTTATCTAGATTTAAATTTAATTGTTTATAATTATTATTAATATCAAATTATACATCCCTATGGATGGAATAGAAAATAGCAGTACCAATCGTAAAACAAGGGAAAATGTTGCAAAAGAGCACATTGAAATGCTTAGGCATTTAATTGAAAGAAATCAATCTACAACAAGCATTTCCATTTCTCTTAATTTATCGAAGCGTGCAGTTCAAAATTTTGTCGTTAAGTTAAACAGAGGATAATTCAACGACATGACTGCATTCAAGTCGTTTTCTGATAAAAAACGAGGTAAACGACCTATAAACTCTTAAATAAAAAATATTATCAAATTATGCGTATAAGAAAACAATCTTTGCACGCAAGAAGCAAGAAAAAAATATCATTCTGCAGCAGGCTTCAACATGTCTCTGTCTACTATTTCAAGAAAACTCAAACGCTCAGATTTATCAAGAAAACGTGTTGTGCATGTGGCAAAGAACGAAACTCAATAAACAGAACTTCAGGTGACTTATTTATTTTGATGAAACTGGATTTGTGCATACTAACACCACATATGGTTGTTTGCTAAGAGGTACGCCAGCAATTTTACAGTCACCTGCAAATCGTGGTAAGATTGTTAGTTTAATTTGTGCTGTTTCAACATTGGGAGTGCTTGCTTATGAAATTAAAACTGGAGGCTGGAAGGCAGATTCATTTTGTACTTTCATAACTACAATTATGGCACCAGCAATTAGGAATGCAAAGGTTGAAGCGCCGGTGCTTGTTATGGACAATTGTAAAATCCCCTAGAGTCTTTCTATTAGGCAAACACTAGCCTCTCATGGTATAGCTATTAAGTATTATGTTACATGGTATAGCTATTAAGTATTACAGTTATTAAGTATTGAAATTAATAATAATTATAAATAACTAAATTTAAATCTAGATAAATGAATAATTAGATAAATAATAACTTAATCAATCAAGAAATTTATTAATAAAATTACGAAGAACTAATACTAAATTAAATAAACCATCGTCGAATGTAAAAAGTCTTCCTTTTAAGTATTTTTAACCTCGTTTACCTGGAAATAAGAAAAATTTGTTTTGAAAAAATAAACTGTTTTTTCAAAACAAATTGCTGAAATAATTTTTTTTTTTTTGTTTAAATTGCTTTTTTACAATTGTTTTTGTAAAACGCATATAAGAATGAATAAAGGCGCATATAAAAATGAATAAATGCGCAAATAAGAATGAATAAAGGGGCATATAAGAATGAATAAATGCGCATATAAAAATAAATAAATGCGCATATAAGAAAAAATAAAGTTGCATATAAAAATGAATAGACGCGCATATAAGAATAAATAACCCTGTAACTTAAAAATACACTGGTTTTTTTAATTTAATTACTTTTATTAAATAGTTAAATGTTTCTCACTAGCTAAGCTTTTGACAATTCCAAGTATAGACCACAATTGATAGCTAGAGCTTTTGTATATGGGTAAACCGTCAAATTAAAAGACATATAGAACTATTTAATAAAAAATACAATTGTTTTACGTAAAACATTTTAACTAAGTTATCTCTGACCTCAACATGACTATATAAACTACCATCTTCTAAATGAATTACATGTGTTTGTCTTGGAGTCTGTAATAGAGTGCGCGCATCAAGAGGTTAAAAATTTATCGAAAGTATAAAAAAGTTGTAACAGTTGTGAAAAGTTACAGGTATGTTAGAATTTAAATCACATTCTTTCAAAAGTGGAACTAACTGTTCGTCTGACGCATCCTCATTGGAAGATTGACAGCTCAGTGGTTAACTGCACTGTCATCAGTGTTGTTTTGGGGGTTTAAGACCTCGTCTTAGCGTAATAAGTTGCTTACATATTTATAGCAAAAAAAATAATTATTATATAGGAAAACAGATTTCTAAAATTCAAAATAAAATAAAATACCTGTAATATTATTACAGGTATTCAAGAATCTATATGCAGACATGAATATCGAACTAATTAAAGTAAATAATTGGTTTAGAGCTAACAAACTCTCGCTTAACTCAGAGAAAAAAATATATATATATTATTCCATAAAAAGACGCAAGAAGAAAACCTTCATCTTAAGTTGCCTGACCTTATCCTAAATGATAACTTAATTAAAAAACAAGCCAGCATTAGATTCTTAGGAGTTCGTGTTGATGAGAAGCTATCCTGGCTTCCTCAAATAAGATATACTCAATCTAAAATCAGTAATATAATTGGTATGATGTATAGAGTTCGCTCATATATCATTAAACAAAGTCTAAAACTAATTTACTTTGGACTAATTCATTGCTTTATCAGCTATGCAAACATATCATGGGCAAGTGCTCAGCCATCAAAACTTAAAAAAATCTATAGTCTACAAAAACACGCATGCAGAATCATTTACTTTAAAAATAAGCGGGAGCATGCAAAACCTATAATGAAAGATATGAAAATGATGGATGTTTTTGAAATAATTATCTATCAGCATTTAATTTTTATGTATCAATTTAATAATAATCTCTCTCCTACAAACTTTACTAACAAGTTTGAAATAAACATAAATGAAAACTACTATCTAAGAGCAAATAAAAGTAACACATATAAACTGCCTCAAAACCTTAATAAATATTCTGAATATAGCATTGCATATCGGGGGCCAAGTATATAGAATAGATATCAAAAAGGATCCAAGTGTATGGCAAAGTCATTAAGTTCATTTAAGTTTCTGATAAAAAAAGAAATTTTTAAATTTTGATTATTATTTGTGCTTAAAAGGATTACAAATTAATTTTCTTTATAATCTTATTTATTTGTTTTTATTGATCAGCACAGCAGTTTTATGCCCATTAGGGTTTTTAATTTAATTTATTATCCATAACCTAATAAAATTGTTTATAAGGGGCTCTATGAAAAGATTGCGATGACGTTTGTCATCTTCATCTTCTTTGAGCCCCTGTCTGTTTAACTCTTTATTTTATAAAGATCATTGTAAAAAAGTATAGTTTATTTTATATACTGTATATACAAAAACGGTGCTTGTTGACAAGATTTTACTGTCTTCTTTGTTATACGGACATATTTCTTTCTTTCTTGTATATATATATATATATATATATATATATATATGTGTTGATTATATTTGTTAAACAGCAAAATAAATGTAAAAAAAAAAAAAAAAAAAAAAAAAAAAAGTTTACTTATATTATATATGATCCTGAATAGAACGTTGTATAAGTAGATTTTTTACATTTTATAAACAATGTATATAAACAATTTACATAAATGTTTATATATATATATATATATATATATATATATATATATATATATATATATATATATATATATATATATATATATATATATATATATATATATATATATATATATATATATATATATATATATATATATATATATATATATATATATATATATATATATATAAACATTTATGTTAATTGATTATATATATTGTTTATAAAATGTAAATATATATATATATATATATATATATATATATATATATATATATATATATATATATATATATATATATATATATATATATATATATATATAAATATACATATAGATATATATAGATATATATTTCGAACATCGCATTAGCAATAAATTTGTAAAAAATCACAATATTTTTTATTCTTGACATTATTCGTAGTCTTACTACATTTTAAAAAAATTAAAACTCTAATAAATAAATTTAAAAACTGAAAACAATACAGAAAAAAAATTAATGGACAATTAAACTTGTTACAAACTAATTAAAAATTATATTACAAATTATGAGAATATAAACTTCCTATTATAATAATATTAATAATAATAACAGCAATAATGTTAATAATAGTAATAATATAGTAAGTTAGATAGATAAATTTATAATATAATGAAATGTTTGTTTATTTAAAGAAGGATTTTCCCATTTAATATGAAGTGCTTCTTTTCTTTTTAATTTGTTAATGGTAGAGGCAGTATTCAAAATTTGAAAGCAATCATAATTAGTTTGTGTTTTACTAATAATGCTTAAATTTAAATTTTTAAAAAAATGCGATTGCTTGTCACTCGTAAGGTGCTCATTTATCTTTGTTGTCAAATGTCTGGAGGTTTTTCCAATATAACTTACATTACAGCCAGCACAAGAAAATTTGTAGGCAACGTTAGATTTAACCATCTTAGGAAGTGGATCTTCTATGCAAAAACTGTTTTTTAATTTATCCGTTGTGAATATAAATTTGATTATAACATTTTTACAATACTTTTAATAATTTTATCAATTTTAGTTTAAGTGAAATTTGAGTAAAATCCAATAAATGGAAGCTTAAAATATCATATATTAGTATTATCAACATTATTTATAACAAATGGATTAATTTTCTTTTCAACATATAATTTAATTTCAGTGTTGATAACTTTTTGCGGAAATTGATTATTTTTTAAAACTAAAGAAAGATTTTTTTATATCCTTATCAAATCCAAACCACATGTTGTTAATTTTATATGTTTGATTAATCAAGCAACGTATAAGACCAGTTTTGTAACATGAAGGGACAAATCTTAAGAAATTTTGTAAAAGACTCGTGTATGTTTTTTTGTGATAAACTGATGTAGAGAGTGAATTAGACTTTTTAATAAGATTTTATTAAAAAATCTGTTATTTTTAATAACATCCAAAAATGGAATTTGGTTATCTTATTCTTTTTCCATAGTAAATCTTAAGTTTTTGTGTTGTTTATTAAGACGTTTAAAGAATTCTTGCGCTTCAAACTCTGAGTTAAAAATTGCTATTATGTCATCTTAATAACGTTTATAAAAATTCGGTATGGAAGATGAGCAACCCACGTTTACCAACCACGTTAACCCACGTTTGTTCATAAAAACTGATAAACATATTAGCTAAAATTGGTGATAAAGAAGAACCCATCGCAACGCCATCTAATTGATCATAAAATTTTCCGTTAATTAAGAAATGAGAACCTGACATTGAAATTTGAAGTAACTTTTTGAAATGAGTTTTAGAAAAATATTTTGAGCGAGGGTCATCTTTAAAAAACAATTCTGTTGCTATATTTATATTTTCATTAAGAGGAATGTTAGTAAATAAGCTTTCAATATCATAAGAAACTATAAATTTGTTAGTTACGTCAACTTGTTTTAAGTCTTCAACGAATGAAAATGAGTCAAAAGTGGTATAATGTTTTGGTAAATATGGAGATAATAAATATGAAAGATGTTTAGGAAGTTTGTACTTATATGTGCCAATTGGTGAAATAATTGGTCGAAAAGATGGTAGAGAAGAATCTTTACTAAGTTTGTACACCTTAGGTAGAGCATAAATTCTTGCTGTTTGTGAAGCAACAGGATAAATTTTATTGTAAATGTCTTTTTCAAAACATTTAAGATTTTTAAGTTTTCTAAGATACCCTTGTAAAGATACTTCTCTTTTTATAGTTGGATCATCTTTTAGTTCTTTAAATTTAGTTTTATCACTTATAATATTATTAAGAGATTTATATATTCAACTTTATTTAGATCAACTATACCATTTCTTTTGTCTGGTCTTGTTATTACGATGTTTTCATTCTTCCTGAGTCTTTTTATTATTTTATATTTTCTCAGACAACCTTCAGACGGCGTGTATTTGTAAACATTATTACTTGCTAAATGTGAAAGTTCATTTTTAACTTGAGGTTCCCAATCCTTGTTTCTAAATTGGGTGTTAAGAAATTGTGCAACGCTATCAAATTGAGCAAATACGTCCGTCTCTTTTATAAACGCAGGTGGTAAAGCAAAGTTAATACCAATATTCAATAAATCAAGTTCATGGTGTTGTATAGTGTATGAAGGTATATATTTTGTACGAAGTTTTTATTTTTAAAAGGAATGCTAGTAAATTTAGTGAGTGAACATAATTTTTTCTCGTGGGTTTTTATAATTGATTGTTCTTTTTTCTTTACATTGTTTTTTTTCTTTTTATTGACATAATTTTGCAATAACTTTTGTTCGTCTGATCTTTTATGTAACACACTTTTGAGTAACCTTCTTTTTATCGACATTATTTCATTGTGGTTTGCATGAGGTATGTTGAACCCTAAATACTTTGGATATACTTTAAATAGCTTGCAATTTTCAAGAAAGTTTATGTCCAAACAGGTATTGTTACTTTTGATAAAAAGCTTTTCCAATTATTGTAAAACGTGCACAGTTAAAATTCCTTAAGAAGCGTTTGCTAAATTGTGAAATATATTTTTCGAACATCGCATTAGCAATAAATTTGTAAAAATTTTAATAAAAACCACAATATTTTAAGAGTATCTTTAAAAAATGTAGTAAGACTAGAAAACATATATATATATATATATATATATATATATATATATATATATATATATATATATATATATATATATATATATATATATATATATATATATATATATATATATATATATATATATATATATATAATATATATATATAGATATATGTATATATATATATATATATATATATATATATATATATATATATATATATATATATATATATATATATATATATATATATATATATATATATATATATATATATATATATATATATATATATATATATATATATATATATATATATATATATATATATATATATATATATATATATATATATATATATATATATATATATAAATATATATATATAGATATATGTATATATATATATAGATATATGTATATATATATATATATATATATATATATATATACATATATATATATATATATATATATATATATATATATATATATATATATATATAAATATATATATATATATATATATATATATATATATATATATATATATATATATATATATATATATATATATATATATATATATATATATATATATATATATATATATATATATATATATATATATATATATATATATATATATAACCTGATCGAATCTATGCGTTAAAGATGCAAGGCTGTGATCGACAACAAAGGATTCAAATAATGAACTTTGTGATGAATAAAACTTGAAGAACGTTGTTGAATGAAAGAATGAACTCATGTTAAAAAAAACTCAGGGTAAATATGTTAATGATGTTTTAACAAACCCTAACA
The DNA here is from genome assembly GCF_022113875.1 of Hydra vulgaris. Taxonomy (NCBI): domain Eukaryota; kingdom Metazoa; phylum Cnidaria; class Hydrozoa; order Anthoathecata; family Hydridae; genus Hydra; species Hydra vulgaris. Next base: position 38,307,518 of record NC_061156.1, read on the forward strand.
TTAAAAAAAAATTAAATTATGAATTATCTGATTTGTTATTTAAAGTTAAACAACAAATAAGTAAAAAATATAACAGAAACAAAAATATTAAATTATTTTATTTTTAAAACAGGTTGGCCACGACTCCTAATAAATCTTAAAATATCCTAAAGTTTGAGAAACCTCCTGAAACACATAAATTCTCTTAAAAAATACTTTAATTTCAAAAAAGTTTATTTCTTGAACTTTAACTTTACTTTAAACATTTAACTTTAACTTTTAAATTTTCATGAAAATTTTTGAATAATATTTATATTGCATTAAAAAATATTTTGAAATCCTCCTAATGTATCTTCAATTTTTTGTTCATTTTTCCAAGTTTTCCAGTAAAATCACCTAAAAAGTCTTTAAAAATCTTCTAAAGTCCTTTAATTTTTAATTTAAAAAAAAAAATCATAATATATTTATCCTTACCAGTTTAAACAAATGATGATGGCACTAAAAGAAAAAAAAAATTAATAGTTTTTTTTTTTAATTATTTCGCTATAAAAATCATAATACAAAGTTAAAATATGTAAACTTGATCAGTTGGATCAGTACAAAATATACTGCAAGAATTGAAATCATGTTGCAAAGTAAAAATATACAACCTTACCAGTAAGATTAAAAAATTTAAAACATATAACTTTAAAACATATAAAAATTTTACATATAAAATAGTCGCAACAACGTATACAAATCTTGAAGTTATTTTGAGATTTTAATCATATTAAAAAAAAATTTCAAAAAACCTTACCAGTTTAAACAGATAAAGATGCCACACAAAAAAAAAGTGTAGTAAACAAAAAAATAATAATAGTTTGTCATATAAACCATTTTGAAATGTCATAATATATAAACCCTACCGGTAGTTACAATAGTAGTATAACAATAGTTTACTAAAATAGACTTTACTAAGTTTTCAACTTATATTTTTGTTACAACATCTTTATTTACCATGTATCAATAAAGTAAATATCTTTAGCATGTACAAATAAAGCAATAACCATTAGTCAGCATCTATCATTAAACTAAACTCTTGAAGTTGTTAAAATTTACCAAACTCGCAAATCTGCTGGTTGAACTTACCTGAAAGACAATTTTAAATTACAACATTTATAATTTAAAAACTTTTTAATGATTAAATAACTTAAATAGTTCACACATATCTATCAATGGCTATTGCATATCTAATGCTTCTAAAATATCTACATATCAACATATCTAAACTCTATTATCAAAAAACAATTTAAAAAGATATAAACATTTGTCTAGACATATCTTTTGACGTATCTAAGGCTTTCAACAAAGTTTGGAATGCTGGCCTATGCTATAAGTTTGCTTCAAATGATGCATCTGAGAAAGTTTTTGAGATTATTAAATTGTTTCTTTTTAACCGCTATATTTGAGTCATTCTTGAGTAAAGATACTCTCCTTTATTTCCAGTAACTACTAGGGTACCTCAAGGTTCTATCCTTAGTCCTCTTTTTTTTCTTATCTACATTAATGATCTTCCCGACAACCTACATCTAAATTAGCTCTTTTTGCTGATGAGTTATCAAACTTTGTACTCCTGTCTTGACAAAAAGTCTTCTTTTTTCGATCGCTTAAAACGGCCAGTCGATCTTGAATCTGATCTCACTTCTGTAACAGATTGGGACTCGAAGTGGCTTGTAAATTTCAACGCCAACAAATATCATTTCTTGATTGCAAACAAATATCGCATTACTGTCAACATTCCTATATTAATTAATGGCAACCGTCGCACTGAGTCCTCCGCTTTTTGTTTTCTTGAACTATTGTTTACTACTGACATTTTATGGCAAACATATATACAATCGAATGCTAAAGTAGCATCTGCTAAACTTCCAATTATAGTTTCTTGCAGTCTAGTTGAATGTGAATTAGAATAAAAAACAAAAGAAAAAAAACAAAAATAAAACTCATTATTTGTTGAGATTGTCTAAAAAATGACTCAATAAAAAGCAAGAAACAAGCAGGAATATATAAAAAAAACAACTGAATAATAAACTGTGAATGCATAACAACCTCCACAGCAAAGTAGCATAATAAAGATCTATAATTGAGTACTGAGTACAAAAGACTAAATATTAAAGTAATAGAGCAATAAAACAAAAAATCTGACTTATGCTCTCAAAAGCATCTAAAATCTATTTTCTAAAAAAAATTTGTCTAAATTATATCTACTGATATAATCTATATATAATTTATATTATTTAAAATACTATATTACAGTTAATAGAAGAACTGGTCAAAAAAAAATCTAGTATTTAATTAGACTTTTTTTAGCAAAAGATCCATGATACAACAACAAGTAGTTGCATGTTGTGATTGTTATTGGAAAGATAATGTAATGTAAAATATGTTGTAATATCACTAATATATAAGTTTTTAAAAATTCAACTTTTTTTCGAAAATAATTTTTTTTTTTAATTTTTATAAAACTGAACAATGTTGAAAGGCTTCATTATTATTTTTCATTTAGTATTATTTAATAAAAAATTCATTTAAATTAATATAGAAAATGTTTATCTATCTTATTAAATATAGAAAATGTTTATTTATCTTTATTTATAGTTTTCTCAAGATTCGAATGAGATTTAGTTAAAAAAAAACAATTTAGGCAGACTAAAGCTCTATTATCTTTTTAAAAATTTATTAACTTTAGGTATTTTGAAATACGAGCAATACTAATCAATTTTTAAAGTTGTTTTATTAATTATTGCAGCAGATAAATAAAGTTCATAATATGTATAAATATTTTTTTGGTGGTTTACCACAAAAAGGAAGTATAAAAAACACAGGAATGTTGTTTATACATTTAACTTGTAATGAAAACGTTTTTTACCGCGATTAACACAATTTCTCATAAAAATTTGGCCCCAAACGTCCGAGCATTTGTTAGAGAAGGGAGCTGTTATAGCACTTCAATTAAAATTCCTACTATTATGAACTTGACTAAAATTCATCGATAAAGTTCTCATTTAGTAAAAAACTATTTTAACGTTCTAAAGTTGTGACCTTGAAAAAGTTGACAACCCCTTCAAATAGAGGGGCTTTAAACTTTCCTTAGTCGCTATTTTTAAAGGATAAGAAATTTTTTTAAATACTATAGTTTTTTAGATGAACTTTGATCAATTTAAGATACAAAAAATTTTTTTCTTTTTTCCACATTTGGGAAATTGGCTCCAATTTTTCAGGTGTATATTGTTACCAGGCTCTTATCATTGTGATTTTGGGTTAAAAATTTATTTGATACCAGGATCAATATTATAAAAATTGACTTTTACACCATCTTTTGAAGTTACTTATTGAACACCAAAAAATCCTAACCTGCCAGTTTAACCCCCTTTTTTTTTGAAAAACGTTGACATAAGGTTTTTTGAAAATTTAGATAATAGTTGTTCAGAGTAACGTTGTTTCAAAAATGCCAATTGTTTTTGTTGGACAATTTTTTTCAAATAAATTTTTTTCGCTAAGTTGTGTATCTTTTCATAATGTAAACTTATCACAACTACTTATTAGTTCAATTAATAACGGCGTCCAAGTTATTCTTTGAATAATATATATTTTACAAGCAGAAAAATTGTTTGAATTAGTTACGTCAAAAATATGAATGCTTTTTACATGCAACTTTATTAAATTTTTCAATTTAATTTTTTATATCTTCTGTTGATTTATTCCTTTTTTAATATATATTTACTTTAATCTATATCATTTCTTTTCTCGCAATACAATCTGTATGTCTGTGAATCTAAAGGGACAAAATCACGTTTAATTTTTTTTTTTAATATTATTCCAGTCGACTTAAAAAATTCTCTTTTTACTGCCATCAAAAAGCTTTTAAAAACAAATTGGAAAGTTTTACCAAATTTTTAACACCTAATTATTTGTCTTTAAAAAAATGACTAATTGTCGCTGACCATCTAAATCATTTTATAGAAAAATGATAGAATACAATATTGATACTTTTTATGTAGTAGAATACTAGAAAAGTTGTGTTTTTTGAATTTAAACCAATAAAAACCTTTTAAAAAAACTTTTCTTTTAAATAAATGTAATTTACGTCAACCCGCATTTTGTTGTCAATAAACTTTCATTCAATTGGGACAACTTTTGCTAGGTATTATTCAGTTCAACTAACAATTATAGGAAAACAGTTTTTTTAAATAAATTATTAAGAAGGTCAGTCAAACTACTGTAAAAAATTATGTTGTTATATCCATCATGGATATATTTATGTAAATAACGGATGTAGTCGTCGTTAAATTAGCTTTATTTCGAAATTTGTAGTTCAGGCAAAACTGAATAATTTTGATCAGTTTTTTTAGTAAACGATTAAAATAAAGCCATCTTTACAATACATTAGCTGCTCATTTAAAGTAAAAGTTCAACAAAAAAACTACGCAAGTAAAATAAGTCTTTCACTACAAAAAAAGCCTTTGCAAAAAAAGCAGTTAAATATCATGAATATTGACATAAAAATTGCGATGAAAAAAGTTTGAAAAAAATTATTATTATGGTAATGGTAAAAAAAGTGCTATTTTTGTTTAGCATAAAATAGTTAAATATATCCTTTTAGGTAGTGAAGATGAAAGACAATTTTGAACCATGATGGATTGGCAAAAAATATTTGTTAACTTTTCCTGCGTTTGTTTATATGAAACTATTCAATAAAATTATATACAAATATACAAAGCAGTCCATAAAATTACCGCACGAAGACCTTTTTTAAAGAAAGCTTAAACTTTTAATATAAACTTTTTATTTTGTAATATTTATTCCAATAATATATAGTTGAGCTTAAACAATTAAAAATAACAACATAAATTTTATAAAAACTTTAAATCTTAATTTTAGATAAGCATAACTATATCTGTTTCCTTTGACAATTATGTTCACGGAGCTTATGGTGGTAAGTCTTTTCCATATCTATTTACAATTTTAAGCTAAAAATTAAAGTTGCTTGTTTTTTAGAGAGATATCAATGAGTTTCTTGTTCTTCGTTTGTCATTATTTTCTTAATTTTTAATAATTTTGGTTGTTATAGGATTCATAAACAATTAGGCCCGAAAGTTCAACAATTGCAAGTAATGTCATAAAGAAGTTACTCAAAAAAAATAGAAAAACTGAAAATAGGAACTTTTAAAAGAATTAATATTGCTATGATCACTCAAATAAGAAACAAGTAGATCTTTTACTAATTTGCAAATAAAAATCATATATAAAAACAACCCAGCTAGCACACTTACATTGGGCCAACGTATGTAAAACCATCGTGAATGTCGGCTCTTTTTTCATAATGCAAAACCATCGTTGATCCAATGTCATCAGGTTAATAATAAAATTATTACCTACGGAACTAAAAACATCTAACAAATTTATATTGGTTCAATGTATGTAAAAACAACGCAAAAAGTTTACTGTTTTTATGATCTAAACCCAACGTTGATCCAATGTATATATTTCGACGTTGATTTAATGTTGATAAATCAACGTTGATCCAATGTATGTAAATACATCGCAAAAAGTTGTTTATTTTTACGAACTAACTTCAACGTTGATCTAATGTATTTGACCAAATATAGCTATTACGAAATTTAAAAAAGCGTTTTATCAACATTGGTTTTTAGTTGTTGTTGTTTAGTTTAGTTGTTTAGTTTAGATGTTGCATTTTTAACCATAATGATATAAAAACAACATTGGCAGCCGATGTTGGGCCAACAAAACAAGCGATATTGTTCTAATGTTTTAATAACGTATGTGTGCTAGCTGGGAATAGACAATAAAATTTAAGTTTTTTATTAAGGTTATTGTGCACTTAACATTTCAAAAAAAAATTATTATTGATTTTTTGTCAACTTAACGTCAAACAAATTTATACCATTTATAGTACACTTATTTATTGTTCAAATATCTTTTGAAATAACACATTGACCACGATTATTTAAATAACTCGTTACACATTTTAAAACGGCTTCTGTGATTCCATATAGTTAGAGCTTTTTAATAAAAATTTGATGGCCGATAGTATCAAAAGCTTTTGATAAATCAATAAAAATTCCTAATGTATATTCAGATTTATTATACGACTCGTTAATATTACGTGTAAACTGAAGTATTGCATACTCTGTGGAGTTATTTTTTTTGAAACCATATTGATTATTAAATAAAATATTATTAACAGTAAGATGAGTGTTGATTTTGTTATATAAGATTCTCTCTAAAATTTTTGAAAATACAGGAAGAACAGAGAAAGGGCGATAATTATTAACATTAGTTCATCCCCTCCTTTGAATATTGACGTTACTTTGGCAATTTTAAGGTAATCAGGGAAAATCCCTTGGCTAACGCAAAACAAAAAGATTTTAAATAGAATATTTTCAATAAAATTGTAAGAATTTATAACGAAGTTACTGTTGATACCGTCGAATCCGATTGCTTTATTTGGTTTAATCGTTTTGAAAGCAGCTTCAAATTTCTTAATGGATACTTCAATGCAATTAAGATTTGTTACTTTTCAAGGTAATACCTTAAAAAGTAACAAATCTTAATTGTAATAACCTTAATAAAAAACTTAAATTTTAAATAAGAATTACTAGTATAAGGAATATTTTTTGCTAAGTTAGGCCCCGCTAAAATTAAATGCTTATTTAGTTCAACTGCAATATTGCTTGAAGCATATAAAATTTTATCATTAACTTTAATACCGTTAGGCAAAGCGCCTGATTTAGTTTTAGCTTTACGAGTGATTTCTCTTAAAATTTCCCAAGTCCGTTTTGAGTTGTTTATGTTTTTTTCAAGTAAGTCAAAAAAATTTTTTGTCATTAAATGATGCTAAATTTGCATTACTATAAATGCGTATAAAAAAGCTATTTTTATTATCTAGTATTATTTTTGTATCTGTATTTATGGAGAAAAAAATCGCAAAATGATCTGTGATTGCATTTAATTATTCCTTTTTTAAGAGAATGATTAAAAATATCGTTCGTTATTATATTGTCAATTAATGAAATCGTTGATTCAGTAATTCTTGTCGATTTCGTTATTATCGGAAACGCTCCGTTTTTAAGTAAGCCATTGTAAAACTCTTTAATGTTGTATTTTAGTGATACTGTAAACAATCCAAATTTAAATCACCAACAAAATAGTTTAATTTCTTTTGGTGGTAATTTTTTTTAAAAATAACTTCATTTAAAAAAAAATTAAAATATTTATTACACCAGTTGGTGGGCGATAGAAGCAACTCAAAAAAATATTTTTATTTTTTTTGGTTAATATTTCAATTGTTAAAACCTCTTCATCGTCATCAGAAACGGTTTAATCAAGCTTATTAACAAACTGCAAATTTTCTTTTATATAAATAAATATACCGCCGCCACGTTTTTTGTTTTACTAATCGTTTTTTTGTTTTTTTAATCGACTTCATTAGAATTGCACCAAGTTTCTGTAATGCATATTATGTTAAAAATATCGAGAATATCCTCCATATTATTTAAAAAAGCTTCAAAATTTTTGGTTCACACTTCTTATATTAGTATGCAAAATATTTAACTGGTCTCGCTCAAGAAATCTTTTTATTTAATTGTGAAAAAATTAAGAGCAGTTACTCTGCAAAGAATGAGTCACATTAAAGTAACTTAGATCTGGGTCAGAATTTTCATCACAAAATTATTTGTTTGTAAAAAATTTAGAGAAGTTATTTCAAAATTTAGTTCCCTTGAAGCCATTCTAGTTATAGTTAGTAACTAACAAACAAATAAAACAATTTCTATCAAAACTCACGCGTAAATAATTTATTATAAATCAGCTTTGAAAAACTTTTTTGCTTCTAAAAACAACTTTTTTTTGATCTCCGTCGTTCTTTCACTGAAATCTTTGTTGAACGTAAATATGATCTGTTCAAAGTTTTAATTTACATTAATTATTCATAACCGCTTTTTTCTCTTTACCTTTTAAAAGTTCTTTTATTTTTTCTTCGCTTTCTTCTTAACTTTCGTTCTCGCTCTCTGGAGGTCCATTAAACCTGAGGTTATTTCGCCGACTTCGATCTTCCAGTTCAGCTAGTTTATTCTTCACTTCACTACTTTCATTTATAATATTTTTATTTGTTGCTGTTTTCGTTTTAGGTTCCGCAACATCAACTAAAATATTTTCATATTTTTCACTTACAAATTCCACCTATTTTTTAAGTTTATAAACTTCTTGCTTTAAGATTTTATTTTCTTTTTGAACTGCAAGTATTTTTTGCTCCATTTTTTGCTCCACAACATTTCAGTAGTGTGTTTTCGTGCATATCTAAAATTTCTTTTATTCGAGTGATATTAAATTTTTCCATTTTGATTTTATTTGTTTAAAAAAAAAACGTCCGTTTGCCATCGATTTCGTTACGCAAAAACTTAAAATTATGTAATGTTAAAAACATACTAAACATATATCAAGTTTTTTAGTTTTACTTTTTCTTGAAAGTTGCATTGCGGCAACATCTTCTTAATATTTGATCTGTGGCACTAAATTCTGTGGCACTAAATTCCGTTTGATAAAACTTTCAATATTTTTTATACTTTTAAAATTACATTAAACGATAAGTCTGCGTCGACGAGTGGTTAGCACGCATTGCTATGAGGCAGGTGTTCCAGGTTCGACTCCTACCATTTGATTTTTTATTTATTTATTTTTTAAATTTAATCTTTTTTGATTTTTTTAAAATTCGAAGTAAAACGCTTTCGAAGGAAAAAGTATGTTTTGAAAAAAAGATAGTTATTTTGTTTTGCATTTTAAATAACAATCATTTAAAAAAGCAAGTTGATGACTTGAACTTGCCATGCGGCGGCGTTCACTTTTTTTAAACAGCAATAACAATATTTTTTTATTAAGAACATAATTCAAAATTCTAACTTTCTATTTAAAAGAAACCAATTTATTTTATTTAAAACTATATTTTTTAAAAGTAATAAAAAGTTAAAAATACATAATATTAGGGTAATACGGAAATTTAAAGTTTTACAGCTATTTTACCACACCCCCATTAATCATTCTAAAACGAGTGCGCAATAATGACAGAATTTAGAAAACTATTAAAATAGCATTATACTCGGTATAATAATGAAAGGACTAGGACGCTTTAAACTGATAAGGCACAAGGCATTGTAGATATGATGTATAAATACACGTTGTAGATATGATACACAGATGTACACGCCGTTATTGTGGCTTAATTTTTATTTTTAATTTTTCTCGAATAAAAAAAAAAACATTTTAAAAATATTATGGATATTATATGCATAACCTATATATAAAAACAACATATTCTATAACTAACGCAAGGGAGAAAACATTTTAAAATTTTTAAAAACATGAGATGACAATTGAAATATTTTTGCACATAAATCAAAATAGAGATAAAAAGAAACTTATTATAAGCACACAAAGTTTATGTCCTTATAATTAATTTATTATTGTTTATAATAAACAACTTACGTCGGTAATGTGGTTGGGCGTTTAACATGCAGAATATGTTTAACAGAGACAACTTTCTTTCATATAAAAGAAAGATTTTATATGCCAACTTTAACTTTTTAAAAAACTAATTCGGCAAGAGACAAAATGCTGCGGATGGTCTGAAAAATGGTAATAAAAACTTATTAAAGAAAAAAATAATCTACCCAGTAAGCACAAAGACGTTTAAAAGACGTTTTAAAGATGTCTTTAAGGAGGTCTAAAAGGCGCACTTGTAGACGTCTAGATCATAAGGCTAAAAGACGTCTAAATGAAGACGTCTTTATAAAAACGCGTTTTAGACGTATTTTAGACGTTTTTTTCAAGATGAATTTAAGTACATGACGTAACATTTTCGCGTAGTATGTGGTATATATTCATTGCATTTATAAAATCATATATTGTTATAATTTCGTATATACTAAGTATACATAGGAACCAGCAATCAAAATAATAATATTGCTGTTATCACCACAAACGGTTGATGCATAAAGGATGAAAGTAATATATAACAATAACAAATATATATCAACACAGGTATTTAAAACATTTATAACCTACCTTTAGTTAAAACAAATTTGACATACATATTGCTAGCTAATTTTTGAACGCATACTTGAATTATTATATGGCTTGTGGGTGTATAAAAACTAAAAATACTGATATTTAACTTATATATAATTCTTGCCATTTTCACTTATTATCATGATCAGTCAACTATCTATTAAAAAAGCAAAATAATTATTAATAAAAAAAAGATATATTATTATAGCAATTATTTTAGTGATTCCTGTGACAACAATTTTAGCAATTGTGTAAAAAAGTAATTTAATTTAAAGTAATTTACACTTAAAACTTAAACAAATTATTGAAAATAATAAAAACTATGTTTTTACTTTGAATATACGACATCTACTTAACGCGTAATGACAAAGCCGTCAAAAATAAGTCATAATGACATATTTATAAACAGGTCTCAGAAAAGACGTCTTTTAGCTTTGATCTAGACGTCTTTTAATGCGTCTTTTAGACTATTTATTATGCGTCTTTTAAACGTCTTTTTAAACTTTAAAAAGACGCATTTTAAATGTCATTTGAAAATCGCATTTATTAAAGACGTCTAGAAGATGTCTTGCAAAAAAGATATCTTCTAGACGTTTTTTTAACGCCTAAATAGACGCCTTTTAAACGTCATTTTAAAAACGCCTTTATAAAAGACGTCTAGAAAATGTCTTAAAAATTGACGTCTTCTAGACGTCTTTTTATCTTTTAAAAAGACGCCATTTAAACGTCATTTAAAAAACGCATTCATAAAAGACGTCTAAAAGATGTCTTTAAAACGTCTATAAAAGTGCGTCTTTACCTAGACTAGTTTTAGACGTCTATAAGTGTCTAAAATGCGTCTTGTGCTTACTGGGTACCCCCTTTCCGCTTTTTTTAATTTTTTTTATTTTTTAAATAAATAATAATAATAAATAAATAAAGCAAAATTATTAAAATGGTTGGAGTAAAATAGACTTATAATGACCAGTATACGGCATACAGTCCGCTTTTCCATATAATTAGGCCATCTCATGTCTTTAAAGTTTTTTAAACCAATGGTAATTATTTAAGACATTTCAAGGTATTCTAAATTTTATTTAGACAGTTACTAAATAAAATTATTTAGTAACTGTCTAATTAAAATTTAGACAGTTACTAAATAATTTTAGAATTATTAGTTGGTAAATTTAGACAGTTACTAAATAATTTAGAATTATTAGTTGGTAAATAGCGATTCGCGCAACAGCTATGTTGCATGCAAATTGAAATTTTCTTTTGAATTAACTTGTCAATAGTCTTATCAAGTACCGAATAGTATAGATAAAAAATGTTATATTCTGAAACATAGTTAAAAAAATTAACAATTCCAGAAGATGACAAGCAGAAAACCAAAAAATACTAAAATTGCTTCATAGTTTTAGTTCCGCCAATTCCGGTAACAGAAATGCTCAAATATAAGGTAATAATATTAAATGATTTTTATATTACAAAACATACGCCAACTCTCAAACTCTTAAAGGTTTTAATAAGCTCTAAGTAAAAGTAAGGTGCACATGTGTACTTTCATATTGGCTCATATTCTATTATTCACTAAAAAAGTTCGAAAGAGAAATATAGACAAAGTTAATGTGGAATATAGTTTCTCTGTTTATGAGTGAAACAAACTATTTTAAAATCTCTTATAAAATACCCTTATATAAGATTATAAGATCCGCGTAGAGAAAAAGTGCGTATGTTAATTTTTTTTTGTGGACTTTTTGTCTGGACTCGCGCCTAAATCAATTAATTTAGAAATTTATTTTATTTTACTAAATAATATTAAGGTGAGTAAGAAGTGATCTATGTGAAATAAATTAGTACAGAAATGATGACTTTGATAAAGGATAAAGCCAGGTATTTTACTCGTCTGTAAAGCTAGGATATGCATTTAAATAGTATAAAAAAATTCGGTGTGGACTTCTGGTCATGAAAAACTTTTTATACCGATGGTCACGTTTCAAGCTGGTATATAGACAAGTACTAATATCAGATCGGCAATTTTCGCAACGGGGACCGTTACAATTAACGTTTATAAAGGTTAATTATATTATAAATTTTTATTTTTCATTTCTTTAAGTAGGAAACAATAAATATAGTTTTTCTGTATGTATATAGCTATTTTTCTACAGCTCACTACAAAATATTGACGTAAGGAATAAGTATAGGAAAGGGCCATTTGGAATAAATTTACAAAGACTCCTATTTTACATGCCATAACAGCTAGTAACTTATTATTATGTTAATATTATAAAAGTTTGATCGACGTTTAATAAACGTATATATTAAAAGATTTGAAGCGTAGATTTTAACTCTATGTATGTTTACGTATAATTATGGTTGATTAAAGGTTTGCAATATTGAAAAATTTAAGTTGATGTTATAAAGTTAGATTGACGTTTAGTAAATGTATAAATAAAAAAGTTTGAAATATACATATCAAATCAAGCGTCAATTTTGAGTCGATAATAGGTCTCCAAACGTTTTATCTATTTTCAGACTAATTACGAATAAATCTTGACCACTTCTGAACTAATCTGTGTTTACTGGGAAAACATACCTACTAAAAAAAACTAATAGTTATGGTATAAAGTAAACTGAGGTAACAATATACGAAAAAAAGTGAAAGGTTAAACAATTTTGCCTCTTTCAAAGTTATTGAAAGCTAAAACAAAAAATCTTTCAAAAATACGAGGAACCGTATGGTAGACAATTCTGTGCTTGATCTAAAGGATTAAAAATTGTTTTAAAACAATATAGTTTTGCTTTATTAAAATTTAAAAATCTCACCCTAGTAAATTAAAAAAAAACTTAAAAACATTTAACTTCAAAACTAATGAAGCTCAAATTAAATTTTACTAAATTCAAAAGGCTTTTTTGTAGAAATAATATGGCTTTCAAGATTCTCTTTTTAAAATTGAATTTGCTAGTTCTAAAAATAAGTTTAGAGAGAAAAAACGAGGTAAATGATTTTCGGAGGAATATTAAACATGCTAATTGCTCATACTTATGCATTTAGATGAGCGTTTTAAGTTAATTATTAGTTATTAAATGACTAAAACTTAAATAAATATAGCCTTATCTATCTGAAATATTTTTAACTAAAAATGACTCATAGTTGTATTTGTCAAACGCGAACAACATACAATGAAGAATAATTACAACTTGCAATATAAAAAACCAAAAAAAGTCAAACATCTTCACAAGCGTGTGCAAAGCTATCTGTTTTCACCAATCGTTAAACCAGGAAGAAAACGATTTTATGGTTTCACGAAACGATAAAGTCATAAACTAAACGTAAGAGTAGTCGGCAATATTTCGTTTATTAGAGATTTGAATTCTACTGAGGACCAAATAACAATTTTTTTTTCAATACTCTTTAATAACAATATCTTGAAGCAAAAATCAACAATAACACTTCGTGCAATTTATACAATTATGACGTAATAGGATTTTCAGCCAATCAAGTAAACAGCATATAACTTGCAGGTTTGGTGCTAAACTTTAAAATAGGTTAATAACGCCGTAAAAATTAATTACACAGTCGGTAATTTTGTCAACACTACCGCTTCTAATCCGCCACCATTACTAACTTTGTAAAGACGTAAAGTTAATTGGAAATCATTATCACGTCTGTACAAAGACTAGTGTGTAGGGGGACAACTAAACACCGTATTTACAACATCCAAGTTGGGTTGGATAAGAAAGAAACAATTTATTCAATGACTCACTATAGTATTCATACCTGTATTCAATTTAAGTACAATCATTTAGTTTGCTTATGTTAAATAGAATAGTTTAATTGTTTAATCAATTAAAAACAATAATTTTTTAGTACTTATGTTTAAGTCTCCAAAGGACACGTCGCACATGTTACTTACAATGTTGCTCGTCTTTGCATTGACAATAACGCTGGGCTGGTAAATTTACCAGCTCATTCGATCCACAAAATTTATCTGTTAGACGTAAGTGTATTTTAACATGTTCAACGAGTTTGGTGTAAAAAAGTTTACAAAAAATTACAGAAAGCACAAAAAAGGATGTTTCAACTACAAGCTTATAAAATCCCATTAAAACAACTAATTTTTATCGAAGCATTATGGTTTTTAGAACAATGTATAGATCAACCTTAGGTTTTTTTGGTGACAACTTTTTAAAGCTCCTTAAAAAAGTCTTAATCTCCACAAAGATGTCACTAAACAAAAATATTGTTATATATTTAAGGAAATTTTTTATTAAAAACTGAATAACTCCCTTTATAGAACGAGTACTCAACATTTATTTTTTTGATAAATAAACGTTGCAAAAAGACCAGTGAAATAAAAAAATAAATCTATTACCTTTACTTTTGTTTTATAAAACTTTTTATTTTTCCACAATTACCAACACACTGATTAACTACACCTTAATGTGATTGTTGGTAATTATAGACACTTTAAACTATACTTGAAGTTTCAACAAAATCTGAGGTAAAAGAGGCAAATTTAAAAAAATGTAAAACATTGTTTCTTAATAAATTATAGTTGAAACTCAATAGTTTTTTTTAAAGCTTTGTTATATTTTTTTCACTCATTTTGACTAAAATAAGGTAAGAGTAATTAAAATATCACGAACAGGACATAATACTTAAAAATACAGCAAATTTATAAATAAAACGAGATAAAATTTCAGTTTATAAAACTATTCTTAGTTGATCTTTTTACTTCACCTGAAATCTTTATGATTGAGGAACATACCATAAAAGTTTTAGTCAAAAACATTTTCTTAATCTCGAGATATCAAGCTTTGTTGCAAAAAATAGTAAAGTTGGATAGGTATGAAACCAATGAACCAATATTTTTTCGATAATAAAAATTAATAGCTAAAAAATGAAACTTACCAACAAAAAAAGTTTATGTAAGGTAATATATTCAATTATATTATAAAAAATGGATATATATTTTTTGGAAGAATGATAAACTTTGCATTGAATGGCATGTTTATAAAAATATCAAGTTTTTTTTAAAAAAAGTAAGTTTTTTTACATTATTCTCACCTCATTTTTATTTTACAAAACAAATTTCCTGTTATAACATAACGCTTGTGAGTTTGGTTGCTTGCAGTTAGAGGGCCCGTTTTGCACCATTTCAATATATTAAATTCTGCTCTATTTGCGGAGTAAAATGCTTGATTAATTAAATCAATATTAAACCGTACAATTTTATTGAAAATATTGTCTGGGCTTAAATTATGGATCTTCTAAAGGTATATTTTGTATGCACTTTATTAACTTTAAATTCTTGTAAACTATGTAGGAATGGTTTATGAATTTATAAATCTGAAAAGCGCTTATTGTAACTCTGCTTTGCAATGATCATATTTATACTTTAAGAACGAAAATTGTACAGCTAGAATTAAATTCAATTTGTCTACGACAGTTTAACATTTACTTTTTTTTGCATGTCCCCTTATAGTGGATACGTATTTAGTGATTTGGTGATTAGGGAAAAAAGTAAAAGATAACAACAGTGTTATGCGTTAATAAAGTTATTCAAAAGTAATGAATTTGAGTTATACATGTATATAATTTGTAAGTTTTTGTTTGTAAGTAATGAAATATTTAAAATAGAAATAAAAAATAAACAGTAACTAATCAAAGCTGAATTTTTTCAAGCTTAAACTTGTAGATACTATACAATTCAAAAATTTGCAAATACAATATATAATTTCAAAATCATATTTTAAATTGTTTATAATTAAAAAAAAAAGTTATACGGCTTTGAGAGTACCCAGTAAACATATAAATGTCTCCTAAAAGTCAAAACAATGTTTCGACAAAACGTTCAGGTATGGTCGATCATCCGTTTAGAATGAAATCCAGATTAATGTTTAAAACGAACGTAAGTAACACGTCTATTCACAAACATATTTTAGAGGTCTAATGTAGAATTAGTATACGCATATAGAGCGTTTAGATTTTCTCTAATTTGCGTTTATACCTGGTCTTCTTAACGTAAATAAAGGATTTAGATTTAGTCTAAGAAAACGTATATTAAACTTAGTTTTTGAACGTATATTAAACGTGAACGTATTGAGTTTTTGAACGTATTGAGTTTTTGAACGTATATTAAACGTATATTAAACTTAGATTTAGTAAAGAAAACGTATATTAAACTTTAGGATCTTGTCAAGTTATAGTTTCTTTGATTTAGTAGTTAAGGTTAATTTATTCAAGTTTTAAAACAAATATACATTAAAATTACGTTATAACTTTTTAACTTTATATAAGTAATAAAATCTATATAGATCTGGAAATTTATAAAAAGATAAAAATATAAAAGTAATTAAATTTATAAATAAGATTTAGTTACAAAAGCAACGAAATTTATGAATAAGATATAGTTATAAAAAACCATGTCTTATTTTTTATAACTATTATAATATGTTTATAAACTTTTATACTGTACTATATTTACTAAACTTTAATTTATAAAACTATATACAAAGTTATAAACTTATATACAATGTTTTCACACAGTAAGGTAAGCGAAATAAAGTTTGTGCACTTGTTTATGTTTCTATAATTAAGTAAAGTTAAATAATTAGGCTTTTTGCAGCGGAAATTTTTAAGGTAACTATGTCTATCAATTTTTTTTTAAACTTAATCTCATGAGCAGAAAACAAAAGTTTATATTAAAAATAGGTCAAAGATTATTAACAAAATTAATAAACTCATAAACTAATATTTTGGATCAATGTTTTTTCTGGTTTATACATTATCAGAACTCTTCGTAAAATACCGTAGACCGCTTGATCATCATGCACCTGTTTGTGCAACATCATTTTCAAGACTCGTATGATGATCGTCTGATTTCGTTATCTGATTTGTAACCGCAAGAAAGTAGGTAAAATAGTTAGCATTATAAATGTACATTTGTTAAGCAAAAATGAAATTACACCAAACAACTTTACGTATTAAGGATTTTCTGAATGGAAGTTTACAAAATTTTTTTACCATCCATGTTTATTTTTGACATTATAAAATTAGTAACGTTGCAAAATAACAACTGCAGTGATTTTTACTATTTTTTTCTACAAATTTTCTTTACCAAATGTTACTAAATTAACATAAATTTCATCTAAAATAAAAAGTAAAAACTGCATATTTTTAATTCATTAATTTCGTCATTTGACACATTTTACAATGTTAACCTTACATTCAAATAAATTTTTACAATTGCAAGCTGACTGGGGCAAGTAGAAGACAAAATGTCTTATCATCAAGCCCGTTCGTGAAAATAGAAAAAATTATATAAAATTTTACAACTTCCAATAACATATCAAAGAGTGAAATTATAAAAAATTTAAAAAAACAAATTAAAAAGTTTAAAAAAATCACAATGTTTTAAAAATATTTTTGAAGTTTGACAAAGCTAAAAAGTTTGAAAATAATAAAAAATAAAAAAGTTTGAAAAAACAATTTACAAGTTGATACATATGCGTATATATATCCAATAAACCTCATAATATATATTTAAATATAAAAAAGATATTTTGAATTTAAAAAGATTCCAAACATTTTAACAAAATTGAATCAGACAAACAAAAAAAAAAAAAAAAGAATATATATATATATATATATATATATATATATATATATATATATATATATATATATATATATATATATATATATATATATATATATATATATATATATATATATATATATATATATATATATATATATATATATATATATATATATTATATTTATATATAAATATATATATATATATATATATATATATATATATATATATATATATATATATATATATATATATATATATATATATATATATATATATATATATATATATATATATATATATATATAGTCTTGCATGTCTCTTGCGTAGCATCAAAAAATATTTCCCATAAACTGTAGTTTTAAACAGCGCGTTAATAAACCAGACTAGATAAAGTTTTAAAAATTAATTTTTTTTTTTAATTGATAGACTGCCTGGCCAAACCAAACCCTCAGTCGATGTAGCAGCACTCTCTTGCGAGTCAGGCTATTTGTCAGTCGTTGTAGCAGCACTCCCTTGCGAGTCAGGCTATTTGTCAGTCGATGTAGCAGCATTCCCTTGCGAGTCAGGCTATTTGTCAGTCGATGTAGCAGCACTCCGTTGCGAGTCAGGCTATTTGTCAGTCGATGTAGCAGCACTCTGTTGCGAGTCAGGCTATTTGTCAGTCGATGTAGCAGCACTCCGTTGCGAGTCAGGCTATAAGATAGTCGATGTAGCAACATTTACGCATGTTTAAAAAATGTTTTTTATTAAATCAATAACAAAAACACCACTAATTAAAAAAAACTTTCTAGTCGTTATAATTGCGGTTTTTTAAAAATTTTTTAAAAAACAATTAAATTTAATGTACTTCCGCATAAATTAATTGCTTTGACATTTCGATGACAATCAAAAACAGCTTAAGAGACGAGTAATTAAAATTGTAGTCGTAAGAGACTTTTTTTACATTAAAATGCTCTTAAAGCGACACTATATGAGTATATAGTTATATATAAATATATATATATATATATATATATATATATATATATATATATATATATATATAATATATTTATATATATATATATATATATATATATATATATATATATATATATATATATATATATATATATATATATATATATATTTATATATTATATATATTATAAATATAAATATATATATATAACATATATATATATATATATATATATATATATATATATATATATATATATATACATATATATATATATATATATATATATATATATATATATATATATATATATATATATATATATATATATATATATATATATATATATATATATATATATATATATATTTATAAATATATATATACACACATACACACACATACATACATACATACATACATACATACATACATACATACATACATACATACATACATACATGTTGTTTTTTTAAATATATCAATAGATTTTATTTTTTTCATATTTTCGTTAAGAACCTCGTTTCACAAGCGTAGTCCCCGACATGTAATTGAGAAGTCAGATTTTTTGAGTGATGTTAGTGGGATGTAGTAATTGTTTATTGAGTGTCTTGTTTTATATTTATGAATAATAAGAGAGAAGTTTTTATAAAAATATTTTAGATTTAATTTGTTTTTAAGTTTAAGCATAACAAATTATGATAAATGTTTAATTTGTGTACATTTAGGGTATTTATTGCCTTGAGTTAAGGCTCGGCACTTCCGTGTGTATCCATGCTTAAAGCTAATAGACTTGCTTGCTTTTGTTTTGGATAATTAGTTTTTACGAAAGATGAGTGATTGTTTGCCAAGGCAATATTACAATAGTTAATATGACTATGTATAAACAAAAAATATAAACTTTTAAACATATTTTATTTAAAAGAAATTTAGCCTTATACATTATCCCAATAGTCTTTGAGACTTTGTTCTAGTTTTATTTGGCTTTTCTAATTTAAATATTTGTCGAAAATTATTCCAAGTATTTTCATTGAAAAAACTCTTTTCAATTTAATATTGTTAATTGTTAGTTCTTGTAGTGTAAATGGAAGGTTCTCGTATTTAAATGGTTTAGCAAATAAAATATATTTTGTTTTTTCAATATTCAGTGAAAGTTTATTTGCTATAAACCACTCAATGAGATATGTTAGCTTTGTGTTTTATTACAAAAAATATTTTTCAAATTTGAATCAGAAAAAAAAACATTAGTGTCTTCAGCAAAAATAATATAATTATTTTTGATGACAAATAAATATCATTAACATAAATTAAAAACAGTAAAGATCCAAGTATTGATCCTTGTGGAACTCCACAACTTATTGACTCAAACGGAAAGCATGTTAAATCAAATGGTACTACTAGTTTGTGATTTTCTAAATAACATTGCGGTCACTTTAAGTTGGAGTGAGCTACTCCGCAATTACATAGTTTGTTGATAAGAATCTTGTTGTTGACAGTATCAAAGACTTTAGATAGATCTAGAAATATTCCGAGTGTATAACTATTGTTTTCAAAACCATTTAGAATTTGGTTCACAAGATCAATCACTACATGCTCCGTGGAATGATTTTCCCGAAAACCAAACGGTTTATGATAAAAAATGTTATTAGTTTCAAGATAATTGTTCAGCTTGTTGTTCATAACACGCTCTCCCAGTGGGCATTTCGACGTCGAACGAACGTCGAGCGACGTCGGATCTCGACGTCGGATCGACATTGGGTTTACGTTGGAAATGGAAATGTTATTTGACGTCGGATAAACTGACATCGCGCGACGTCGGCATTCCGATGTAAATCCAACGTGTTTTTTGAAAACTAAAAAACGTTGCCTTAGGCGGGAATCGATCCTCGATCTATCCTACGCACTTACCACTACACCACAGCGACATAATACTTAATGTGTTTATTTAGTAATTTATAGTTATAGCTATTTGGGAATTATTACTTTGATAAGAAATAATTTTGTTTAAATATTATATAAATATTAAAACGAATAGTTATATATTATAAAAAATGTATACTCGAAAATGTTAACAGTTAAAAAACTATGCTAGTGCATCATACAAAACCTCATAATGTTTTATCAACCTTTATTCAAACTTTTTTCCATTAATAAAAAAACACGCTTAGTTCACATATTTATTGAAGAGCGCAATTGCACACATATTGTTAAGTTTGGATTAAATTTTCATCAGCGATGTCTTACGACGTTGTTCCGACGTTGTTTTAAGGACGTTGGATTGACGTCGGAAGACGTCAAAAGACATCGAAGTACGTTAACATTATGACGTTGCCCGACGTCTTTTTATCGACGTTGGATCGATGTCAGTACTGCGACGTTTTTTGGACGTCTTTTATAAGATGTCGGAACAACGTCAAAATACATCGGAACGACGTCAGGGGATGTTGAGATAAAGACATCGCCCGACGTCATTTTACTGACATCGGAACAACGTCAGAATAGGTCTTTTGACATCGCTGATGAAAATCGTACGTAAATCCGACGTCGGATTGACGTCGGGTGCCCGCTGGGCTAGTAATTTATAAAAACAGAAATTTATGAAATTGGTCTATAGTTATATTTTATTAAATCATTGCCGCTCTTGTATATTGGAAATATTTATGCTAGTTTAGTTGGTCAGGTAAAATGCCGTTTCTTAGGGAAAGATTAAAAATTATAAAAAGAGGTTTCTCAATAGTATCAGAATTGTTACTTTTTACGCTTAGTAATGCAGTCAGCAACTCACATATATCTAGCTTTGACTCATTCATTTTTTTATTAGAATTTGTTAGATAAGAATCATATGTAAAAGAAGTTGGAGGAATACTTTGTGCTAAATTAGAGCTAACATTAATGAAAAAACTATTAAACTCTTCAGCTATTTGTGCTTTATCATAAATTGATTCATCGTCAATTAAAAGTTTTTTTGGCTTAGCGTTATTTTTATATTTGTTTTGTCCGATTATTTCTTTAATAGCATTCCAAGTTTGTTTATTATTTCCATTTGCTTTTTCTAGCAATTTCAAATAATATAATTTTTTAGAGTAATTTTTGATTTTTTCAAATATATTTTTATAGTTTTTATATTTTGCTTCATTTGAATATGTTTTTTTTTTAGAAATTTTTCATTTAGTTTTTTTTTTTTGACAATTTTAGTAAGCCTTTTGTTATCCAAGGCGATAGAAGTAATTTTGAGTTTATATAAAACTTTTTACAGGGAACCCTTTAATGTATTGTTTACAAAATTGCGCTAAAAAAAGTTTATAAGCATTGTTAGCATCACGTCATTGGAGGACAATCTCCCAAATAACGAAGTTAATTAGAAGGTTGCTAAATTGTTATATGGATTTTTCATAAACCTGTCGCTTAAAAATAATATGTTTATGGGAATATTATCAGGGGTTATGCATTTTGTTATAAGAATTGTGGAAAAATGGTCTGTCAAGTCAGTCTTTATTATACCTGTACTAAAGCAGCTATTAGAAAAATTATTAGTAATTATGTTATTCAGTAGGGTAGAGGAACTTGTTGCGATTCTTGAAGGCTTTGTTATTGTTGGAATGAAATTATTTTGTAAAAGAGCATTTACAAAACATTTAACACTGTTATTTGCATGGTTCAAAAGATTAATATTCATTTAAGTAATATTCAGATTAATTTGCTGGTCTCTCGTTATAAAAGTCCTGCTGCAGCAACTTTTTTCGAAAGTTTTATAAACAGTTTAAATTCATTTTGTAAACGCTAGCATGAATGCGTAACAGTGTTTATCTTTGCAGTAATCAATAGGTTTAATAACTGTATTTAACTTTTTTTATTCTAGGCGTTTTTTAGCTTATTTTAGTTACATTTGGTAAAAAATGTTTGTGAAACAAAGCTGGTATAAACAACTACGTATGTTTTGTCGGGACGTTACTAATATTTGAATGTAAAAAATTTACGCAAACATTAATTCAGTAAATCCTCAATATGTAAAGTTGTTCTTTGTAAATCCAATTTTGATTAATGAATGTACATTTATTATGCTAACTATGTTACCCTAATATTTTGCGATAACAAATCAGGTTTCGAAATTAGACGATCAATATACGAGTCTTGAAGATGGTGTTACACAAGCAGGTGCATGATGAACAAGTGGTTGACGTTATTTTAGTAAGAGTTTTAATAATGTATAAACCAGAGAAAATAGTGATCCATCAGGGTTATTTATAATATTTGTTAATGAGTTTATTAATCTTATTAGTATTCTATGACTTAATTTTAATGTAAACTTTTAATTTTTGTAAAAGAGACTAAATTTAAAAAATATTTGACAGAAATTTTTATTATAAAGTTTCCATTTCGAAGAGCTTGATCATTTACTTTTTTTATATATTGATGCATAAACAAATATAGTGCACAAAAATTTATTTTCTAAATCTCAACTATATGAAAACGTTTTATATGTGTTTATAACTTTATATAGAGTTTAAAGAAATAAAAGTATAGTATAAGTATTATAATATAAAAGTTTATAAATAAATTACAATAGTTATAAAAAATATAAACAATAAGACCATGTCTTTTGTAGCTACACCTTATTTACAAATTTTATTACTTTTATAACTATATCTTATTTATAAATTTTAAGACCTATATGATTTTTATCACTTACATGAAGTTAAAAAACTATAACGTAATTTTAATTTATATAATTTTTAAAACTTAAATAAATTGAAATAATGTTAAGTAAAACAAAAACGACTTTATTAAAGCGAAATTACTTTACATTTATTTTTCTAAAATTCAAATCTTTTTTTTTTTATAATATGGCTGTTACATTATTAGAAATAACAAAATTGTTTGAGGACTACAAAAAAGAATTTGAGTTGATGTTAAAATAACAAGAAAAAGTTTTTATTGATATTATTAGTGGAAACTTGAAAATATTTAATGGCAGGTTGGAAAAAGTAGAAAAAGACATCGAAGAATTGAAACTTAGTTTAAACTTGAACAACTAATTGATGAAAAAGTTAAGAAAGCAAAGGTTTGCAGTAAAGAAGACAATTCAGAAAGTATACAAAAAAAGTTAAGGGAATTGGAAGATCGATCTAGACGTAACAATTTAAGAGTAGATGGAATTGATGAAAATGAAGGTGAAAGCTGGGAAGAAAGCGAAATGAAGGTAAAAAAAATTTGTGAAGATATATTATCAGTTTAAAATGTCCAAATTAAACGGGCCCATAGAACTGGAAACAAAAAATTAAAAATGCCGAGGACAATAGTGATAAAACTTTTAGATTTTAGAGATAAAGTCGCGATCTTGAGCAAGTCGAGTAAGCTAAAAGGGAAAAACATTTATATAAACGAAGACTTCTGTTTTGAAACAACACAAATCAGAAAAAATTTGAGGGAGAAAATGAAAATTGAACGAGCCGCTGGTAAGTTTGCCTTCATATCTTATGATAAATTAATAATTCGCGATTGGGTTGCAAAGAAAAGCAAAAATTTATCTTCATAATATTTGGCATTAATTAACGCAATTTTATTTTTATTAATACTATGCATATTTAATTAAACTGTTTTAAAAATGGAGGAAAATGTCATATTTAAATCATCTAATGAAAATGACATCATCGGTGATTATGACACCGACTCTAATTATTTTAATCACAAAATGCTAGAAAGTCAATACTACTCAGTTTCTGAATCTTCGCAATATCGAGGACAAACTAAAAACACTTTTTCAATTTTAAATATCAATATTCGAAGTTTAAATAAAAACTTTGAAAATTTAAAAATTTTATTGGATGAAATTAAACACGATTTTAAAATTATATGTTTGACGGAAACTTGGTGTAAATGCGGTGAAACAAATTATGAATTTGAACTAGTTAATTACACATCAAATTCACCAACCGCGTGAAGTTAATGCGGTTGGGGGCGTTAGTATTTTTATCCATAATTCAGTTAATTATATTTTACGTAACGATCTCTGCGTCAATGAAACAGATTATGAATCATTGTGCGTCGAATTAGTAAATAATAAAGAAAAAAACATAATTATAAATACTACATATAGACCACCATCTGGAAACTTAAAGAAATTTAAAACTCATCTTAAAGCATTTCCAAACAAAATTACAAATTCGAGAAAACATATTTATTTGGTGGGCGATTTTAACATTAACCTGATCAACTATGCTTCAAATAATAATACTGAGAGTTTTATAAATACTCTTCTACAATATAACTTTATCCCAACAATAAACAAATCAACAAGAATAACAAATAGGTCTTCTACTCTACTTGATAATATCATAACTAACAACTTTCATAATAACCCTCTTTACACAGGTATAATCCAGACCGATTTATCGGATCATTTTCCTACATTCTTAGCTACAAATGACATTTTAATTAACAATATTTCCACAAAATCCATAATAATTCGGCGACAGATCAATGAAAACTCCTTAAAACAATTTAAAAATTGTTTAAAAAATTGTGTTGATTGAAATCTAGTACTGCAATCAAATGAGGCTAACAATGCATATGACTTGTTTCTTAATCAATTTTGCAAATAATATGAAATAGCGTTTCCAGAAATAAAAAAAGTCATAAATACCAAGTCACTTCACGCTCCCTGGATGTCTAAAGGCTTACTAAAATCTTCAAAAAAGAAAGAAAATTATATATAAAATATCTTAAAAAAAACTTATAAAAATGAAATAACTTACAAAAATTATAAAAATATATTTGAAAAAACCAAAAAATACTCTAAAAAACTATTTTATGATCAATTATTAAAGAAAACCAACGGAAACACTAAAAAAATATGGAATTTAATTAAGGATTTAATTGGAAAAAATAATTATAACAAAAGCACACTGCCAAAAAATCTTTTAATTAATGGAGAATTAGTTTATGAAAAATCAATTATAGCTGAAGAACTAAACAACTACTTTGTTAATATTGGGCCGAATTTGGCTGCTAAAATTTCTACTAATTCCATTCCATTTGATTCATACTTAAAAACTTATGATAAACTTATGGATGAAACTGATTTAAAACTGAGTGAGTTGAGAACTGCATTTAGCAGTCTAAAAAGTAAAAAAAGTGAAGGTTTTGATAAAATTAGTGTTGATGTTGTCAAATCAGTATTTGAAGTCATTGAACCTTCTTTATTTCACATTTTCAATCTCTCATTAAAGTCAGGTATTGTTCCTAATAAATTAAAAATTGCCCGTATAATACCAATTTTTAAATCTGGAGATAAGTCAAATATTTTAAATTACAGGCCTATATCAATCTTACCTTGTTTTTCAAAATTGTTAGAGAGAATAATGTATAACAGACTTTATAATCATCTAACTGAGAACGACATGTTGTATTGTAAACAATTTGGTTTTAAAAAAAAAAATTCCACTGAACACGCAGTAGTTGAACTTTCCAATCAAATATCTAATGCCTTAGATAATGACTGTTTTACATTAGGAGTTTTCATTTATCTGTCAAAAGCTTTTGATACCGTAAATCACTATATACTAATAAAAAAAACTCGAAAACTACGGTGTAAAAAATAAAAACTTACTTTGGTTCAAGGATTATCTGACTAACAGAAAGCAATTTTTATACTATAATCAAAATAATACAATTCCACACTCCATAACATGCGGGGTTCCTCAGGGTTCTATTTTAGGACCACTTTTATTTATATTGTACATAAACGACTTATACTTATCAACAAATTTTTTAGACCTAATTTTGTTTGCTGATGATTCAAATCTTTTTTGTTCTCACAGAGATATTAAATCACTTTTTAAAATAGTTAACGAACAGTTATGTAATGTTAGTGCATGGTTCGTAAGTAATAAACTTTCACTAAATGCGGAAAAAACAAAATATATGCTTTTCCATAAAGTAAATAAATCAGAAAATATTCCTCTTAAATTACCAGATCTTAATATTAATAAAACTTATATTAAAAGGGAAGCTTACATAAACTTTTTAGGAGTAAAATTGGATGAAAATTTAAAATGGTGTTCACATATCAATTGCATTGAAAAAATAATCTCAAAAAATATTGCAATGATGTTTAGGGCTAAACCCTTTCTAAATATATCATCTCTGAAAAAATTATATTTCGCGTTTATTCACAGTTATTTGTCTTAGTGTAATGTTGTGTGGGCTAGTACTAGCCATACAAAACTAAAGAAATTCTACAATAAACAAAAACATGCATGTAGAATAGTATTTGGAGCCGACAGAAATGTTCCTTGCGAACCACTTCTAAGTGTGCTCGGTGCTTTAAATGTATATAAACTCAATTTACACCAAGTTTTATTGTTTATGTTTAAAACAAAAAAGGAATTGTCTCCTAAAATAATTCAATCTTATTTTAATAAAATTAACCATAGGCACTCAACAAAGTTTTCAGAAAACAATTTTGTTGTTCCAAAACATAAATTAAAATTAACTTCTTATTCAATTAAATACCGCGGACCTTATCTGTGGAAGAAATTTCCAGATATTGTTAACAAAAAGCAGACTACATTAGAGCAATTTAAGGAAGAATCAAAACGATTATTATTGTTCATGGATCTCAATAAATCCGACTTTAAATGTTTATTTTAAAGTAAACACAATAAAAAAAAATAAAAAAAAAACAGATTCAATTATATCAATGATATATGATAATATGAATAAGAAAAGAAAGAAAAAGGAAAAAAAGAAAAAAAAAAAAAAAAGAATAAGAAATCCAAATGATGATGTCACAAGTGATGATGTCATAAGTGATGATGTTACATATTCATTTAGTGTTAGTTATGAGATTTTATTTTTTCAATTTTTTTTATATTCAGGATTTTTTTTTTTTTTTTTTTTATATTAACTTATTTCTTAAACATTTTAGCAACTGTTAAGCATCTTAACGCTTCTTAATTAATTCTTATTTTTTATTTTTTTTATTATATTAGTTATTTTCTATTTCATTTCTAATTGTTTCTTTTATATATATATATATATATTTGTATGTTACGGTTATGTGGAATTTTTAATGGGGCTCGGCGATAAGGCGAAATGTGCCTTCTTCTTGCTCCAGCCATCAATTTATATAAATGTATATGCAATGTAAACATTTTTTAACGGCGAAATAAATAACACTAAAAAAAAAAAAAAAAAAAAAAAAAGTAAATCAATGAAATTATATGACAAGATTTAAAGGTTTAATATACGTTTACTTAGACTAAATCTATACGCTTTATATACGTTAAAAAGACTAGATTTAAACGTAAATTAGACAAAATCTAAACGCCTAATAATCTTAAAATAATTTTATATTAGAAGTCTAAACTACGTTTGAATATAGATGTTGTATGAACGTTTATTCTAAACGGTAATATGGTTTTCATTTTAAACGGATGATTGAAGTTTCGTTTCAACAAATCTGAAGGTTTTGTTGAAACGTTGTTTTGACGTTAATATACGTTTGTGTAATTACTGGGATAACGTTTAAAACATATATAAAACGTTTTCATATAATGGGGATGTAGAGAAAAAATGCTTTTGTACTACACTTGTTTATGCTTTAATAATTAAAAAAAATTAAACGATCAAGCTTTTTTTTATGAAAAATTTATAGTGACAGTTTTTATCAAATATTTTTTAAATTTAATCTTTTAGGAAGAAATTAAAAATTTACATAAAAGGAAATAAAAAAAATTCATGTCATGTATTAGAAAACAGGCCTTCAAAAACGCATAGCACCACAAAAATATAGATGTTGAAATAGTTTTAACAAAATGTTTATTCTTGCCACCAACATAACAAATAACACCGTTTGAATATTTCAATGTAATATGTACTGAATTCTTGAATTCTCATAAACATTATTATTTGTTACTTTAATCAAATATAATAAGCAAACAATTTGTATACCTTCTTATCTCTATTTTAAAGATAAGATTTAATTTTTTAGAAACTATTGATGGTCACATTGACACATGTAAAAAAAGTTGCTGGCCTCTCGTTACAAAATTTCTGCTGCAAAAACTTTTTTCGTAAATTTTATAAACAATAAAATTCATTTTGTAAACGCTGTATAATTGTCTAGTATTAGGTATTCGTCTTTGCTATAATCAAGAGGTTTTTACCGAATTATTTATTTTCTAACTTTAGATGCATTCTAGCTAAATTTAGTTAAATTTGCTAAATAAAAGGTGAGCTTCTAAAATCACTGAATTTTTTCGTCGCAACGTTAATAATTTTTTAATGTCAAAAATAAACATAGGTTGTGCAGGAAACTTTAGAATAATTCCATTCAAAAAACCCTCTTTATGTAAAATTGTTCTGTGTAATTCCATTTTTGATTTATGAATGCACATTTAAAATCCTAACTATTTTACTCTAGTTTCGTAAGGTTACAAATCACCAAGCTAACACAAGACATTCAACAAACGTTGCGAACGTTAGAGAACGTTTTATGAATGCATTTAAAAGTTCGCAACGTTCGTTGAACATTCTGAACGTTTGTATTAGCTGGGGAGGTGACGAAATTAGACGAGCAGTAAACGAATGTAGAAGATAATATTGCACAAGAAAAGATGCATAAAGAACATGCAGTAGGCGTTATGATTAAAAGATTTTTAATAATTCATAAACCAGAGAAAACATTTATCCAAAATATATGTTTATTAATTTGTTAACTTTATTAGTAATATTTAATTTAATCTTAATATAAACAAAATCTATAATGTTTTGTAATAAATTTAATGATAAAAAAAAAACAGCATTGTAAAAAAAAAAGTTTTTAGCTGCTGGTATTTCTTAATTTGTTTTTTGTTTTTGTTTTTTTGTTTTACAATCATTTGTATAATATGATTGTATAAAAAAGTTTAAAATCATTTGTATAATAAATCAGCAAAAGATTGGAACAAATACCTTTCAAATCAATTCTATTTTCTCTCAAAAGCAGACTCAACTCTTCGTTATCGATAAATTTTGGAACAAGTGTTTATAAAACAGGCTGTTTATTGTCGGGTGTTTTAAATGATTGCTATATGGATACATTATATGAAATTTAAGGCTACAACTGTAATAACTGATAAGAGAAATAGTAACAAATAATTTTTTATATTCAATATGTGAACTTTTATATTTATTTTTCTCTGCTTTATAGTTTTTCAATATTAGGCAAAGATTCCAGGAATTGCAATTTCTAATTTACTTAAAATCTCATAAAGATTTTGGTAATAATGAGCATTATGTGAGCATTATTCTAGGTATTATTACATAAATATGCAGCATCATGAAAATCAAAATAAAATGTTTATTTTATTGGTAAGTCTTTCAATGAAAAACCGTTTTTAAAGAGTATTTAAAAATTTTTGTATTTATTTTTTAATATATTCAAACCAAATAAGTTGATTTAAAAAGAATAGCAAATTTTTAAATGTTACGTTTTGTTTGTGACTGAGTTTTTGCCTACAAACTTATCAAAATAACTTGTAAATGAAGCTTTCCTTGTAGCACTTTGTCTTTTTTTAATCCTACTCTTGTCTCTAACCGTTTGCAAATAAATACGAATAAACCATTTATCTCTTTATCTCTTTAAAAGTAATAATTTGCATAGAAATATTTTTTAAAGTATATTTTCCTTTTTTGAGATGTCTCTGTCAATAATTTTTCATGTTTTTGGTCTAAAACCACTTAAATTTTTCTGAAAAGTATAAAAAATTAAAATACTAAATAAAAGCATATTTTTAAATGTATTTCAATATATAAGAAATAAAAAAATCAATTGGAATAGTGTCACATCTTATTTTTTTAGAGTTTATCACCCAAAATCATTATTGATGAAGTAATAATGTTGATATTATGCACTGTTAATATTAGACTTTTAAATACAAATAAACTCACATGGTTCAGTTTATATACTTTTTGTATCAAAATTTTGCTTAAAAGTTTTAGACTGCATTTTTTTTTTTTTTTGTCATATCACGATTTTTTTTAGTTTTGAGTTATATCTAAATAATTGCTACGTAATATATTTAGCTATCCTCGTAGCCAAGTTCTTGTTTACAAGTTGTTGTACATACACACACACACACACACACACACACACTCACATACACACACACACACACACAAACACAAACACAGACGTATATATATATATATATATATATATATATATATATATATAGTTTACTTTATGCAATAATATATGTAAACACATAAGTGCACAAAATAAGATCTTATTAGGTATGAAATAAAAAGCAAAATATAAAATTATTTATTTAAAATAAAAATATAAACCCAATAAGCTCAAAGTTTTGAAATATTTAGAAAATAACTTTAAAAAATATAAATAAAAAAAGTTAAAAATATTTGGCAAACAAATAAAGTATAATTATTTTAAATGTTCTAACTATAAAACTTTTCTTTTTTTATTTTGTTATGATTTGAAGTTTAAAAAAAAAAAAAGTAAAGTATTTTCTCTTCACATAAAAAGACATACTTTATCATTTATGTGGCAATCACTTTGCAAACAATTTTAAAAATACTTACTTATTTGTTAATTATTTAGAATTTGTACATTTAGTAATATAATGATATAATATAGTTACCCCTGCTTCTATCTACCTTTTCACCACCTCCACCTGTTTTAAAAATGTGTTTAAAAAGAAAGAAAATTTCTCAAAAATTAGTTTCGGTAATGTTTGTAATACATTTCTGCTTTCAACATTTCATAGATTTGTATGCTTTAAAAGAACAAAGTGATCTATATCTAAACAACCTTGTTCACACATTCAGTGTCTTTCCTAAAGAATACGAAATAACATTTAAAGCTTGTTTCACTTCGTTTTCTGATGGTAATTCTTATTCTCCATGGTCAAACGTTTTTAACTTAAATACAGGAAATTCGAATGGTGATAGTTACAGAGTTATAAGTATGTGGCTAAATTCAAAAAGAGTTTTGGGTTTCAGCGTATTTATTAATAACGATCTTTATAAAAAGTATTTTAGTGATTTTAAGTTAGGTTGCAACCATTATTCAATAAGTCAAGTTTTAGATCAATACTATAACTTTACTATGAAAATATCTGGCATAATTGTTTTAACAATGGAAAATACTGACGCAAAAGAATTCAAGAATGTTAAATTGTATTTGTCCGACCCATGGCACACTGCACAGCCAGGCTATACAAAAAACCTTTTAGTATCAAAAGGGTGTTCAGGTAACTATGATATACTTTTTCAAACATGTTATGCATATACACCCCTGCATATATTTGATTTTTATTGTTCTTAGAGTTGTTTACATTGGTAGAAAAGAGTGACATAACTCATAACAACCTTCTCCAAACATTAGCCATTTTTCCTATAGAGTATGAAATAGCTTTTGAAGCCTGCTTATCCTCATTTACATCTGGAAATTATTGGTCTGCATCTTCCAACGTTTTTTATTTCACTAATAGTGGTTATGATTTTTGTGTTGCATGTATGTGGTTTTCTCCAAATGGAGAAATGGAATTAGCAGCATTAATAAATGGTACAACTTACAGTTTTACAACAAAACCATTTAAAACAGGATGCAAACAATATAAAATTAGACAGATACTATACCAAGGAAACTATATGTTTACTGTACAAGTTGATGGGTGGACTCTATCAACAGTCAAAAATATTGCTCCTCAAGTGTTTAAGAATGTGCAAATCTACATTTCCGACCCATGGACGGTAGCACAGCCAGGATACACAAACAACTTTATTATAACAAATAGATGTTCAGGTAAATAAATATGTATTTTACAAATGTTACAGACTAATATGCATTACTGTGGACAATTTATTCTTTACAAATCTGGAATTGCCTAAAATTTTATTTTACTAAAATAAAATTTTAGTCGAAAATTCCAAATTTATTACATTAAATTTTTATTGAAAATATTTCATAATTAACTTCCGAAAAAGTTTAACATTAGAGAAGTTAGAGAAACACTCAAAATTTAATTTAATTATTATTTAAACTACTTTAAATGGTTTAAAAATCGACATAATAGTACTCTTTATTGGTTTTCATACTTTATTTCAAATGCTTCTTTTAAAGTAAAAAAATAAAATAAATTGAACTTTAGTTGTTGAAATGGTACTCACAGTAGTTACACGTTACATATTTACTTTACTGTTTGGATTTGGCTGCAACTGTTTTTTGTTTTTTTTATATATTTTTTATTATTCTTTTTATTTTTTTGTTCAACATTTTTTGTATACACACATACACATATATTTATATATATATATATATATATATATATATATATATATATATATATATATATATATATATATATATATATATATATATATATATATATATATATATATATATATATATATATATATATATATATATATATATATATATATATATATATATATATATATATATATATATATATATATATATATATATATATATATATATATATTTATATATATATATATATATATATATATATATATATATACATACATATATATATATATATAATTTTAATTATTTCTATGATTAATATTGTTACTGTTATATTATTATCATTATTATTACTATTTTTATTATTATTAATGATATTATTATGCGTTAACTTATACCATAATCTTTAAACATCAAGTTTAAGTGAATTACAGCTTTACCCAAAAAACTGTTATATAGAATTTCTATAAACTTTTGTAGCATATGACCTATAGAAATTCTATAGACTTTCTATAGAATTTCTGAAAAAGTTGCTATTAATTTCTATAGAAAATTTCTTAAGTACTTTTTTTTGTATAGAAAAAAAAGTAAAAAAAATGTTCTACAGGAACTTGTATATTTTACTATAGTATCGGAATCTTACTATAGCATTTAAATATTAAAACCATGTTTGATTAAGTTATATCATTTTTTTAAAGTTACAAATTTATTTTTTTCTCGTGAGCCCATCATAATTTACAATATAAAAAAAATATATATAAGTAAATAAAAATGAATATAACTCCAACAAAAACTAACATTTTAAATTAACCTGAAATATTAGGCATTCAAAGTTTAAAGAGAAATGAATTACTACATATTTAGTTTTCTTGATGTTTTACGAAAGAATGAGCTGCCAATGATCAGCCAAATTTTTAGATAATTTCTACATTTATAAAAAAAGCCAAATGCACAGAATGCAACTATTATAAATAAAATCACAAATGATATACTGTAAGTATGAAATATGGCATTCATTCATATCGATCATCCTAAAACAATTAAATCCCGGTTAAATTATATACATTATAATTATATACATTAAGCTTTCATCTCATTAAGTATTAAATGTTAACATTCTTAATTGAAACTTTTCGATAGAAAATTCGTATTAAATTTATATTAAATTAAATTGAGTCTTTGTTTAAGCAAACTCTTTTATGTAAAAATACTTTTAAACCAGAAGACTTTTTTAACTACTACTTTTGAATACGCAATTTTAAGTTAGTTATACAAACATTTTTCATTTAAATTATTTTTAGATTTATTTTCCTTAAAAGAAGAATTTTTCATAGTTCAAAACAGTCTTTTTCAAACAATTGCCATTTTTTTCCTTAAGAGTATGAAATGACATTTGAAACCTGTTTAACTTCATTTACTGCTGGAAATGCTTGGTTTAAGTTGTCCAACGTATTTTATTTAACTAATCTGTTCATCATCTGTGATGACTAATTTAACACCAGCTCAATTAAAGCAAGTCGAGGACGCTATTAAAAAACTTATTCATGCTGAAACTGCGAAATGGTCGGCCAAAATATCTGAACTAGAACAAGTAATAAAGCAACAACAATTAATAATAGATAAGCTAATCCAAAATCCTAATGAGCTAACTAATACCACAACCAGTAGTATCGAATCCAGCTGGGTTACAGTTACAAGCAAAAACATAAAAAAAAAGCAGCCTATTGAACAACTAAAAATTATCAACACATTTGCCATTGAGCAACAGCAAAAAAAGAAGCGTGAAAAAAATGTTATTATTTATGGCATTAAAGAATCTGCAAAGTTATCAGTTGCTGATAAGCATATCGACGATACGGAAACGGTTCAGAATATCTTAGTTACTATTTCATCTGATGCAAAACCAAAATCTGTCAAACGTATTAAATCTACGTCCTCTAAACCAGGACCAATTATCGTCGAACTTTCTGATGTCTACGAAAGAAACCCATTATTAACAGCAGCAAAAAAATTGAAAAATTCTGATAATTATAAAAATATTTTTATAAGCCCAGATTTGACTGAGGCTGAAAGATATTTAAACTATCAGTTAAGAATGAAGCGTAATGAATTAAATAGTAATATCAATTTAAAAACATCGCCCTTTAGATACGGTATACGAAGCAGCGGAGTCGTCAAACTCAAAAATATACAAACCACTACATAAACATTACTACCCTTCTTCCACTCTTTTACCAGCAAACTTAAAATACAAAAGTAAAAATCTTCATAACAAAAAAACAAACTATAGCGTTAATTGTTATTATACTAATGCTACATCTCTCGATAATAAAATGGCCGATTTAATTTCAATATCTAGAACGTTTGATTATCACGTTATTGCCATCTCTGAAACATGGTTTCGAAATGACTCAGTACCTAATATCGATGGGTATAGCCTATATCGTAAAGATCGTCAAGACGGACGTCGAGGTGGCGGTGTAGCTATCTACATTACAGACGTATTTAACTCTCATGAAGTTAACCAATTTTAAACAAATCTTCTCGAACAAGTCTGGGTATCTGTAAAATTTAACAACAAACATATACTTATCGGTTGTATATACAGACCAAATGATGCCAGTTTAATAAAATATGTCGCTGAATCCTTCAAATTAGCTCATAGTTTAATTAAAAAGCCCTATGATGACTGTTTGATTGTCGGTGACTTTAACTTCCCGAATATAAAGTGGTCTAACGATGGTATTGAATCTTTTAACTCAAACAATCCTACCGAGTATGATTTCTGGAATATTTTCCAAAACAGTCTTTTTACTCAACATATCACATTTCCTACTTTCCAGACTGATTATGGTTCCTCAAATAATATGTTGGACTTGTTATTTACCTACAACAGTAATTCTATTTTAAACTTGTCTCCTAGTACTATACTAGGTAACACCGCTAAGGGTCATTTTAGTATCACTTGGAGATTCTTAGTTTCAGAACTGTTTACCGAAAGTGAATCTCAATCGTTTAATTACAAAAAAGGTGATTACGATTCAATATCTAACTTTATTGCATCAATCGACTGGGAGTTTTTATTCCTGCATAAAACTGCAGATCAAATGTTCAATATACTAATTTCTAACTATCGCACTGCTTGCACATATTTTATTCCCAAGATTAATAAAACAAAAAAAAAGTATGATCCTTGGGTTACCCCACATATTAAAAACCTGATCCGAGAAAAAAAAATCCGCTTGGCATATAAACTGCTCTACCAAATGGGAGAATAGTGAGCTTAAAATAAAATACAATCGCCTTAATCGTTCAGTAAAAACTGAAATATTTAAAGCAAAAAAAGCACATGAAAAAGAAATAATATCAAAATCCCAAAACAACCCAAAAATCGTTTACAAATATATCAACAAACAACTAAAAATTAAAGATAGAATTCGCTCTCTCAAAGATACTTCAGGCAGAATTATTGAAGCTCTTTCTGATATAGTTGATCTTCTGAACTCTCAATTTAAATCTATGTTTACACTTGAAAGCTCTGAAAATTTTCCTTTGCTAAATAAAAGTGGTATTCTTTCTGAATGCATTTATAATGAAAACTTGGATTTCTCCATCTCAGATATTATTCAGGAACTTGCCGATCTAAAGCCTTATAAATCCTTCGGATCTGACGGCTTGCATCCCTTAATACTCAAGATATGTGCCAAAAGCTTTGCAATTCCATTAACAAAAATCTTTCATAAATCCTTTAATTCTGGAGTAGTACCCACTCAATGGAAATTAGCAAATATTAGTCCGATCTATAAAAAAAAGGGAGATAAATTACTTGCTGAAAACTATAGACCTATTTCACTAACATCTGTTGCCTGTAAAATCTTTGAAAAACTTGTAAAGAAATAAATTTTAAAGCACATTAACAATAATAAAATGCTCTCTGCAAATCAACATGGCTTTCTTTATCATAAATCATGCGTAACTAACCTAATAGAAACTTTTGATATCATTTCGTCCTCCATAGCATCTCACCAATTTATTGATGTAATCTATCTTGACTTTGCCAAAGCGTTTGACTCTGTACCTCACAACAGACTTTTGTTAAAATTAAGATCTTTCGGAATAAACGGCAAACTCCTACAATGGATTAAATCTTTTTTAGTGGGCAGAAAGCAACGCGTTACAATTAACAATACCAGCTCTGCATGGGTTGATGTTCTCAGTGGTGTTCCTCAAGGTTCTGTTCTCGGCCCGCTCCTCTTCATTCTCTACACAAATGATCTCGCAAAACTCACTGAAACTTCTGAGATATTTGCCGATGATACTAAACTTTTTTCTAAAACCTTATCGCAATCTAATTTTGTTGATCTGCAGGATCGTCAACGCTTGGTATACCAGTGGTCAAACACTTAGTTACTTAAGCTAAACACTTCAAAATGCTGCGTCATTCATTACGGTCGAAACAACCCCCATTACAATTACTTTCTTCAAAATAACCAAGGAATTAACCAATCTCTAAGAAGCTCTACTAAAGAACGTGATTTAGGAGTCATTTTTACATCTAACCTCAAGTGGAGCGCTCATATTCAAGCAGTTGTCTCTAAGTCCTTACAAATTCTCAGTATGCTGAAAAAGACATTCACTTTCATTGATGAAAAAATGGCTCTCAAATTATATAAAGTATTTATAAGACCACATCTTGATTATGGAGTGTCCATTTGGGCTCCTTTTTTAAAAGCTGATATGGCTTTGGTTGAATCTGTTCAACGCAAAGCTACAAAATGGGCTTACAGCTTGAGGCATCTTCAATACTGCGAAAGGCTAAAAAGATTAAACCTACCGTCTCTTGAGTTTCGACGCCTTCGATGCGATTTAATCCAAATTTTTAAATAAATACATCGTTTTGATATAGTTAATGATAAATATCTACCAAAATAT
Source organism: Hydra vulgaris (assembly GCF_022113875.1). Classification (NCBI taxonomy): domain Eukaryota; kingdom Metazoa; phylum Cnidaria; class Hydrozoa; order Anthoathecata; family Hydridae; genus Hydra; species Hydra vulgaris. The sequence continues at coordinate 38,345,376 of NC_061156.1, forward strand.
ATTAACTCCGTGTCTCGTGGTCACCATTCTAAAATAAGGCGTGAGTATGTTCTAAACTGTCTTCCTAGATATAATCATTTGTATAATAGATCAGCAAAATACTGGAACAATCTACCAGAGCAAATAACTTTGTACTCCACTGTACCTTCTTTCAAAAATAGACTAGACTCCTGGTTGTGGAAAAAGTTTGGAACAAATATTTATAAAACTGGTTGTTTATAGTGGGGTGTTTCCCCTGCTCGCTGTATGTGTACATTCTATGTAAATTTACGGCTACAACTATAATAATAGTAATAATGCTGGTTATGCTTTATGTGTTTTATGTATGTGGTTTACTCCGAAGGGTGAAATGCAGTTATCAGCAATGATAAACAATACATTATACAGTTTAACAACTAAGACATTTGATTTAGGATGCAAACAATACAAATTAAGTCAGGTACTATATCATGGATACTATATTTTTACACTGCAAGTTGATGAATTGATTCTCTCAAGAGTCATAAATATTGCCCCAAAAGAGTTTACTAACGTGCAGTTGTACATTTCTGATCCTTGGTGTTTGGCACAACCGGGCCTAATAAGAAATTTTATAATAAGAAAAGGATGTCCAGGTAAAGATAATATTATTTAGTTTCCTCAAGACTTTTTAATTTTCTTATTTAATGATAAATTTGTACAAAAATAACTGTAAACAATAAATAGATGCGTTTTTGCCTAGTTTTTTAAATAAATTTTTCTCTCATTTTTTCAGCTGTTTTAATAATAAAATTGATTTTACTCAACCATTTTTCCTATTGGCATTTGTTTTTAAGATTACGTTCTAAATGTCTTTTAACCGTATTTTAAACGCCTTTTAAATGTTTTTTACGTAAGAATGTTTAAATTTATAGGCAGTGTTTTACTTATAAATAAAAGTATATTATTTCATAATATACTTTTATTTATTTTAAAAGATTGAAATATATTTACTGTAAGTTAGTGAGTTTGTGCCTAATGTTGCTAGTTACATGTTTTAGTTTACTTAAATAAATTATGCATTTTTTTCATTGTTGTTAGTCAAACAAAAAAAAGGTATTCGCAATAAAAAATGTTCAAAACTTTTTTATGACACATTTTAATTTATTTATTGTTTAAAAAAATTAATTACATGGCTTGCATGATGGCTTGCATCATATAAACCACAAATTTTTTTTCCGGTTGTAATATTATTAAGGTTTCTAGTTTTTATTTTTTTTTAATTTTCAATATAATTAAAATCATATTAGTTTTTCTTAATTTCACGTTGCTTTTTTTATTGAACTATCTCTACAAATTTCTAATTATTCTCAAATAACAAATTGGTATTCCGAGTATGCTGCACTTTCTAAAATATAACGCTCATTACTTATCATCTTAAATCCCTAAAGACATTGCGATTATAATAAATTTTTATGATTAAATATTTACAAGAAAAATGACCTTGATTTAAGATAAAACGAAATGGTTTTTTTCCATTAATTGCCAGATATGTAGCTAAAATAGCATTAAAAAAATATCTGCATTATATATATATATGTATATATATATATATATATATATATATATATATATATATATATATATATATCCCAGTAAGCACAAGACGCATTTTAGACACTTATAGACGTCTAAAACTAGTCTAGGTAAAGACGCACTTTTATAGACGTTTTAAAGACATCTTTTAGACGTTTTTTATGAATGCGTTTTTAAAATGACCTTTAAAAGGCGTCTTTTTTAAAGATAAAAAGACGTCTAGAAGACGTCAATTTTTAAGACATCTCCTAGACGTCTTTTGTTAAGGCGTTTTTAAAATGACGTTTAAAAGGCGTCTATTTAGGCGTTAAAAAAACGTCTAGAAGATATCTTTTTTTAAGACATCTTCTAGACGTCTTTAATAAATGCAATTTTAACATGACGTTTAAAATGCGTTTTTTTAAAGTTTAAAAATACGTTTAAAAGACGCGTAATAAATAGTCTAAAATACGCATTAAAAGACGTCTAGATCAAAGCTAAAAGACGTCTTTTCTGAGACCTGTTTATAAATATGTCATTATGACTTCTTTTTGACGGTTTTGTCATTACGCGTTAAGTAGATGTCGTATATTCAAAGTAAAAACATAGTTTTTATTATTTTCAATAATTTGTTCAAGTTTTAAGTGTAAATTACTTTAAATTAAATTTACACAATTACTAAAATTGTTGTCACAATTGCTAAAATTGTTGTCACAATTGCTAAAATTGTTGTCACTTTTTTACACAATTGCTAAAATTGTTGTCACAGGAATCACTAAAATAATTGCTATAATAATAATATATCTTTTTTTTATTAATAATTATTTTGCTTTTTTAATAGATAGTTGACTGATCATGATAATAAGTGAAAATAGCAAGAATAATATATAAGTTAAATATCAGTACTTTTAGTTTTTATACACCCACAAGCCATATAATAAGTCAAGTATTCGGTCAAAAATTAGCAAGCAATACGCATTTTGAATATTATTATAACTAAAGGTAAGTTTAAAATGTTTTAAATAATGTTTTTATTTATATTTGTTATTGTTATTTATTATTTTCATCTTTGATGTATCAACCGTTGGTGGTGATTACAGCAATATTATTTTGATTGCTGGTTTCTATGTATACTTTGTATAAACGAACTTATAACAATATATGATGTTATAAATACAACGAATATATACCACATACTAAGCGAAAATGTTACTTCATGTACTTAAATTTATCTTGAAAAAAATGTCTAACATACGTCTAAAACGCGTTTTTATAAAGACGTCTTCATTTAGACGTCTTTTAGCCTTATGATCTAGACGTCTACAAGTGCGCCTTTTAGACCTCCTTAAAGACATCTTTAAAACGTCTTTTAAACGTCTTTGTGCTTACTGGGATGTATATATATATATACATATATATATGTATATATATATATATATATATATATATATATATATATATATATATATATATATATATATATATATATATATATATATATATATATATATATATATATATATATATATATATATATATATATATATATATATATATATATATATATATATATATATATATATATATATATACATATATATATATATATATATATATATATATATATATATATATATATATATATATATATATATATATATATATATATGTATATATATATATATATATATATATATATATATATATATATATATATATATATATATATATAAACATATCTATATATATATCTATATCTATATATATATATATATATATATATATATATATATATATATATATATATATATATATATATATATATATATATATATATATATATATATATATATATATATATATATATATATATATACATATATATTTATATATATATATATATATATATATATATATATATATATATATATATATATATATCTATATATATATATATATATATATATATATATATATATATATATATATATATATATATATATATATATATATATATATATATATATATATATATATGTATATATATATATATATATATATATATATATATATATATATATATATATATATATATATATAAATGCAGAAACGTTTTTGGTGATTTGAATCGACTCCTGTGATTCCATTTTATCCTGTGATTTTATTTTATGTTTTGTGGCAATATTCAGGTTTGATATTTTAAAGTTCAATATACTTTTAAACAAGTTTACTTCTCAAAAAATTTACATTTGCTTTCTTTTTCACTTTCTAATTCAACAAAGTTTTTTGTTCTAGGTATATAAAATTAAATAGCAATTTTTTGTTTGTTAATTTAATTTTAGTTTCACAGCTTATCACATACTGTAGGTTTTAATTTCTAATTTGTCTTTATCTTTAAAACTAACTTAAAAAATATTTAATCTTTTTAATATGATTCTATTATTCTATTTTGTGAGATATTTTAATAATACTTTGATTGCTCTAAATTAATTTTAATTTTCAATTTGATTACTTTATGTTTTTGTTAGATATTATAGCCATTGAATTTGTAGCAATCCCATCAAAAATAGCTGGTGCACCACATTTATTTGTAAGTGGTAAATAAAGGATTTGTAGATTGTATAATTTAGTACGAAGCTAAGTTATCATTTAGCTATTTCAATTGTTACTTTTTTTTATTTTATTAAGTTTATCTTATGAAACCTTAGTACGCAATTAAGACAATAATAAGGACCCACATCCTTTTGTGTACTTAGGGTTCGGGCCTAGAATAGGGGTAAAAGGATTTCTCCTCATTTCATTAAAAGGGAGTAGATTACCAAAACCGAAAGTGAAGTGGAAGGAGTTAGAGTGAGCAGGGGAAAATATATAACTATATCAACAAATAGAAAATGAAGTTGTTTTGAATTTAATATGAATGTTTTTATTGATCTTTTTTGGTTCATTTTGTTTAAAAATGATAAATAATCAAATTTGTAAAAAAAATACCATTTTTATTTTTTTAATTTTAACCTATGTTTATAAAAAAAACTTTGTTGAAAAAACATTCGGTTTTTTCACCAAACACCATCAAAATTGTAGTCAACAAAACATGCAAAATATTAAAACGAATTTGCTAATTTGACAATTTTTATGATTCTCCATGTCAGAATAATATCTTATTGTCAATTAAGAACTTGTGAATACTTCAAAACGGAGTTGATAATTTTCATATAAATCAACAATAATCACTGATTTAGAGGGTGTCTAATATATGCTTTAAACTTGTATAATAACTTAAAAATCAATTTTTCAATGTGTACCTTAAAGTCATGTCATTATTTGTTCCTGAAAACAATGTTTTTAATTAAAAGGATTGTATGTTTAATAATAATAAACATTTTAATTTTTTGTTCACCTGGTGGCGATATTCAGGTTCGTTTTTATAAATTCAGTTTACTTTTTAAGAATCTTTGAAATTTACTTATTAAAAAGTTGCATTTGGTTTTTCTTTTTTACATTCTAAATCAACAATATTTTTTTTACTAAGTGTTTTGAATCAAATAACAATATATTTTGTTTGTTGTTTTATTTTTAAAACCACAGTTTATCACATATTGCTGGTTTTAGTTTTTAATTTATCTTTATCTTTAAAACTGATTTATAAAAAAAAATTATTTTTTTCTTTAATATTATTGCAGTCTATTTTATGAGATATTTTACTATTATTTTAATTGCTTTGATTTATTTTTAATTTTCAATTACCTGTGTGTTTTTGTTGTAGCCAATAAAGTTTAAACAATCCCAGCAAGAGTAGCTGCTGAAACTTAGTAAGCATAATTATTTAAAAATTACTATGTTGATCATTAGCTTAAAGAAATTAGTTTGTCGCAATCAAGATGAGATTTGTTTTATTTTCTGATCAAATTACAAAATTTGTTTGCATTAATAACTTTTTGTTTTTGCTTTTTTGTGAAATAGCTAATTGTCTTTGCAATAAATGTTTTTTCTTTAAGATTAAGATTGATTTTAAAAATATATAAGTATGGTTAAGCGCAACAAAGTATGGTTAAGCGCAACAAAGTATGGTTAAGCGCAACAAAGTATGGTTAAGCGCAACAAATTATGGTTAAGCGCAACAAAGTTTTAAAAAAAAATTAGTTTATACTAAAATTAAAAAATGATCTAAATAATGGTTCTTTGCAAGCACCAATTAACTATATTTAAAGTATTTAAGTAATAAACTAGAATTACTAGAATTACTTTTTTGGTTTACCTGAAGGTAAAAAAAATCCAATTTGAATTTTTTTAAACATATGCTGGTTTAAATGTTTACAAATGTAATTGAATACATGTTTTTAAAGAGTTCTGAAAATGTTAATCGTTTTAAAAAACGTTTTACAAAGAGTTTCTCCTAACATTTTTCAATTGCGTTTTTCTTGAAGTACATAATAAACATGTTAAGGCGTTTTCAAAAACTGTTGCAGCATATGTTTATAGTGCACCAATACACTATGTTAATTTTTTTTAAGTGTACTGAACTGCAAATAATTTTAAGTTTTCGGTTTAGTGGCTTTTGTTAAGAGCTTTTTAATTTTGCTTCAAATTATCTCATTTTAACATACTTGTTGTATTATCCATACTATAGCCGTTTTTTCAAAACGCCTTAAATAAAAGATATCAAATTTGACTTTTTTTATAAAATAAGCTAGTTAATATGTCTACAAACATTATGGAATACATATTTTCAAAAACCTTTGAAAATATTTATAAAAATTATTTGTTTCAAACAAAAAGTTAATTTTTAATATTTTGTAATAATTTTTTTAATTGCGTTTTTCTTGAAATACGAAATAAGCATATTAAGGCGTTTTAAAAAACGGCTGCAGCATATATTTATAGTAAAAAAATGTATCAAAATAAATTTTAATTGTCAAAAAAAAGTAAAAAACGTATTTGTTTCTTTTAAAATCAGACTGAAATTTGTTCAATATTATATGCTCTTTTTTAACAAGATACAAGATAACGTGCTTAAAATAGTAAAATCTATAAACCAACCGCTACCATTATAAAATATAAGAAAGTAAAAAACGTGGTTTAACAATAATGCTTTGCAGTCTCAAATCCAGACCAATCAATATAAGAAACAATGTCACATGACGCGTACGGTGCTTATTACTGATTGATCTGGTTTTTACAATTATCTTAAATTCGATACTCCCGACCCTGGGATACAAAGTATCTAAGAACAATAGATAAACAGCTCTTCTTAATTATTAAACTTTCTTTTTAGTTCTCCCGTAACAGTAGCTATCCTTCTCGATCTATTGAGTTCATACGGTATAACTTTTTCTGAGTTTTCATTCTCGAAAACTTCGAGAGGAACTAAACACTGAACTGGACGTTTTATAAAGGATAAATACCCATTTATACAAGTCTTTAAAATGGCACCGCGAACTTGTTTATCATTAGAAAAAATCAATTCTTCCGCAACACCTTGCTTCCATAAATTTTGCTTTAAGTGATCATTGTTTATTAAAACAACATCTCCCACTTGTGGATACTCACCACATTTTACCCTTGGGGTTTTTCTATCATAAAGGTGTCTTTCTCGTAATTGTGCAATATATTCACAACTAAAACGTTTCCAGTAATGATCAATAATAGTTTTCAAGTACTTCAATCTGCTGTTGTGGTCATCAACATAATCAATTTGAGAATCATCCATCTAAGTTGTTACATTAATTGATTGCAGTCTTCTGCAATTAATGTAACAACTTAGATGGATGATTCGTTACATTAATTAGATGGATGATTCATTACATTAATGATTTGACATTTTAATCTCATGTAATACTGTTTCCAACTCCTCATACAACAATCGACTTTTATCTACACATTTCTTCAACGTATCTTGACAACTCGAATAAATCGTTCATAAAATCCTCCCCATGAAGACAAATTAGGCAAAACAAATTTCCATAATATACGTTCCTTTGAAAGAAACAGTTCACTGAAAAAGGTTTTAAAGTTATCACTAATTACTATCTCTATACTTCCTCTTCGAACTATAAAACATTTTAAACATCTAATAAGCGAATCAGTTTCCATGGATGGTGTTAATTCCACATGGATATTTCTAAACATTGCACATGTAAATAAACATACGTAAGTTTTATACATAAAATTTTCTCGTTCATAAATATTTTTTACAAAAAGGGGGCCGCCTAATCTAATCCAATATTAGCATATGCAAATATATGTGTTGCCATTTGAAAACTAGGTACATTTGGTGGTTCAGGACCTTGTATAGTCTTTTCAATAACTCTTTTGCATTTGACACAATCTTTAATGTACTTGGTCACTACCTGTCGTCTTCTACAAAGCTTTAAAATAACCCTAACCCTAACCCTGACAGGACTTGCTTTCGATATGCAAACAATTGCGATGTTTCACTCACATTCTAAAATTGATATAAAAAAAAAAATACAAAAATTAAACACTTTAATCTCATATAAGAACTTATATTGAAGTATTTAGTTAAGAACATTAAATATAACACAAATTTTGAAAAATTATAAAATAATCTTGCATATATGAGCTAAACTTAAAAAAAAAAAACTTGAAGTTTAGAAATTGAAGACTCTGAATCACTTTATGCGTGCATCTTACATCTCTTTAGTTCTTTAGTCAAGATTTAGGTTTGTCAATATTTATAACTGTCTATCTTTATAAGGTGAAAAAAATATTTTTGTATTTTTTAACTTAACATACAGTCGCTTTCTTAGTTTTTTCTAATAAATGATTGTTACTACTGAATAAAGTCTTCCGTTTAGGATTAAAAAAAAATCATGGCTCAATATTATACATAGATGTAGTGAAGACAGTAAAGGCCAAGACCAAGACTAAGACCAAGACATTTAGGCTCAAGACCAAGACTAAGACCAAGAAAGAAAAGTTTTTACAACACCGAGATCAAGACTTAGGTTCATAGAAGGCCAATAAAACCAATGTTTTCACATGTAAGGGGAAAACAGATTCTATTTGTTGACCAGCTTTGCATCGCTTCTTTATTTATTAGGCTAGCGTTGATGAATATATAATGTACTAACATATTGTTTCCAGTTTAGAATGAAAAATGCTGGATCTACTTAGTTCATTGCTTGGGTTTTGCTCATGTCAAAAAAAAGGTTTGAATACTATTAGACCTTAGTTGGTGTGATTATTTAGCATTCATAAACATTTTCTTATAATAAAACGCATTTACGCGTGTATGATAAAATTGCAGTCTACAAAAGATATATTTAATAAAAATAGAAAACTTTTAGTAATAATAACAACAATAACAAACTAACAAACTAACATTTGTTAGTAATTTCACTTTATCGCATTTTATTTTGCAAAAACATTACTTAAAATGATTTTTTTGTCAAGAATATATGGTTTTTACACTTAATTCAAAAGTTTTTGAGGTGCTAAATATAGTTAATTAAAAGTAACTAAATATAGCTAATTAAAAGTTCTTTAAAAAATTTCTAGTTTTTACGCATAGATTTTTCAATTTCGTCATCATTACGATCCACTGTCAACTTACTACCGACTAGGATGAAGCTAATGTCATTAGCTACACTTTTGAACAAATCTTAAAATAAAAAACATCCTAAAAGTAAGAACATCCTAAAAGTAACTCAAATCTAACTAAAAATTCTTTCATAACCTAACATAAAACTAATCTAGAGCCTTAGCTTAGCATAAACCTATAATTTCGGTTTCACTATTAATACAAAATGTGTTAAGTAAACTTATCTTTAATACTCAGGTGATACGACGTAATTGAGCTGGTGCAATAAAGTTTAAGCTCGTGAATCTGCAATGTATATTATTTTAGATTTTTTTTTTTTAACTAAACGTTTTTGTATGTCTTTATAAGTTTCAAATACGTTCAAATCAAAAATGATACTTGCGACCAAAAAAATCTTTTTTTTTTCTAAAAAAAATTATATGCAAACACTGGCGAAGTTTTAAAATGCGGGGTGTTAACAAAAGGAGCACAACAGTGGCCGTTGTTTTTAATCTTCAGGGGCTATATTTCATTATGTATAATGAAAGATAGCAGCAAGCAAAGAAGTTAAAATGTAAGAAAGCGTTTTATAGTAAAACTCTAATATTTATAAAATTCGTATCAATGATATTCTCAAAATACTGGTCAGCTTTGTTACAAAATTAATTTAGCGTTTGCTAGATTAAAATGTTTAAGTTGTTCAACCACCTAATAAACAAAATTATAACATTCTTTTTAAGACTCACGTTTTTTTTTTGTTATTTGATTATAAATTAAAGATACTTATTTTATAAATCACGCAATAATATCAGGCTTTTAATATGAATATAGTAAGAATTTATTGAATAATTCTATGTAAGCCAAACTGCTTCGTATTTAACTTTCATTTTATATTTTAATTGTAAAGTTGGCGCAATTAGTTATGTCGATTGCTAATGAACAAGGGAACTTATTTCAAATAAACACTGAAATTCATTTTATATTCAGATTGAACCTATACATACTTTGTATTACTTACTTTTTAAAAAGATTCAAGCTTAACATTATGTAAAACGTTCTGCGACATAGAAACGAATCCATTTATTTGCAAATTACTAGACAGCAATAGGTACACAATAACCACTGTCATTTCATATTTTTTATATTTTTAGATTAAAATGGATGATGAATAGTAAATAAATTTTTAAAATTGATTCTAACATTTAAGTAACCTGATGTTTCTAACATTAAAGTAACCTGATTTAATTATTCTCTTTGTTAACATAGTCAAGCTACTAGCCCTAAAAGTCAATTTTTGACAAGTTAAGTCTTCTCCAAAGAATTGAAATTTTTTTTATTACTAAGTTGTTCTTATTTAGTAGTTTGTAGATTTTTTGGTTAAACTTTATTTGAAAGTTGATGCAAATTGAAATTTTATTAAAATCGTGAAATACTATTTTTTTTTTAAATTTTCATTTTCAAATAGGCTGCAAGCAACCACTATTAGAGTGGGAAGTTACAAGAAGAGAAAAGATAATGTTTATAAAACGAATAACAGGCAACTTAAAAGATAGCGAATTGTATTAATCGGGAAACAAGAGAACGGGGGCGTAATTTAAAATAGTGATGTTTGAGGAAAAAACTAGACGAATAAGAGTTTTGATAGCATTCACAAATAGTCACAGTAAAAGGATAAGTCGTAACTGAATGATGAGTAACATTCCGTTATAGCATCCCTCATTATAGAATTCAAATAAAAGAAAAAATGAAGCAACATTCCGACCTTGTTACAAAGATTGAATGTAGACTGCAACAGCAGGTCCAAAGAGATTTACAATGTGTTTTTGCACTAATCTAAAAGAAAATGAACATCAATTAAATATCCGTTCAAGATTTTGCAAAATTATTTCTTACAAGGACGGATTTGAGATTTATTGGTATAAAGGATCAAATACGGAGTACGAAAGTAGCAAGTACAATAAAGAGATGCAAATTTAACAAAATCTTAATTTTTTGATTTAAATAATATATTGAAATATTGAAAGTAAAAGTTAACCCTAGAAAACGATGGGTAGATGACTCATCGAGTACATTACCATTAATAAATAAAAGATAATCTAGACTGTTGCAACAACAACAAGCTGAAAAAAATTGAGCTTTAAAATAAGTTCACCAGCCACTGCAAATCCCATTTCTTAGCAGAAGTAAGATCTTTTTTGAGCTCAATTTACTTATACAAACAATCAAAGAGTGTTTGCTTTTTTCAAAGAAGAATAAAGGGTATTATTATCAGCAAATAAAGGTACTTTATTTGAATAATGGTGATTTTCATGGAGATCGTTAAATTAAATTAAAAAATTTATAGGGCCAAGAATATAATCTTGATAAACCCTAAAAATACAGGAAATGAAGAAGATTGTTATCCATTGACAATAACTTTTAATATACGATTAGTAAGAAATGATACAATAATCATATAAATGTTACCTGATACACCGTAAGAAGAGAGCTTATGAAGAAAACCGTCATGCCAATCGTAATCAAATGCTTTAGAAATGCGGTCAGCGAAAGCCCTAGTCTCTCCTTATTTATATAATGCACAATTAAAGTTATCAGTTATTACCGTTAAAAAATCAATAGTAGAATAAGAAGATAAAAATCCATATTGACGGACAGAAAATAAATTATTAAACTCAAAATGAGAGATTAATTGTTTGTTAATTAACGACCCAAAAACCTTGCTTCTAATAGAAAGAAGACTAAAGGAAAGGTAGTTAGACGATTCAGATCGTTCTCAAGAATTTTTAAAAACACTGACAAAAAAGACCGCTTTCTTGTAGGCTAAAAATACTTTGATAAGCACTTGTTAAATAGTTTTGAAAGTATAGACAAAAGGAAAGGTAAGGAGAATACCTCTGCAGACTATAGCAGTTATGTTGTCTAGAACACAAGCTGTAGAAGAGTCAAAGTACAAAATTACTTTAGAAACAGAAGCTGGAGTGATGCAAATGCCAAGCAATTGATCAACCTAATATTTGGCTATATCAGATAGGATGTTATTATTGGAATCAAAGAACAAGATTGATGAAAAGTTTTTAACAAACATTTCAATTTTGTCTTTAGGTGAGATAACAAAGTCTGAACCATACAAGAGAGGTAGAATAACAGATTTGACCTTTTTATAGACGCTTATAAATGTTCTCCAGAAGTCTCTGAAACCGAATTTTTGAGATTAAATGCAATATTCTGTGATCTGAGAATAGCAAGTATTGGCGTTAGACAAAACCTTTTCACGGTGGTTGCTTCAAAGAATAAACAGACGTTCCTTTTTTGGAGAAATTTTTTGGAAATAGATATGAAAATAAATGTTACGGTTCAAAATTGCCGCAGCGCAATGAAAGTATATTCATGGAGAAGAGTGAAGCTTGACTTTGAATCACCAATAGGGAATAAAACATTCCATCCTAGTCTGAATAAAAGATGTTAGATAAGAATTTCATTTGTTTGCAGAAAGACGAAAGATTTCAACCCGATGGTTGTCACAGAGAAAACCACAGAAAGAGTTACAGTCATTTATTAGAGAGTTGTAAGAGGCGCAATGATAGGGAGGGTATGATGATAAAGAAAATTGACATAGTAGTTTTAGATAGATCAAACAATGTTCAGAAGTACTTAACGATAAATTAAAAACAAAATTGAGCACTTATTTGCATTAGAAACAAGACACGAGTTGAGTAAAGAAGTTAAATGATTCGATTTGTCTGGGAAGCGAGTTGGAAAATTGAACATTAGTGATAGAGATTAAGAAAGACAAAAGTTGGGGGTCTTTAGGACTGCAGAGTCACTGACATTAAAACCAAGGTATTCAGTGTGATAATGTGATAATCATTGAGATCACCAATAACAACGATATTGGTTAAAAGATAAAAGAAGAGGACTGTGTTAGTTTGATTAGAAAGAGAGTAGTTTTGAGAGTTACTTCAAAAACCACTAATATGAGTGAATAGTTTTAGAGAATTTGGTGACGACCATGGTTTTTGTGTGTTATAGTTTTTGATACTTTAGTCGTTTTTAAAATTGGTTAAAAAAAATTATCCGATAGTTCTCAGTCCACTACTAAATAGCCCAAGTAATTGCCTCGTTAATGTTTGAAAATCCATTGACTATAAAAAAGGGCTTAAAATGGAGCATGAACAATGCAAACCAAAACAACAAATGCTCTTTCGTACTCTGATATTTTATAGTTATTGATGGAATCAGCCTCTCTATGAGCTACAATTGTGTTCAGGAAATCAGATTACCAGCCGGCTTCAGAAGTGTAAAACTGAGTTTTAGAACTGTACCCTAGTTAGAAAATAACAGAATAATTTACCTAGTCATTAAAAACAGAGAAGCAAACAAAACCCATGCAACAAGTCAAGAGGACTCTGTATTCCACACCCTAAACTGAAAGCAATGTGTTGTAAAAAATATCTACGCTAGCCTAATAAATGAAGAAGGGGTGAAAAGCTGGTCAACAGGTAGAATCTGTTTACCCATTTAGTTTTTGCCAAGGAGGAATTCCATAAAAAAAGTAGCATGATGCATTTAACTTCTGCTTAAGATAAGTGTTTTTATCGAGTCTCTATCTCTAGCTTTAACTTAATTAAGAGTTTCTTCTAGTCTTTTCCTAAAAGAAGCAAACCCTAAAAGGCAGCAACGATGAGGGATGTAGAACCGGTTTATATTATAACAGTAGCAAAGTGATTGTGATAATCCTGATCCTGACCAAACTATTTTTATTAAAATTCAATTAAACTCATAAAATAGTAACGTTGTTTAGCTCAAAATTGTATTTAGCTCAAAGCCTATACTCTCAGAAACCAAATCTTATAGCAGTACAAGTCAAAGGTTTTAACAATTAGGTCTTTATATATCTTTATGAAAGTAGATAATATCAGTTTAGCGAAAAGAAATCTTCTAGTTTTAAACAGTTTTTTTATCCTAGATCTAGTTTTTAAACAATAATAAACATATTATTGCGAAAAGTTGCCTAGTACAAGACAACAAGAAAATTCATTGTGCTCAAGCGCGCGTATGCGAGGTCTTTGTTTCTATATAAACACGCGATATTTATGCCGCCTAAGCGAGTGCTTTAGAAACAGGAGAGAAAAAATCAAAAAATCAAATTATTGAACTATGCAACAGAAAAAAATTAAGATAGGCATACTGTTTTCCTGTTTATTCTGTTTCGTTCCGCGAAAAATTTATACTTAGTATGAATACGCAATTTAGTTTATATGGCTGGATTTTCATTATTTGCACACATTATTTGGTGGAAATCTACCATTTAATGCGACGTAAATTTGTTTCTTGTTAAAACATACAATAAAAGTAAATGTAAATATAAACATGTAATACAAATACAAATTTATAATACAAGCCGAATAGAGGTTTTAAAAATCTATAAAAAAACATATTAATACGTTACAAAAGTGTTTTAAACACGTCTTTTGCCCTCTTGGTTAGAACTTCGTTAAAATATAGTTATACCACATAAACATTTATTTTGTTTGAAAGATTAATAAATAATCTTTATGGGAGTGTTAAAATATTTATGAGAATAATTGTCGCGAAGGAGTAATATTTAAAATGATGCTACCCAAGCGTTCCGTTTTATTTTTAGCATCATTCAATACTGAAACCGTAATTCTTTTGAATAAAACATTTTTATTTAAAATGTATTACATAGCCAAAAAGTTTAATAATAGTAATTCAAAAGTCTTAAAACAAAACAATTTTTTTTTCGGTGTCAGACGGCTGGATATTATTATGAAAATGTTTTCTAAATACTGCAAGTTATTGGTAAGAAAATAGTTATAAAATATTTTTTAATAGCAGATTTTTAATTGTATACCGTGGTCTCAACAACTACAAAAGTTCATCAATCTAATCCAATTGCCCCAAGAAGTAAAACTAATAATATAACCATCTTCATCGATAAATGTAAAAATAAAAAATAACAAAAACAACTAAAGTTAAAAAAAAGTAAAATAAAAAATAAAGAACTATATTAAACTATATATAACTATTAATTAACAACTTTAATTATAAAATACTATTGAACATAAAACCTCAAAAGTTAACGGTTATTTTATAAATATACTTTTTAAATTTTTATTTTATTTTGTATTTTAAAAGTTGCTGATGAAAAGACATTTTTTTTTTTTTTTTACGAGTTTGCTACAGCTACTACAACTACTTAACCTCTTAACTGTGTCTGACGATTATACTCGTTTCTGAAATGTGTAATTAGCTTATTATGAGCTAAAGAAATTAGTATCTTCTTCGTTTTCTTTTTCTTCGTATTCATCTTCTTTTTCAAGCTGGATACGTGAAAAAAACAACAATTGTCTCCTCATTAATATCATCAAGTTCATCATTTATTGAATTGTATTTAATATTAGAGCAACACTGGCCTCGGCACTTAGTACACACTGATGAACAAAATAACCTGATTTTTTTACAGAAACATTTTGCACTACAACCCTTTTTGCAATTGCAGAAAATAGTGTTGAGAAGTCTTTCCGAAGCTGGTGGGAGCAAAGTGTCAAACAACTTTAATGTACTATTTAATAATTTCCAACCCCAGTATGATGGGTCCAGTTGATTGCCTATCCATACTTGAACTTAATAAAATACAAAATATGGTTGTTTTGTATATTATCAAGTTAAAGTTGATGGCTACTTAAAGTCTAAGGACATATCTGGTTGCTTCACTGTAATATTTGCAGCTGTATATCTTTCGGGTAACATAAAAATGAAACGAGACTTTTTTTTAATCAAAAATAACATCAGGTAAAGAAAATATTTTCGTGTTGCAAGGTTACTTTTTGATCCCACACAACGTGGTGTAATAAATACCCTCCATCGATGGTGTAACTAGCATTTGTGTTGTAAATTTTAATTTCCACTGATTCAAAGCGATTGTAAAATAGCTGATTTCTGTGTTTTACGCATTCCAGTTTTATCAAACATTGATACAGAATAGGGGGCTATTTCACGCTCAAAAAATATTTCTATTTCATACTCAAATATCTTAGTAATACACATACGTTCAAATAGTATTACTGATCTACAGGTACTTTCTCATCATAAAAGGTGCTACTCTTGGTCAGATGAGGAAGAACTTTATTAGCGCGTTTCAATTTGATATTAAATGTTTCACCTATTATTTTAGACATAGAAACAATCCCAATTTCACAAGCTTTATGACAGTTGATTTTATTATCAACAACCATTCCACTAGCAATTGAAATGATTTCTTTAATTTTAGGAAAAGAATCATTTGATAAAAACTACTGCTAAAGATTTTCAATATCTTCTTCATCTTTTTTTATTTGTGAATCACTTTGCATTTACATGCTGATTTGTTGTATACGTTCTAATGCCAGAAAGATCTTCTAATCCTTCACATACAGTGTTCATTGCATGCATACCATAAACCCATAATACTCTCTAATGGTTTATAACCCATAATACTCTCTCCTGTACTTCTTCTTTGATAAATACCTCCAGATGTCTTCAATGGTTTCATCATTGATTGCTCAATTATCTTATTCGTTGAAGCACCACAATTGAGTTTATCAGAATGTCTAACAGTGAAAAATCTTTCGATAAACCGTTGATAAACAATTTGATTCATTAACTTCTCTAATTGTAGCACATCCTATTGATATAAGTGCACAGACTTAGCATAATAAAAATGTCCCGATGCGTGGAAGTAAGGAAGCATTTATTTAATGCTGTTCAAATAACCTTGTCAATATCCCATGAGTTCAGCTCTCATATACTTCTTTTGAAGTCGACGCCATATTAAGATATTATATCCATAGTTTTAATTTAGGTCCTCGTTTTTCAAATTCTTTTAGTTTGTTATTGAACTTTTAAAGTAATGCATCACACATTTTATTATCAACGTTACTTTTAATATCACTATATGAAACTTTGTTATTTATGACATCCTTAATGGTAATATCAAGATTTGCTACCATCTCCTCATCTACAACAAGATCATTTGAAAGTATTATAGCTAAAATGAGCTGAAGTAATGTATGAGTTTTAACAGCACTAGCGTAAGTATGGACATTGAACATTTTATCAAACGAGTTAGGTGCATAAGTTTACGAAATTGTCTCTTGTATGCCACTTCTTCGCATAATATAACCAATTGATCCAAAAAGTGACAATAGTAAACATAATCCTCCAACTTATATTATGATCTTTGATAATTCAAATTTATTATGTGCTGCAGGTTTTTCGAGCTTTTGCATACAGAGGTTGATCAAAAATAATAATGCATATTTCGTGGCCGTAATGTTTCGCATTTTCTAAACCGCAAAGTAAAGTCGTGTTTATTGTACTGTAGTTACTTGCTTGTTGGTGAATAAACGGTAAGAATAAAATTTTTGACTTAGAAAAACTCTGAATACTACCTGTTAAATGTTCCATATAACCATTCCAACCGAGTAACGATAAATTCCTGCATTTACCATAGAACAAATTGCTTCACCTTTTTGAGTTCGAGATATTGGTGCTTCACTTTTATAAGCTAAATTTTGCACATTTATTTTAGTCTAACCAACTACACCATAATTTTGATAAATTTGAATTAACACAAGTGCTTTTGCAGAAGGAATTTTTTTTATTCGTGGTATATGATCCTTTTGTGAAACTGAACCTTTTGGGGTAGCAATTTCAATGATTCCCATTATGTAAAGCGAGTTATTACCGTTTAAAATATTCACATTTATATCAGCATTTTCCGCTATGTATTGAATAAAAATGTGGCAGTTTGTGGTGGTAAGATAAAAATTGGACGGCGATGAACTGGTGCTGCCTCATACATAAAAGAGTCATTGTAGGGTGCGCATAAACCAAAAGACGAAAAAGATTTGTATAAGAAATTAAAACCAAAGCGTCGATGGAAATATAGTGAGAGACCCAATTGCATTTTTGATTTAAAAGACCTAGGCCTAACAGCAGACATAATGCTGTGGCTGACACTTGTACACACAAATTTTAAATGTTCTAATTTAGATCTTTTTTTTTCGAAATAACTTGCTCTACTTGCTCTAAAAAATAAGTCAATGACTTTTGAATATTGCTGTTAACATCTTCAAACATTTGACTAGGTAAGGGATAATTGTTATTATCAACCCAGACATCAAGCTTACATTGGACCAATGTTGGGCCATTGCATCATCATGCATTGGCCCAACGTTAAAATTCGATGTTGGCCCAATGCAGGTTTGATCATTGGTTAGGTATTGGCCCAATGTTGTATACAACATTTACCCAACATTGGTCCAACGTTGTATATAACGTTAGGCCAATGTTGTATACAACATTGGCCCAACGTTGTATACAACATTTGCCCAACGTTGTATACAACATTGGCCCAATATCGTATATCGGCCTAACGTTTTATGCATTAGATCGTTGTTACAAATAAGATGAGTTGCATCGCTACATTAAAAATTTATAGAGAAAAAAAAGAATGTATGATACAAGTATAAAAATTTGTTTATTTAACATAATTTCTCGGTTAAATATACATATTGCAAACACCAAACTTAAACCAAAAACTGACACATTAAGTTTCAAATAAAAAAATTCACTATAAAATTTATAGAGTAGTTTCGATATTGGCTAAGCTACTTGTTATTGAATCGTGTTTAGCTTATGATATTTGGTACCCACTTTTATTATTTTTTCTTCCACTATCTCTATCACATGTCTGCATAAGCAATGCTTATTTGAAAAATAGTTGTTTATTTAATTATGCACCAAAGAATCATAACAAATTGAAATTAATTCTGTAATGCAAAGTTGAGACTGAAAAAATAAACATTTCTAAACCACTTACCAATAGCAACATATGCAATCAACATTTTTCCTATTCCAATTTTTTGTCTTTTCCCTGTATAGTTTAATTTTACAGCTAAGCCATTTTAAAAAACAATTCTTAGTAAATAACATATACAATCTCCTTTGTCTTTAACTCAAATTTGAGCCAAATAATTGACCTGCAAAAATACACAACTTGGCTATAATTAAAGTAACTTTTATTTAGACTTAAATTAATATAAAATGTCATTTACAAGAAATCTTCAAAGAGTACTTCATTTAAAGTACTAAGATATCATACAAAATGCCTAAACAGATCATAAAAAAATATTTACCATTTACTAAAGTATTTTCTTGTCTTTTTTCTTCCAGAGTACTTGAACTTTTTTCTGCTTTTAATGGCAATGACATTCTTTCAGGCAATACAATAATTAGCATACCTTTGTTACTCAAATTTTTAGAACTGAATTTGATGTGTTTTGTAGTTCACCAAGTTGCAATTTAATACTTGCCCATTGTGCCAATAATACCAGCATATCTTTCAAGGATGCAACTTTATCTTGAACATTAAAGTTAATTATATTATTAAGAAACTATACAACTAGTTACATATTATATTTAGAATATATGAAAGTAAATAAAAAATCATTAATAAAACAGATAAAATTAAAAAAAGAGGGTCAAATTTTTAATGATAAAAGTATACACTCGCTTATGGATTCATTATATTTTTATGAATTATGAAGTTTGCAGGTGTGCATTTAATTTCTGGCACTGACACAAAACAATTTTCGTAAATTTTTAACTTACACATTAACGAGAAATGTTTTGTGTTTCTTATAAAATACAGATTGCACTGTACAACAAAAAAATTCATATTAAAACGATGTTTCTCCAACAGGGTTCGTAGCCAACAATTTATATAAAAATTAATGACTTTTTTGAAAAATCAGATGAATTTCCCTGACCATTTTTAATAATCGTTTTTACAAAATGAAAAAATTACTATTTACTGCAATGGAAATGCTAAGATTGTACATGCTTCCAATGGCAAAACCTTTAAAACTTAGCTATTAGTTAAGTTGGATATTAGTATGGAGCTTATTATACATGTTAGTATGGATTTTATTATTAAGAATGACTAAGAACGAACACTAAAAAAAACATAAGTTTCAGAAAAATTAAATGGGTAGCACCAAAAAAACATAATAGCTTAATTGAGTGCTGTATTTTGAAATGTGACAAGTCACAAAATTGAAATTTTACAAGAGAATCAAAAACATTTCTCCTAAAAAAAACTTTATTTTTATTTTATCAAAAATTGTTTCTTTTATCCAAAAAAAATCATTATTTTATCTTATAATTTTATCTTTTCCTAAAAAAAAAATTCTTTTTAAATAACCTCACTTTCATAAAAAGTGTGGTTATTTGAAATATAAAGTTGTCCAATGTTTGTAAATAATTTTTTTTACATATTTTAATTCTGAATTTTAATAATACAGTTTTTAAAAATAATATTATCTATAAAAATATTGTATTACCTTCGTCTATTATATAAATTTAAATAAACGTTTATATAATGATTAATAATGAACCACCAGCAACTGTTAAAACTTTAAACTGATATGAATACTCTGTTGTTTTTTTCAACAGTTGAATTCAAATAGATTTTAAAGTTGGTGACACCAACTTTGAAATCCAACAAAAATTTTTTGTTACGTTAAATCGACTAGAAAACCTGGCCAGTTTTTCCGTGGTCAGTATTAGAAAGGAATCGCTCTCGCTTCCCGACCAAGCTTTGATATGTTGATTATTACACAATAAAATGTTAATTAACGCTATGACTTTTTGACCGTAATATATGAAAAAGTTTTTAAAGTTGTAAAAGCTAAAGCTATGAATAAAGATTTTCAATCATTAGACATAAAGACTTTTGTATAAAAACTTACCATTTAATAAATTTGTTCATTCAACTTCTCAGAGCAAACATTGAACTTCTGTAAAGAGTTTGGAGTTAAAGGTAAATCCCTAAGTTTAATAACTTTTTTTTTTTATTATAACAAAATGAAGATAAATCATCTACACCAAGATATACACAATTTTTTGTCTCTTTAATCTTTATTTTGAATAGTCATTTTCACTGTCTTCCTTTTTTTATCTCCAGAGCAGAAATTTAGCCTTCTGCTAAATTCAATCTTGTATTGTTATAAAAATCTATAAATCAAATCATTAATAATAAAGTTATAACTAAAGTTAATGTATAAGCTTAAAGTTGTTAATTGCTGTACGCAAACTAAATATGAAAAATAGCCAGAATTGTTAAATTAAAAAATATTTGAACCTCAGAAACATAGAATATTAAAAAGCTTTACATACGTAGACTATAAGTTCTAGTAACATCACTTTTTGTACACTGTTTTAATATGTTAGTAGATCGGGTTTCATTATCAAACACAGAAAAAAATCAAATAAAAGAGACATTTAAAATGTAAAATATAAGCTTTTAACAACTTCAATGGCATTGAAGTTGACATTGGCATTGACAATGCCACATTAATATTATTGATACCTTTGATAATATATCTTATAATAGCTATATAATCTAAACTATTATAAATAAATTATGAAAAAAAAAAACTTATACTGTATGACATTTCAAACGTTTGATTTATTTAATAAAGAAGACAATTAAAATGTCTTCTTTATTAAATAAATCGAACATTTAAAATGTTTCATTAATTTAATAAAGATTATTAAATAAATCAAACATTTGAAATGCCAATAGAGTAATAAAAATAAAACAATAAATTAGTTAGTAGATGGGGTTTCACAATCAAACACAGAAAAAATTAAACAAAAGAGACATATCTAAAATGCAAAATAACAGCTTCTAACAACTTCAATGCCACATATAATATATACTGTTAAAGGTATCAATAATATATATGGTATATATTATTAATACCTTTAATAATATATCTTATAATAGCTATATAATCTAAACTATTATAAATAAATAAGGAAAGTTTTTTTTTTTTTTATAATTATTACTGTATGACATTTCAAATGTTAGATTTATTCAATAAAGAAGACATTTAAAATACCTTTATTAAATAAATTGAACATTTAAAATGTTTAATTTGTTTAAAAAAGATTATTAAATAAATCAAACATTTGAAATGCCTATACAGCAATAAGTATAAAAAAAACCTTTATGATCTTACACCAAAATAAATTTAATTATTGCCTTTATTATTACATTAATAATTTAGATTGTAGTAAAAAATGTTTTAAGCGTATTATTTAAATGTTAACAAATATTTTATTATTTAAAAAAACAAAACATCAAGTCACGAGAATCTCTTGAAGTTTATTTCTTATAAGGAAGCTTTTAAGATTCTTAGAAGATTAATAAATATAGCTTCTTTTTTATTGGCTACGGTATAAATGTAAGAACAGATTTTTATAGCAAAATATTAAGCCTAAACTACATTAGCAAAATATTGGCCTAACGTACTACGATAATTGCAAAAAACCGATTTGTAGAATTGCAATACTACGCCGAAAAAATTACATTGGCTAAATGTTGGCCCAACATTGTACGATATTTGCAAAAAACCGATTTGCAAAATTGAAAATAATACGCCGAAAAAAAGCATTGGCTAAATGTTGGCCCAACGGAATAAACTTGCCAATGTTAAAACTTACATTGGGCCAATGTAAGCTTGCTGTCTGGGAAATAATAATGATCGAATCTCCTCTCGAATGATTGCTGCGCAGCTTTCAAATTTCGCAATTGTTCTTCTTGCTTTTCTTCTCATACCAAGCTTGCGTAAGAATATCGCTATGACTGTTCAAAAAATAAATATACGTTAATTTTCCCAGTTTTTCAGTTTTATTACCGTACTTCGCCTTTAATCGTCTCTTAATTGTTTTGTTACCTAAATGTGGATTTTTTAAAATATTTAAAAATTCTTTTAATGAAAATTGGCAATCATTGCTGTTTTAATGTATTTAAGAATTTCTTCCAACTCAACGTTCGTAGATTCATCTTGAAGACGACCAATTTTACACCTATTGGTTGTTCTCAAGAAAGAAATATAACAGGTATTATGGTAAATATGGTATTTATTTAATGCGTGCAGAAACTTTTCCACATCAAAACGACTCCATGCTACCTTCAGAATTGATTTTTTAAATTCAAGAGTAGCAACTTTGCGAATTTTACGCTGAACTTTCATCGTTTTCTTCTTCTCGGCGTCCAAGTTCGTGGACTATTTTTAGATGTACTGGGTTGATCTATATCTTTTAAATGCAGCAATAGTACTCTTCCGAGTATAATTTTTACGGCACACCGAATGAATCGTCACAGATTTCAGATCTTTCAGGTAATCATAAAAACCGTCACTTCTTTTAACACTTGTATCATTCAAAGTCTTCATTCCACGATCAACAACCATTGTTTCACTTTCTGTTAAAAGATTACTACAAATAAAGCATAGTTTTAACATTTTAATAAAAGTATTTAACGGTTCTGATTGTTATAAAAAATACTACTCGATACTATTCACTGCAATAGAATGTTTAACAACAAAAGGATTTCATCGTTCGTAACTGTGTTCCAAGAATTTTGGGAAGTTAGACGGGAAAAGTCAGTTTAAGAAATTATTTGAAAAATGCATTTTGTTATTGTTCTTATACAAGATCACAAAAAAGCTGCTAAAACAGTTTTTTCAAAAATGCGTTAAAATGCACTCGCATTTGTTTGATCTATTTTTATGCTAAAATATTTCCTTTTGATTTAAAAAAAAAATAAACTTTTATTTTATACCTTTGACCTTGAATAACTATTTTGGCAGATATGGGATCGATGGGGACTTTTAATACTTTATTTGTAATAATGTGCTTAAGGTATGTACTAATTTTCAGCTCTATGCGAGTTATTGTAACTTGCATAGAGCTGAAAACCACTATTTTTTTTGTCTAATTTGACCGGAATATAGTAACTTTAGTAAAATTACAAATATTTTACAATAAGATCTATAAAAAAATTTTAAAAATAATAACTAACTAATAATGAGCAAGTAACTAAGCAGCTAAACTTAAAAGATTTGTTTAACTCTATTGACAAATTATCATTCTAATCAAATCAATAAATTTGAATAAAAATTGTTCTAAGCGTTGTTTTTTTCCCTTTGGATGTCAAGCAAACGCTCCAAGTCAACACGTTTTTATGTTGCAGCAATAAATCTAATATTAAGGTGATTGTTTTTCAATAATCCATCTGGTGTTTGCAGCTCTGATATACAATGACAAGTTCACGAGACATTCTCTCAGCAGTATTGCGATGGCAAATATCTGTAAAAGTAGCAACAAATATATTGCTCATCAGCCAAGGAATATTACCTGCTAGAAAACTTCATAATAACATTTATAAATTATCTTATACATATGTAGAGAAAATGTACATCTTCAGAAAATTTAAAATTGTATTCTCATCCTTCCCTTTTAAAAACAATTAATCTTTCAAGCAAAAGATTGCTCTATTAATTGTCTTCACATTATATTTGAGTTTAACTTGTTTAGCATTTGCTCTTCATTTATACTTAACGACTTTTTTGAAGCCTTTGAATTACAAATACGCTCACAGTAACATTTATTATTTAACTTTTTTTTTTTTAATCTTTAACTATCTGAATCTCTTTTTATTTTTCAAACTTTGATAATTTTATCTTTCCTTTTAAAATTTTTCTTTTAAACCTTTGAATTCATTCTATTTAACTTAGTTTTCACTAATGCTGACTTACCGGTGTTGAGCTTAGAAGAAAAATAAAACAAGCAACATTTAAGATTTTTTTTTTCCTTAGTCAATTTTTCTCTAATTAATAGTTTAGTAGTTAATGAAGATGTTGAACGGTTTAATAGTTAACGAAGTTAAAGCACTCATGTGGTGAGTCTACTGAATTATATGCAAAAGTGTATACTGAACTGCTTTGAACAGTTAGTAATGAATGTGCAGTTAAAAATGAGGAATAAACATTAATAAAAAAGTCATAACAAAATGATACCAAGCTGATACTTGAAACTAAAATTATAAAAAAAAAGAAAAAAATTTTGGTCCCGTAACACTTTAACAAAATGGTAGCTTAAAGTTAAAATTAAAAGAAAAAGAAAATTAAAAAAAACAAAAAAAAACAGCTGACCATGAAAAAGTAAATCATAGACATTAGCTGAAAATATATACCAACCTAGAGCATCTTAGAAATGCACTTGAGCATTCAAATATTTGATTAAAGTTTTGCAACTAGTAAAAAAAGGTTTATTAACAGTTAATAATACACAAAAGAGAGCAGTGTTGATTTAAGTCAAATTTAAAATAAGCAATTAAAAGTATATACAATTTAAATAATAATTCAGATCAACGATTCAAAGTCTTAAAAACTGTCATCGTTGCTTTCTTTTTCATATCAACCTTTGAGCATACTTAGGCATGGCCTCTGTAAAAAACAACAAAAAACAAAAAATAAAAAAATTTAGTATAATAATTCCGTTAGCCTTGACACACATACTTAAATAATAATAACAACAATAAATATTGCTAATGATATGTATGATATAGAGTTTAATTTTAATACTTAAACAAATAATCAATTTACTTGAAGAATTTTAAAATTAAATATTTATCTATTATGAAGTTATTGAGGTTTTGTGATTAGCAAAACCGAACCCTTAAATTTTATAAGAGTTTAAATTAAAAAAAAAGAAAAAAGAAAGAAATACATATCTACCCAACAAACTATCTATGCTTGGTCCATGAATGGTAAATAATTGGTGCCATGACCGGCCCACATTCAGCAAACAAGCTTGGGCCAAGCATATTGTTGCTCATCGTTTAATGCGTGGCCCATGTATAGAATCCATTTTTGGCCAGTGTTTAACCGTTTCGCCATTGCTCATATTTTTGTTATTTTTATTTTATTCTGTTTGTTTTTTACATTATCTTTATGACCAATGTTTAAATAAATCTGAGAGTTTTACTAAAATAAGATATAATGAAAAGCCGTGAGAAATAGTTGAAATAACTTGACATTTATCAACCTAAAAAAGAGTTACAAGCAATAAAAATAGAATGTAGATTATTTTTAACTACAGTATTTTCGTCATCTTAGCAATACTACGTAAGTTACTAAATAACTTGCGTTTCAATAAAATTGCATTAATGTATAATCATCACAACTACTACATATTGTTCATATACAACACAGTAAGTATAAAATCAGCAAAAGGTTATGGCTTGAACGTCATTTCTATTCGATGCTAACATTTAATATTTCTTGATCTCTCTTGATTTCTTTTTTGACTATCAAACTGCGTTTTATAATAATAAAATAAGAATTTGATTACTTTATCACTTTTTATATCGGCTTCATTATTTTTATAATGAAAGCTTTTTCAAATAGTTGCATTTAAAAAACTAGCTCCACTCACAATAGCGTATCATCAAATTTACATTGTTGCTATTAATTAATGCAACCATATGGCTTTTTATGCTAATGCTTTTAGTTAAAAAATTCTTATAATACATATATATGATATATATGATATATATGATATTTATGATATATATGATATATATGATTTATATAATGTATATGATATATATGATATATATAATACAAATGATTATAACCGCATTGGTGCATCATAATAAAACGGTCATATACAGGGATTGCAATACAGACATACAAAGGGCAGTTATAATTTAGATTTAATAGACAATATTAATAAAAAAATATTTTTTGTAAATCTCTCCAAGGTTAATAGGTGAACTATTGATGAGAAGAATACTTTTTTTTTTCCAACTATTGCTTGTTTCCTATTGAAAATTACTCAAAAACGCTGACCTTAATAAACAGAGCAGTTTTGCTAAGTAACTTATTAAGCGTAATGCTAATAACAACTAGCTGAAGATTGAACTACTAACAAATAGTCAATAAACTATTTAATCTACTTAAAAAAACAAGTTTTATTAATTTTAACTTTTGTTAATTGATTCACATTTAACAACGAAAAAAGCGACTATGTTGAAATTTTAAAGAAGAAATTAGATTCTTGCAACAAGGAGACAAATTTATTATGATCAGAAAACAAAATTTTAAAATCAACGCATTGAGCATAATAAGTATTTCTGGTGCAGTTGATGTTGATGAAATATTTACAACAACCTAACTAACAAGCTGGAAATGAATATTAACATAAAAACTCAATATATATAAACTCATATATATAAACTCATATATATAAACTCAAAACTCATATATATAAACTCAAAGTGGATATGCGTATTGCACTATATATTTTACAAAATGAAAAATCTTCATGTTAGATAAAAATTTACATAAAGATCATCGCTGTCATTAAAAGAGTTTTTTTAATGTCTTAAAATATAGCAAGAAATTATATATTGCAATAAATTAAAATATTTAAAAAAACGTTTCTTGTAATCACTCAAAAGATAAAGATTTTAAATAAAATAATAAATTTTAAATACTACACTACTTTTACAGAGAAATGAGTGTATATACTTTCCAGTTGTATAGAAGCATTTCAGAACGTAACTGTTAAATGATGGTGAATCCATTTTTATTTAAGTATTATAGTTCAGCTTGCGCTAAAATAAAAAAAGCAATATATAGTTTGCATATATATATATATATATATATATATATATATATATATATATATATATATATATATATATATATATATATATATATATATATATATATATATATATATATATATATATATATATATATATATATATATATGCATTCAGAAATACATTCATACCTACATACATACATACATACATACATACATACATACATACATACATACATACATACATACATACATATATACATATATACTTACATAGCTAAAAAATATAACTAATTATGATAAATTTTGTTTGTATTGATTATAAGCATGATTAAAATCTCTAGAAAAATACAATCATAAAAAGGCATTAGATGCAAAAATTTAGAGAATTGCTTTGTATTTTTAATAATATCAAAAATACTATTTAACATGAAAAAAATGTTTGTTTGATTGAAAAAGAAACCTCATGTATTATTATTATTATTTATTTAAAAAATTATTTGTAAAAATCAAATGACATAATCTTTAGGAATATACTACCATAATATAACTTGCTGAAGAACTTGTTCTGGTTTTCTTGTAATTTAATGTAAAGATTTCAAGTACTTCTCAAAAAATAAGTTTTAAGCAATGTCAAGAAATCCAAGTCTCTCTAAATGGTATAATGAATAGTTAAAAAATGAAGATTATTATTCTTACCATACAAAAAAAGGTATTGATCAACAAAAATATAAAATAAACTTGTAGCTTGCAATAAATTATTTTTATTCGTAGAAGAACATGAATATTCTTTATATGGTTTCTATAATCAAACTTTTATTTATCTTTTAGTCTTTAAACAACATCTTGAAAAAATAAATGTTTATAAGTTAAAGTTTATAATTATTTTGTTTTGAATGATAAAACCTTTTAAATATATTATAAAAATCTTATGAAAAAACTTTAATTTTTATTAGAAAAAATGTCATCACAACTGTGATAGTACTACATTTACAATTTTGTTTTAATTTGATTATTTTTTTGGAACTATATTTTTAGTGATGTAGTTAAGATAAAAATTATATTTAGTACACTTATAAAATTTCTTAGCTGATACGTCTATAACTAAATTTAGTAACAATATAATTTTTTTCCTTCATTTGTTTAATTCAAAAACTGCTAACTGAAAATATATTTTATAATCTGAAGTTAAATTTTTAAAAATTATAAGCCTTATATAAAGAACATTATTTAGAAATCTTTGTTTTTAAAAGAAGTTCACTTGTAACAGTGTAAGATTTTTGTATTAAAAACATGGTTTAAGACTGCTAAAATATCGGCAAGATTAGCGAAATCGGCACAGTTTTGCCAGCCGTAAAGCGATCTTAGCAAATCATTTGTATATGAACGGCATTACGATTCAATTATAACTATCCATGCACTATGCATAAAAAGTTTGCTGGGTATATGCCAACAATAATATAAATCAGATTTGTCTTGCAAAACAGCATTTTTTTCCCCAATCCATCAAAGTTAAAATTAGATATTGCATGTTAGCCATTAGTCTAGGTAGTAAACCGATATTTATTAATTAATATGTAGCATAAACTTTAGCATATAATCATAGTGTATGGCTAGCAGGAGAGTTTTTTTATCATTTTTATTAAGTGTTACAAATTATATATATTAAATACATTTATAGGCGACTAACCCATTCGTGACGAGTGATCCGTATGGTGGTTCATAAACAGTTTTAAATATTTCAAAATATCTTTAATAATTTCGTAAAAACTTTAGACTTATATTTAAAATGTGAATAGTTTCTTAAGTTATTGCTTCAAACCGTTTGTAAAATGCATTTGTTGATCGTTCAAAATAAAGTTTTTAAATACGGTTAAAAATGGACTAAATTATTCTTAATATAATTGAGATCTTTAATACTTTTTTCAATGATAGTGGTGGAGATTTTTTTGTTTTGTCAGCTTTATAAATGCCTCATTTATTTAATACCAAAAATGATGTGTTTATGTATTTCTTTTTTTACTTGCGTTAGGTTACATATAGAAATGATATGTTTTTGTTAATGTCAGCCTGATATATATTGATCACGTTTCTTAAATAAAGGAAAGTTTTTTAAAGTTTTTTATTATTCTGAATGCCAACTTTTTGACAAATAAAAAAATTTTGACTTGTGGTTTTTGTTTTAAACACTCTTAAATGATCATTATCCTATTTCGTTATTTTACGCGCAGTCATATAGCTGTTTTTAGCGCAGTAATATAGCTGTTTTTAGCACAGTTATATAGCTGTTTATAACTCAGTCATATAGCTGGTTTTACCACAGTCATATATCTGTTATTTTAGCCCAGTCATATAGCCGTTTTTACCTCAAATTTGAAAGGGTTGAATATGAGAGTATAAAAAAGCACATGAACTTGTGATTTTTGTTTCATTTTATTTTCATTTTAATTCAAATTATAAAAAAAAACAAAAAAAAAAAACTAATGAAGTCAATAAATAATAAAAACTTTTCAAGATAGAGTAAACTAGGGCAAAGCGCAACGCTTTTAGGGAGAATGTTCATAACTTGAGAAGTATCACGTTTCACAACAAGAAATTTTGCAGGTTACTAGCACATTATGTGTTTAATGATCTTTTAAATATTTGTGGTGATAGGTTGTTGCATTGGTACATAATTAAACTCAAACTGGCAACGACTACTCTGTGTCACTTTCGCCAAAACCTGGGGCATAGTGAGACTTATATGATTTTATATGAAGAAAAAACTAAGTAAAAGATTTTAGATGATTTTATATGAAGATTTTATATGAAGATTTTATATGAAGATTTTATATGAAGATTTTATATGAAGAAAAAACTAAGTAAAAATGATATTTTCAATAAAAATTAAAGTAGACTTTGATAAATTCGATATGAGTGTATATAAGAACGCAATTAAAAACACAAAGATATTATTTTATAATGTAATTTTTCCTTTTAAATCAAAAAACATGATAGGAAAATATAAATCAAAAATTTAAAGTAACGAAAAAAAAATAATAAAAAAAAAAATAAATAAACTTTCTATCGTAAACGTTTACTTTGACAATTTATTCAGTTTATAAACTTGCTTTCCTTATCGTTAACTTTGACGATCTATTTCAGTAACTAGCATTGTCGCATTTTCTCCGTGAAAGAGAAGTTATATGTTTCTAAAATATCTTTGAAACACAGTAATCTGACATAAAAAGAAGAATGGGAATTGAAAGATACTAAATAAATGATTACAAATTTAATAATATGTTTGTTCTGTGGTAAAAAATAGCAGCGTACGTGGATTTTTTCCACCAAAAAAAAATTAATTTTGATTTTTTAATCAAATTGACGCAATTCGTAAGTTTTAAACCCAGTTTTCTATGTCATATTATAAGAAAAAACTGATGGAAACGAATTTAAAACATTAAAAAAAAAATGAAACTTTTAATGTAATGAATTTAAATTACTGTAACATTTAAAAAAAAATCTGTACAATGCTAGAAAGCCTAAATGTCTCACTTTGCCCCGGTCTCGTTTTGCCCCAGATTACCCTACATAATTTAAAAAAATTGCTTTAACAATTGAACTGCACAAGACATCACCTTTTTTGAAAAGCTGGGTTCTTTAAAAAAAAAGATTATTTAATTGTTTAATACAACTGATGAATAATGGTATTTGAATTTCAAAAACAAAACATATCATGACAACTTATTATATTAAAAATTCCTTATTGGATTCAAAAGATCCCTGATTGCTCTACAACAGGGACTGGAAATCGTATACCTATATTTAAATATACTAAAACTTACTAAACGATTTTATTAAAAATTTTCATTGAAACCATTATTGAAATCATTAAAGTTTTCCAAATCTGTATTATTTCAACATTATCGCTTCCAGCAAGGCTGCAAGCATCCATTATTTAAGTTAAAAGTTACTGGCTGGGAAACAACGAAGTTTATTGAGCAAGATAAAGATTACCAGACAACTTAAAATATTGGAAGTTATATGAATCAAGAAAATATGATGAAGGAAACGGTTTTTGCGTGGTTAACGCAACGTGCCGCGCTCACTCGCACCTATAATGGTTTCTCATTGTGTTGAACTGTATTGGCGGATATATTCCTGCGTTACAAAACTAAACGAGCACGTTACGTTTTGCAACGAAGCATTATTGCACTTTTTTGTAAATTGCTATAACTGAAGACAAATGTATATATATATATATATATATATATATATATATATATATATATATATATATATATATATATATATATATATATATATATATATATATATATATATATATATATATATATATATATATATATATATATATATATATATATATATATATATATATATATATATATATATATATATATATATACATAAACAGTTTAGTTATTGAGTAACTAAATAGAACAGACGTATTTTGAAGTGTAGTAAAAAAGACTAAAAATAAAATAAAAGTACATATTAAAACTAAAACAATTAAAAAAAAATTACTTTAAAAAATAAATCAAAATAACGGTTACTCTTGTAAAAATAAAAAAAAACTATCAAGAATATGTTGGACAAATTTGGGAAAAAACGAAAGCGATGCTTCCTTTTTTTCGACATGAAAAGACAAGAAGTAAATTTAGGAAAAAGAAAAGACAAGTAAGTTTAGGAAAAAAGAAAAGACAAGAAGTAAATTTAGGAAAAAAGAAAAGACAAGAAGTAAATTTAGGAAAAATGAAAAAACAAGAAGTAAATTTAGGAAAAAAGAAAAGACAAGAAGTAAATTTAGGAAATATAATAAACGCAAACTTAAAAATAACAAACGAACGTAAAGATAAAGTAGAAAAATTATATAATGACAATTCAGTTATTTTAAAAACATTTTCAAAGGATGTCGAAGAGTTGAAAATGAGCCTAATCTTTCATGAGGAAATATTTATAAAAAAATTAAGAGAAATCGAAGACAGATAAAGAAGAAATAATCGACGGAATAAATGAAGCTGAAAACGAAACCTGGGAAGTGAGGCAAAAGCTCTAAATTTGTTTCAAGAGTACCTTGACTTGAAAAATATAAAAATTGAGGAAGCACATTGCACTAGTAGGAGAAACACTAAAAACCCGAGGTCTATAGTTCTCAAATTATTGGACCTCAAGGATTGAGTCGTGATCCTTAAATAGCATTTATCTTTTATAAATTACACATTTGACGTCATATCTCTGTCAGAGACTTGGCATGATTCAGAAAATCGAACAAGAGTCGAATGCTAATTATACTTAGTCAAACTTCAAACTAATTAGCTAACCACGAAGAACCAATAAAAAAGACGGGGGGCTAGGTGTTTTGTGTAGTTTAAAAAAATCAATTTAAATTAAAAAAGCAAATTAGTGTAGCAAATATTAAGAAAATCATTTTAATGAAGAAATCAATGCAAAAAAACAGAAACATTATAATTGGATGCGAATACAGACCACCTAGTGGTCAAATTAGATCATTTCAAGATTTTATCGAAAAAAAGTTTTTTTTTATCTTAAAAACTAACAAAGGAAAAAAAAAATCAAGTATTCTTAGCTTTTTTAAAACAAATTATTAGAAACATAATTTGAGGTAGGAATATTTCGGACTAATATTAGTGATCATTTCCTAATTTACATTATCATAAAAATATAAAATTTATTCCAAATCATCAATCCAATATTGTAAGTATAAATAAAAACAGCCTTTCTTCTTATAGTAAAAAAAATCTAACGAACAAATTATATATAGAGTTCTAAAGTGATGTTTATAAAAGTAAAAACATAAACGAAGCATGTAATTTATTTTATAACAAATTTCAAAAGATTTTTAATGAAGCTTGTTTTAATGAAGTATTAAAAATAAAAAAATAAACACTTGTTTATTCCTAGATTGATAAAGTTCTAATAAAATGCTGTAAAAACCAAACAATAACTGTATCATATTTTTCTCAAAAATAAAGGAGCAACTACTGATAAAAATTATAAAACATACAAATACTTTTATCTGCATATCTTAGATAAAACTAAAAAAATTTGTTATAGTAAACAATTTACTAAATGTAAGATGGATGCCAAACAAAAAGTGGCAGTAATCAATGATATATTCAGAAAAAAAAAAAATGATACTTTTTTGCTACAACAACAAATCGACATATATAATAATGATACATTATGTCGTAAAGAAACATCTAAAGAGTTTAGTCTATATATCACAACTGTTGGAATTAATCTAGCTAACAAAGTTATGCCATCCTTTAATTCTTATAAAACTAATCTAACATCGTTCATTGACAAAACGTTGTTTGATTTTGACTTGATTTTAAAGGAATTTGAAACGGTTTTTTCTTCCATAGAACAAAAACAAATCATCAGGATTTGGCAATATACCCAGTAATATACTAATTTCAAAATAAAAAAACATTAGAAGACCGTTTTCCAATGTCAAGTTTTCTTTGAACCAAGAAATATTTCCTGATAAGCTAAAACTCGCAAAAGTTTATAAAAATAATGATTGCAAAAATTTATGAAAATAATGATTATTCAAATGTTTCGATCAACATGTCTATATCATTGCTTTCTGTATTTTCTAATATATCCGAATATGTAATTTATAATAGAATATTTGACCATTTAACAAAAAACAATTTTTTTTATACAAAACCAATAGAATTTTAAATCATGTATCAAAATATACGATTATTAAATTAGTTGATTATAAAAATAATAACTTTAATAAACATAAGTTTGCTTAAGGTATATTTATTATTCTAATTAAAGCTTTTGAAACCGTTGATTGTTGCATCTTGTTAGAAATGCTAAAGTATTATGGGGTAATTAATAAGAACTATAATTGGATTAAATGTTACTTTACTAATAGAACACAATACGTTCAAGACAAAGAATACGAATTTCTCAAAATCTCGCGTAGAGTACCACTAAGATCAATACTAGGCCTGCTTTTATTTTTAGTTTATATAAACGAATGAGATAACGCATCAATCAAATTAAACCAAAACATTTTTGAATATGATACAAATTTCTTTCTTTTCAAGTAAAGTATTAAGCAACTTTGCAACTTTATGCTGACATGAACTTTAAATTAAATAATTGGTTAACAGCAAATAAACTCTCATTAAAGTTCAAAAAAAGAAAGTAAACAATATTTTAAAAATAGTTGCATCAAATATAATTTTAAATAATAAAGAATTAAAACAGAAAAATTCTAAATATTTCTTAGTAATACTTGTTGAGAAGCATTCATCTTTTCCTTCTGTATTAAACATTTACAATGAAAAAGCTAATAAAACTTTCGGTATAATGTACCTAGTTCGTCTTTCTGTTAATACGATTTGTCTTAAAATATTTTTTTTCTCTTTAATTCCTTGTTTTCGTAGTTATGCCAATATTACATGGAGTATAACACGCTTTCTACAATCTTGAAACAACAACAACTTTACAAAACTACAACCTACAACCTACAATCTATATACTACAACAACTGTACTACAAACTACAAACTACAAACTACAACAATTTCTACAACCTATAAACTATAACAACTGTACAAAGCCTACAACCTACAACTACTGTAGCCAACCTACAAAGCTTAAAAAAATATTGTTTAAAAACATGCGTGTAAAAAAAATATACGTGAAAAAACGAGGGAAGCACACTAAATATGAAATATGTAACATAAAATAAATATTTATTAACAAATAATTTTTATCTATAAATATACAAATAATCACGCTCTAGCTAATTTCATTTAAAAATTTTTTAAGAATGAAAAGTTTTTTATAATAACAAATCAGTCAAATTTGTTTAAATTGATTAAGAAATTTAATAAATATACAAAGTTTTTAATATCATTTCGACGACATAAGATATGCATTTACTTTCAAAAAAAAACAATTCTTAAAATGATATGTTAAAATTATTAAACTAACTTAAGTTTCAAGCAAAACAACACATTTTTAATTCTGGTGTATAATAATAACTATGATTTTTTTTTTAAATAAATTTTTTAAATTAAGTTTTATTTTTTATTCTTTTTAAAGGAAGTCATTATACACTTATTCTTTTAACCTATTAATGATTTGGTTTATATATTATTCTTTAATAGTCTTTAATTTCAATTATAAGTATTTGATTTAAAAAAGTTACAACTTAATATTATCTGCACTTTATTAAAACATCTTCGAATATTCGTTTAAAAGAATTGAACACATT
This sequence comes from Hydra vulgaris, assembly GCF_022113875.1. Lineage (NCBI taxonomy): Eukaryota > Metazoa > Cnidaria > Hydrozoa > Anthoathecata > Hydridae > Hydra > Hydra vulgaris. The sequence goes on from NC_061156.1 coordinate 38,381,245, forward strand.
TTCTATAATAGATTTTTCGTTTAACCTGTTATTAATTGAAATCGAAATTTGTTTTAGAATTTTGGGTGAATGATTTGAGTTAATACTTATATAAAATAATTAATTGAAATCAGGATTAATTTTAGAATTTTACGCGACAGTTTTACAAGTTTTTTTGAGAAAGTCTCTAAAAATATATAGCAAATAAAATTAATTTAAAAGCGCAAAGAATTGCTAAAAAAATAATTTTGATAACAGAATAGAATCATCTGCCTATTTCGCGGTAGTGGTGTAGCGGTAGAGCGCTCGCTTTATAAACGAGTGGTTCCGAGTTCGATTCCCACCATGTCCCTTGTAGTACCGCGCTCAACTCGTTTTTGCGCACAGCGGCCTTGTTTGTCAAGGTTCGTGTTTCGGAGTTATAGAGTTGAGAGAGGGTTATAACCACAAATAAGTAGCCTTCTCGTCTGTAGTGGCCTTCTCGGCCTTGAGGAGGTGAATTAAAATAAAAGTAATTAAAAAAAAAAAAAATTCAAAACAATTTTCTTTATAGGTTGTTGTTTCATTCAACAAGTAAGAGTATGCAAGTAAGCCAAATTAAATCGGACAAAATTAATAATGTCCTTAGAAATGAATTAAATTTTCAACCGTTGTAAATTAAACTGATGTTATTAATTGATTCTCCATAATCAAAACCTTTATGACTCTACTTTTATTCAATTTGACATTGAATTTGCAACAAATCACAGAGTTGAATTTGCAATAAATCACACAGTTATTCCTAAAGAAGTTATCCGTATAATAAATTATTGTAGAAAAACCTTACTTTTTTTTGTGAACTTCTTGGACTATATATTTTAGATTTATTTTAGATTTATTTTGACTTCAATTAATAAAAGGCTAAACCAAAACAATGAAAATGTATTCAATTCCTCTAACCGAATATTTGAAGATGCCTTTAAAAAAAGTGGTTTTGAAAAGCTTTGAGCTAAAATATGATATATATATATATATATATATATATATATATATATAATATATATATATATATATATATATATATATATATATATATATATATATATATATATATATATATATATATATATATATATATATATATATATATATAAATATATATATATATATATATATATATATATATATATATATATATATATATATATATATATATATATATATATATATATATATATATATATATATATATATATATATAGATGTCCCTTAAAGCAATAAGAAATTGTAGACTTTTTATCGAGATAAGAATGATTGGCAGAATTACGAGCAAATCTAATATAAGAGAACCACCAAAACTATTTATAAGGGAATTTTAGGGGAATTGTTAATGTAAATAAAATAAAGCATTGGGCCAAAGATAGAACAATGAGGAACTCCTAAAGTTACAAAATATGAAAAAGATTGCATCTTCTCAGCTACTTATTGCTCAATAAAATCTATTGTTATTATAGTTAACAAATCAGCAGTAGAACGAGACCAATATTCACATTAATGATCATAATGTATATTATTAGATTCAAAATGAAAAGTTAGGTGTTTGTAAATTAAAAAATTTAAAAAGCTTGCTTATGATAAGAAGATGACTGGTGGGACAATAGTTAGACATGTCAAATTTTCTTACAGCTTTTTTGCAATTTGGGATAACAGATGCTGCTCTCCAGCAAACTGAAAAGTAAGACTCTGATAAGAACTTTTTAAAATATTTTAAAAGTATGAACAATAGCGCAGATGGATACTTCTGCAAAACTTTAACAGGTATGTTATCCAGACCAAAAGCTGTTTAAGAGTCTATACAGGAAATCCATTTAGATACAGAAGCTTGAGTGATGCGAATGTCAAGCATTGGATCAACCTGTTTGTTGGCTATATAACATTAAACACAACAAGTGGAATAAAAAGATAATATTAATTAATCTTAATAAACAATTCAGCTTAGTCTTTAGGTGAGGTAAAAATGTCTGAGCCATACAGGGTTGGTTAAAAAATAGAATTGGCCTTTAAATAATGTTAAAGATTCTCCTGATCTTTAAAAACGTCCTAAATACATTCACAAAGTGTGGTAGATTAAAAAAAATCATAATTATTTCACATATTTTAATTTTTTTGGTAAACATAGCGCAGATTTTAACTTTGCAAGTTATTGAAACGTCTAAAATAAGAAAATAAAAAGAGAAAATGAGGGGAGAGAAAATGAAAACGAGGGGAGAAAAGCTCAAGCTTGAAAGAGAGAGCGGGTCCATCTATGTTTATGCACTTTTTCTAAAAGAAAAAGAGCATCACTAGAAGAACTAGCCCAAACATGCACGACAGTTTCCATACAAGGAAAAGTAAGAGATATATAGAGGTCGAAATCGAATCATGAGTAAGAAAATGGCGAGCACGATAAAGGAAGGCAACCTTAGCTGATACTAAACTAGCTATCGATTATGCACATGCTTTTAATGAAAAGTCAATAGTAAATGATAGTATTGAAATCAGTCTTGCAGTAAATAGCTGAGTTTTGTTCGATTTAAAATTCACAAGCCATTGCAAGTTACAATCTGCAACAGATATGAGATCGAATTTAAGATCAGCTGCCTGTACTATGCAAACGAAAAGAAAATACTATTTATCAAGGTAGGAGTAGAAAATTGAGTCATCTGAAAAAGAGCTGCTTTAGATGTAATACTCTTAGGAAGATTAATCATGTAAATAAGTACCAAAACGAGATCAATGATAAAAACTTGCTGTACCTCATAAGTTACTAAAAATCAAGAAGAGTGTTGGCCTTTGAAGATTTCTTTAATAAAGTGGTAAGAAAGAAATAATTTGATAATATCAAAAACATTCCCAAATCAATCAAGCTTATGGAAAATACCAGCATGAAAACTTTGTCAAAAGCTTTAGATATGTTAAGAGCAATAGCCATAGACTCTCCACCTCAATCTTAAACACGATAAAATCTTTTAGTGTCAGCAGTTAGTAATTCAGCAGCAAAGCAAACAAATCGGAAACCGTGATAATTGTATGACAAAAAGTTTTTTGACTCAAGATTGAATTTGAGAAAAATGCAAGTTACATATAAATATTTAATTCGAGAGTAATTGGAGGGATTTGAATGTTCTTTAGAGTTTTTGAAAATTAGAACAACAGATTTTTTTTTCCAACAGGCAAGAAAACAACACATAGTAAGCACTTAATAAATATTTGAGAGAAAATTGAAAAGAGTTCTGGTGAACACTTTTGTAAGGCTATAACAGAAACATTGTGTGCATCACGAGCCATAGAAGAGCTTAAATGAGATATTACTGTCGTAGTTGATATGCATGTCTAACAATGGGTTAATCTTTTTGATTGCAATTTATTTAATTACATGATAACTGGATGAAAAGATGAAAACCATGGAGTGGAATGGGGCTTGAGTTGAAACCGATGAGTTGGAACAAAAGCTTCCATTTCTGCGAGAAATCTAGGAAAATAGAGTGGAAGCGCTATATAGAAAACAATTTTTATTTTATTTTATACCCTGAGTTATTATTTTAACTGTTTTTTAGTTATTAAGGTAAATCCAATTGTCATTATGGTCTTATCAAAAAGCACTGTAGGATTGTACTGAACCAGAAAGTTTAAGCCTTTTTCTTTAGCAATGTCATTAATTGGGCTAAAGCCAGCTTCAAATTTTTAACCTCTGCATTTTTAATTAGAACTGTAACCATTATACGCTACGGTTTATCTAATTAATTGTAGAGCTCTATCTAATTAATTGTAGAAGTTTATCTGTGTATAGCGCTAGTTGCGTTTATCTACTTGCACAGCTCCAGAACTTTCTATTGTTTCAAGAATAATCTTTGTTTCTTGGTCAATTTTTGTAATTCTTTACAAGTAACTATGATGTATTTACTGCCATAAATGGTAGAAAAGGTGTTGACATGAGTCAACACATTTTTTACATAATTAAAGCTGTAAAACACCGTTAACCAAGATATAAAAACATTTACTTTAATACTAAAAGTAACTTTTTTTTATCTGGTTAAAATTTTTTTTACTTATATCAATCTTAGAAAAGAAAAATTAAATTTAATAAAACATTAAAGATTGTAAACATTACTTTCAAATATCAATTGTAGAGATTTCAAAAATAGAAAAATAGAGATCTTAAACACCTGTTAGAGAACTCTACTTGCGAATGAAACATCAAAAGCGGTATCGCTTGACATTAGTTGGTATTTTTATTCAGCGATATCAGTCGTTTGTCAATATTTGATAAATTAAAGTAACTTTTTTTTTTTAATTTTTTCAATTTTGTCACAAAATAAGTTTGCTTCTTAATTTAAAAACAAAACGTGAAAATACTTACTTATAATTAACAAATATTTATCTTCAGAAAAAAGTTATTAAATAATGGTTAATAAATAATTATTTATAAACCAAAAATCTAATAAAAAAATAGAAAACTGTTTAATAAAGAAACTAAAAAAAAAGTAATAATATATACACACACATTCTTAACAAAACAGTGTTTTCATAATTTTTTTCGTCGTTTTATATTTCAATAATAAATTCAATAATTGTTCTTGCGTTCAATAGTCAAGAAAACTTTTAAATTATATTATTTTAGATGAAGATAGTGTCTGTTTTGCTATACAAATACACCCACCTTTATGGTATGTTTAATTTATTACTTTTTATAGACATTTTTTAGCAAAAATAAGTTATTTTTTTAATAGAAGTAGTGGATGTAAAAAAACACAAAAATGCGATAGACCTTGTCATTTAAATAGTTTTTTTATAACTTGGTACATATATATTAATATCATGTATCTGCAAATTTAAAAAAATAAACCATTCAAGTTTTTTTAGAAGATAACTGAGGTGAATAACATTTTTTTGTTTTTTTATAAAAATATTATTTTTATATCCAAATTTAGTTGAGCAAATAAACTCAATAACTTTTTTTTTCATATTGTTTAAAAATTTTCATTTTGTCTATGTTTTTTATTTATTTATATTGTTTGTTATTTTTGTTTAATTATATTATTTTAAAGCCTTTGTAGGATTTTGTTGTTTATTTTACTATTTCATATTTGTTTTAAATAGTATTTATTTTTCTTTGCTATTAAAAATACAATATAAAAAATCCTAGCTTTGTAGCTATTGATATTTCCTGAAATATATCAATAACTACATATCGTAGCATTGAAAATAGTTAAAAAAGTACAACAAATTTGTAACTATTTGATGGCTATATATATAGCAGCTTTGCAGCTGGTTATATTATAACAGTTTATCAAAAGATCCAATACACCATAGGTATGTTGCTAATTGCAGTTTAAATAAAGAAAGCAAAAAATAACAAAAGGTTTGGGTGCTATAAAAATAATTATAGCTGCTTTACGTAATAACGCGCCTTGAGTCAAGTTGGTTTAAAAAACCGTTTGCGTTTGAAAAAAGTAAATAAATTAATGATTACCTTATAATACGTAGCAATAGTTGTCTAACATAACAGTATAAATATAAACAAGTGATAAAAAGAGGAGCATCTAAAAATCTTTACTAGCTGATTGATAGCTTTTCTGGCTAGCTATTCTCATGGTAAACGAGGATTGCTATCAATTTTTCTTTATTAGGTTCATTTTTTATTAATCAAATCAAAATTGTGGCATTTTATTATTTTTTCAATATTTTTTGTGCAGCTATAGTAAGCACTTCTGTATCATAAGCTATTTCTCAGTATTTCTGTGAAAATTTTTAACAATTTATTAGAACGAGGTTATTATATTAACTTGAACAATGCTTTTCCAATTAAATTTCTATTGCTCTTTCTCTTTTTATATATTTTTTTCTAAAATCACAGCACAAAACTTTTTTTGAACAAAAAATTATACCATTAGCAGAGTATTTATTTATTCTAATGTTAAATAAAATTCAAAGTTATTTTAAGGTTTCAGGAGTGCATTTTTATTTTATTTTCATATAAAAATAATAAAGGTTAAATTTTTGATAACTACTTTCCGCAAGGTTTATAATGACCTCAAGAAAAGTCACGCTTTTTTCTTATGCTGAAATTGTTTCACTGATATCAATTTTATCCTTGGAATTCTTTAATATCGCAGCTCGGTTTTTTGCAGATAAGTTTACTAAGTTTTTGAAATAATTTGTAGTTGAAGTAAATTTATATAACGACTAAGATTTATATTTGACATCTAACATAATAGAATAACTAAAAATATAACTTTGTCTTCTTAGTCACTAAGTCTTGCTCATTCACTTAACAAGTCTTGTACTTTGTCTTGCTCGTTTACTTAACAAGTCTTGCTCATTCACTTAACAAGTCTTGTACTTTGTCTCGCTCGTTCACTTAACAAGTCTTGCTCATTCACTTAACAAGTATTGTACTTAGTCTTAATTCATCTTTGTCTTAATAATACCTTTTTAAACTTGTATTTTATTATTTACAAAAATATAACCTATATAATAGTAGACTCTATATTGACTCTATATTGTTATAAAATTTAATCATGTAATGGTAATTAAGTTTAATGATTATATATTTTATAATTAAGTTTAATGATAATATATTTATATGATTATATATTTATATGATTACATAATTTTATGTTTATATATTTACATGATTATAATTTTATATATAATGAATTTATAATTTAACCATGTATTATGAGATAAATGATTTTTAATTTTTGAGGCCTTATTGTAATTCTTGATCTTGCTTTACTTTTACTGAACTAAAAAAACTAAAAAGTCCATTGCTTTGGATTTAGATTATTAATTTGAAAAAGCTTTAACTTTTTATTTATCGGAATGCCTGTACTTCTTAGATCTAATCTTTGCTGTACGGGCAATTACTGCGTTTGTCCTTTGATAGTTTGGTTTTGTATGGGAAAAGTATTGTAAAACTAAATATGTTTTATGATATTTTATAGGCTATTAATTAATGAGAATTTTACAGGCTAAAAACTATAGCAGTTTTAATGCATTTATTAAAAAACCTTTTTAGAAAAAATGTTATTATGAAAAACATTTATTATTATAAATTGTTTGTATGATAACATTTAGGATGCATTTGAATTCAGCAAGCTAAAAGCTATGTTAGACTTTAATTGCGTAAAATAAACTGTTCGGCTTAGTTTAAAAGTTGATGTGGTTTAGCGACTTTGTACATTAAATTTGTATTTGAATTGTTCTCAATATAGTTTTATTTATTTTAGCACCTTTAGTTGTATCTCTTCTTGCTGAACTTACTTACCCAAATATCGTTTTGATCTTTGAATAATAATCTGTAAAAATATTAGGAGAAAAAATAACAGTGTCCATTCGCACGTTTTAGACTATAATAAGACATTCACACGTGCGTGCGAACAGACTCACCCAAAATATAACTTCTTAGATATAAGCAAAATATACAGAATACGTATTTTTATTCATAATGTATATAATGTAATAATAACATACAAAAAGCTTTTTTTGTTGACAAATAATTATAATCTCTGGTAATCTCTTCAATTTTGTGTAAAATCAAAACTAAGAATGCAAATAATTTAAAACTAATATCTCTATACTTTTAGGTGGTAGAGGTGGAAAAAATATATCTATATTACTGTGTTATAGATCGATAAATACCTCCTTTTCATTGTTAATTTTCTTTTTGATAATTCCTTTTTTATAACTTCTTTTTAAAACTCGTTTTCCTTTTCATTTTTTATTTTTATAAGTCTAGTAATAATATGTTTTAGTTAATATTAAGAATAAAAAAAGAAAAATTTTAACAAGAAAGTAAAACTTCTGATTAAACTGTATTTTTTATTTTCAGTTGATTTTTTTCTGTAAAAAACTTGTGGAAATAGGTTTGCTATAATGCAAATTAAATACTACTTAAATGCGAAAGCACATTCAAACGTTACAACATTACGATAAATCTGTAGCAGTGTGTTTATATTGACTAAACAAGATGGCTCTGCTATATAACACAATTCCAAACTCAAAAATGCAAATTAAAGAAAAAATTGTGAGTTCCTAGGTACTGATACATGCTTATCACAAAGCATCCTCACTTGCTACTAAACTTCATAAACCAACAGTCTTGCTTTGTTAAATAACGCTTGTTCCTTGTTGGATGTGAATTACCACAAAATACTACATTAGTAACCACAAAATGTAGTAACTGTTTTGACATGCTGCATGCTAGGGTGAACTCGAAAGATACTGTTTTACTTCCAGGATACTTCTTAAGTTTTTCTCATTTTTTGAAGTCCTTTAGACGAAAAAAAAACGCAAAAAAAAAGTTTGTTTTTAAAAAGTGATGCAAAATTTGAAAAGAAACCACATTTTTTAAAATAAATGTCTATTTTGTCAATATTTCATGAGGATTTAATATTTAAGTTTTTTTTATCATATATTTTATTTTTAAAGATTTTCATAGACCCTAAGTTGTATAATATTATTATTAGAATAATGCATGCTTATTTTTTTTAAAACACACAAAATCTAGGAAACATTCTTAGATGTGTTCTGTAAAAAAATTTAAGGGCGCTCAAAAATATCTTTGTGCTCACAAAACAGTGTGCATTCTTGTAAGTTATAAAGCAAAAAGAAACATTCTTCTGTTTACATACATTCAAGTTTTTGTTTTTTAACGCAATACCTTAATTAAATGCTTTCATGCATTACAGTACGCACCTTTTATTTTATTTTCAAAATTTATTTACCGTTGATAAGTTACAATAGCTTAGTTTTCATAAACTATTTAAAACAAAGGAATGAAGTCATAAGCCTTAAAAATATCAATTAGTAATGAACCGATAATGTTTCCGTTGTCTATAGATTCCTGCTATTTCCGAGCTGAGTACTATACTTTTTACGAAGACCACACAGCCAGGAATCTAATTTAGGTTCAATAAATAACATAATTTGTTGGTGTAAAATTAATTCAAAAAATTTAGATAGAGCAGGAAATATACTTATAGGACGGTACTTTGGTTTGTTTGTTGGATTGACTTTTTTAAAACAGGATATAACGTCAGCAATTTTCAAAAATTATGGGAATATATCAGAGATACTATTATTTATGCAGTCTTATAGACTATCACCAAAGTAAATGAAGTATGATTTTAGCATAAACGTCAGAATATCACCACCAGCCTTTTTTTACAATTCAGTGAACCGATTATTTTTGATACGTCATCTGTTGTGATTGGGTGAAATTTAAAACATTTACCAGACCAGAGATAGTTATCGTTAATATTTTTGACACTTAGATGGTTATTAAATTTAGCAATGAGCCAAATTTAATAACCAATTTAGCAGTGAGCTAAACTAAATAAACCAGTAAAAATTACTGGTATTTGATGACGCAGCGAAGTTTATTAAAAATTTGTTTAACACACTTGACTATAAACAGTTATCTGAAATAATTTCTTCCCTTTCAACCGTAGTAATACGTTCAATTAATCAACCTGATTTAATGGAGAAAAATGGTTTGCATAGTTTCTAAATAGAAGTGCTATCATTAATACGTGTATTAATGCGCTCAAAATACTTTCGCTTAATTTTATGATTTAAGTTGACAACAAAATTTCTTTGTTTTTTATAAATCAAAAAAGTTACTTGCAATCTATCTCTTTAGAAATTCCGTTTAAGTTTAGATCGAAGCATGATAGATTTTCCTAAACCTTTGCTCATAAAAGGTTTGTCATTACCTCTGTGAAATATTTAAAAAAATTATTCACTAACTCAAATTCTTATAACAAAATTTTTTTAGACACAAATAAATATTTAAACATAAACCTCTTTTTATTTTCTCTGATTAAAACTTTATCCATAATTTGTTTTGACGTTCTTCCATACCATAGCCAATATAAGAAACTCTGAAAACAAGTTGTACATGTCTAAAGACTTTCAAAATAAAAAGAAAAATCAATAAAGTATTTTGCTATTTGACTTTATCAAAAATATTTGAGCTCATATGGTATGATCAAATAAACTCTAAATAAATTTAAAATGGAGAAATTTTTTTTGCCTGTCTATTTTGGGTTTGTCTAAAACTAAGGTTGAACTAATTTTTGGATCAATAAATAGTCCTAATAAATTTAGCATAAGTGTATTTTTCTAATTACCTGATCAGGCTTCCTAATAAGCCTTCTGATGGAGAAACAATATCTCGTAGATAAAAATTAGATATTTTACAAATTTATTAATGCTCTGTTCTTTAAGAGCATTGAGCACTGTCTATATATATATATATATATATATATATATATATATATATATATATATATATATATATATATATATATATATATATATATATATATATATATATATATATATATATATATATATATATATATATATATATATATTTATATAACTAATAATATAATTTAACCAATAAAATGAAAAATGTATGTCAAGCAAAATAACAACTTAAAATAACAAAATAACATTTCTGAAAAGTAAAACAAAATAACAAAATAACATTTCTGAAAAGATGTTTAACAAAATACAATAAAACATATTTAACACTAGGGGCCTTTCAATGTTCTATCAGTAGTGCTAGTTTATGTGCTGTTATGCAAAAAAAAAAACGATTTTTATGTGAAAAAGTATAATTTTAACCAATTAAGGTATTGTTGCTACTAGTTACTATCGCTAATGTCTTTTAAAAAAGGAAGTGTTAGTTAAAAGTATCATGTTATTGTTTATGCAAATCACTTTCATACGATAATAAGTTTTTAGCACTTTTAAGTTCTAGAAAAACAAAAAGTTGGAAAAAGCGGTTTCGTTATTTTATTGTTTATACGTTGACAACCATAGACATGGTTGTCAAATCTGTCAGTTGAATAGCCGGTTTTGAAACTTGATATATGACCATTTATGCGATTTCTTAAATTGTTTGTTTTTCTAGTATATGTTGCTTAGCCATTACACGATAAACATTTTAAATAATAAATTACGTTCTTGCTGTTTCAAGTAACACGACTTATAATGGTCCAGATACTACCATTGGACGTTTCAAAATTTTTTACCTCTTACAGGTAAAATTTACAAATTTTGCAACATCTATAATTACATTTAAAAATTCCTATATTTTTATTGTTAGGTGGTACTGAATTAAATTTAGCAGAAGTATGTTGTCTCACTAAATTAGGTAGTTGTTTGTACGCTATAACAGAGTTAATATTAGTAAAGATTTGTTGTATTCTTTCACTAGAGGATTGACTGAGTAGAAGATTAGTTCTAGTCAGTATAGGCTCGCAGTTTATATTACTGTATTACTGTAAAATGTAGTAACTTAAGGAAAGATTTCTTTAGCTTTCTTTTGATGAGCTGGTCCTTGCAATTTTGCATTATGAAATGCTTTTTTAATAACATTGTTTGGGTAA
>NC_061156.1:38393646-38466146 GCF_022113875.1 Hydra vulgaris
AAACCACAGGTTTCTACAACTAAATATTTATATCTCTTGATCTTCAACAAAAATTTACGTAGGTTGCCCCACCGGAACATTTATCGACTGTAAACGTTGAGGTTGTAGAAATTTATCAAAGATAATTTTAAGTTTTTTTTTTATAACATAGAAACAAATCATTTACGTCAATAAAATTTACAGGTGGTAGCATTTTACGCCGATAAAAAATTTTATAACATTGAGGATTGCAAAAACTAGCTCGTGATAATCACTAATTCTAGTACAAATAGTTTTAGTATGCTGGAAACACAACTTTCTGTTTGTAAGAATCAGGTCGATACATGATGGGTTAAGAACTGATTTATAACAAGTTTGTGTTTTTATAAGATTAAAAATTGATAAATCTGGAGAAATTCTTTTATGCAATTTTCGCAAGGTTGTAAATAAAAATCCGTCAGAGTTAAGTTTGTAAATAAAGATCAAGGGCCTCTTTATGGTGAAAAAAGAAGTAGTAATTTTTTTGGTTCGGAGGTTTATACACTGAAAAAACTGACCATTTATGCATTTATGCATATAATTTAATTTGAAACACTATTGTTTAAATGTTATCAGGCAGTGTTATTTTATTTAATTTTCTTGATAAAATATTTTAAAGTTTTATAGCCACTATAGAAGAATTGGTTTATGGGAAATGAGCTGTCTAATTTATTTTTACTAATAACAAGTAGATCAACGGATTTGTTTAAGAACGTCGTAATATCCGCAAATATATTACAGGTTGAGTTGATATTTAGGAAAGCAAAGCTGACATTGTTTGAATATGTTAAGCTAAGTTTATCCAACTCACATTTATGAATATAATCCGTATTGGGGTTACTATAGCAACTTTAGTGATTACTGCTATATAAAGAATTATGTCAGACAGACTTCAGATATGCAATAAAATTCATTGTTAGTCTACCAGAACCTCACGTATTTAAATAAAGACCCTGGTGGCCAAGGTATTCCTTAGTTAAATTAGAGTATTTACGAAACAAAATTTAGAATATATTATCTTTTTTGCTATTCGTATTGACGTCAACTGTGCTTTAGCATTATCAAATTGACAAATCGGTGTTGATAGAATAATTTTGCATAATGGGTTAGATTTTGATATAAATCAACAAGATTGTTTAACTTATGCATAGCTATTTCGGATAAATCACTAACACAGTTATTTGTTCCATAATAGATAACTACTTTTGAAGGTTCTTTCTTCAAAAAACTCTTTGCGTTTTTAGTAACAAAGACTATGGTCAATTTAAAAAAGTTGTTCTTAGTCAAGTAAGAACAAATTATGTTACGTTGTATTTGATCAGACTATACGTTTTTAAGATTTTTATTACATACATACTTGTTGTCAAATAAAGTGCATTTTGCATATTGCTAAAAAATAAATAAGACTTTGTAAAAAACATTTATAACATTGTTTAATGAATTATTGAATTGATAAATATTATATAATTTACTAAATGAATTAATGAATTAACGTACGTTATATAATTTGTTATTTTATAGCATGGGTTGTCCTCACAAAAATCACACAAAAAAGAAAAAAAAGTGACAGATACAGACTTGTTTCAGAAAACTATTTTTTGCTAAGTAATTTCCTTAGCATTGGTTTGTCGGCGAACCAATGCTAATAGCTGTTTCACCCACAAACTAGTTCCTTAATAGGGTGGGCTAAAACCTATAAAAAAAGAGTTACCTCTAATTACTTGGCCTTTGATGCAATGAGAAAAATGTTGAGAAAAAATCTTAAGATTATATAGAAGACCTAAAAAATGGTAAATTTTCTTAGGGTAAAATCCCTAATCTTAATAAAATATCTAATATATGTTTAGTATGTACAAATTCAACACTAAACGGTTCAAAACTTTAAATAATTTTTATTCATGAAATATTTTGTGACATCTATTTAAATGTTATTTACAAAAAACTGATATCAAATAAACCTTTCTTTCAAATAAAATTGATTGATTAACAGATTGATATATTTAATATCTGTTTATTGTGTATTTAATAATTATTAAACTATGTTCGTTTTTCAAAACATAGTTACACTTATAGACGTTATTGGGTAATGTTCGCCTGCAGAATTTTGTTGTATTATGTGTTTATTTCTAAACTTACTAAAAATCTAGCGTTTTTTGCTATTCACTTGGTTTAGTATCAATATTAAAACTTTTTAAACTTATTTAACTGATTGTTCCAAAAACCTTTTTATTTTGATTCAAAGAAAAAATAAACTTCCTGACTCAACGGCTAAGAAAATTTGTTGAAATATTGTAAATATTAACAGCTAATATTTATTTTTTTCACGACAAAAATCTCATTGGAAATGTTATTTTCATGGAAATGTTAGCCAATCAGGCTGAAGAGGTCGGTAGGAAAGTGATTAGTAAGTTTTTGCATTTAAATTGCCTCATAGAATACTTATATGGTCAAGAAGACACTTGTATTGGATATGGTTAAGAGTGAAAATGACAATGAAGCCAATGTTAGTAAAAGAGATCATCCCTAAATAAATGAATATGTAAGAGTGCTTTGAAATCCCAAAACTTGTTTCAAGTTTGCATGGTTTTTATAAAATGACATTATTTTTCCAATTACACACAAATCCACTGATTTTGAGACTGATTGCAGAAGATAAAATATTGTGATACCTTTTATATATCTTTTAAACAAAAATTACTTTATAATTTTTTATATTAAATTTATTGCAAAAACATTTAATTTAAGATTTCAGTTCCATTTTCAAAACTTTGAAAAACAAACAAAACTTTTTACAGAAGCTTAAGCTTCTCTGGTTAGACATGGTCGCATAGATTGAGGTTTTTTGAAACAAAAATAGGATTATGAAATGAATAGAAAATTGGAACATCAAAATGTAATCTTGTATTGTAATATTATGTACTTTTTTTGTGTTTCACAAAGCCATTAAAACATATTTAAAAATGTCAATTACTTATAAATGAAGAAAAAAAAAAACCAACTAATAAAATTGATTTATTTAAAATACTTTGGAATTGTTGCCAAAATATCACGATAGATATTTTTGTAAACACTATTTGCCTCGTCTTGAAGTATTAAAATATAGATACTATATGAAAATAAAAAATATTTATATGTTGTACCTATTTTCGATCTTTTTTATTACAAAAATTTATATATATATATATATATATATATATATATATATATTTATATGTATATATATAAATATATATATATATAAATATATATATATATATATATATATATATATATATATTTATATATATATTTATATATATATATGTATATATATATATATATATATATATATATATATATATATATATATATATATATATATATATATATATATATACATAGGTATATATATATGCACACATTTTGCATTTGCTATATAAATATGTATCAAATTGTGTGACATATTATTAAAAGACCAAATAACAGTTCTAAATTAAACAAATTTTGAAGCAATATTACTACCGAACTTTGTTTAACACTTTTGTTCCTAATCATAGCAAACTAGCAAAAAAGCATAAAAATAACCATTTACACTAATAACTTCTTCGAGCCTAATATTACATGTTACAATGCAAAGTTATTTGCATTGTGTTCTAAATTCTTTGCTAAATTAAGAAAGCCTTTAGGCACAATCTTAATGCACAAAAATAATAAATGCAGAATCTTGTATAAAAAATTAAGCAATGTCAGTCTAAAGTAATATATATATATATATATATATATATATATATATATATATATATATATATATATATATATATATATATATATATATATATATATATATATATATATATATATATATATATTATTTATATATATATATATATATATATATATATATATATATATATATATATATATATATATATATATATATATAAATGTATGTATATATATTCAAATTTTTTATATTCTTAATTTTTTCTTTGAGGTAATATTCATATAGATTCAGAGAAATATAAAATATTTTGATATATAGGCACATTTATGTATATAAACTTACCTGTCAAAAATTACAGACAGTTTTCCATGTTAAATACATAAAATATATATCTAATATAAAATTAATCAAAACATTAATCCTACTCAAATCAGTAACAGTTCGACTGCCTAAATGTTTTTATTATTAACCCTTCTATTTAAAAAAAGAAACAATTGATTTAAAGTGACTAAAAAGCACTTTAGCTCTTTCTAATTGCACTAAAAAATAAAATAAATCTTGCTTTGCTAAGTTGCCTAATTGTTAAGAATCTGAAAACAAATAAGTAAAAAACCAAGAACAAACAAACATTTATTTTCTAAAACTACACTATTTAAACAAATTAAATTAAACAGAGAACAACATTGATACTCCTTGAAAGCTGAAAAACTTTTCAGCTCAAATTTGCTTGCAGACCTTGCTTATAAAACCACTTGAATAAGAAAAGCATCAAAAAAGCCTAGAAGCTTCTTAAAAATGGTATATGCAACATTGAACTTTAAATGTTGATTGGTGTAGAAATTTTTAAAAAATTTAAAATGATTTGTTCTTCTATAGCAAATAAATACACCATAAATCTGAAGTTAAAAATGTAACGAATAAGTAAATACAAAGAAAAACATCATATGTGAATTGAAAATCAATGTACCTGATAGAGATAAGCTGTTGTGATACCTGAGTAGTAGTTGCTCAATTTTTTTTTTTCATGATAAACAAATTTTATTTATAGCGAAATGATGTCTTGAATGAATTTCAGTAAATAATTAAAAGCAGTGAGTTCTAATAATGAAACTACCTATAAATCATTTTTAACAGCTGACACCAACGTAAAGATAAGCCAAAGGTAACAACATTACGCGAAAAATTATTAAAAATAATGCAAAGTGTTTTCAGAATAGTTATATTAAAGGCTAGGCAACACTTAGACCTAAAGCAGTAACATCGCATGACTGGTAAGGTTGATAAATCTTGCTCTACACGTTAGCCAAGTCACTCCACTTTGAAATCATGGAAACAACATTATATAAACATTATAACATTATATATACTAATATAAAAAAATTATCAAAACAAATATATAAAGAATCCAAACTAATGTAAAATAAAATTAAATTGCCATCGTCAAAAGCAATACAGGTTTCTTAAGTTTATTTGATAGAAGTTAAGAAAAACCTGCAACCATATTAGCAAAAACTTATTTAAAAAAGTTAAAATTTATTTTGTTTCTACTAAAGAAAAAAAAATTTAGAAACAAACAACATACCTTCGCACATATTTATTGTGTGGATATTAAAATGCTTTAAAAAATTTTTTTAGTTATAGAAAAAGAAATTTAGAAACAAACAACATATCTCCGCAGCGTCATAAGGCATGCGTTAGGAGAAAACATTGAACAAAACGGGTTATTAACGCAGGTTTATAAATTTTTTCCCCCCAACACACTATTATGCTGCCGCAACTCCAAGGATATACATATATATATATATATATATATATATATATATATATATATATATATATATATATATATATATATATATATATATATATATATATATATATATATATATATATATATATATATATATATATATATATATATATATATATATATATATATATATATATATATATATATATATATATAGTATATATATATATATATATATATATATATATATATATATATATATATATATATATATATATATATATTAAATTTTTTGAAAAGAAAAAGAACATATATTTTTTTAAAGAACCAAAGTATTAACAATACTATAGATAAATTTTATTTATAACAAAATGTTGTCATGGCTTTTATCCCAATTATTAAAAGCATTTGAAAGCATGAAACTACCTATAAATATCTTTTAATGGTAGACACCATCTAAGAATTATAGTAATCTATGTTTTCAATATTAACATGTATAACACGAAGCTTTAAATTTTTAAGTACAATTTAAAAAAGATTACAATAAACTAATTACTTATAAAATTTTAAAAAGATTTTATATATACTCAATGTCTACTTAGACATTTTGAAAAGATTACTATTTTGAAAACTTGAAACTTTAAATTTAAATTTTGAAAAACTGAAACTTTAATTCTACCTTAAAGAAAACAGATATATATTGAAAAGTATTTTTGTTTCTTTTTAAAAATTTAAAAATGCTTTTAAACTTACTCCCTCCAATATTATTATATAATATATATATCATATATGATAAATAAACCTCTACAATTTCCTTGGTTTAACAACTCGATTATGATTAATAACAACTCTGTAAACATGAATTTTCTAATAACCTAAATAAATTATAAACATTTAAACTTAAATAAAAGTGTATGCAAATGATAAATGCTATATTAAATACAGAAAGACAAACATAAAATAACACAATTAAATCCTAAACCAAAATTCATTCATGCAAGACAAATTATTATATATTTATTGAAAAGCCAGAATCATATTTTTTTTCAAAGAGCAAAAGTATTAACAATACTAAAGATAAATTTCATTTATAACAAAATTTTCAATAAAAATTAAATTAAGATAAATTTATAACAAAATGTTGTCATGGCTTTTATCCCAATAACCAAAACTATGTGAAATCATGAAACTACCCATAAATATATTTTAACGCTAGACACAATCTAAGAATTAAAGTTACTTATAAAATTTAAAAAAGATTTTAGATTACTTATAATTTTAAGCTACTAAACATTATCTACTTTATGTCAAGTTGGACATTTTGAACTCGTACCATGAAAGGTTGATAGGAAATCTTTAAGAAAGCACGCGGTAAAGAAAAGTCTAGAAACTACTTAAAAAGTGTATTTTACAGATACAGAACCGTACCGTAACTATAAAACAATACGCGTAACTATGCGCAATAATAATAATATTCATAGGCTATTTATTATAGGCGAATTATATATTTATATATATATATATATATATATATATATATATATATATATATATATATATATATATATATATATATATATATATATATATATATATATATATATATATATATATATATATATATATATATATATATATATACATATATATATATATATATATATATATATATATATATATATATATATATATATATATATATATATATATATATATATATATATATATATATATATATATATATATATATATATATAATCATTAAATTACTGATGCTAAGCTAGTGGTTCTAAAGTTTGCGCTATAATCGATTGGTTAGAGTCCGCAACAAACTTTTGGAGGGTACTTATAAACGTTTGCTCATTAACTATTTAATTGCAATACTAATGTTGATGCTTCTCATAATGGTAACATCACTTCCAATAAACTACAGGGGATTTTATATGAAATAATTAAATACTTTTTTTTGTGTGTGAATGTAAGTAATATGTATTAAGAATAACGGAGTAAGATTTGTGGAGTTTTAATAAGTTTGGCTAAGTGCACCAGTTTGATCAAGCTATTGAGTAGATTTGGTACTGCTTTTGAATTATTGTGTTCTTTTTTCCATTGTTCATCCTAATAATAAATCTCTTTAAGTACGATTCCTAGGTGTTTGTGGCTGTTGATAATAATTCCATGTTTAGTATTGTTAAGGACAAGAAAAGTTATAGTGGTATTTTTTGAGCACCTGTGATAAATTCTAAAAACTTACATTAAGAGAAAAAATTTAATACCTTCAACCAAAGACCATATTGCGACACTATCATCAACGTATTAAGGTAAGTTAGCAGAAGTGACGCATTTTCTGCAATACACGTGATACATTCTTTTGCATTTAATCAAAAGCAAAATGATTATTGTTAAAGTTGTTTATATTGGTTATATACAAAAATAGTTCAAATACTTAAAAAGATTTTTAGTGTGTGATTTTTTAAGATTTTTGAATCTAGCACTCCTAACCTTGTAGCTATTTTGTATGAAAATTTTAATCCATTAAAAAATAAAAATTTATTTCCATTAGCTTGAGTAGTGTTTACCCACTAATTTTTATAAAAATTTTTATTAACTAATTCAAAATGACTTAAATAATTTATTTAAAGTTATTTGCATTATTAATAAATTATTAGTTCCATTTTTTACTTTGATTTAATAAGGTGTCTTTAACAACTATGAATAATCACCCTCTATCACTAAAAAGAAATAGTTTAATTTAGAAAACTTGTAACAAAAAACAAATTATAAATATTTATAATATATTTTTACTTTTAATATTTCATAGACTTGTTTGCTTTAAAAGAAAAAAGCGATTTATCTCAAAATAATCTTCTTAACACATTAAGCGTCTTTCCAAAAGAATATGAAATAAAATTCGAAGCTTGTTTCACTTCTTTTCCTTCTGGTAATCCTAATTTAACTTGGCCAAATATTTTTAACTTCAATATCGGAAATACTAATGATGTTAATAACCGAGCATTAGGGTTATGGTTTAATCCGAATGGAGATATTCTTTTTCACGGATTGATAAATAATATCGCTTTCAAAGTAGTTTTTCAGAGTGTTATCACGATAGGATGTAGCCAATACTCAATTAGTCAGCACTTATTTCAGTACTTTAATTTTTCTATAGAGGTATCAGGAAAAACTATATTTACAATTGAAAACACCGGTGCAAAAGAATTCAACAATGTTAACATGTATTTTTCTGACCCTTGGCACGGCTCACATCCAGGCTATGTAAAAAACCTTTCAGTAACAAAAGGATGTTCAGGTAAATATAAATATTTTTTTCTAACATATTCTACATATATAAACATACGAAATATTTGGTTTTGATTGTTTTTAGAATTGTTCACATTGGTAGAAAAGAGTGACATACTTCAAAACAACCTTCTTCAAAGAATAAACGTTTTTCCAATAGAATATGATATATCATTTGAAGCCTGCTTAACATCATTTACTTCAGGAAACTATTCAACTAACTTATCCAACGTGTTTTATTTAACTAATAGTGGTAACAATTTTTGTCTCGTATGTATGTGGTTTTCTCCAAATGGTGAAATGCATTTATCGGCATTCATAAATAGTACATCTTATAATTTCACAACAAAGCCTTTTGAATTAGGATGCAAACAATATAAAATTAGTCAGACTCTATATCAAGGAAATTATATTTTTACTATACTAGTTGATGGATGGACTCTTTCAACAGTCAAAAACGCGGCACCACAAGAGTTTAGCGATGTTCAAATCTATATTTCCAATCCGTGGACTGTAGCACAACCGGGATACACAAACAACTTTGTGATAACAAGAAGATGTTCAGGTACACAAAAATATTCTTATAAAAAGCAGGAACTAATTTTTTTGATGCTTTTTTATTTCTCATAAAATTACATATAAATAATATTTGTATAATAATAAAAACTAGCAGTATGCAACCTGTATTACGGGTTAATAATAAGTAAAACATTAATAACAACATAACTTGATATATATGACCTAAAAGAAATATAACTAAATACAAATTTATCTAGGAATAATTTTTTAGATTCGGTAAGTTCGGCTCCCTATTAGCAATGTCATTGCATATAGTTATAATTGTATTATAAAACAGCAAACAACTTGTAAAATATGTTATACATAGTCATTATCAACAGTGGTATTAAAAAGTACGCAAGAGCTCAGTAAATACTAAGATTTTATCAATGTTTCCTTCACTAATTCTGATTTAAGCGAGACAAAGACAGTGTTTCCATGGCAGCATTTTAAAAAGAAGACACGCAATAAGTATTTAGCATAGGAAAAATTACTGTTGAATATATTGACAAAATCTAATTTTTTTTTTTTTTCTTGATTTATTATTTGTTTTACAATGAAAACGTTTTTTTTTATCATTTTTTTGAATTTTATTACACATTTTTCCACTTTTTAGAGCAGTTAAAAAATTTCTTTTAATACTTATATAAATACTAATTTATCATGTCAAACGGGACTTTTTAATAACTTTTTTGTAACCCCCTCTCCTTTATTAAGAAAATAATAGTAATATTTTCTTTAAAAGCGTTTAATGTGTATAATTAAATTTTATTTAATTAAATAAAGGTAAGTCTCTCGATCCCAGATGGAAAATACATTTCAAACAAAAATTTTCAAATATATCATGCTTCTAGAATACGACACTTCTTTTATTACAAAATCACAACTTTATTTAAAAATAAATATATATCTTTTTAACAAATTAATAAAACAAAATTATTATTTTTGTTTTCCTGTATCGCATAAAAACGTCATAAATTTCTTTTTCTTTTCTTGATCTTCAATTTATTAATACTAGCAAAAGGCAACCCCTAATACGGGTTTTGGTCGGTCTGTTACATAATTAATTTATAGTAGCTGTTTTCCACAATTTAATCTTGCAAAACCTTAACTAATACCCTTTTAGAAAATTGCCTTCAGCTTGAAAAAATTAATCCATCTGTAAAATTAACATAAAAATTATGAGGAGGTAAAATAATTTACCAACTACTACTAAACATTATTAAGTAATTTACAAATGGCACAGGCCATAACAGTTTAAGGCAGAACCATTTTCATCGATCTTCCTAAGTTTAACACAATACGTTTTTAGTTACTGACGCAAAATAATAACACTTGGTTATACTTTAAATTGACGAAAGTGTCAACTAAATCCTTAAAATAATTTTTATAACACGAACCATTAAGATTAAAATGAAGTTAACTTATATTATACAGGAGTTATCAATTTTTTGTTATCCCCTTGATTAATTGTTCTTTAGAAAAGAAAATTGTTAACTTAAAAATGTTAAATGCACACGTTTAAATAAATTAATAAAAAATAACAAAGTTTATTAAACTACGCAACTGAGTACAAATACCTTTCAAACAAAAAAAAATTTAATTTACGATCAAACATAGGTATAACAAATTTTTTAATACATTAATGCATCATAGAACAAACTAAAATAAAAATTATAAGAGATAAGTAGACATAAAAAATTGTAAACCAAGCTGACCCGACCCGGGTCTTGTTAAGTCTGTTCAACACAGACCATTTGTATATTATTTATTTGGCCTCTTTATTTCATTAACTTTTTAGTAAACGGTAATTTGCCACCATTTACTAAAAATTCCTTTTGTAACTCGAAATTTAATTTTTCTAAATATTTTGGCTCTAATAAAGAGGTTCCTTCCCTCTTTTTGCTTTAATGGTGGCCTGGTGAATAAAGTAAAATATTAAAATGTAAAACAATGATCTACTTATATAAAAATGTTTTCTTTCTTTCCTCAAAAGTGTTGCAAATACAGACTAAGCTAACTAATTAGTTAAACACATAAATAAAACTTAAGTAACTCGATATTAATGCGCAAAACTACAATATTCTCCATATTTTTAAAGGTTTTTAGTTACGACCGCCCATTCAACCCATACGACCCCCCAATCAATTCTCTCTCTACAATTCTCAATACTAATTCTTATTTAAGTCTCATCTAAGAGAGAGAGGAAGTGTTTTAAAAACACCATGTTAGAAAAAGTAAAAAAGTCATGCAATAAATAACAGTAACTGGTTTTATTATGCTACCAATAAACAAAATTATTTTTACCTTAACTAAAAGTTAATTTCCAGCATTTCTTAATTAATTTCCAGCTTCTCTTTAACTGTTGACAAATGATTAATATTGTAAATTTCACATCATATTAAATTTACAAAATTAAAACCATATTTCAACAGTAAGCAAAATAATCAAGTGATGACAAAAACAACTAAAAAAAAAATGAACAATTATATTAAGATTACAAAAGTAAAAATAAAAAAATAAAATCATTTAAAACTGAAATTTTTATTATTTGTTACTATATATAGTAAAATTCATACTTTGCTTTATTTTAAAGTGTCTAATGTAAAGTCAAATAATAGACATTAACAGCGCTTGACACTGAATTCTGCCAAGTAAGTTTTTGGTTCATCAAGCAAAATTTCTTATATTTCAACGACAATTAATTTTATCATGCCTAGATCTATTTCTTTCATATGACAACAATTTCATGTCACCTATAACCATTTACACTAATAACTTCTTCGAGCCTAATATTATAAATCTGTTATCATTAAATATATATTACCAGTTTTTATGCTACTATTGCAACTGAATAAATGAACGTTTTATATTTTTACTACTGAAAAATATAAAACAAAATTTATTTACATTATTTTAATTTAGCAAAGAATTTAGAACACAGTGCAAAGTTATTTGCATTGTGTTCTAAATTCTTTGCTAAATTAAGAAAGCCTTCAGGCACAATCTTAATGCACAAAAATAATAAATGCAGAATCTTGTATAAAAAATGAAGCAATGTCAGTCTAAAGTAATATATATGTATGTATATATATATTCAAATTTTTTCTATTCTTAATTTTTTCTTTGAGATAATATTCATATAGATTCAGAGAAATATAAAATATTCCGATATATAGGCACATTTAAGTATATAAACTTACCTGTCAAAAATTACAGTCAGTTTTTCATGTTAAATACATAAAATATATATCTAATATAAAATTAAACAAAAAATTAAACTTACTCAAATCAGTAACAGTTCGACTGTCTAAATATTTTTATTATTAATCCTTCTATTTAAAAAATAAAAACAAATGATTTGAAGTAACTAAAAAGCACTTTAGCTCTTTCCAATTGCACTAAAAATTAAAATAAATCTTGCTTGCTAAGTTGCCTAATTCTTAAGAATCTGATAACAAATAAGTAAAAAACCAAGAACAAACAAACATTTATTTACTAAAACTACTCTTTTTAAATAAATTAAAGTATACAGAGAACAACATTGATACTCCTTGAAAGCTGAAAAACTTTTTATCTCAAATTTGCTTGTAGACCTTGCTTATGAAACCACTTGAATAAGAAAAGCATCAAAAAAGCCTAGAAGCTGGTATATGCTACATTGAATTTTAAATGTTGATTGGTGTAGATGTTTTTAAAAAAATTCAAAATGATTTGTTCTTCTATAGCAAATAAATACACCATAAATCTGAAGTTAAAAATGTAATGAATAAGTAAATACAAAGAAAAACATCATATGTGAATTGAAAATCAATGTACCTGATAGAGATAAGCTGCGGTGATACCTGAGTAGTATCACCACATACACGTATTTATTAAAAAAATTTTAACTTTGATCATAATATAAATAATATTTAACTTTGATCATAATATAAAAATTTCTAATGAATATATATTTAGATACCTTAAAATGAAGCATAACACAACACTCTTTTGACAAATTCCAGAGCAAATTTTTTAAATTTTTCTATTCCTTATTATTTTATTCCTTATATAGATAAAATACATATTAAATGCCACATTCAACTAATGTAATTAATACCTTTATTAGATCTCTCTTGATTAACTAAAGAATTTAAATTTTAAATAAACTCTAACTAAATTTTAACAAACAAACAACCGAAATAAATCTTCACTTTAATAGAACGTTGTTAAGTTGATTAAATAAATCAAACAATTTAATCTACTCTAATAATCTACTACCTTATTAATAAACTTTAACTATTTTTCTACGACTCAGTGTACTATAATATAGATATTTTTAAAGTAAAAAAGAATTTAATATTATAATATATATGATTTTAAAAACCTGAAATTTTAAATCTACTTCGAAGAAAACAGATATATATTGAAAAGTATTTTTATTTCTTTTTAAAAATTTAAAAATGCTTTATAACTTACTTGTTTCGATATTATCACCAACGTCTAAATAGAAAAACAAACAAACATCCAAGTCGACTCATTCTTAAACCTTATAATATATATGATTTAAAAAACCTGAAATTTTAAATCTACCTCGAAGAAAACAGATATATAATAAAAAGTATTTTTATTTCTTTTTAAAAATTTAAAAATGCTTTATAACTTACTTGTTTCATATTATTACCGACGTCTAAATAGAAAAACAAAGATATATGAGTTATATATTAGATTTTAAAATATATATGACTTTAAAAAACTGAAACTTTAAATCTACCTCAAAGAAAACAGATATATATTGAAAAGTATTTTTATTTCTTTTTAAAAATTTAAAAATGCTTTTTAACTTACTTGCTTCAATATTGTCATCATCTAAATAGAAAAACAAACAAACATTTAAGTCGACTTATTCTTAAATCTAGTTTGATTTCTTCAATAATAAAAAAAATTTAATCTTTGAGGATTAAATTCATTTACAAAAATCCGTTTAAACCATTTTAACATTGTAAAGTTAATTTAAAGTTTTAAAAAACTGAAACTTTAATTCTACCTCAAAGAAAACAGATATATATTGAAAAGTATTTTTATTTTTTTTTAAAAATTTAAAAAGGCTTCTAAACTTACTCCCTCCAATATAATTATATAATATATATAGTATATATGATAAATAAACCTCCACAATATCCTTGGTTTAACAACTCGATTATGATTTATAACAACTCTGTAAACATGAATTTTCTAATAACCTAAATAAATTACAGATAGACAAACATAAACTAACACAATTAAATCATAAACCAAAATTCATTCATGCAAGACAAATAATTTTATATTTATTGAAGAGCCAGAAACATATTTTTTTTCAAAGAGCTAAAGTATTAACAATATTTAAGACAAATTTTATTTATAACAAAATTTTCAATAAAAATTAAATTAAGATAAATTTATAACAAAATGTTGTCATGGCTTTTATCCCAATAACCAAAACTAAGTGAAAGCATGAAACTACCCATAAATATATTTTAACGCTAGACACAAATTAAGAATTAAAGTAATCTATAACACGAAGCTTTAAATTTAAAATTACAATTTAAAAAAGATTACAATAAATTAATTACTTTTAAATTTAAAAAAAAATTTAGATTACCT
The DNA here is from genome assembly GCF_022113875.1 of Hydra vulgaris. NCBI lineage: Eukaryota > Metazoa > Cnidaria > Hydrozoa > Anthoathecata > Hydridae > Hydra > Hydra vulgaris. The sequence continues at coordinate 38,408,604 of NC_061156.1, forward strand.
ATAATTTTAAGCTACTAAACATAATCTACTTAATGTCAACTTAGACATTTTGAACTCGTACCATGAAAGGTTGAAGGGAAATCTGTAAGTAAGCACGCGGTAAAGAAAAGTCTAGAAACTACTTAAAAAAGTGTATTTTACAGATACAGAACCGTACCGTAACTATAAAACGATACGCGTAACTATGCGCATTAATATTCATAGGCTATTAATTATAGGCGATAAATCCTATAAAGTAAAAATAAGATTTTTACTCTACAACTTTTCTTTTTATGAATCTAAAAAATAACAACACACGAATATTCGTTCAAATATTCTAAAAGAATATATTGTGAATTTCAACTTGAGTAATTATGTAAAATAAAACTATGTAAAATTTTTTCTCCTAAGTTTGTCGGGTTACAAAGTTTATGTTAGGCCTGTATTAAAATCTTGCACCATTTTGAAGCCCTCATCTTTTAAGAGATATAACTTGCATAGAAAATATTTAAAAATATTTTACCAGATTTGTATGTAAAAGTCGTCATATTACAAACACTGATTACTTATCATGACTTATTATTTTCCAAGTAGAATCTTTTGAGTATCGGAGAGTTAAACTTGATTTTTATATGACCTTATTAAATTGTACATAATCTCCTTGATTTACGATTTTCAGATTTTTTTACTTTTTCCGATTCGAAATATATTACTAGAAGTCATTCACAAATACATTAATGATACTAGGAGGTTTTTTATAGCGAAAGAATTATTAAAATAAGGAACTCACTTCGTGAACACGTAGCAAACTCGTCCTCACTGTCAGCATTCAAATCGAATTTAAAAAAGTATGAATTAAAATGTCACGCAATCTACAAGTGACTTGGTTTTTTCACATAAACTCATATTGAATATTCTTTTTTGTTTTGTATTTGTTGCAACTTAAGAGTAATTTTTTAATTACCTGTATCACCATATTTTGAATATTTTTCAAATACGAATAAATAAATAATAATAACAATAAAAATAATAACAATAATAAATAAATTAAATACTTTTTAGAAAGATTTAAAATTATTTTCATTTCACAAAGTTTATTGCTTAAGTTTTGTTTTGATTTGGTTACGAGAACACTTTTATTGTTTTACAATTAAGAATCTAGTAGTAGAGTAATACGTTTTGGATTGAGTGTATTTTGTATTTTGAAATATGATAGGGTATACACAAATTATTCTTTTAACTATTGAGTTGAAAAAGGTCGGTGATATTTTTAACAACTTTGAAAATAAATATAAGAGCGTGGTTTAGTTTTTTTGCATTTAGAATACTGAATCTCATAAGTACTGTGTGCGTCAGAAAGTAACAATTTAGATTTGACACTATCCTTTTAGCCTATTTTCATTTGCTGTCATTATTCAAGTGCTGTATATTCAACGTTTATATAATTTAACTAGTAACTTTAACTACACCTTCAACTAGCAATTTCAACAGGAACTTCGACATATAACACTAGGTGGTCTCTCCATGTTACATTTTTATCTAAAACTACACCTAAAAAATTTGTTGTTTGCTCATTTTTTTAAAATTTGTTAACAATAAAAACGTTCGAAAATTTAGCGAATATTACACATATTCAACTTTTACTCGGTAGTTAGTTAGATTAGCCGGTTTTCGTATAAACATAGTAGGAAATATTGGTATTACATTTAGAAACTTTCTATTAAAAAAATATTTATTGAAACGAAATTCCTATTAAATAAAATTCTTATTAATTAAAACATTTATTAAAAAACTTGAGATATATGAAATCACAGGAGTCGTTTTAAAATGGGTAAAGATTTATTTGAATAAACGTACTCAACATGTGTATCCAGTAGGGATGGAACTTTAACTTATTTTGATGCAAAAACTCGAATTACTTTTAGGCTTAAATTAATTTAGATAACTTATATAAAAATAAATAATTTACTTTCATTTAAAGGTAATTCTTTTTTTTTTACGTATATTATATAACATGTAAAACCTAATTACTTAAGTTTTTTAAATAAATAACAGTTACTTGAAAAAGTAAATGACTTTTACAAGTAAAATAGTTGCACTTTTACTTTTATTTGTAAATGTAATTTACTTTTAATTGTATGTCGTGTAAAGTAATTTACTTTGAAATGTAATTTTGGTTATAATTACGTAAAAAATTTATATCGAAATGTAATTTACTTTTTACATGTAAAAAAAGTTATTTATGAAATAAACTTACGTAAATATAATATTCAAAAAACATATCACTTACTTTACAAAGTAAAATAAAACTACATCATAACAACAAACTACTATTACGTGTAAAGTTAAATAATTAGCAAAAACAGCTTATATAAAAGTACTTTGAAAAAAATTCTTGTTTACATTTACAATTGAAACTAATTTTTTTCGTTGAAATTTTTTACTTTACTTTGTAAGTAAGTAAAGTGCAAGTTATATTATTTACTTTCTCATGTTGAATGTAAACCAATTCAGTCAGACAAATACTTTTGTTTAATTATTTTTAGATTTGTTTTCTTTGAAAGAAGATTATAACATAGTCAGTAATAGCCTTTTTCATACGATTGAAATTTTTCCTAAAGAATATGAAATAACTTTTGAAACCTGTTTAACTTCATTTACAAATGGAAACTATTGGACTCACTCATCAAATCTTTTTTATTTTACTAATAATGGCTACGATTCATGTGTTTTATGCATATGGTTTTCTCCAAGTGGTGAATTAGGGTTGATCGCAACGATAAGTAGTACATCATATGTTTTACTAACTAAACCCTTTGAATTTGGATGCAAAAAATATAAAATAAACCAGGTACTACATCATGGATATTATGTTTTTAGTCTAGAAGTTGATAAGTTGATTCTCTCAAGAGTCAAAAATATTTCTCCACAAGAGTTTGCCAAAGTACAATTGTATATTTCCGATCCGTGGGCGATAGCGCAGCCTGGCCTAATGAGAAATTTAATTATCAGAAAAGGATGTTCAGGTAAATAAAAAAGTTTAAATAATTTTCTTCATTTTTTATATTAATTTAATTATAATAACTGTATTATATAATAATATAAATCTAAATTTAAATTCAGTTTTTAACAAATTCTTTTACTACACAATTAGTTAATATAATAAATTATATTTACAAAAAACTCAACTTTATAAAAAATAAAAATTAATTTTTTATCAATTTACAAATAAAACCTTGCATTGTAACTTTTTGTAATAACAGCATTTGCAATTTTTCTGTTAGATATTACACGAGGTTTATTTAGTCTTTTAGGTTTAATTTGTTAAAGTTACTTTTAACTTTAACAAATTAATTTCGTTGACGCTTTTTTTGAAGATGTATCTTTTGAAATGAATTATTTTTAATATTTTCCGTCAAACGATTTTTATTGCATTGCCTTGCATAATCCAGATTAGGTCCTTTTCTAGAGGTGTACACGAATTTAGATGCGCTTGAGTCTAAATTTTAAAATAAGTATATTTTATAATAACAAGTAAAAGCTGTAACTAATGTAAAACAGATGTGGATTACATAACCTTAACTCCCACCCCTAAGTACAATGCATAAGGCATTGTACTTAGGGGTGGGAGTTAAGGTTAGTCTAACTAAAAGTAATTAACTAAGTTTTTAGTTTAACTGAAATTACTTGAATAACTCCTTAGTTAACTAAAATTAGTTAACTAACTTTTTAGTTAACTAAAATCAGTCGACTAACTTTTTAATTAACTAAAATTACGCGACTAACTTTCTAGTTAACTAAAATTACCCGACTAACTTTTTAGGTAACTAAAATTACCCGACTAACTTTTTAGCTAACTAAATTTAGTCGGCTAACTTTTTAGTTAACTCAAATTAGTCGACTTAATATTTAGTGTAACTAAATTTAGTCGACAAAAGCAAGATTTAGTGCTTATATTTAATATTTAGTGCTTATATGAAATATTTTTTTGCATAAAAATTTTACACACGAGGAAGCTTTATTAAGGCGATAAATATTATTTTAACGCAATTAAACACTTTACTAATTGTGAATCCTATAACCCAATCGAACTAAACTGTTATTCAAAAGAAATGTTTAAGCAAAATTCGATAACTTTTATTTTTTTTTAGCTCGGATACAACTGCCTCTGAAGTTGTTGCAACTGTTTTTAAACACCTATTCAGCATGCAAAATACAAATAATGCCCGTTAGTCAGTTAAATCAACTTTGGTATGCTTAATGAACGTTTAACTTATTTTTTATATTGCTGCTTCCTATAGGTAGTGTGCAGTAACAAGCGCACTTCAAAAATAATCTCTCCTGCCAAGGCCGCACCGACGTGAGTATAAACACCTTCCCAGTGTTACAACATTCTGTCGGTTTTGTCGGTAATTTGAAAAATTTGAGACTCGGTCGGTTAAAACTGCAACTTGGCTTTTAAATAAAAAAAAGCCCTGCTTTGGTGAGATTTTTATGGTAAAAAAGCTCCGTTGTTCAGCCCTGTCTCCTGACATATTATAGAAATCGATTCAATCTCTAATTTTCACAACAAATCTACGACTCCCCCTCCCCACCCCTTCAAATATCAACCTCTCCTAACGACTATTAAAACCCGCAAACACTACAGTTAGGCAGGCGAAAGTATTGACATGAACCCAAAAGTTAATTGTTAAATAATATAATAGAGCAATAAATATATGAATATATTTATTGCTCTCAGAGTATAGTTGTTCGTCGGTTAGCGATACTTGCAAAATTTTAAAGGAAGATTGGTATTTGCATTTTTAAATGGAATATCCGCAATATAAGTTATTGAGTAGTGTATAAAATGCTTTAAATAATACTTAACTGTTAAATAACAAAAACATTTAATGAAGTTAAGTTCGCTTTTAAAGCCAGGAAATTGTTTATGACATTTTAATTACTTGAAAAATGAAATACGTAGTTTTTAAGCACTTTAAAATACGTGTAAAACCCGGTCGAAACATTTATCATTAAAATTCTATAACTTTTTTATTATATATATTTTTATATTTTTTTCATTAGATAGATGTTTAAAAAAATACTAAAGAATATATAGATAAATATTTTTAAAAAATCTAATAAAATAATACAGGTTAAAAAGTTTGCTGTTTTAGGCAACATTATAATAGAACCGTACGCTCGAGAACATTAAAATCACAAATTAATTTGTTTAATTTTTATTATTTTCTTAACCATTTTTTTAAACACATTTTAAATATAAAAACTAAATTATATTTTACATTTTTGTAACAAAAAAAAAAACAGTTTCACGGAAACGAGTTCGAATACTAAATTTAATAATATTTCTTTTAGAACAATGAAATATAATAAAAAATATTTATTACAAGAAAAACCTTCAGTATTACATTTAATAAATTTAAAATAAATTAAAAAATTCTCAATTTTCGTACAAAAACATTAGCATTTGAAAACATTCAGTTGTTATTATGTTTCGCTTTGCATACGTAAGAATAAGTTTGCATACGTTTAGCTTTGCATGCATAAGTGTTCAATGCGTCTGAGAAAAGGCGTTCACTTGGTGCATTAGTAGCATACGTACATAAAATTATGGTTGAAATGCAATACAATATTGGAAATACATGTTAATTTATATACCAAAAGTGTAAAAACATTATGCTCATTTACTGGCAATTACAACATAACATTTTTGTTATAACATAGCATTTTTTATTATAACATAACAATTTTATATAACCACTAATTTCTCTTTTTAAAGCTAAACTTATTATTTTGTCACTACCGTTTCCAGAAATATCATCTTCATCGTCAAATGATAACTTAAATTTTTTTGATTTGATTGTCACCTTTTTAAATGGAATTATGTCACAAACTCTTTTTGTTTAATGAAATTCCGACAAATATCCTCTAACGCATTGAAAAAAACTTTTTTTTCCCGTACTTTTCAAAGAATTGAAAACTTTTATAATTTGGTTCCAAAAAAGTGGCACATAATAAAACTGAATTATTGTAATGCACTGTAGCTTACAGGGTCGGCACTCGTAGGTAACACGTAGAGAGTGCCGTTAAAATTTTACTTACTAGAAAAAAGAAAAAAAAATCTTGTTTTTTTATATTTATCAAGTGACTGTTCTGAAAATCTACATTTGCCGACATAGTAAGCCAATTTGACTTAAAAGAGTCAAATTGGTTTACTAATTGAGCTAAAAGTTCATTGATGGGATGTCACACACAAAACCAACTAACCCATCTCAACACCCCTTTGCGCTGGCCTTTGTAGCTTATTCAATTCTTTAGATATTTGTGCTTTACCATGTTTACTTTTTGGAATTTTTATGAAATATTTTCTTGAAGTATCTTGTTTATAATATTTTCTTGAAGTAACTTAATACACTGATACTAAACCTTTAGCACTGAAAACTGAAAGAAAATTATTTTTTTTTAATTTTTATTTTTGCGGTATTATTTGGTAAATAGATTATGCATTTGCATTCTTATTCAAAAATTCTAATAGAAATAATATCATGAACCTAAATTATTTATATTATATATTTATAAAATTCTTTAGATAGACTAAAAACAAAGTCGAGTATATTTAGTTAACAAAAAGCTTGGTCGGTTAATTTTAGTTAACTAAAAAGTTTGTCGGCTAATATTAGTTAACTAAAAAGTTAGTCGGGTAATTTTAGTTAACTAAATGTTAGTCGAATGATTTTAGTTAACTAAAAAGTTAGTGGACAAATTTAAGTTAGCAAAAAAGTTAGTCGGGTAGTTTTAGTTAACTAAAATGTTAGTCGGGTAATTTTAGTTAACTAGAAAGTTGGTCGGGTAATTTTAGTTAACTAAAAAGTTAGACGACTAATTTAAGTTAACTAAAAAATTAATCAACTATTTTTAGTTACGGTATTTTTAGTTTAGTTAGTTACAATTTTTAGTTTTGGTCACAACACTAATTATACTATAATAACTAATAATAGTTTTTGAAGAACTATTGTTTCTTTAAAGAATCACAACAAAGTTTGGTTAGATAAGTCTTGAATTGATAGATTACGTCAGCTTTTGATAATTAAATTTCAAGCAATCTTTTTTTGGTAAAAAAGGTTTATTAAAACGAATTGAATCTTACATTTTTTTCAAATCCAAATAAGAAATTCATGGTTGTGTTCATATTTTAAATTTGTAAAATAAATCGCCGTAAAACCGACGCAATGTATATATAATATTATAATGTATATATAATATCGCTACTAATTTGGCAAAAACACGTAACTGACAATCAATACATTTTTCAGGATCAACTAAAAACTAATTTATTTCTGTTTAAGACATTATTAGGTAATATTTTTAATTCATATAGTTTTACTTTCAGATGCTATTCTATTATATAACAAATTTTATTAATTTTTGTGGTTATTCATTCTTTTATTGTAGTTACGGGTTATTACATTTCAAAAGTTATATACGTGGTATTGTTACTTGTAGATACATGTTTTAAAAAATATTTATTTGTTAACTTACGTGATATTGTAACTCTACAAAATAATTTTTTTGATATTAAATTATACTAGGTATTGTATTTTTTCTTAATCACAATCTTTTATTACGTTTATTTGGGTGTAGAAAAACATAAAAAAAATAACAAAATAAAAATGACAACTTATAAGATTTCAACAAAATAAAATAATAATAACTTTTTAAAATAACTAATTTTTCAACTTCTTTAAATCATAGCAAAATAAAATTATAATTGATAACTTTTTAAAATAATATAAAATGTTTTTTCTTATTACATATTTAAAAAAAAACCAGTCTCATTGTTTTCATTAAAATCACAAGTTATAGTATACATACAAATAATTAACAATAGGTAACAATGTTATATTCCTTTATTTTTTCTTTGTTTTAATGTGTCTGCATGTGGTAGACTGTCATTAAAAGCATGGGTGTCAACAGGCAAGACATGCTTAAGCTTCTGTAAATCTGTCTACTTGGATAGAGTCAATGGAATTTGTTTTGCATTCAGCTTAGGATAATGTTCTATAAGCTCAAAATGTTTGTTTCTTGGTAATGTTAATGGTAAATAACATGAATCACTAAAATTAAGTTTATAATAGATCATTTGAGTTTCTGGGTCATATTTAAGAGCTCTGATGTCTCTAACTTCAGAATCACCCTTTTCTTTTCCTGGTCTGATTGGTTTATATGTTTGGTTTATTTTATAGTCATTGAAAAATGTATGATCAAGTAATGTTGCTTGGTATGGACAAGAAGTGGTTCTAGCTTCTTTAGTTATTCTTACATAATCTGAAGGAAGATGAATGTTCTTGTTTTTTAACTTGCGCTCTATAGCACTATGTACACTATCACAAGGCATTTGGGTGTGACCTTTAACTAGGAATTTTTGTTCAATAACTACATTATGTTGGACAGAAAAATTTAAAAGTGCGTTTGATAAAGTAGAACTGCGATTTTGATAGCCACATCCATCAGAAAACAGAATAATATTTTTTTTTTTCTTGGTCAATATTAATACAATAGGTTCCAAGATGAGATAACAGAATACTCACAAAAACTGATGCATCTAACTCTCCCTCACATTCATTCCACCAATAGTTGTGACATTGGTGTTCGTTGTTTACATTATATATTGTGAAGTCGTGAACTTTGAGCTTCATTGAGTAATATAATGCACTAGCATTCATGGCTGGACACAATTTAACTGCCTGAACGTCCATAGTGAAAGTGTAGTTTTCTTGGTTATTTGCTTTTTCAGTATCACCTTTTAATTGTTCTCTGGCTAGATCTTTATTTAATATGTGTTCCTGATACTCATTTTCTGTTACTTGAATTGTTTTATATGAACAGCACAGATCACATTGATCTTTCCTGGGTTTAAAGATGGAAAATTTTTTTGATTTTATAAATTTGTTAAAGCATGCTCTACTTACTGGTGTATATTTTACATGTTTTGCTTCTTGGACATACAAGCTGTATAATTGTTGCTTTGATTCAAATGGTCCTTCTAAGTAAAGCCGTTTAGTTTTTTTTCTACAATAGTGGCTTTCCATTTTTGGAAGTTTATCAAACCACTTAATAAAATGATCATACCTTACTGTAAATGCAATTTTGTTCATTTGTTCATTAGTTTCAGGATCTTTATTTTTGACATTTTTTTTATATACTTTAGGTGATAGGTTATTAGATTTTTTTACCCAGTTGTGAACCATCCATTCGTTTAAATCTAATGTTGCTAAAAACATTTTTTTTACATACACGAATTTTCGTTTCATTAATATCTCTTAAATGATACTGGTATGATAAAGATCGTCTACTTTTTACTTCATATTTTCCTGTAGTTTTTCTCTTAGTATCTTCTTGTGTTACTGAATTTATAATATAAGTCATTTTTTCGTCCCAAGTTGTTGCCCAAAAGCAATTAAACAAATTCAATCTGTCTTCCTCAGTTAGTTTATTGCATTCTTTTGATTTAATACAAACAGTAGAATTACAGCGAGGCTTGATTTTTCTACAATCTCTATTAGTATCTTGAAATACATTTTTTCCCAATCTACGAAACCCAATATAATTTTAGCCAAACATTCTATTCTCCATTGCAGTAGGACGTTTCTTTAAATTTTTCTTATTACTTGGGTCATTTGTAATATCACTATTTTCTTCAATATCATCTACATTCAAATCTGTGTAAGAAACTAACAATCAAAACAAATCATTATCTACACAATATACACAAGTCATGGTTTTTTTTCAAAATTTTAATTTTGTTTGTTAGACATTATCTTCAGTTAGCTCAGCTGTTGAAGTATCTAAAATATTAATTGTGTTACAATCACCATCATTATTGAAAGTTGTACCAGTTTGTACAATTTCAAACATTTCAATAGCATCAATGTCTATATCCAAATAAGAAACTAAAAATAAAAATATAATGCCTTCAATTAATTTCTATATAATGCTAAAATTTATAAATAATATCAGAGTATGTAATACAATAATATTTTTACTTTTAGCTGTATCATTTTGTAAAATATCAAACTTTTCAACTCCTTTAATGTCTATATTAAAATAGGAAACTAAAAAAAGAAATTATTATTATTCTGTCTTTAATTAAACAATATAATATGCTAAAATGTATAAACTTTATAAAGGTGGATAATAAAATAATATTTTTACCTTTAGCTGTAGTGTTTTTGATGTCATTATCTTTAATAAAAGATGCCATAAACTCATCACTTTTCACAGGGAATTATCTTCAAACAGTTTATTATATTATGCATATTGAGTAGGATTTTTAACCCAATTGACCATTGCATGTGCTCGTTTTTTCGACGTCATATTGATCTAGGTGCATTATACATAAAACGACTATAAATAAAATGTCAGTGTCATGAAGTGTACACTATTTTATTATTAAATCTATAATTTCGAAAATAAAACATACAAAATATATAACACCTATTAACTTAAAATGCAGTCCACAGACTAATGTTTAAAAAGGCATTAATGCCTATAATGGCAGTATTGTATTGCTATTTTAGTAACATATCTGTCTTGCAGTTACGTGGTTTTAAAATCAAATATTTGATACGTGGTATCACTCAAACAAGTTTTAGCGGGAAATAAATGATAATATGTTAAACTAACCTCAATTAAATTATATTCTCCTTGAAAATGCAAATCCAATGATACCAAAACGTCAATTTTGAAAAAAATGTCAGATACGAGTTATTGCCAAGTCAGTAACGATATGTACATTGCAACGTTGCAACGCTAAAAAGTTGTATTTTTTAACGTTTTATATTTTGTAAATTTTGAATAAACTGGCTGATTGATTGCCGAATGACATGAAATTAGTAGTTCCATAAAAAGAGCTATTTTTTTCATTTAATTTATATAAATATAATTCGATCTAATATAGAAAGAAATATTGATCACTCTTAAGCAGAAAAGAGCTACTTATAACAGAATATTATACTCATCAATAATTAAATTTATTGCTCCTCCGGTTGAGCACTCTTCAAGTCGTTAGAAAAGCGGAATAAAGTAACTTCAATTATTCAATAAAAAATATCCCTATACCATCAATTAAAGACAAAAATCTGAGAATCTCAAAAAAACTGACGTACTAATCAATAGAACGAGATGGAAAGCCTTTTTCTACACGAATAAACAATCTTACGGTATGAATGATACTAGTAACAATATTAACAACAACTTTAAGTTTTACGGTGTTACCACTCACATTGTTCACAACAAATTAAAGATATGACTGGGTTTGAGAGCAATTTGTTTAAATTAAGTAAAAAAAAATACAGTTTAGGATGGTCCAATGCAGCTTTCAAAATACATTTAAAAACGACATCTCTTCTATTTGAAAATCAATGCATACTTACACTAATGCTGATAAAACCTCAAGTTTATACAAACTATCAAAAGAAGAATACAATAAATTGTTAATAAATACTACTGCTTCCAATTATAAAAAAGCCGACTTGATGATAAAAGACCGTGTTAACCAAGAAAAAAAGGTCATTTCGAAGAATCACGATATATATATATATATGTATATATATATATATATATATATATATATATATATATATATATATATATATATATATATATATATATATATATATATATATATATATATACAGTGTTCGTTTGATGTAACCATGGATGCATTTGAAGGTGTGGAGGTTTGTGAACTAGTTGGAATTTTCCTTCTTTTCCAAATTTCCCATTTTTATAGCAAACATGATTTAGGGTTGTATAGAGATGATGGCTTAGCTGTGTTCAAAAATTCAAGCGGTCCAAAAATGGAGAAACTTAGGAAACATTTCACGCAATTATTTAAGCAAAACAGCCTTTGTGTTTCTATCTAATCTAATATGAAAATTGTTAATTACCTAGATGTAACATTGAACTTTAACAACAGTAGTTTCAAACCATACCACAAACCTGATAGTACTTTAAGTTACATTCACGCTGGTTTTAACCACCCACCTAATATTTTAAAACAGTTACCAACTTCAATTAAGCGTAGGTTATCAACCAATTCTTCTAGCGATAGAATTTAAAAAAATACTGCTCCTATTTATAAAAATGCATTAGACAAGTCTTTATTATTTGGATTTAGAAACAACATACAATACCATCCATATGTAGGCCAAATAAAACAAATAAGCGATAGGCATCATATGGTTTAATTCTCCGTTTAGCAAACACAATGTCAACAAAATAAGACACCTTTTTCTTAAGTTAATTGACTTGCATTTTCCTTTTCTTCATAAGTTTTACAAGAATAATAAGTTTTACAATATTTAACAGAAATGCAATCAAAATTAGTTACAGCTGCATGCCGTGTGTTGGATCAATTATTAATTTACACAACCAAAAATATTACGGAACAAACCCACTGCTACTGTAACCAACTGCAACTGTATTAAAAAACCATTATGCCCTTTAAATACTGAATGCTTATCTAAAATTATCGTGTAAAAAGCTACTTTATCACGAGCTAACCCTAGTAGTTCCGAAAAATTATGCAATGGTATCAGTGAAAGCTCATTCAAGCGTAGGTTTGCAAACCATTTAAAATCATTTAACGCTACTATATACGAAAACGATACAGAACATTCTAAAGAAATATGGAAACATAAAAAATGCAGGTATTTTGCCGTTAATCAAGTGGAAAATAATTAAAAAGTGTCAATCATATAATCCATAAACAAAAAGATGTAAGCTTTGTCTATATGAAAATAATTTATTAATGATTTGTAATCAAGGAGCATTACTTAATAGAAAAAGTGAGTTGGTTTCTTCTTGCAGGCACAGAAAAAAAAATCTGCTTTCACAATTCGACACAGGAAATTCGGAACTTATGATATCGTTTGATACCGTTACAACGGTATAAAACGATATCATGAGTTACCTCAGATATAAAACGATATCATGAGTTACCTCAGATACCGTTACAACGGTATAAAAATTGAACTTTTTAATAGTTTTTTATTTTGTAAGTTTTGAAAAATATAGCTGAATGATTACCAAATGGCATGAAACTAATAGCTTCATAAAAAGTTGTATTTTTTTCATTTCAAAATTATATATATATATATATATATATATATATATATATATATATATATATATATATATATATATATATATATATATATATATATATATATATATATATATATATATATATATATATATATATATATATATATATATATATATATATATATATATATATATATATGTATATATATATATATATATATAGATATATATATATATATATATATATATATATATATATATATATATATATATATATATATATATATATATATATATATATATATATATATGTATATATATATATATATATATATACATATATATATATATATATATATATATATATATATATATATATATATATATATATATATATATATATATATATATATATATAAAATACATATTGTTAACAATATAAATAAATATATTAATTGTTGTTTATTATTGTATTTGGTAGAAATACAAAGCCTTTTGTTTAATTGAGATAATGTAAATATATATATATATATGTATATATATATATATATATATATATATATATATATATATATATATATATATATATATATATATATATATATATATATATATATATATATATATATATATTACAATTTCATGTAATTTTGACGAGAGGGCTGAAAAATCAAAAAAGAATAAAGATGTTTATTGAGACTATTTAAGGTGTTTTAGGATGTTTTATGGATGTTTAAGATTAATAAGGCGTTTCCTTAACTCTTTTTTAAACTTGTTGACTTATCAATTTAAAGACTTAGCAAATAGTCACGTTAAACATTTAAAAGGTTCTTTTTTAAATAGTGTTAATCTTAGGTTACCTTAACAACAACAAAATGTATATACAATATAGTTGGTATTTTTAACTTAATTTTACTTTTATCTTATAATATTTGTTATCATATAATATTTATTATCATATAATAATATACTTAGCTAAAAAATTTTGTTAAACCTTTGAAAAAGAATTTGAAATGGTGGAGACAACTAAGGTAATAGACAATTTTTCTAAATTAAAAAAGGTAGAGCTGTAAACAAATACAAAAAAAAATTCGAAACGTACTTTATGCAATGAAACCGCGTCTTTGCATTAGGTATTAAAATAAAAATAGAACAAGCATGTCTGACATACTGAAATAGATGTTCAGTAGGATGACATAGTCAACCACGGGAAACCAAATCTGTAAATTCAGATGCATTTGTGTCAAAGGTACTGGAAATAGAAATACAAGGAGCAAACTTGTGTTAAATATAACCAGAAATATAACATAGGGCAGCGTTTTCTTCTTCTGAAATGGCATCTATTGATAAGACACACATATCAATATAACGAATGTCATCTTCAATCAGTTCTAAGTGACAACACTCTGATTGAACAATTTAGCACTGAGATACAGACAAATTCATAGCATCCAATTTACTGAACAATTTTAAACTTTGTAAACGCAAACTATTTTGAACTTCCTCTATCAAAATATAGTAATTGCCACCACAAAGTTGTCTAACAAAAAGAAAAATCACAGTTTTATATAATTGGAATTTATTTATTTAAATTGCCTTTAGAGAAATTTTAGATGCATAAGTCCATGAAAAAAAGGGGGTTTTAAATGAAGAAAGTTTTGGATTTTATCAAACATTTTCACAAAATAAATAATACAATGGTTAAAAAAATATAGACAGGCTACACAAAAAACTTGATTACCAGTATATTTCAAACTCTCATTTTAACCGATCTGTCTGGAAAACTCCAGGAAAAACATACTGATGATCTTCAGTCAACAATTTTTTGACTAAATGTACAATTGCATATAGTGTACTTGACAAAGTACTCTAAATGGAATTTTAGCTATTTTAGTTTCGCTTGTAAATGATTTATTGCGTTTCCAGCATTTTCCTCCTGGCATTGCTTTAACACTGTCAGCAAATGCCAACATTTCTTGAAGTTGCTTATCATTGACATCTTTGTAAGAAGCTCTGAATGAATTATTCAAACGTATGTCCATTTGTTCTTGTTTATTATTAAGGTAATTCCATACAGACAATTCTCTATCAAGAAACTCACTGGTCTCCTTGAAATCGAACATTTTATAAGCAGCTACAGTTCTCTCATTCACAACTGCACACATATGGGCTACATTTTGACGATCAACTGCCTTGGGAAAAAATGACTTTTTATGAGAGATTTGTTAATTTGACAACGTTGTTTTTTTCTTTTTCATATAAACTTACCAAATCTTTTCAGTACCCTTTAAATGACTGACCATTTAGTGTGAGATGAATTGTATCAGTCTTTTCAGTAAGCCAGTTATTTCTAATTGATTTAAATAAATGCACTGGATCATAAAGCATTACAAAATTTTGGTTATTAATTTTGCCTAGCCATGGCAATTTACATTACGAAGTAAAATTTTTATAGACACTACGGTTTGTTGCAAGATTGTCCAAATAAGGCATAACATTTCTCCACCTAGTTCTGCTACTGTCTGAGTCATTTGAACAATTAAACTTTGTAAAAAATTAACAGAGAGCTTAAAGATTGGCACCATACGACAAACAAAAGCTGGTTTTCCTAACATCGGCTTAAGCATAAATCAAAGTATAGTCTTTGCAACTTCAGTAGAATTGTCTTCACTGTAGCCTATTAAATGACATCCTCGAAAACAAATACTCGGTTTAACATAAATTTAATCAAAAAGAAGACTACAACGTTTTTCAGAATTCGATAATGTTTCAAATACACATTTTATTAATTCAGTACATTCTTTTTGAGTTCCTATCTTACCGATTCTGCCTAATTTAAGTTTGAGAGTACTTAGATGGGGAGGAGAAAGTAGATCAGAAAGAATTCTATAGCAGCATCTTGCTGGGAGGTATAATTCAATGACACGACTTAAAACTAGTGTAGAGTTACGTTTACCTTTCATAGGCAAAAGCTGACGCTGCAGTTGTTTAAGCAAAAAATTTATTTCATCTGATTTATTTATATATGCGCATTCAATTTCTTGCACTAAGTGTTTTATTTCTTCATTCAATTCATTTGTAACTGACTTCAATCTTAAAATAACAATATCTAACTGAGACCAGCGTTTCAGTTTATGAGAAAACCCAAGAACATCATTGCAGTTAATTGGGTATGTTTCATATAGACATTAATCTGTTGAATGAAGCAGTAAACTTTAATAGACAGATTTATTTCTGGTGGACTGGATAATTTCACATTAAAAACAATCACATCTGATATACTTATTGTAACAAAATAATCAGGAAACCTAGAAATGTGTCAAATAATAAAGTAATTAGTAATGACAATAAAAACAAATAAAGCACTTTAATAAAATGTTAACACAATACAATAAGTAACATAATCTAATTATATCTTATACCGCTGCTTTATATCTTTAAGAAATTGTTCTATTTCAAAACTTTCTGTATGATCTATCTTGTTAAACGAACTTAATTCGTCAGGTAATGAGTTTCTCAATTCCTTTGAAATCTTTGCAAAATTTGTTGAACGAAGTGTTGTGTCTTTTTGTCGTAACATTGAACAAGCACAACCAGGAAATATTGGTGGAGGATCTGATGGAATCTATTAAATATTTAAAAAGAACATATATATATATATATATATATATATATATATATATATATATATATATATATATATATATATATATATATATATATATATATATATATATATATATATATATATATATATATATATATAATTATATGTATATATATATATATAAATATATATATAAATATATATATATATATATATATATATATATATATATATATATATACATATATATATATATATATATATATATATATATATATATATATATATATATATATATATATATATATATATATATATATATATATATATATATATATATATATATATATATATATATATATATATATATATATATATATATATATATACACTTTAAACCCATACGTGTATCAAGTACAAAAACACACATACAATAGGACATATAGTAAATGTGAAATTAAGTTCAACATAACTTATAGAAATGATTAAAAATAATACTAATTTTAGTTTTGTGCATATTAAGTATTTATAGAAAACTCACTTCATATTTAGATCTTTAAGGATAATGCATACTGCTTCCTAAAGGCCAGTGCTTTTCGAAATTACCCATATTATTAGTTGGATTTAGAATTTTATTTGATAAATCTCCTAACCATCTTAAACATAACTCTTTATCACTTGGAAACTTGTAAACTTTGACACGTTCTTCGGTACTATCATAGTTTCCACAACAATTTTCTACTGAACATTTTCTAGGCATGTCTCAAATTATTTTTGCTTCTATGTTAATTGACTAAACTGAATTTATTTTATTTTACTAAATTATATATAATACAAAAATTAAAAATAAAGCAATACAATATATAATATAATTTTATTGTTCTTAAAGTAATAAAATAAAATTTTTTTAATTAGGCACAGCTAAATTCTTACCATTAACAATGCTATAATGGTAATGTAGCTGTACAATTACTTTAAAAAGTCTACACATATAAGACATTAAAGTTGAATACGTGTTTATTATAAGCACCTTCTAGTAAAATAAAAATAAAAAAGAAGACCTACTGAGAATATCAAACAATCAAAAAAATTCACAGATATATACAAGAATTTATAGAACCAATCTAATTCTAGATTTAATATTACTTTTATTTAAGTTATAACAAAATGCAATATTGCATACCGTCTAAGTCAGCCCTCTCGTCGAATTCGCATCGATTTGAAATGTTGCGTCCAGGTATTTTAATAGTACCTGTATATATATATATATATATATATATATATATATATATATATATATATATATATATATATATATATATATATATATATATATATATATATATATATATATATATATATATATATATTTAGTAAAATTAAATAGAAAAATACAACTTTATAATGGAACTATAAGTTTCCTGCCTATCGGCAATCTTCAGCCATATATATTATACCAAGTCAAGAAAAAATCCGTTTAAAAATACAAATTACAAAAACAGCAGTAGAATGAGTTCCGACGTCAAAACAAAACGAATAAAAAAGAAGCATAGTAGTAAAACTGCTAATCGCCAGTGTCAAATTGGGCAAGAAGAAACTTGTTTTTATGCCAGCACTTAGATAATACTTCACTCTTTTTATTTAACAAACTTGGGTGTACAAAAAATAAAAAACTGAAAAATAAAAATAATAAAATTTTCTATTTTAAAAATAAAGCATGATCTCAACAAGGTGCAACATAAAAATTGTAAACTATCTAGATATTACATTAAACCTCAATAACAACACCTACCAACTTTACTCAAAATCCGGAAACTCTTTAAATTACATTCTTGTAGAATCAAACCACCCATCCAGTGTTTTAAAACAACTCCCGCATTTTATTGAATTAAGATTATCAGCAAACTCGTTTAACAAGGAAATCATTTAAAAATCCAATCCTATTTATAATAAAGCATTAAAAAAGTCTGGTTTTAATTACAATCTTTCTTACGAACCTAACTTAGAATTATATCACACCAAGAACCGTACTATTTTTAGAAGACTATAATTGTCGTTATATTAGTTGTTCTAATATTTCAACGCAATTAAATATTGAAAATAATGGAACAACTATTATTACGACAATTGAAGTCTTGTAAAAAGCACTTAAATATGGTTTGGTTTCACTAGTTTAGATACCAAATTGCGTTAGTAGCTGGTAATGTACAGTTAGACAATGCTTATTTATATTAATTATTATTATATATGATTTTATATTTCTGTTAGTATGCGTTTTTATATCACTGTAATCGGTTAAAATTTAGACGATTTTAAATTTAGTTTTAATAAAGACTACTTATTTAACTGTCATGATTTTTTTTATAATGGTGTTTACATATTTAATTTTTATTTCAACAAAAATAAAAATAGCCTTAACTTTACGACATACAAGTAGTTCAATTTTTTGTAAAGTATCCTCTACCATCTTCACAATTTTACTTTGCGCCACTTTTTTTGTAGCAATAGTACATAAATCTTTGAAATTTTTAACGCTATTTACACATTTGCTTTTTTTCCTCAATAATCGCTTCAAAATAGCCAAGTAAGATTCGATAATTTGCTGCTTAGGGCAGTTTACTGGATTCGCATCCTTTGGAACAAAATTGACTATTTTTATTCTTATACAACTGAATTACTTTTTTGGATTAGTGGATTGATACCAGATTTATTATTTGTCCTTTTTAACTAGAGGAAGAAGTTGTTTTTTCAAACATTCCCCAACATTTAGATCAGGTGTTAAAGAATAATTTGTTATGAAAGGAGACCTTTTAAAACCATAACTGCAAATTGCCTGCCATACATGGAACTCGAATATGATTTTCTTATTCAAATGTACTTAAGTTTGTCAGAAGCTTTATAACGTTTCAACTTATTTTAAAGTTGATTACCTAGTAGCATTGAGTAATCATTTTTACAGTATGTTTCATTGTCTTCAAAAATGCATGTCTATTTTTCCTAATTAATTTTAGAAAATTTTTAGCTTATCCAATTGCCTTGATTTTTCCATCAAGTGAGCTTTTTGGTATTTTTTCTTGTAATGTTTTATCAGATTTTTTTTTGAATGCTCTTTAAACGAAAGCGTTATTGCATTTAAAATTGAGTTACTAACCTTGTTGTGACTGAGTTGGATTTTGAGGAACTGAGTCGAATACTGATTTTGCCTTCTTTTTAGAAATAAATCTTGATTTTCTAAATTTCAACCGATCATGATGATAACATATATTGTTCAAGATTCTTAACTTTTTGAATTTACTTAATTTTATCTATTTTAACTTTAATGACATTTAAGTGAGGGTTAATTTTTAAGCTAACTTTGTTAGTACTATTTTTTTTTTCTTTTTTTCATTAAAATTTCTTAAGTAAACTCTTTTTAATTTCCATTGTCTAAAAGGTGCCTATTTTTAGTATTAATGTTTTTTAAATAATTTCGCATTTAATAAAACAGTAAAGGAAGTTCATTCTAAAAATTTCCTTATTCAAGTTTATTATTTTGTTTAGATTTTTTTTTCTTTATAATTTTATAAAACACTTCAAAAAAACAATTTCATTATTAACAGCACAGTATCATATTCTTTCGTGACAGAAACTGAAACTAGATTTTACATGTTTTTTAAGTTTTAAATACTTTATGATCTAGAAACTATGATTTTATAAAGTAGGTAAACTCTATCTATAATTGATATATGCTAATAATCTTGAGATTGATTATATGGATAAATTTCAGAAATTCAATTGATAACTAAATCAAAAGTTCAATCAGTGTTATACAAATTTTTAAATTATGTAATGCTCAAAGATAAATAAATAAAATTTGTCTATGAACTTGTTGTTAAAAAAATAAGTAACAGGTTTTATACAAACTCATTTCCCTTCCTTGGGATATAAAGTCCCACAGTCTAGCAAACCTGGACTTTGAGCAAATGTACAGATTCAAACATGTTTACTTTAAATTTATAGATTTTAATAGTGCTTATTATAATACATTAAAATTATACTATCAAATAATTTTAGCTCTTTAATTAACAAATTATGTTATACAAATGATAAGTTTAACATATCTGCATGTCTTTTTTCATGCCTTTAAAACCTGTTTTTAATACAGAAAAATGTTGAATTAACAAAAACTTATGATCTTGTTTGTTTTTAATGTTTTGAAATTAAATCTGGGCGTATTGATTTTTGAAGTTATAAGGCTGTTCAAGTAATGTGACACTTTTTTTGCTCTTTTTTTTGATATTTCTCTCCCAATATGACGTTTTGTAATATTTTTATAACCTCCCATCCCAGCCTCCTTGTTCTTATGTGATGTTACATTTGTTAACAAAATATATCTGAAATTTTGCTAAAAGTTTCTTAACTAATAAGAAACTAAATTAAATTAAAACTCAATTTCAACTTTTATCACAATGGAATTATATCCCAAAAAAAATTAGCCTTTTGTATTAGCACTTGACGTAAACATTATGAAGGCACTAACGATGCGTACGTTAAGGGCGGATACAAAACATTAAGATATTAAACTTTTAAAAAACCTTTAGAAACGTTAGATGTCATGAAATGTATATACATTACGGAGAGTTTTAGCAGTGCTTGGTCGTGATAATAGTGAATCTCATGTCATCACTGAATATTTAATTTATTAAAACTAGTACCTAAGTAAGGAACTTAAGATCTACCCGAAAGTTAAGGCCGTTGCAGTTAGGGGTTGTCCATAAAGTACGTACGCTTCTTTTTTTGACCTTCTCCTTCCCGCATTTTGCCGTGGGCTTTTTTGAGTATCTTATACCTCACTAAAAGTAGCTAGGCTTTTAACCTACCAACCTAACACTTTATGATATTTTTTTTAATTAAAAAAATTATCATAAAGTTTTTTTAATTAAAAAAATTATCATAACTATTGTCTCCAAACTTTTATAATTGACCTACTGACTTACCCCTCTATCGTCCATCTTTTGACATTTGCAGACGCCTCTTCCTCTCCAAGCGTTCTTACTTTATGGATAATCCCTTAACTACTTTTTAACTGCTACAAAATAGAAAATTTTAAATGTTTAAAATAACAAAGTTTTCAATTAAATATGATTTCAAAGTTCTTTTTACATTATTTTCAATGACTGGGGTAATCTTGACAACCTTAAAATAAAGGTACATGATTCATTTGAATATCAATAAATAACAAGCAATAAATATACGGTTGTTAGGGATCTACTCATCAAATCAAGAAAGTAAACTAAATACTAATCAATTCTTTAAAATATTAAAAAATAATTCTAAGATAAATCTTATTATTTAATAAACAAGGGTGGGTAAAGAAAAAAAAATTATCAGTTTATTTAAATGCAACTAAGAAAAAAAAAATGTGTTTAGTAATTTTCATACATTTTGCAATATTTTCCTTCTCTATTTTTTTATTTTTCATAATAATTTAATCTTCTACATATTTTTTTTTTCAAATTATTTAGACTTTCTTTCTGAAATATTTATAGTTGCAATATATTCTTTTTCCCAAGGTTGGTTTAAGCTTTCTGTTTATAGGGTTAGTTTTTGATGGTGTGAATTAAAAAGACCTTTTTCTTTAAACTCTTATTGAATGAATTCGCCTCCTTGTTTGTAGTATCCAAACCTATTTCTATATCCAAAACCCTTTTTTTTTGAATGGAATAGCATGATCTTCTAACATGTGCAACTTTGATAACAATGAACCATTTGACCAATCATCAAAATAAAACTGTATTAAATCAGCAATATACTTTTCTAAAGATAAATATATTGCAGTAGTAAAAAGCATATCTCTTTTATCTAATATAAATTTCGTTTCTCAAACATACTACAAAAAAATATTTATTTATATTAATATAATACCCTATGAACTACTTATCAACCAATAGTTTTTTAAGAATATCTTTTACATTTAAAATAATATACTTTCAAAAATATTGTTGTAAAGATTAATATTCTTTACCTCCTATCCAAAATCATCAAATCACGTGCTCTTGTTCATCTATTAAGTTGTCTATTTGTCTGGAATCAGGCACAAGTTATGCTACTTCTCTCAATCTGTTATTTCTTTACTTCTATAAAAAGTTCTTGTTGTTATCTTCCATTGTTTAGTAACTTTAAATTATATAACCTCAATCACTATATTTAGTTATGTACGGCAATAAATCACAAACCAATACAAAAAATCATGGAATAATTTACCTCTTGACTTTAAATCACTAAGCTTTATAAATAAAAACGGTCTTTACGCCTATTTTTTTGGAGATATATTGTTTGTAAAATGTTGGTCTCATTGTGGGTTATTATTATTATTACTTTTTGTGTTTTTTTATATAATATAAATAGTATTATAACATTTTGTTACTACTATTCATACATTATTACTTATTGTAGTTGTTTAATATTCAATTTTAGTATATATCAAAAATATTATTACTATTATTATGTTATTATGGTTTATATTTATTAATATAAATATTATTGTTAAAATTGCTGATATTCCTATTGTCCTCGTTATAATAATAATAATAATAATATCGTTTTAATATTATTATTATACATTTTATTTTTGCTTAAGATTAGTTCTAGTACTATTTCTAAATATCTATATATATATATATATATATATATATATATATATATATATATATATATATATATATATATATATATATATATATATATATATATATATATATATATATATATATATATATATATATATATATATATATATATATATATATATATATATATATATATATATATATATATATATACATATATATATATATATATATATATATATATATATATATATATATATATATATATATGTATATATATATATATATATATATATATATATATATATATATATATATATATATATATATATATATATATATATATATACATATATATATTTGTATGCATGTGTATGTTGCATACATACACACATATGATATATCAAACATCATATGTGTGTATGTATGTAAGGGTTTTTTTCTTATAACTTTATTCTGTTGCATTTTTAACGACCATATTATAAAAATAATGATGAAAAAATAAAATTATTTATATATATTATATAAGCTAATAGAAAATATATTTGGAAACTTGCCACTCCTAAAACAAAATACACACATATGTTATATGTGTGAAAGTTTCTTAATTCATGCAATGTTAAGTAAAAAAAAACAGCATTACTTTTTTATTAGCTAATTTAATATTAATAAATAATTTTTATTTTTTTATCTTTTTTTTTAGGACATGATCGTGTAAAATGAACCAGAACAAAGTTATAAATAAAAAGTTTAGCATTTAACTGCTCAAACAATAACAACACATTTTTCTGCAAAATTAAGTTTAAGCAAGAACCAAAAAATAATAAAACTATAAAATAAAGAATATTAAAGAATTAAAAAAATTTCAAATTCGTTCGGTGAGAAAATTTATTTCAAAAAAATGATAACAATTTGCTCTCCTACAGCAAATTAGTGCGGTCGTGGTGCAGAGGTTAGAGCTTAGTTAGAGCTTTGAAAGCATGAGATTCAGGTTCGAAACGAGTTTTAGACATATTTTGCGTTACGGTAAGGAAGGAGGCGTAAACTTTCTGGTTAAATGCACTTCTGCGGTGCTTTATGAAAAGACCTTTAGGACTTCTTGAGGCACCTAAAACAACAAATAGAAAAAAATAAGCTTTTACAGAAATACAGTTCGACTGTCTAAATATTTTTATTATTAACCCTTCTATTTAAAAAAGGAAACAAATGATTTAAAGTGACTAAAAAGCACTTAAGCTCTTTCCAATTGCACTAAAAAATAAAATAAATCTTGCTTTGCTAAGTGCCTAGTTTTTAATAATCTAAAAACAAATAAGTAACTATACGCATCATAATTTGTATTTAAACCTAATTTAATTGCCTAATATTAAAAAAACTAGCAAAAAGAAACCCGTAATGGGGGTTTTGGTCGGTCTGTTACATAATTAATTTATAGTAGCTGTTTTCCACAATTTAATGTTGCAAAACCTTAACTAATACCCTTTTAAAAAATTGCCTTCAGCTTGAAAAAATTAATCCATCTGTAAAATTAACATAAAAAGTATGAAGAGGTAAAATAATTTACCAACTACTACTTAACATTTACAATTACTACTTAACATTGTTTGAGTAATTTACAAATGGCATAGGTCATAACAGTGTAAGGTAAAACCATTTTCATCGACCTTCCCAAGTTTAACACAATACGTTTTTAGTTACTGAAACAAAATAATAAAACTTTGTCGTGCTTTAAATTGACGAAAGTATCAACTAAATCCTTGAAATAATTTTTATAACACGAACCATTAAGATTAAAATGAAGTTAAATTATTTTATACAGGACTTTTGGTATCCCCTTGATTAATTTTTCTTAAGAAAAGAAAATTGTTATCTTAAAAATGTTAAATGCACACAAATAAATTTTTGTGTTTTAAAAACTTATTTAAATTTATTAAAAACATCTTTGTTATTTTTAATAAATTTAAATAAATTTATTAAAAATATCAAAGTTTATTATAAATAGGTAAGCAACTGAGAACAAATACGTTTCAAACAAAAAAGAATTAATTTACGATCAAAGATGGGTATAATAAATTTGAAAAAATATGTAAACCTAATGCATATGACAAACCTAAAATAAAAGTTATAACAGATAAGTAGACAATAAAATTTGTAAACCAAGCTGACCCAACCCGGGTCTTGTTAAGTCTGTTTAACCCAGACCATTTCTATATCATTTGTTTGGCCTCTTTATTTCATTAATTTTTAGTAAACGGTAATTTGCCACCATTTACTAAAAATTCCTTTTGTAACTCGAAATTTAATTTTATTTTTTACAATATTTTAACAACCGAGGGACAACATAAAGAATTATATGTTTAAATAGCAAATTATCAATCGCAGTATTAAAAAATACGCTAGAGTTCAGTAATTACATGAGTTTAATTAATGCTCTTTCTACAATTCTCAATACTAATTCTTATTAAAGTCTCATCTAAGAGAGAGAGTAAGTGTTTTAAAAACAGCACGTTAGAAAAAGTAAAAATATCGTGCAATAAATAACAGTAACTGGTTTTATTATGCTACCAAAAAAAAAAATATATTTTTACCTTAACTAAAAGTTAATTTCCAGCATTTCTTAATTAAGTTCCAGCTTTTCTCTAACTGTTGAAAATGATTAATATTGTAAACTTCACATCATATTAAATTTACAAAATTAAAAACATGTTTCAACAGTAAGCAAAATAATCAAGTGATGACAAAAACAACTAAAAAAAAAAGGAACACAATTATGTTAAAGATTACAAAAAAAAAAATAATAAAAAAAAATAAAATCGTTTAAAATTGAAACTGTTATTATTTGTTACTATAAATAGTAAAATTCATACTTTGCTTTATTTTAAAGAGTCTAATGTAAAATCAAATAATAGACATCAATACCGCTTGACACTAAATTCTGGTAAGTAAGTTTTCTGTTCACCAAGCAAAATTTCTTATATTTCATTGACAATTAAATTAATCACGCCTAAATCTATTTCTTTTCTATTTCAACTGCTTGGATCATATTATTAGGATCCCAATCACCTTTTAGTGCTGTTGCTTTTCGATGTCTCATAATACTTCTGAAATAAATAAAACTTGTTTATAACCATATTATTAAAAAAAATTATCGATGTTATTATATATATATATATATATATATATATATATATATATATATATATATATATATATATATATATATATATATATATATATATATATATATATATATATATATATATATATATATATATATATATATATATATATATATATATATATATATATATATATATATATATATATATATATATATAATTATCTAAACACACACACACA
Organism: Hydra vulgaris; assembly: GCF_022113875.1. Classification (NCBI taxonomy): domain Eukaryota; kingdom Metazoa; phylum Cnidaria; class Hydrozoa; order Anthoathecata; family Hydridae; genus Hydra; species Hydra vulgaris. The sequence continues at coordinate 38,435,268 of NC_061156.1, forward strand.
CATAACATGTATAAAAAACTAAATTATATAAAAGCTTGAATGTAGAATATTTTTTTTATTATGATCAACAAGCTTTAGTAATTTAAATATAACAATTAATTTATGAAATTTTATTCTTGGTTTTATTAGATATTACTTGATTTTTTGTATTGTAAAAATTACTGACCATGGTAATTATCACTGTTTTTAAAAACATACAAATAAATAACATTTCAGATATATATATAAATAACATATATAATTCAGATATATATATAAATAACATTTCAGATATATTATATAATATCTAGCATATAGCTTATCTAGCATATTATATGCCATATAACATATCTAGCATACAACTTTTATTATATATAGTATATATAACAAATGTTATATGCTAGATGTTATTAAAAGTAATACCACCTTATTTAAATATCGTAATAATATTATGACATTCAGTTATTGAAATAATGAAACAAACTACAAATTAATAATTATTAACCTAATATGTAAGCTATTAGTCTGCTTAACTTAACATTATATTAAATGCTTACCTTAATATTATGTTGAATAATGAATAATTGAACTTGCGCCCTTAAGTCTTCGTTAACTAGATATTTTGGTTTATTTCTTAACTCACATCTCCTTAGTTCATTTAGATGATAAAACTTGTGTATTTTGTTTTAGTAAGTAAAATAATGAAGCGCGATAAATAACTTCGCAGAAAAATGAACCGGTCCATTCAGTACAATCAATGGTGGTTCATCCAGTACACTAATCAAAATGTACATGTTACCCATATAATCACAGCAATCAGTAAATCATATAACATTCATTATAATGTTATACAAAGTAAAAAATATGTATCTATAATATTATTATTAACTATAGTTAACTTTACCTTAAAAATCTAGTGTAAATTGAAACAAATTGAAAAGATAAAAATTTACTTTTAGCTCAAAAAAAACAAAAAATGCAAATATTAATGCATTATTACGAATAACGTTAAACCAAAAATATCAAAGAAACTTTGAGTATACAAAAATTATATGCAATTAAAAAAAATCAATTAACAGCTTGTTAAGTTTTTATTTTTCTAATGGTCCATTCAGTACAAGGTCCATTCAGTACCACTCTCCCCTATAATTCTTTTTGCAATAACACAATCTTAATCTATAAATAAGAAAACAAATTGAACTTACTAAAAAAACCATCAACTTCTCTTAACTGCTCTAAATATTAAAATAATACTTGCTTTAAATGTTCTAAAAAGACTAACGACAAAATGAAACAGTTTACTAAAAAAGAAACATTTTACTAAAAAAACTATTTTACCAAACATTTTAGTTCTAACTTCTTCTAAAAAATAAAAACAGGCTTATAAAATTAAAAAAAACAAAAATAAGCAACAACAAACTAACAATTATTTAAATTTTTATTTTAAAAAATAAACAACATCAATTCTTCTAAAAAATAAGTGTATCAGCTCCAATTTGCTTGCTGGTTTTACTCGAAAGACCGCGTGGAATATATAACTGCGCTTAGAAAAGTCTAGAATCAACTTAAAAACTAAGAAACAGTGTATTTTATATAAGGCAGAACCGTAATTAACAAAACGAACAATAGGCGTAACAATGCGTAACTATGCGCACTTATATTCTTTGCCGTATTAATATTTAGATGACGCTTGTTCATTGATTAAAAAAAAAAAGTTTATAATAGTGAACAGCACATCAAAAAGTGCAACGAAATGGTTGTCATCTAAAATTTACACGATAGTTAAGAACCACAGTCTTTTTAAAAGTTCTTATTCTTTCACCAAAAACTGGCGCATGCGTACCCAAGCATAACGCATTTTCTTAAAATCTAAACAAACGTGACCGATTATCACAGTAATAGGTAATGTTATTGAGATTTACTTAGCTAAAATTTAATAAAAATTTAAGCTGTCATAAAAAATTAACAAGGTCATCAATCAGACTAAATTTTATACAGAGTTTTAAGGTCATAATTTACGTTTACAGTGATTTTTATTAAATTGTATAAAGTGTTTTTTTTCTACAGGTGTTTTTTATTCGGGCACAATTAAGTCAAAATTTCACGTAGTTGAAGCACTCAGATTAATTTTTATTCCGCGGACAAATAAAAAATTTCAAAATTTTTATCTTAAGGTTCCTTAATGTCTGCGTTATCTTTCCAAATAAGTAACGCTTTTCGGTCAGGTAAGATAGCATAATAAGAATCAATGATAATCGTTATGACAATGACCATAATAGCAACAATAACAATAGTAATAATATTCTGAATATTTATATATTACATGTGTATTTATGTTTTTATATTTTGTTGTTTGTTTATATACTTTTATGCTTAAAAAGTATAATACAACTGTTTTTACTTTCTCTTTTGTGTTTATTAAATTTGGACTTTTATTATACAAAATAAATAATTTATATGCCCAATAATAAAACCTGACGCTCCAAATGTGATATAGGCACTTGATAAGAAAATCTGACGCTCCAAATGTGATATAGGCACGTTGTATTTATGTAACTTAGGTTGTGTGATTATTATAGCAACATGTGGGTCACCTAAATGCTAACTTAATAGTATTAATACTAAAGTCACGGATTACTTTCGCTGTAAGTGTGAATATAATTTAATGGCACTTGCTGTTTATGTTTTTATGGCGAGTAATATTTTTTTATGCACATTAATTTAATAGTGTTTTGTCACTATTTTTGTTAATATACTGTTGTTGTTTTTTTGTTATTATTGTTGTTTTTTTTATTGTTGATAACAGTTAAATAAATCTGTCAATGTTACTAGAGATCAGTGGCATAAATATTTGTGAACATCCCTAAAATATATATTTTTTTAAGATATTTGATTGAAATATAATTTTGGAGAGTTTCTTTATGTACAACCGTTGCGCAAATAAGACAAAAACGCTACTAGTACACTCGCCACATAAATAAAAACAAAGGTTGCCGTGTTTAAGTTTGCGACATTAAATGTATTTATGATCCCATTATATTGTGGATACTTTAAAAGAACGTCGGAATTCGTAATAGACCGTAAGGTCTTGTCGTCGAGAACCGCTATAAGTTTTACGTGTTAACATTTCGCATTAACAAAATATTCTCAAAATAAGTAGATAATTAAATAAAAAAACTTGAAGATGACAAATATTTAAGAATGAAGAATTGAAAACATAAACAAATTAAAAAAAAAAAAAGAAAAAAATTTCATTATAAATACACAGATGAGTTATACGGTTTTAAGATACCTTTAACAAAAGTGTTAAATAACTATTTACGAATTGTTAAACTACAAATTTTATTAATGCAGTGCTTAATATGAAGTTAAAAAAAATTTTTTTTCAAGAATATAGATATATTATCTAATAAAAAAATGTATTTTTTAAGTTTTTGTATGAAAGAGTGAATACCAACCTCTTGAGAAAATTTAAAAATCTTTAAAAATTATTTTATTCCAAAGTAATGCTCTTCAAAATGAAATACGGTATTTTCCAGAATTAGTTTGATTAGCTGATTGACGAATGTTGTTTTCATTTCGTAAAAAGAATTTTGTTTTTTTTGTTTTTTTGTTTACAAATTATGGAAAAGTACAGATCAAATATTGTCTTTAAATTTAAACATAAAGCATATAACCTTAAAAATATTAGTCTCATATATACTTAAAAGTTTCATTTCAATAAATAGAGGCTTGTCATGAGTAATTTATTCCTTAAAATTAATAAGACATGCAACATGTTTTTGTTGACGATAAAGAGGTTCCAGTTTGCTTTTATTAGTACTACCCCACGCAATGTTCGCATAGTTTATGTGACAAAGAATGAGCAAATAACATAGTTTAAGTAGTGTATATTTATTAAAAAAACTCCTTGCTTTGTATAAAATTCCTATACTGCTTGATATTTTACTACTCAAATTTTTTATTTGACTTTCCATGACAAAATTGTAACTGTTACTGTTTTTAGAAGTACGTTATCAATAAAAAGCGGTGGCCTGTCATATAGTATAAGATAATTTTTGCAATTTAATGGAAAAAAATTCATTTTGTTTTATCAATATTAAGAGACAGTTTGTTTGTCTTCAACCAATCAGAAGCTCTAAGTAGTTTATTATTGATATTCTGAAATAACAATGTAATATTATTATGAGATAAAAGTAAGGTCGAGTCATCTGCAAACATAATCGTCATTAAATTTGAGGCTTTATGGAGATCGTTGATGTAAATTAAAAAGAGAGGCCCTAATATTGATCCTTAGGGAACTTCACAGGTTATATCGAGTAAGTTTACTAGTGAAACGGCATCTAGTTATACAAATTGCTTTCGATTATTTAAATTGCTTTTTAACCAATTTAAAACATTTCTGTTTATACCGTATATTTTGATTAAAATCTAAATCTAATATCATCATTTAATAATCATGACCGAACAAATTTGAAAATTCAGCTTTACTGCTTCAACAAAATAAAATTAGAAAATGCAGAAGAAAAATAAATTTTTTTGCAAATATGTTATCCTTACATCGCTTGCCTTGCATCAGAAGTTGATGACAAAAATGATACCTGTAAAACGTTTATGCATCCTTATTTATGAACCCTCATTTATGCATCCTTATATATGCATTCTCATTTATGCATCCTTATTCGGCAAAAATTTATTAGGTTTCTAAGGAAGGCTCATGTACAAGACAAAAGACCTGCCAAAAACCCAATATTTAAAATAATTTGTTTATAGCAGTACACACATTTTTCTTATAAGCAAATTGCAAATTATTCTGAGGTAAATTAGCATTGGTTTCTACTAGACTGAATTATTATTTAAAACGTTCTAATTAGTTTTTTATTTTATTAAATATTTCATATAGGTAACAAATAGTTTTTTTAACTATCGGTAATATATATTTTTTTAATGAAAGTTTTTGAAATAAGAATTTTATAACATCAAAATGCATTTTTATTATATATATTTTGGTTGTTTATAAAAATCCGAAAAAAACCCACTTTTAAGTTGTGAGCTATAGCACTTTTAAATATCAATTTTAACAAAAGTAAAAAAAAGCAAAAATATATATTGCTACTATGAATGCTTTAAGTTTGTCTTCATTGCAATTTTCTGGAAAGTCTCTTAATGAAGTACAATCCCAAAATAAATACTACTACGTTTGCTTTTATGAAAATTAAATATTTTCTTCAGACTCTTTGTCTTTGAAACAAAATGGGTACTAATTTATTGCTTGACTACATGCAGAGCTAAGCAGTAAGCCGTACAAGCAAATTTTCCTGTACGCTTTGTAGTTTTGCAAAATTATAGTTAAGTTAAAAAAGCCGCATTTCAACTAAGTTTTTAAAAATTTCCCATTTTAAAAATTTTGAGAGTTCATCTATTTGACATAAATGACCACTAGTACATAGAATGAAAAATTTTGAAACGGTGAGATACATGACAGTCGAACTTTCTCATTGAAAACCTCTAGACAGTTTCACATAAATAAATATCACATACATAAACTAAATTATTTAAAAAGTTGTAAATTTTTGTACTTTTTATTTCCAGATTGTAATTTATACTATGAACCTTTATTGAATGTAACTTTTGATGGAATCATATTTGGGCAAGTAACTTCAAATTAATTTGATTTATTATAATTGTTTATTTTTAGAGATTATTTTAATTTAAATTTTTTTAGTAAATGTTTATCAAAATTTAAAAATTTTATTAACATCTTCCTCTAAAACGTTTATAGCATTAATATATTATTAAACTAAATTTTTAAAGCAATTTTTTTTTTATCTTTTTTATATATTTTTCTATTGCGCAAAGTTTTAAAAAAAAAAGCCATTTTATTTATTTTATAAATGTTTTCCTTTGAAACTAATAGGTTTCTAATGTTTGATAATGCTTAATATAAGTTTTGTTTTTATGTTTTATTATTATATTTTTGTCAAAATTGTTTTCTTAAGCTAAGAAATCATGCCAGTTTATAAAACATTAAATAGCAATCCTATTTCAAGTATTAAAACTCTTTCGCTAAATGACGCTCAGGCAAATAATTGAGAAAATGCTTTTGGTAAACGACACAGATCCAAGTTGTTGACTAACTTGATTCTGTGTTGTTTAATAACTGCATTAAAAGTGAAAAAAAGAACAAAAACAATAATACTTGATTTTCCAAAATATGTTAGTTATGCAATATTTAAAAGAAAATTAAAACATTAGGTAAAAATTTTTCTATATTATATAGAATTGTGAATTAATTGTACGTTCAACGGAAAAAATAATAAAAATTGAATCTCCAAAATAGTATTATTATTCTTTTCTTAAAAATGATTGGCTGCTAGTTGAATTTTTACTTTCGAGTCAAAACTTCCATGTTTAATTTGAACAAATCACTTTCAATGTATTCGTTCTAAAAGAGAATAATCTTTATAAAAGTTCTTTACAAAAGCACGGAATTGAGCGTTGCAATAATAAGTTTTATGTTATAAACTCTTTTTCAACTAAGGTCTTTTTAGTTTTCTTTAAATAAAAAAACATTTTTTTTTTATTGATTTTTACAGATAAATTTTTATAATTTTCATCAGGTTGTTGTTTTGAAACAACATGATAAAAAATTTAAAAGTTTACTTAGTTTTAGAGTAACTTTAAAAAATAGCCACGTATCAAGTTCACTTTATTGTTTGTTAATAGTGATTTTACAGTCAAAATAAACTGCTTCAAATGCTGATTAGACTTGAAAATAAAATTCTATAAATTTTACATAAACTTTGGTCATCAGAAAAATTATAAACTTCTAATTATTCGATTGTTAAAGATATAGACAATCTAGTAAATAAACCGTAACTTTTATAATTCAGTTGTGATGAGTGTTTAAGAATCTCATTGATCTTTGATCATATTCTTCTTAATAGTAATATTACAATAAAAATTTCCAGGAATATTCTACAAACCAAGTTAACGCTAAAAAAGTTGTTAGATTGAAAAAAATAAGCAAAATTATAAACTTTTAATACATTAGGCTTCATAATATCGAATCTTAGTAAAAGAAGAGCATTATTAACGTGTTAGTTTGATATTTTATAAAGTATTATTACTTTATAAAATATCATATTAACACGTTAATAATGCTCTACCTTTACTAAGATTCGATATTAATATTTTAAAAATAAATTAATCTTAATAATTGAACAGAAATATTTTGGATATCAATCTTGTTATCAACTACAATGATCCAGTAGAATCAGCTGTTAGAGTTACATGGGAGTATTTTCTACCACCATATGTAAATCTTCAATCAGAAAGCACATCAGAAGGTGTTGTTAAAGTTGTTAAAGTTGCTTCAAACAATCTTATTTACAAGGTACAGTTTTAAATCGTAAATTAGTTGTTAAATCTTAAAAATCTGTTCGCGATTAATTTATATTATTAAAATACAATTAAAACCTCATTTGTTTAGATTGTCAATATAAAAAATGTTGGAGTCAAACAAAATATAACTGTCACAGTCAGTAACAATAAATGTTTGTTTGGCGGATCTTATACAATTATTATACCAATGATATTAAATTTTGAAAACGACGAGGGGAGACATTGGAAATCGTTTAAAAAATTAACAAAATATTATGATGAAAGCTGTACAAATAAAAATGCACCAACCATTCCGAACCATGTGCCAGGTAGATTTTCAAGTTTACACTTATTAACATTTAGCCTAGGTTCTGAATAGCAATTCTAAGTTGTATTGTTTAAATATCATTTCAGAATATCATGTTTTTTTTATCTTAGTTTTTGGTGCATACGAGACGGTTTATTTCCAAAACAATTTCTCGTACGAAACCGAGATCCTGTTGAGCTTTAGATACAATTTCCATAACATTATTACTGTCATCATTACTGGATGAAAGGAATAGTCTTTAAGTTGCAGTATTTTGTGTAACTTTAATAATTTTAAGTTTGATGAACTTGTTTTAACTGCAGGTCGCATTTAATGAAAACACTTATCCAATCCATAGTTTGACCAATCCAATCTTGGCCAAGATCAATGCTAAAGGTTATTGCTTGATGATTTTGCAATCTCAATAAGGTTTTAGCATCACGTTCTTTTCCCATTTTGATCATAGCTAGGTTTTGATTGCAGTTTTTGATTCCGAAAATGCGGATTTTCATAACTTTAACTTGTTTAAATATTTCTTCATCACTCACAAAAGAAAATTTTCATTCATTAGATTTTATCAGGATTATTTCTTTCATCACTTTGTCCTTCACATATGCTTCTCAGTTATAAACAATTTTGGGAGCTTCAACCTTTGAAAAACATTCAATCTCCTTTTTGACCAATGGGTTCACAATTTGGTTAAAACTAAGTTTAACAGCTGGCTATTATAGCTATAACTCTAGCTTAGCAACATTTTTGTCAAGTAAGGGATTGTCAATTAGTTACGTCAACAAGTTTTTTGAAATATTTACGTCACACCTCACTCTTATCAATAATTTGTCAAATTTCCAGAGTATAGGCTTCAAATTTTCCGCTATTTAAGCAATGAAAAAAAAAAGTTGTTGACATCAACTTTAATTTACCTCCCTTCTCCCCTTAGTCAACAATAGTCGAAAAAAGTTCAGATCCTCTCCCCATTATTTTTTTTTTGATTTTTTCATATAGGTTTTTCCTGAACACAACTTAAATCAAAAATTGTATACATAAATTTTAAAGATATGATGTAAAGTTTGATATCGCTTTTTATCGGAAAAGTTTAAAAATAAAAGATTTTTTTTTTTCAATTTTTATTAAATTTTAAATCTAATAAAAATTAAAGAATACTTTTAAAAGTTTGAATTGAAATTGTAGTTTTACTATTATTTGGAAAAAATGATTTCCCTAAATGTGGCCACGGTATGTTATTGAGAATTCGGATTGTTTAGACAAAGTTTTTGGTACCTGGTAAATAAGCAACAAATGCTTTGTTTGATATTTATAATCTATTATTGAGAAAAGATCTTAAAAACACTTAGGCAGCATATGATATTTTAATCTAAACATGAATTGAAGAGCCCTACAAGCTTTCTAAGCAGTGGATTGGCACTGGTATATTTATTAGCATTTAATATAACGCGGCTTGCATGTTTTTGTTTTTATAAGATACAAATTAGTCTTAAGGGATAGGTACTTGCCCAGGCAATTATACAATAACTAAGATAGTCATGAATAAATGAAAAGTAAATAAATTTTAAACAGTTTTTATTCAACATATATATGATTTTATACCAAATTTCCGGACTTTTGAAATTTTATTTTCTATTAGATTGATATGCTCTTTCCTACTTATTTGCTCATCGACCAAAACGCCTCAGAATTTAACACAGAATATCTGTTGCAACATGGTTTTTTCTATTGAAATATCCAGGAATTTTAGGGGCAACGTGTCAGATTTAGAAGGTTTAGAGGAGAGTATACTTGATAGTTATAAAACCTTTTATGCATTATTCGCTCCCGAATTTTCGAAAACATGGAAGTATTGAAATAGGTCTACAATTAAATTACTTTGAGATGCCACTATTCTTTAATATTGGAACCACTCTAGCTAGTTTTTAGAGATCAGGAAAAACTAGTAAAAATAATAAGTAAGTAGTAATCAATAATATCAAATGCTTCTTTAACAACCCTACCATCAAGACTTTTTTTTGGTTTTATCATATTAAAAACAAACCGAAGTTTATTAGGCGATACCTCAAGCTCATTCATTACGAAGTCCACTTCTTTTTGATATGATTTTATAAAAATTTTTTCTGGTGGTATTTTGTTCGCTAAGTTTTTACCCACGTTTATAAAAAAGTTGTTATTACTGTCTGCAATATCTTTTTCTCATTAGTTAATGCTCTTTATTCTCAGTATATAAGAAATTCGGAAAAACATTACCACGATTTTTTTTCTTCCTCCTGGTTGGAAATGAGCTAGCGACTAACTAGCAAATAGCTAGCTAGTTGCTACCTATGCGTAAAAAACGTGTTTAAGACGTATAAAATTTTTTAAAACACGTGTTTTAGACGTTTAAAATACGTCTTGTGTAATTAACTATTTTTTCCTATCAGGCTAAAACCTCCTTTATTATACCACAAACCTTTTTGTTATTTCCGATTCTGTTTTGTAATAAATTTGAGATTAAAAGTTTATATATTTTATATTTTATTTTGCTTTGATAAGTTTTTTTTTTTTTTATATACTATTTTTTAAACAGTTTTTGTTTTTTCTTAGGAAATTTTAGTTTAAAAAAAAGTCCTTTCGTAGCTCATAAACTTTGTAGACTTTTAAGCTTGGTTTTAATTTCTTTCATCGAAAAAAATTTTTCTATCTGAATGGTGGTTTATACAAAACAGTTGTTTAAAGAATTTTTTTTATTGCGTTAAGTTAATGCTGTTTTTTTTGTGTGTAACTTTATAAATCGACAATTAATGATTCATAAACTGCATTTTAAATGCTAAGAATCTCTATTTTCTGAAAATGGATTGATTCAAGAATAAAAATGCATATCCCGCCACCAATTCTAATACCTCGAGTTCGGTGGAATTCTTTGTAAACTGGAAATTTAGTTTTTTTCTTTTTAAATTTTTGCACCATGATTCGATTAAGCATATTACTATAAATTCAGTATTTATAAATTTTTGCATTGATTTTAAATTTTCAACGTTTTTACTAATACTGCGTAAGTTTAAAGTTAGTGTTGGAAATGACATTTGTGACGCATTCATGAGGTTAGAAACTTCCTCAATATCAATATAGTTTGAGTTGATAATGAAATCGTCGAAAAATCTTACATCTGGATCTACTACATTTTTAAAAAAAAGCGTGTTTAGTTTATTACAGTTGAAAAAATAAATTTGTCGCGTTTAACTTGTTTGCTATTTTTATTATTAAAGTTTGCAAAATTAACATTAAAAATAATTAGTTTTCTATAAATATCGTTTCCACTTATTGTAAATATTTTTTAAAACAATAAGTTTATTATACCTAAAGTTAAAGTTTTCTGAATATGATTTTTTATATTCACTTCCATAAATAATTTCTTACGAAGGTATGCCGTCTCTTGTCAAAAATCTTCCTTAACTTAGATATTGAAACCTTTAAGATATTTAAATATTAGATATTAAACCTTAGATATTTAAACCTTTATTTTTATTTCTTTTAAAATGCGTGATCTGTCTTTGAATCTCAATAATTTTAAAACAATGGTTTGGGATCGGGCTTTTTTTTTTAATACTATTCGTTGAAATATAATTTTACAAATAATACATTCTGAAACTTTTCTTGAGTTATATCCCAAGTTTCATATGCATTTTCAAGAATTCCAGCTATCCTATAGTAACTATACTATAGTTATTTCACCTTGATCATGTTTCAAAAATTCTGCATCATTTATTTAAAACACTTGCGGTTTCAATTTTTTTAGCAGCTTTTTCTAGTCTTTTGGTTTATTTTATTTCATTATTATTCAAGCGTACATTGAGTATCAAAAATACATTGAGTATCAAGAAAACCAAGCTTACATTGAGTAAGTTATCACTAAGTAAGTCAAATACAACTTACACGAGTTTTAAAAACATTCATTCCAAGACTACTGAAAAGTGTTAAAAATCATCAAAATTGGCGCTTTTTTTTTCTAAACTATTTTGAAAAAATACGGAATAGATTTTTATGAGACATTATATAGGGTGTGGGTGTAACGAACAAAAAACAAAAATAATTTTTCAAACAAAGGTACACTTTCCAAATTAAAAACAAATAGATTATGTAGAGTATAGTCGATAGTGCATTATAAATAGAAGAATAATGCTGAAAAATGGTAAATAAAAAAAAAATACAACAGCTAGTTAAGTTATTATTGATTAATACCCATATTAGTGGACATTCTCTTTAATCGGTCAGAAGAATGCTTAATTACTCTCTCAATAAGTTGGATGGCATTCATTTGGTTCAGTTTTTATTTGACTTTAAAGCAGCTTTTAATAAAAACAATAACACATATTTCAATAAGATTATAAAACAAAATATACTTGAACACATATCATGTTCCATTGCAAAAGAAATTTAAAAAAATACATATATATATTTTTTATTAAAACATCGTTTTTAATATTAAAAATTAATGGAACACATTAACAAACAAATAAGAATACCACTGACAGCGTTACATAGACTTGTCAACTCTTTAAACTTTTTTATCTTCTTTAGACCATTTATTGTGTACTAGCAGTAAGCAACCCGTAATACGGGTTAGTAGTAAATAAATCATTACCAACAACTTGATATTTATTTACTTTCTCTAATAAAATATAAATTTATTTATACAGAAAGCAACCCGTAATACGGGTTAGTAGTAAATAAATCATTACTAACAGTTAAATCTTTATTTACTTTCTCTAATGAAATATAAATTTGTTTTTACATTTTTTTAGTTGAGCTCACTTTTATTTATCTTGGCTTCTTAGTTTAAAAGAAGTCTTACCTTCATTAAAGATAAAGTTAACCATTTCTTTTGCAATGTTCAGACATTGAATGCGCAAATCACAACCATGTAGTAGTTAAAAATGACTTGAATTATATGCACAGAACATCGATGTCAAATTTTCAAATTCCGTAAAATTGTTTAGGTAAATATTGGGAATATATTTTACTCTTAATTTTGCTTTAAGCTGAGTCGTTTCTTTTTTTTTTTAAACTTTTTATTTTACTGAGTGAAAATATGTCACTATCGCACCTAGACTTTTCAATGTTATTAATATACATTTTCAATATTTTTAAAACATCTAAAATACTACACCTAAACTTGTAGGCATAGAAGTTGGATATCCGAAAAAACTATAAGTTGAAAAATATATCGCAATTCCGAAAAGAGCTTAGCCCTGCATACGAATCCTATATTATTATGATAAAGATTGTTATTGAACCAACCTTTTTTTTAATTAGTAATCCAGCAGAAACTTGTTTATAAAAAAACAATAAAGGAATATATGGATTTACTTTAATAGCTAATGTGTATCAACATACTTATTTTAGCATACATCCAATCCATATTTATACTAATTTTATAAAATGTCCGGAATACATTTTGCCTTAACTTGGCGTTAAATTATTAGTTTTATTGCATTGATTTTTGAATAGATCAGGTTATTAATAAAAGCAATTGGATTTTACTCAACATTTTTGAAGCAATTATTCAGCTTTAATAAAATTGATAAAATCATATAAGACAGTTAAAAAATATATTTAAACCTTTGTTCACTTATTGAAAACCCGTAAAAAAGCAAGTATCAAGTTTACATATCTTTAAAAGAAATTTATTTACATGATATATAGTTAAATATGTAACAAAAATATTTTAAAACAGAAGCATATATAAAACACATTTTTCTTCAAAAAACAAAGTTGAAGCCACCATTTGAAGCACCGAGGAGCCAAGCATAGCCTATTGTAAAGAAAACCATATCAAATAAGTTAAAATATTTATTACTAATAGGGACGACAGTTAAACATATTTAAAAAGCTACATGATTCTATATTAGTAGGATTGTTATAGAAAAGTATATTATAAAAGTATATTTAAAAAATATATTTAAAAAAAAGTGTATTAAATAGAAAACAGGTTTTTAAAAACTACCTAATTTTGTAAGCATTTTGCCAATGGTGTTCAATTGAAACCAATATCTTTATTGGAAAGCCGACATGTTTAACTAATCTCATTCAAAGAATACAATTATTAACACTTAAAGATAAAGAAAAAAAAAATGAATGAGATATAAACAATCGTACTATAGTATTATATAGATAAGTAGATAAATATGAAAAAAAAAAACAACAACTGGAAAACAGTATACCTGCTATTGGTAACCTATTGTGATACTGCAGCAGTTGCTGTAGGGATGCAGATGTTCTTTTTGGTGTTGTTCAAAAACGTAATTTTTATGTTGGCTTTTAGTAAACTTTAGTTTAATTTAAAAGACATAAAAACGGATTTAAAATACTCATAATAAAAAAAGCAAAACATAAAATACTTCAAGGAGCCAAACTATAAACATAAAAGATGAAGAATCGAATCGAGATAAATAAATTGCATTTATATAGCTAAATATACTGCCTTGGGATTTGGTAAATTTTAAAAGCAGTGTGTTTAATAAATGAAACATACCAAATAATTGTTTTTAACAAAAAAATACAGCATCATTATATTATGATAATTGGATAATAAATTAATTCAACTTTTGACTTTAGATTTTAGGAAGGGATATTTAAGAGGGCTTTAAGTTTGAAGTCAGGTTTAATTGGTGAGAAAACAATTAAAAATTTCATTAAAAAAGATCAAAACAATTCAAATATACAATATAATATATATTTAAAAAAAAATTACAAAATTAAAATTAACTACAAAAAAAAAAAAAAAACACCGAAAAAAAAGCAGCAACCAAAAAGTCATAAATATCTCTACTGATAGAAGACATTTAGAACCTTTTGGTTGCTGTTTTTTCTTCGGTGTCTCCCAACATCCCGGTATGGATGAGCCCTCCATTTAAAGGAGGGCTTATCCGTTCCGCCATTATCTTTCCATTTGTTGAAGGAAAGAAAGGACCCGGGTGTTGGGAGCGGTAACTTTTATATTCTTCGAATGATAAGGAATCTAAAGTTACAAATAGAAAAGTATAATAAAAATTATACATTTGCAATTATTTAAAAAGAAATTAGTATAACCTCTCCATTTTCATTTGAAACAGAGATGCTAAAAAAAAAAAGAGAGCAAATTAAAAAGGGTTAAACATGCAACATTTTGTATTTTAATAAATATATAGGGCAATAATGCAACCAGTTCAAAAGTGTCATATTTATTAATTAGTTTTTCCACCTATTGCACATATTTCTCCATACAAAGATTATAAAATATAAAACACAGCCCTACCAGCTTTACTTCAACCAGACACTTAAGACAAATATATACTTAAATAAATATAAAATAATCGATAAAATAATGTTAACATATAAATATATACTTATCTAAATAATTGTTTTACCCATCCCCCTCATTTGATCCATAAAGTTGTCTAAGGTAAGAAAAAAATAACTAAAGCTAAAAACAAAACTATAAACTAAACCAAAACTATAAACTAAAGTAAACTTTAAATCTTCTAAATATTAATGCTTTATTTATTAAACTAAACTAATCATAATTTATACTTAGTTTTTGTTCCAACTCCCCTAAAAGAAAGTATAAAATAAAGCTAAAGAACTTGATTTTTTAAAATTCCAGTGGCAGTACAAATAATCAAATTCCTATTAACAAATATCTATTAGCAAAAACACTTACTTATTTCCTTCTTCACTTCTGTATCTAAACAATAAAAGCACTTTAATGTTTAGACGTTAAAATATCGATAAAATACATATTAAATGCCACATTCAACTAATAAATGTAATTAATACCATTATTAGATCTCTCTTGATTAACTAAAGAATTTAAATTTTAAATAAACTCTAACTAAATTTTAACAAACAAACAACCGAAATAAATCTTCACTTTAATAGAACGTTGTTAAGTTGATTAAATAAATCAAACAATTTAATCTACTCTAATAATCTACTACCTTATTAATAAACTTTAACTATTTTTCTACGACTCAGTGTAACTATAATATAGATATTTTTAAAGTAAAAAAGAATTTAATATTATAATATATGTGATTTTAAAAACCAGAAATTTTAAATCTACCTCGAAGAAAACAGATATATATTAAAAAGAATTTTAATTTTTTTTAAAAAATTTAAAAATGCTTTGTAACTTACTTGTTTCAATATTATTACCAAAGTCTAAATAGAAAAACAAAAAAACATTCAAGTCGACTCATTCTTTTATCTTATAATATATATGATTTTAAAAACCTGAAACTTTAAATCTACCTCAAAGAAAACAGATTTATATTGAAAAGTATTTTTATTTATTTTTTAAAATTTAAAAATGCTTTTTAACTTACTTGCTTCAATATTGTCATCATCTAAATTAACAAACATATAAATGCAATTTATAACATTTGTTTATAACAAAATGAAACAAAACTTACTTCTTAGTAATTCAGCAACTAAAAATAAACATATATTTAAGAACTAACAACATAACATTATACATCTGTAATATAATACACATTTAAATAAATACAAACTTCATCTTCAACCTGATTCATTCTATTGATTCGATTCGATATAATATATATATATATATATATATATATATATATATATATATATATATATATATATATATATATATTATATATATATAAATATATATATATATATATATATATATATATATATATATATATATATATATATATATATATTATATATATATAATATATATAATATATATATATATATATTTATATATATATATATATACATATATATATTTATATATATATATATATATATATATATATATATATATATATATATATATATATATATATATATATATATATATATATATATATATATATATATATATATATATATATATATATATATATATATATATATATATATATATATATAGAACTATTTATTAGCGAAAACATATGAAAAACAAAACTTTTTTATAATATATATAGTATATTTGATAAATAAACCTCTACAATTTTTTTGGTTCAACAACTTGATTATGATTAATAACAACTCTGTAAATATAAATTTTCCAATGATCTAAATCCTTATAAATTAGATATTTTATTTTATATCTTAATTTTAAATTAAATAAATTATATGTATCTTAACTAAAAATTAAATCTTTATAAATTAGATATAAATCGAAAATAAACATATAATTACACAATTATATCCTAAACCAAAATTCAATCATGCAAGGCAAATTATTAAACTTTTTAAAAAGAAAAAAAACATATTTTTTTTCAAAGAGCCAAAGTATTTACAATACTATAAATAAATTTTATTTATAACAAAATGTTGTCATGGGGTTTATATATATATATATATATATATATATATATATATATATATATATATATATATATATATATATATATATATATATATATATATATATATATATATATATATATATATATATATATATATATATATATATATATATATATATATATAACAAACATATAATTACACAATTATATCCTAAACCAAAATTCAATCATGCAAGGCAAATTATTAAACTTTTTGAAAAGAAAAAAAACATATTTTTTTTCAAAGAGTTAAAGTATTAACAATACTATAAATAAATTCTATTTATAACAAAATGTTGTCATGGCTTTTATCCCAATTATTAAAAGCATTTGAAAGCATGAAACTACCCATAAATATCTTTTAATGGTAGACACCATCTAAGAATTGTAGTAATATATATTTTCAAAATTCACATGTATAACACGAAGCTTTAAATTTAAAAGTACAGTTTAAAAAAGATTGCAATAAACTAATTACTTATAAAATTTTAAAAAGATTTTATAAATACTCAATGTCTACTTAGACATTTTGAAAAGATTACGATTTTGAAAACTTGAAACTTTAAATTTAAATTTTAAAAAACTGAAACTTTAATTCTTTCTCAAAGAAAACAGATATATATTGAAAAGTATATTTATTTCTTTTTAAAAATTTAAAAATGCTTTTAAACTTATTCCCTCCAATATAATTATATAATATATATAATATATATGATAAATAAACCTCCACAATTTCCTTGGTTTAACAACTCGATTATGATTAATAACAACTCTGTAAACATGAATTTTTTAATAACCTAAATAAATTACAGATAGACAAAAATAAATAACACAATTAAATCCTAAGCCAAAATTCATTCATGCAAGACAAATTGTTTTGTATTTATTGAAGAGCCAGAAACATATTTTTTATCAAAGAGCAAAAGTATTAACAATATTAAAGATAAATTTTATTTATATCAAAATTTTCAATAAAAATTAAATTAAGATAAATTTATAACAAAATGTAGTCATGGCTTTTATCCCAATAACCAAAACTATGTGAAAGCATGAAACTACCCATAAATATAGTTTAACGCTAGACACAATCTAAGAATTAAAGTAATCTATAACACGAAGCTTTAAATTTAAGGTTACAATTTAAAAAAGATTACAATAAATTAATTACTTTTAAATTTAAAAAAAATTTAAGATTACCTAATAATTTTAAGCTACCAAACATTATTTACTTAATATCAACTTGGACATTTTCAATTCGTACCATGAAAGGTTGAAAGGAAATCTTTAAGAAAGCACGCGGTAAAGAAAAGTCTAGAAACTACTTAAAAAGTGTATTTTACAGATACAGAACCGTACCGTAACTATAAAACAATACGCGTTACTATGCGCACTAATAATAACAATAATAATAATAATAATAATAATAATAATAATAACAATAATAATAATAATAATAATAATAATATTCATTTGGCTATTCATTATAGAGATTCTGACAAAATAGTGTCTGTTGGCAGTCTACATAAATAAAAAAGATGATAAATGCCGTACTGTAAAATATAAAAATTGAAATTCAAACTATTTTTTTAATTTAAAAACATTTTTAATTGTATCACCTGGATTTTTACTGCCAAGTATTGATAACTGTTTTACCTAAAAAGAAACAATACAATAAACATTAAAAACTTTCATTATATATAATATACAAGGCATTATCTATTGGTTACGCAATAAAAACTTCATTTTTTTAAAAAAGGAAAAAAAAAAATTTGACTTGAGGCTATGCAAGGGAAAACTTATAATTTTTGTTTGTTTTGTTTATTGGTGAAATTTAGGGTTGTGTGAATTATGAAAGATCCTAAAACTGTAAAGAATAAATTCATGCATTCAAAAGTAATGTATTGAGTATCTCAATTTGCTATTTTTCAAAATGTTAAGTTCATCTGAACTTTAACTTTATTTAAATCTTTCTTCTGGATCGTTAGAGAACTGTGCAGCGTTATCTACAAACATGTTTTTTTATTTTAACAAGTTGGAACGTAGCTTTTCTCTAAAACTCTAAAAAGTAAAATATATAAGTGAACCCAAATAAATAGTAATTAAAGTAGTAAATAGTAAAAGTACTTTCTATATATGATTTGAAATAGGTGGATTTAAACAAAATAATTCAAAAAATTTTTAATTTCATGCTTAACCTTAAAATGCTCAACTTAAAAAACAAGATATAAACAACTAAATTTTAAGATTATTATAAGGTTTTTGTCATACACTAATAACTGTTAAGAATCGCTACCTACGACAAAGTTCACTTTGTCGTAGGTAGCGATTCTTTACAGCTTTCTTTTAACTCTATAGAGTTAAAAGAAATTATACATGAATATTTATAATACCAGTCTTTCATAGGTAGACGTGCAAATAAATGTTTAAAGATATACATTTATCATAAAAAAGACATAACTATAAAAGTAAAAAAAAAAAAACAACAGTTTTTAATACTTATAATAAAAATTTTATAGTTGTGTTTTGTTACATCATTAAAAAGCGTTTTGATAATATAAAAGCATTTAAGATCAAACTTATTTATTTGTAACGGCTTTCTAAAACATTTGTCTTCTTTTTTCAACAAAATTTTGTTTATCTAATCAAATATATTAACTTTATTTATTCTTATAATAAAATTCATTAAAGACTTTTGATATCGTAGAATGTCGTCGTTTATAAAAACAAAATAATTTTTTAATAACGTTTATTATAAATAATGCACACTTAAACAATTTATATATTTATTTATTTAATAACTGTGCACATGTACAATGGCAATGTACGAAGTCTAGTTGATCTAGGTTATAACAGCCAATTTATGTTAAAAATAAGTCCAACTTTGATTTAAATTGTTTAAGTGTTTTAGAATACACAATGTTTTGATCTAAGTTATTTCAGCTGATAATAACAGGGTTCGTTAAGAAATAGTACCTCTTTGGATTTTTTGTTAATTGTCCAAAAAACTTCATATTGTGACCTCACGTATTTAAAGCAATTAAATCTGGTTGGTATTCCAATGTTAAATTATCTATTTTTTTTACTATTTTGTAAAGTTGGATTAGGTCATTTCGTTCGCGTCTTTTTTCAAGAGTCGTTAATTTAAAGTTGGTTAGTCTACTTTCATAGTTTTTTTCCTTGAAGACATTTTATTTTTGATGCATTACGTTGTATAGATTCATTTTTTTTTATCTTATTCTAAGTAATGATACCACACTGAATTTGCGTAGTCTAGATACGGTCTTACAAGAGAGGTGTATAATAATTTAGATGCGTTTATGTCTAGGTTTTTAAATGAATGTATTATTATTCCTAACATTTTATTAGCTTTACCAGACACATAATTAACTTGACTAGAAAACATTTTAAGTTATTTGAAATCATAACTCCTAAATCTTTTTTTTAATTTTGCTTTCTAGTAGCTCAACTCTATTTAACACTGAATCATACGTTGTATATATATGCTTAGTATTTTCGCTACCTATATGCATGCGTTTACATTTGCTGACATAAAATTTTAATAACCATAATTGTGATCATGTCATTAATTTATTTAGATCTGTTTGAGTATTTTCTATATCAGAAGATGATCTAATTATGTTAATTAGTTTAATATCATCAGCATACATTTTGCAGTTTATTGAGAACTCATTCGGTAAGTCGTTTATATAAACAAAAAACATAAACGGACCCAAGAGAGACTCTTTCGGTACTCTATGTGTAACTGGAGACCAGTTTAAAAATTCGCCGTTGCAGACAACACATTGCACTCTGTTAAATACAAAATTTTTGCACCATATAACTGTTTTAAAGTTAAAACCATAACTTTTTAGTTAAAGACACAATCTGTTGTGAGGCACGGAATTGAAAGCTTTTTCATATTCTGGAAAATAATATCTAGTGGTAAATTATCTTCCATTGCTTGAGTTATTAGATCCATAGATTCTATAAGGTTTCTACAACAGTTTTTTTTAGAATTCAAGATGCCAGTCATAGCTATTTAACATACCGGAAAAGCTATTATAACTGCCGTGTTTGTACAAGGTAATTTTTTTTTACTGTTTCCGTTTTTTTTTTTAAATCATTTCTAAAGCTATATAAAAACTTTAGGATCTGATGACCATAACTAAGTGCACCCAATTTATCAAAATGGTTCAAATCAATTATTTTTTTGTTTGATTCAGGTAATACTAAGTCAAGAACATAAGTGGATTTAAATTCATTAATTTGAAAAGTTGATTTAATTACGTTGTGTGTTATAAAACAATCATTTAAACATTTTAATCACTCTTTAGCAGAAATATCTGAATTAATAATAAGTTCGCCGATGTTTTCTTTATTTCATTTAAAAGAAAAATAATTAAATTCTCCACATATAGTCCGGAATACTTACTTTTTATCAATAGATTGTAACTTCGTTTACTTGAATTTATTATTTTTAAATTAAGTTCATATTAAATTGTGCCAGGTCTATAAATACATTCGCAAAGTATCTTTTTATTGCCAATATGCAATGATGTCCAAACTTTCTCTAAGTCGTCATCATTTAACATTTTATTAGAAACTGTAACAGATTTAATATTTACTTTGACATATAGGCATACGCCCCCTCCTCGTTTACCTATTCGATCTTTGCGAAAATATTATAACCGGGAACATTACTTAATTGAAAATTTATTAAACCATGTTCCAATGATTAAAAGTATCTGTGGGTGAGATGTGACTATTTCACAAATAACTTCATTATATTTGTAATTTAGTGATGTAGCATTTGTATACCAACATGATAAGAAATTTTTTGTTACGTCGTTGTTATTAATTGTTGGTATTTTTGTATTTTCAAATAATACGTTTATTGACTCAATTGATTTTGACTCGTAAGTTATTTTTTTAAATACTTTTTCGATGGTTTATTTGTTCCTGTCCGTTGATTTTTGATTATCAGTTTTGTTAATCTTATAGTTTTTTGATTTGTTAATCTTTTAGTTTTGTTCTAAATGATAGACTGCCTGCCTAAACCAAACTCTCAGTCGATGTAGCAGCACACCCTTGCGTTGATTCAGACTATTTGTCAGTCGATATAGCTGTACTCCGTTGCAAGTCAGGCTATAAGACAGTCGATGTAGCAACACTCCCCTGTGGCAGCAGGCTATAAGATGGTCGATGAAGCAACTCTCCGCGCATGTTTTAAAAATATATTTTAACAAAACAACAACAAAAACACTATTAGTTAGAAAACACATTCTATTCATTTATATTGCGGTTTTTTTAAAAATCATGTACTTTCTCATTAATTTAATTATTTTGACATTTTGGCGACAATAAAATGCAGCTTTAAGAGACAAGGTAAAAAAATTATATTCGGAAGAGACTTTTTTTTTTATCATAAAAGTCTCCTTCGACTATACTATAAGGATATATATATATATATATATATATATATATATATATATATATATATATATATATATACATATATATATATATATATATATATATATATATATATATATATATATATATATATATATATATATATATATATATATATATATATATATATATATATATATATATATATATATAAAATACAGACACACAAAGTATCATTACTACTCAATATAATACAATGTGAAATGTCTCGTTGCAATTTTGATATCATTTGTTAAAATTCTACACTGGCAACAACTACACTAGCAACTGATTTACACTTAATAAAAAAACTTAGTTTTTTTAAATTAAAAGTTGTATACATTATAGATTATAGAATATAGATTGCAGAAAATCGAATTATATCTTTAAACAATAGATAACCAACCAAAATTTCTAATATCAAAATAATTAACTAAAATAAGCAGACGTTTTTAATTAACCGATATAGCGCATAATTTTTTATGCGCTAAGTTTATTTTTAACGTCTAAAGAAAGTTTTAAGGGCGTTAAAAGGAGGTATCAATATGAAAGTCCTGATAACGTCTGAATGAAGACTTCACACGGACGTCCTACTAAAGACGTCTTTAGCGGACGTCTCTATATAGTCCTAATTTGGTCTGAGACGTCGCGACGTAATTAAGACTGCTGTAAGACGTCTGGTTGACGTCTGCGCCAACTTAAAAGAGGCATTTACGACGCAGTACTTTAATGTTTACTTTCGCTAGTATTAAAATTACTTTTTAACTTTGTAACGAGTTACTTTCTGAAAAAAGTAAAAAGTTTTTCATTTCATAGTTGTTTTGATAACGTTTAAGTAATGTTTTGAACTCTTATTTATAGGAATCAGAATTAGTGTTATTATAACTTATTATACTATGTTAAGCTGTATGAAGTTTTTTTATATCTTTATACCAATATTATTAACTTTACCGCCACGCGGACAGTATTGTAAGGGTCCTTTAAGGGACCCTTACGACACTGTCCTCGAGGATTTTAAGGGTCTATTAAGGGCTAGACCTTAAGCGACTAAAAAATAAAAACCACGCGTTATTACTCAAAAAAATGAGTAGTAAAGCGTGGTTGTTTTTTTAAATCTTTTTATTTTATATAAAATATAACATATATTTTTTTAATATTTTTATTATAACAATTCGTGTTTAAAAAAATGTTATATATAAATATTTACATAGTAAAACTATTCAAAATACAAGATATTACTATTTATTTAAAGATGTTTTTCGCCTCTTTTATCGAGGAGCGCCATATTCTTCGTTGTTCTCTTTACATCTCAAATTGAAATTTTGTCGATATATTTTTGTTAAGGATAATTTTATCAGGTAAATTATTTGGTTTTGTATGGTTTTTACCTTTTATTTCCTTCAATATGATCCAGGTTTTTTTAATATTACTTTCGGTTTTTTGCTGTTGTTTTGAATAATATTTTTTTTTTGAATTCTTTCTAATTTTTTTAACTAGATTCTTGCGTTTTTGTAGGTGTTAAGTTAGTTTCGTTTCTGCTTTTTAAATACTTGATATAGAGTTTGTGCTTTGTTTTTGATGATTTTCTAATCCCGTTAGTTATCCATAAACAGTTTAAATATATAAGTTTTTTTTTATTTAAATATTTATTGTGGTGACCTAGAAAAAATTTTATAAATAATTTGTATAAAGAGTTTGTATGTCCAAGGTTACATTTTTGTTACACTCAATCCCAGTTTACTAAAGAAAGCGAGTCTTTAAAATTTAAATAGAGACCTGATTGATTTTTCTTTTATAAATTTTAACTTTAGGATTGTTATAGTTTCTTAAATCTCAAGAAAATGAAAAATGAATAAGAAAATGATCTCATATATCGGTTTTGATAATTCCTGCTTTTAAAGAGGTTTCTAGAAATGCATTTGTGAATATATTGTCTATAACAGAAACATACTTTGGGTTTACCCGGCTAGGTTTGTTAATGATTGGAAGGATACACAATTGAAACACATTATCAAAAAAGAGTTTAGTAATTGCATTTTCTTTGTAGTTAAGAATGGTAATATTTAAATCCCATAAAAAGAAAATATTTTTTAACTTGTCATTCATTTTGAGCAAGATTTCATATAAAAAATTTTAAAATTTAATTATATCCCCTTCTGAAACTCTATTGCAAGTGGAAATTATAGTATTTTTTGATTTATTACCTGTTATCTCAATAGTAAAGACTGCTTTCAGTATTAGAAATGGAGAGGTATTGTCTTATTTTAAACGCTTGATCGTTTTGGATAAGCGTTGAGATCCCTCCTCCCCTTTTCATTGTTTTTCTTTCAAAAGATATTACTTTATAATTTGGAACTTGAAAACTTGAGTTTGTTTTAAATGATTTATCAGAACACCACGTTTTGGTTATGCAAATCATACTGAATGAGTAATTGCAATCTATTAGAATGTGTTTTAGTTTATCAAAGTTTTTATTTATGCTTCTTATATTTATGTGTATTCCAGTAAAATTGTTTTTTAATGCTTCAAGCTTAATTTTAAAAGTTTCTGTTTCAAAATATTTCAAATCAAAGTTATTACTGTAAAAAAATTGTGATTAAGAGTCGTAAAAATCATATAGTAAAATATAATTGCCAGTTTCAAAGGCGTAGAAACGCAGCGTGTCAAAATCTTTTGTTTTGTTTTTGTTTTCGTTTGTGATTGTGTAAAGTGCGGTAAGTTAAAACGCGCAATGATAATAAAAAATGTATAGAACTATTTCACAAATCTCGATAAAATTAAAATTATTTACCAAAATCTCTGACAAATATTTTATCAAATTTGATAGTAGCAAATTTACCTTCCTTTCGAAATCCTTTACAATCCTCCGATAGCCTTTTTCTTATTTTCATCATTTTTTTAGAGTAGTCTTAATTACTGAAAATTCGGGTTCCTTTGAATTTTTTTGATAGTATTAAGTTTTTATTTTTATTTTGAAAGTCTAATAGTTTAATAATTATAGTTCTTGGATATTTTTTTCATTTATTTACCCAATGAATAAATATAAGTAAATTGCTAAGAACTATAGATTAATAACTTTCGTTACTTCATTTTATTGTTTCAAACAATGATTGTAAGTCAAATGGGTTACTCACAAGATTGCTACTTCAAACTTAATATCAATATATTTTTTAAATTCAAATTATTCAAAGTAGCTCTAGGTTTTAGTCACTTTTAGGAAGATTTTCAAGGTGATCAAAAAACTTTTGCCATGTGTTCCAGGCCTGTTGATCTTTTTTTGTATGTCATGCGACAGCAACTGTTATTAAGTACTCTTGAAAAATGGTCAGAAACATCCAACCCTCTTTCAAACATAATCCATGACAGCTAAAAAAGTTTATGACTACTTGCATATTCAGAAAACAATAAAAACATAACATATTGTTTGTATATATATATATATATATATATATATATATATATATATATATATATATATATATATATATATATATATATATATATATATATATATATATATATTTCAAGATATTACTTTTGCATGAAAAAGATATATTTTGCGGCATACATTTGACTGATTATCTGGCTGTGGAACGCTTGAAACCTTTTAGAAAATAAAATGAGTTTAACATAATCAAACTTAATATGTGAAATATATAGAAGTATATTATAATTTTTAAAAAACTGCGGTTGCCGAAATACAGGCTGGTAAATGCAAACAAGAAATCGTTAAAATCTATATATCAATAACACAAAATAGAATAACTCTTAAATTATCATAGACAGCAAATTTTGAATGAGTTAAGTTCTGATACAATAAAACTAGAATAAAGCACTATCAAATATAATTATTTTACTTTTAAGATTTAGAATAAGAAAACAAAGCATACATTAATTTGATAACTAGTCGTTATTGAAAAACAATACTAAAACAATAAAAAGCTGTCTCTAAACCTTATCATTTAAAATTTTTTAGCAGAATTATTTATTTATAAAATTATATTACATAAACTTAAATATGTTGGGATATGTGTTTCTTTTTTACTGTAAAAATGTAGAAAAGCTTAATGCATTATTTGAAAACTTAAATAATATTGCCATTTTTAATTTCTAACGGTGACAGGGGCTTTAAAGCTGAAATAACAGCAATATCCTAAGTATGTTGAGCCTAAAGTATCGTAATATTTTATGGATAATAAAATTACTGAACAAACTGTCTAAACAGTTGCAATAAATAAAACATTACTAGTGACTTAAAACAAAAAAAACGGTATCAAAATTTGAGTCTTCAGAAGCTGTGCGAAGCAAATGAATTAATAAAAAAAAATTGGATTATAAGTTCTTTAAAAAATATAAAACAATAGAAAACTTAACATAAAAAGATATTAACGATATGTTTTTAAACATGTACATAAAAAGTGCAGTTTGCACTTTTTATGTACATAAACCGGAAGCAGTCGTTTTATAAATAAGCCATGGACTGGGTTGAAATAAGTTTGTATTAAATTTATTGTTTTTAACATCTAACAACATTGGCACAGTTAAAAAATACTTGTGTAAATGAAATTGTTGAGTTTTTAGCGGTTGTAGGGGCTTTACAGCAAATTTAACAGTAGTGTCCTTGTTACGTTGTGCCTAAAATATTAATGTTTTTTTCGATAAAAAATTACTAAACAAACTATCTAAACTGTTACAACAAATAAAACATTACCATTGACTCAGAACAAAAATCTGTTTTAAAATTTAAGTCTTCAGAAGCTGGATGAAGTGGATGGATTAATTGGATAATAATTTCTTTAAAAAAAAATTTCTTTAAAAAATAATTTCTTAAGTAGATTTCTTAGAATAATAATTTCTTTAAAAAAAATCATGAAAAACTAAATTAACAGAAGATATAAACATATCTATAAACATAGTATTTTATTTTATATTTAAACAAACTGGAGGCAGTCGTTGTCTATTTAAGCCGGGGACCGGGTTGAAATAAGTTGGTATAAAATTTATTGATTGTTTTTTCAATTTCATTTCATAAACAAACAAATTTCATAAAGTTTCTTTCAGGGCATCATAACTTGTTGCACATTGCAAAAGTAAAACCTAATCATATGTATATGAATTCACAAAATATAGCTTTGTATTGTAAATTTTAAACAATACTATCAAATTATGGTGGTTTAAAATTACCTTTACCATATTATTGTTGTTCATCATTATTAATTCAACTCTTTTAGAACTTTTGATTTTTTTAAATTCTTTAGGATTCCATCCAACAACATCATCAGAATGAATATTTGATATTGATTTATCAGATAAACAATAAATTAAAACATACTTTTTACTAGTGTGCTGCGTCAGATGTTTAAATTATTACTTAATTATGTAAAATTAGTAATAGTTCAAAATTATTACCAACTAACTTTGATGACACAGTAAAAAAGATAAATGTTGACAGAAAAAGAAGCTTAAGATATGCCTTTTTTATCCTAAAATGCTTAAAATATTTACTGTATACTGTACAATATTTACTGTAAGTATTACTGTAACAGTATATTAAATATATCTAATTTTAGTGCAGATTATAAAAACAATACTGGTTCTTTAACATACTTTATTAAACAAAATTGAAATTATTAAGGTATCAATATTTAAATATTTACAAAATAATTGACAAATTACACAGTTTTTGAGATTCAACCCTTAAATATATCATTTGCAAGTGGTATAATAGTTATTCATTGCCATATTTAAAACAAACACATTTATTTACGATCTTTACATTAATTACAATGATATTAGACAGAGTATAGATACCTAATTAATTTAACTGGAAGGGTGAACATTCACCATTCTACGATTGAAAAATTACATATTTTTTATTAAACTATTTTTTTTCATTAAATTAAAACTTTTTGACAATTGCAACGCCTTCATTATAAAAAAAACTATTCTTATAAAAACAACGTACTTACAAAAATTATTACGTAAAATGTTTTTCTTCAGAGTTTTAAAATTCCGTAAAGTTCGAATCAACTAAAAGCTAGCCCTAATTTTGCCCTTACTGATCTCTTATTAGGGTTTTCTATAAACAAACTTTAGTGTTTAAAATTGATTAATAAAAACTTAGCTATTATAAATGTAAATTGATATAAAAAAAAGTCAAAACAAATTTACCCTTAATATACCCTTATCCCTTAAGCAACCCTTGAGGGTCCCTTATGTCATTTTAAGGCAGGTATCAACGAGTTTTAGAAATTTATTTAGATTTTCCAAATTATTTTATTTAGATTGTCCAGAGGGAATTGATATTGTAACAATCATTACAAGCAAACTTAAATTCCACTTTTTAACTAAAAAGTTCTTTCAACATACCGCACTTTTTTAACGATCGGGAGATATTAGAGAAACAGTTGCTGCCATACGACAAATTGAAATGCATAGCACCCTGGCGA
The DNA here is from genome assembly GCF_022113875.1 of Hydra vulgaris. Lineage (NCBI taxonomy): Eukaryota > Metazoa > Cnidaria > Hydrozoa > Anthoathecata > Hydridae > Hydra > Hydra vulgaris. The sequence continues at coordinate 38,464,193 of NC_061156.1, forward strand.
GCCTTTAATCTATGCCAACTTGAACATTTTCAGCCTTCCAAAACGCTATAATTGATGCGCAAAATATACATCAGCCTCTACATACAATTAAAGTATAATTTAAAAGTCACCTATAAAAGTAATTTAAATTAAAATTAAATTAAATTCAAGGTGACTAGTGATAGTCAAAACATGTTTTGTGTAAAAATTAATAAAATGGTTTTATAATTTAAAAAGTTTGTCTTATTTCTTAAAATAATTACATTTTTATTTAATTAATATATATATATATATATATATATATATATATATATATATATATATATATATATATATATATATATATATATATATATATATATATATATATATATATATATATATATATATATGTATATATATATATATATATATATATATATATATATATATATATATATATATATATATATATATATATATATATATATATATATATATATATATGTATATATATATATATATATATATATATATATATATATATACATATATATATATATATATATATATATATATATATATATATATATATATATATATATATTTACATATATATATATATATATATGTGTTTGAATTTTCATTACTAGAGTATTATGGTAGAGGTATTTACTGGAACGATGATAATTTTGAATTGTATCTATGTATAAACCAATATGTCACAACGTATGCATTTTTTTTTCTTTATATAATATTTAGATTTCATATTAACTCACTTTAAAGTTATATATTAGTTTTGCTTAATTAAAATGAAACTTAAAAGTGCATAGTATCATTTTACAAACTTATATTAAAAGACAAAAATAGAAGTTTTAAATTACAATGCAACAAATCTCAGTTTGTTTGTCATTGTAATGGGGATAACCGAATTTCCTGCTTATGCCGTTGTTGGCGCCATATCCCATCACTTGCAAATTTAAAATTAGACTTTTTTATATTGGTAAATAAATAAAAATCTTTACAACTTCTTTAAATTTAAAATTCCAATATTTAAATTTATAAATACAAAACAAAAATAAGCCAATAGAGTTATATACTTTCATGGCATCCTCATTCTTGATGAAGTATGACAAGTATAACCTCAATAATTGTTTTGAAAATATTGTTAAAAAATATTTACTTGAAGTAAGAGACAAAAACATGTTATTGATTATGAGGTTGTTTTTTTTTAAAAAAAATCTTTTTTTCAAGATTTATTTCTTCTACTTGCTACTGTCGCTCTTAAATTTTATTTGAATTTTATTGATGAAAATTGTAAAACAAGAACATTGTGAAATGTTAATAAATGACAAAAATAAAATAATTATGGCAATGGTTTTAGCAATAATAATGTTAATATAATATTAATGATACATTTTTTCTCCTTCAACAAAATTAAATTTTTCTTCACAGCTATTCATTATTGATTTTAAATTTTTAACAATTAAATTAAATTGAATCTGTTTTGTTAATGTTTTCAAACTCATCAAGTAAACGATTTATATAACATCAAAGTATAATAATCCAGTGATATCTCGCTTTCAAGATCGCGATATTTAACACTGGTATTCCTTTAAAAATTAATGAAGGATGCATTGGAACAAAACTGCTAAATTTGATTTTTTTAAATTTGGTGTCTTTAGGCCAGTTCTGAGCACAAATTCGCTTATAATTTGTAATCTAGGAGTTTGCATTCGGCAGTTTTTAATCCATAATCTTAAATTTAAAGTGGAATCTACCCAGCGGGCACGGAAACGTCCATATGACGTCGAAAGGACGTCTTTTTAGGACGTCCGGAACTGGTTCTAAACAGCAACGCCAGATGACGTCTTTTTTAGACGTAATTAGGACGTCTTTTTAGGACGGAATAAAGACGTGTTTTTAGACGTCTAAAATACGTGAATTTAGGACGTTCAGAACTAGTGCTAAATGGAAACGCCAAATGACGTCTTTA
>NC_061156.1:38471146-38496146 GCF_022113875.1 Hydra vulgaris
AAATTGTCAGAACTTGGTTCTTGATATAGCAATACTATACTAATAGTATATCAAGTATATATATACATAGTATAGCATATATTCAGTTTCAAACCGTTTCTTCCATTATCTGTAAGAATTTCATTACCTGTATCAATATTACGACAATTTTCAAGTAATTGATAACAAAAATAAAAATTAGCTAGTACGTGTCTTTTTGTCGTTGTAAAAAGACTTCTTTTATATTCGAAACAAAAATGCGTTACTTAAAAGTTTTAGGAAGTTTTAGCGCTGGCGTTATTTAACTGATTTTTTATTTTATTTAATAAAGCATTCTGGATATTTTTTGGACGAAAAAATTATTAGACGCGAAAAAGACGTTCAAAAGACGTTTAGATTTTTAATGGGACGGACGGACGCGATTTGAACGTCCTAAGGACGTCTTTTTTACGTCCCGTGCCCACTGGGTATACATTTTAATTTAATTATTATCTTTTTCTTATTATTATCTGTAATTCCAAGAGCAACTTTAAACCCAACATTTATTATGCATTTTATGAGATAAAGTACTTTTAAATAAAATCAAACAGCTCAAAACCAACAATGTTAAGAAAACTTTTTATTTAGAAAATAATTGAAGTAATAATATGTTTCTTTTATGTTTGTTCTTGTTTTAGAGAATTGCTTTGAGCACAATAGTTTTTTTAAATTGGTAAAATCAGAAGTTTATGTTAGTTGCTTATTTGGATTGCCAGTTTTTATTGAAGTAGACAGAGAACTATATTTATTATTATGAAAATAAAATAGCTGTATTCTGTATACTTTAAAAACTAATAAATTCAATGTTTAATAGGTTTAGTTTGTTGCTATAAAGACAAAAATTTAAAAACTAAATTTGATTAAAAAAGATTTTCAATTGATTTTAGAATAATTACGGTTGACAAAAATGTAAAAAAAAAAAAAATATATCTAGGTTTTAGTATAAATGCAAAATAAAAATTCGAATAATAACTCTTTTTTTTCTTTTCTTTTTTTTTTTTTTATTTAGTTTGCAAAATCCAGCTTGCTTTATTACTCAAGATAATGGTGCGTCATGGAATGGTAAATAGATTTTGATTTATATATACCTTTTTTATTCACTCTTATTTTATTTTTTCACTACTTTATCTAAATCTCTATTACTCTATCACTGTTTGTTTTTTTAATTAAATGACAACTGATAAAGTTTTAAATTATTGTTTTTTACTGCATTCCAGTCCTTTCAAAAATATTTTCTAAATATAATTATATACAGATACAAAAGATACAAACATATACTATGTATACATATAATTGCAAAATATTTTAATATTTATTTAATTTAAACAGAAAATTTATTCCTTTTACATTTATTACTTTAGTACATTTAAAAAAATTTATAAAAACAATAATCCGACTTTATTTTTGTTCACTAAGAATTGTATTACATAAAGGGTGTGCAAAAATATTCAGTTGCCCAGCCACACAATCTTCGATTATTTATTATGTTAGCATAAAATTAAACCTATATCGCATTTTTTCCTAACTAAGATGATGGACGCGGGATCCTATTGAATCTACTTTTAAGTACTTTTGAGCTAATGCTGTTAGTGGCTACGCGACTATTTCTGCTATCCCCTAATTTTAAGTATCACTTATTTCCTTAAAATTTAATTTTTAAATTATTTGAATAAAGCAAAAACACAATACTCTCAATATATTTAATTAATTGCACAAGTCTAATGTATTGCATCTTAACAAACAAAGGCATATTACGCATAACGAGAAACATATTTTTTAGATAAACACCACATGCTTAAATTAAAAACAGTATTTTTCAACAAAAAATCGAGTAAAAAAATATCATAAAAAAAAAATTAAGAATAACACATATGAAACCATATGTATAAAGAATTTTGTTTTGTTATGTCTTTCCGATGCAACAATCTTGTTTTGTAATGTCTATCCAATGCAATAACTTTTTTTAAAAACTTGCCTAAAATTCTTAGTGTGACTTAACAATATTATTACTGCTCGTACCTACCCAGTTAAAGGGTAGACCAAAGATTAGGTTATAATAATTGTTAGAATACGTGGAGATACGTTTGAGTTGACATTGAGATTGATCATTTGTTAGGGATCGGAATGGAGGTTGTGATTTTCTTTATATATTTTTTAAAAAATTTATTTTTTACGCTTTCGTTACTTATAAGTACAACCCGTTTACACTAAAGAATTGGAATAAAAATGATTCTACTCCATAATATGTACCGTAATTTAATTTTTACGGTACTATATTTTCTAAAAACTCTCTTATTTTTGATGAAAGAGTTTTTAGAAAGCGGTATTACTGGGACTCTATAGACTTGATCCCCATTACGTAAAATTTTATTTCAACACTTTAAAAAAATAAATAAAATTTTATTTCAACACTTGGAACTTCTTGCTTATTAGGCAAAACCTTTACCAAACTAACACATAATTTACTTGTTCAAGGCTTCAAACAATCAATGGACACTTTCCATATTACTTCTCCGTACTGGAAATTTTATTAAAAACCAGACTGGTGTAGAAAAAGGTATATCTAGGTCGTAGCTTTCAAAAGTGGAGTTAAAAAAATAAATATGTATGGGAGGAATTCATTTAAATTTAGTTTCAATTTAGAATCTAAAAATCAAAGTCTTTAAAAACGCTTTCTGAACAAATTTGTAAAATAAATTTTCTGGTGTGCATGTCGCTATAATAATTTTTAGTTGCAATAAAAAAAAAAGTTGAATCAAAAATCCGCAACACTCAATAATGATTTTATTAGTTTTCTTTACAAGTTTGTATTCTTATGTTTAAAGGATAACGTTTTTGTTCAGAATTTTAGTAATAAATAATAATATATATATATATATATATATATATATATATATATATATATATATATATATATATATATATATATATATATATATATATATATTCACAAATCCTAATTTTACGACTAATATATCCTTATAACATGAGGGGGACATGACTGAACTGTCGAAAAAAAACAAAACAATGGAAACTGTTTTTATTCTCTGTACATTAAAAGCCTTCTTAAAACGCAAGTGCATTATTGGAAGAAATTATTCTAAAAAGAAATAACGTTGAAAAATTATTTCCTGCTTGTCCCCGCTGCTAGAGGAATACCAAAAAAAATAGATATAAATTTTGACAATATTGAAACAACAAAAAAATAAATGGTAAACAATTTAAATTTTTCAATGAAAATGAATTTTAGATTAACCATTAATTCGCGTATTCCATTCCAAATATAAATTATTATGTTATATTTGCATTGGTGCTCTCAAGAAATCTGATATTCTTTTTAAAATGTGAAAAAAAAATTTTTATATAGGTTGCGATAATAAATTTAAAAAATACGATAATGGCGATAGCAAAAAGCTACGATAAAAACGATAATAAAAAGCTGTAGATCACAACCTATCATCATTTTATAAGGAGGTACTGGAAAGTTAACTCAAACTACGTGTAGCAGATTAAAAAACCCTACATCAAATGATAATTAAAATGCATGATGAGCAGTGCGATGAGCATTACGATTACCTTGTTTTTGTAACCTTTATATTTAAATGAGTTACTCAATAAGGCTTAGCTAATCCACAGAATGATGAAATTGAAGACAATAATACTCAGTTACTTTTAATATGATGTAAAAATTATGAGACTCTATAAAACATCACAAATTATCGTGCCAGCTGTCAAATAGTAAGTACGTTTCTCATGATATTGTTAACGAGATGATAAAAGTAATGGCAAAATATGTATTAAAAATGTACTTAATGTATTTAAAATGAGATAATATGCAATGAAAATTAAGATATTTCCAGTATTGAGCACATGTCAGTTTTTATGTTGTTGGAGCATGTCAGGTCACGGAACGGACGAGATAAAGACGTTCATAAGACGTTCCATTATGGTTCAGATTGTAAATAAGTAGAGCGGACAAGAATTGAACTTACAAAATTCGTCTTTATTCCGTCTTGTATCAACTGGGATAACACCCCAATACAGTATTTAAAAGGGAATTTCAGGCCCGCTTTTATATTATTTTCGCTTATTGGGCGAGAGCCGGGATCAAACCTTAAAACCTCATGGTTCTAAAACAAAACTAAAACAATTGCGCAAGGGGTGCCAAATTTTCTATATTAAATGTTTCAGAGCGTGTGTATAATTTTTAACTTGAACTGGCAAGATATAAAAAAAAAAAAAACATTGCAAAATGGTACGCTCAGTATATCATTTTAGAATGCAATATTGTTTCAAAAGACTTGATGACTTATTTAAACAAATTATGTGTTATTCAGATCTTTGTATATGCAGTTTGAAAATACACCGTCATTTTTTTGTAATAATCTCCTAAATGGTGTTTTCAAGATACTCAATGTGGTCCCACTTCAACCGTTTTTAAATTGCAAATAACAATTTTTAATTTTTGGTTTTCATGATGATTTTTTGTATATATACAAAATTAATAAAGCCATAAAATAAAAAAGTTTGTTTTCCTTTTGCTCAAGTTGTGAACGAAATAATATAACTCGCAAATAATAGCATGTTATAAAATGTTAAAAAGACCAAGTATAAATTAACATTAGTACTGTAAGTATTTTATTTTTAAATTGTAGCAGTGGATCAAAGTATAGGAGCAGTTTTGGGTCATGACATTTCCACTGGAGAGTTGTATGCCATACACAGAAACCAGAAGTTGTATTTAAAGTTTAATACTATATATAAAAAATGGTTAGCTGTTACAAATGATCAGTTTGAAAAAAACATTTCCAACAGTCTTAATTGGACACGGTTAAAAACATTTGAAGAAAAAATTAATCAAACTGTTACTTTTGGAACAAGCCAATGGATGGGTAGGAATCTATTTTATCACTAATTTTTCTCTATAGTTAATTTAATTTTAAAAGAAATGTTTTTTTAAATGTTTTTCTTCAAAATTATTTAAAGATGTTTTTGTTTTAAAGTCAACGGAGTTGGGATATATTTCCGAAAACTTGGTGATAATATATGGATACAAAGAATAAAGTGGAACGATTAACATTTTAGACATGTCTTAACAGAGAAAATATTTTTTAAAGTATTTGGTTAATACATAAATGTAGTTATTGTTCCGTATTCTTTTTTCTACTTTTTAAAAAGACTTTGAAGAAGTTTACATTGGCATATATAAACATTAGCTGCAGCTTTTGATTATATTAAAACATTTTAAAAATATATGACAACAGTTAGTGTTCTTTTCATTGATTAAAGAAAGTTTTTTTTTATCATATTTTCATTCATTATCAAATTTTATGAAAAAAATCTTTTTTTTAAATGCAATGTAGATAATATGATGATAATATGACGATAATATGAAAAAAATAAATTTAAAGTAAACTTAAAATTTATGTCTTTATTTTATATACGTTGTTATTCTTTTTAGGGATGTGAAACTTAACCAAAGTAAATGGTAATGTAAAAAAACTAAACTTAAAGCTAAAAGAATAACAAAAACTTTCACAAAGCAAGCCCACCAATAGACCCGTAAAATACAAATATATTTTTTCATAATTCTTATTTTATAAAATATATATTATTTGTATGAGACTAGTTGTACTCTGATGATGCGTATTTTCATGAATAACACTTAGAAGATTAATTTTAACATTTTCTATAATGATAAACATGATAATTGTCAGAATGATTTAAGATAAATTTCAATTTTGATAACTTTTTTACGTCATCCAAAAAAATTATAAAATATCTATAAATTACCTGCAAAAAAAAAATCTGCATACAGCTTTAAAGATTTTTAATTTATTTAATTGAACTGTATCTTTAAACGATCGCAATAAAGTTTAGTTTCTTTAATATTATTATAACTGGAATTGGAATTTATAAAGTCCAGTATATCTTGATATATACGCTATTCAAAGATATTGACTTTCAGAAATATTCTACTTAAGAGTTGTTAGTCTTTCGCCTTGCCTTAAGGCCTAAAATTAAGACCTTGGCCTTGATATTGGCTTTGAAACTGTTGGCTTTGGGTTTGGTCTCTGCCTTAAAAATTTTGGTCTTAGCAATGAATATTTGGCATTGGCCTTAAAAAATACATATTTTCTTATTGATTTCGTTGAACTCTGCCCATAACCTTGGTCTATTTTTACAGCACTTGCTACATACAGTTTTATTAATAAATGGCCTAAACGTAAAGCAAAAAAAGAAGTCTTTCATTTTGAATATGTTTGCATAGGCATTAGACTTGAAACTTTTAATATTGGCCTTAACTTTAAAATTCATATGGCCTTATCCTTGGCCTTGTAACTTTTGGCCTCTGTCTTGGCCTTTACTTTGCTACTTTTGGCTTTGTTAACAACTTTCTTCTACATTCCATTTTAATGTAGTTATTTATAGAAATTTGCGCAAACTCCACATTTATTTTCATTGTGATTAAGTAAGAAGTTCCGTTCTGTTCAACAGCTTTGCAAAATACTCACATTCAATTCTTAATCTGAGGTCCAATGAGTATACCAGCCCTGAAAATAGCATCGAACAGCTTAGGAAAAAGATCTAGGAGGTAATGAAGTACTGCAGACTTCTTGTTAAGAGCAGTGACAAAAAAAGGGAATAAGCACTTTATGAGGTTCTATCATGGGCTTTCAGTTCATATTGCTCTTCCGAACAAATTTGGTCCGTTAGTGCTATTCTTTTGTGCGATAATGCAATTATTGTCACGGGTCTCCAAGACATAAAGGAAACAAGGAAACTTTTTGAAACCTCAATGAAAACTCAAATAGAATGATACCATTTTGAATTCATACGTGACCTTCTATCCTTAATTGTCATACTTTAATGTATTCAGCAACATTTTGATATTGTTGTAATCCGTATAGATGTTTCCATTGAGAAGCAACACAATTTTGAGGCTCCGGGATGAACTGTATACGAATAGGAGCCATTCAATAGAGTTACATACAATAACTATTGTCTGGAGTAGACCGGCAATATTGTTGCTGAAGCGCAGTCTATTACGTTGGCTAAAGAAGTTGGAGAATTTTTGTTGCCACTTTCTCAGGTTCGTGACTTGTACGCTTTTATCAACTAAATTTCACTGCCTGAGCCTAGATATCAAAAAGTTCAATTTTAAAAGCCCGATGTCCCTCGTTCACGTCTCTCTGGTTATAGAGGTATGGATTTCTATCCCCAACTATAGCTGCGGAATTGTAGTCCATATCTCCAGTATCTACCTTGATATTGAGTTGATATTGATTTGCTACTGTCTCCTGAAGATGGCCGATGGTGCTTAAGAAGATTTGGAACAAGCAGATTGTGGGTGTGAGGTATTGGTTGCGATGGAAGAAGCTATGTCCGGATAAAGAATTTTGTGCATTTTTGCTGGTACAAAGATGTTTTGGGTTTACCATATAGAAGTCGCAGTTGTTTGAGTGGTCTGTCGGCTCTCGCAAATTTGCGGGTTGTCAAACTTCATGGTTTACTTCTCTCCCTCGTACCAAACTTTAACATAGCACATAATAGTACATAAGAACTATAATAATTTGAGGTTAAGAAATTCCTAACGTAGGCAAATATGTTCTAACTTAAAACCGTTCCATCATAACATGGAACGGTTTTAAGTTAGAACGTATTTGCCTACATTACAAGACTTATGACAAAACTTATGTAAAATAAATCCTTGAAATGAACTAGATCTTAAGCGGTGAAATTTAATAAAAATAAAAAAAAACACATATAAGCAAACAGAAACTGGTCAGTTAACATTCAAGTTTTCTTAGCATATTATCATGTGAAATGTAGTGCCTAAGATTAATCCTGATTCCCAGCCGGGACACCGAAGTATGCTTTGTAGGTCAGTATGCCGTGATCTACAATTACAGAATACTATTATGCTTTTTTTCTTTATAAACTGTCTGCTAACGTAGCAGAATGAATCAGCTGGACGAAAATTACCTCTTGATGCCATATCAAACAAACAACTTCTCTTGAACTATAAATTGTTATTCTTTTACTCTGCAATAACACAAATTGAAATCTCGGTTCAAAAGATTTTGCAAGACAATTATATTATTATAATTTTTATAATACAATTACTAATGCTTCTTGATCAACTCTTTGAAGTATTTTGCGGCAATTTAAACAGGGTCTATTAATTGAAAAAAATGCTATAAGTAAAAAAAAAAAAAAAAAAAAAAAGAAAGGTTTTAAAAATTAATATAAAACAATTTTTTCCAAAAAAAAGATCTTTCGAGAAAATTTAAACGCAACCAAGCAGAAATACTTTTATAAGTTAAAAGTAGATATATTGCTGAAAACAGTAATTACATTCAAGGTGAAAAACGTCTCCTAGGTTTATTACATGGAAAGTAATCTGCTCCTATGGTTTAAAAAGTACATCACATATTTTTCAAAAAACTGATTTGCATTCAAATTTATACTTTAAAGAACTCCTTAATAATATTTAAAATTTATAATAATAATATTTAAAAAATATGATACACACAATATTTGGCCTGATTTGCTTATAATACGCTACTTTAAAAAGTGTTTTAAATGGCATGAACAAAATAGCGTTAACTTTGTATTTAACAAAGTAAATTCTTCAAAATTTTATGAGCAGCAACTTATTCAAAGTTATTAGTCAATTAACAGGTATCATATAAAAAAGAATCATATAAAAACAAAAGAAGAGAAAATAGTCTCGTAAATTTTTTTTGAAACAAATGGATAGTAACTCCAAAAAAAGTAACTTCAAAAAAGTGACATCATCTGCCAGGTCTGGCAGACGATGTCATGTAATTTCAAAAATATTTGATTTTTATCTATGCGTCTCATAAAAATTGTTTAAAATATGGAAATAAATCACTAAACTTCATTATATAAAAAAGTTATGAAAAACTGACCAGTAGTTTTTAAGTAATTTACAAGTTAAGGGTGCTAAATTTTAACATGATTAAAATGATCCTTTTTTCATCAGGCAAATTAAATATAGTTCCTTTATTAACGTCAAAAGTCTATTTTATGATAAAGCTGACTTTAATATAAAACTATTAATGTCTTGTTAACGTAATAATGCCGCAAACGTCTGTTTTTTTGGTACTCAATATTATTCGCATGCATCAGTGTTTGCTAGGAATTTAAATGTTATACTTACGTTATTGTGCAAGCGACAGGACATTAAACCTCGTGTTGTACTTTAGAAGTGCAGCATGCTAACCATTTCGACCACTGAGGCACAATAATCGGCCAATATTTAACACTATTAAATAAACGAAAGACGGAGCAACTATATAAAATGACCGAATAAATGCTTTAAATCAAAATTAATGAGATTTTACCGCAATGCTTTAAAAAAATAAAACTATTTTCAGAAATTTAAAGATGTTTTATTTATTAAAAATAGAAAAAAATTAAGACGCGCCGGTATATATTATTTAACCAAAAGTGCAAAGCCGTAAAAGAAAGTACTAACTCCGACTCCAAACATTGATATTTCAGTTAGTTTTTAAATTTAGTTAATTTTAGAGTACGCCTTCGACTCCGACTCTATCTTCAATTGCAATACCACATTTAATGCGAAATTTTTGAAAATTTTGTTGAATTTTTAAAAAAATATTACACGATAATTAAAAACAAATTTTGCTAAGTATATGAAAAGCTCTTTGAAGGTCAAATATATTGTACATGCAAGTGCAATACTGAAAAGTTTTTCTATTGGCATTTATGTCGGGAATTTGTATATCTGATCCGACTCCGCTAAAAATGTCGCTACTTCAACTCCACAACTCCGACTCCAGAGTGTTGGTTTTAACATAGTTTGAAATTTACATAAATTAGATATTTGCAGACACTCCTCTAAAAAAGTTTAATTTTATAATTTATGATAAAAAATGTTCTATTTTTATAATTTTTGACTAAAAGTATTCTGATTTTATAAATAAACAAAAAAACTTTTATTTTTATAAACAAATAAAAAATGTTCTATTTTTATAAATAAATAAAAAATCGTTCTATTTTTATAATTTACGGTAAAAAAACGTTTTATCTTTTTAACGTTGATTGACGTCGGAATGTCGTCTGAAAATAAAATGAAAAGTTGAATCCAGATATGGCAAGGATTTTGTAAAAGATTAACATAGGCCACCTGAATTATACAAAATAGACGAATAAATAATAAATTTAAAAAACTTATAAAGAGTAGATATTTGAAACAAAATGGGAATGAGTCTAGAAAGCGTGAAACCTGTAATATTTCAAATACCACAATTTTCTTTGGCTTTAAAACACTAACTTAACCATATCAGAGAAAACACGCAAGGAGATAAGTTTGATATTCTTTGTATTAAATATATCTTCTTTTTTTTTCAATATAATTATATTTTTTGTTATTTAATTTATTAAAAAAAATTTGATAACTGAAATGTTAGTTTATTTGTTTATAATGTTTTTAGTGACTTATAGCTATATCACGGTAGTTTAGATATTAGGAAAAGGCGCTATGTTTAGCAACGCATGCGTCAATATCTTAAAAAGTTTTTTAGAACTTTAAAAAATGGCTCCGGTCCTTAACTACAGCAAACACTTTAATTGTCATTCGTTTTGTTTTTGGTTTATTGATCGAATCTAACAATTTGTATCTTATAATTGAAGTAGCTAAGTAGATAAATAACTTAGTATCTTAATTGAAAAATTTAAATAAGATGAAAAAGATCTTTGAATGTGTTAAACCTTCAATTTCTGTGAAAGTTATTTTAGTATAAATCAGTAATTTATTTATTTTTCTAAAAATCGATTATCTTAATTTCAAACCGTAGAAATTAAAAGATTTTTTTTTTTAAATTTGTAAGCGATGTATCCTTTATTTATGGTAGCCTTTTGGTTGTTGCTTCGACTTTTTTTGGGTATAAAAACATAATTTTGCTCGTATTACTATAAGATAATATAATAACGTGTGTTTGTCTTGTTCATAATCATGTTATATCATTAAAAAAAGATTTTTTATTTCTTATATCAGCGTTTAGTCATAGGAGAAGAAACATTTTTTTATACCAAAAATTCATCTTCTATTTATACTTATAATAACTTTGTTTTTCTTATTAGTTTAAATATTTTGAAGAATGCTTTTAAATGGAGTTGCATAACACAAATTTAAATTACCTGTGTCGAATATGTGCAAAATGGGTAGGGAAAATACAATATGAAGTTACAGATAGTATTAAAATCATAATTGAGCGAGTATTTCATGTTAAACTGGAAGAAGTAAAAAATGTCCATCCACAAAAAATTTGCCATAAATGTTGTTGCTCAATTAATAATTTGAACAAAAGAAAAACAACAACATCACTCTCTTTATTTAATAAGTGGAAATCACATAACATCAATTGTGCAATATGTCAGAGAGCTGAATATGAAAAAAATATAACCATTTCTACGCGCCACGGTTTAAAAAATGCAAAACGTTGAAAAAAAAATAAATTACCAGGTAAATATAGAAAATGTTGGACAATTGCTATGTTTACTTCAATTAAAGAGAACCTTATACCTATATTCAAATTTGATGAAGATGTAGATATATCAAAACTAAAAAATGACTTAAACCCTTTCTTGCAGCTTTGTCTTTGTTGTATATGTAATAAAATACCACAAACACCAGTTTCATTAAAAAGATGTGAACATTTATTTTGTTTTTTATGTATTAAAGAAGAAATAAATTTTGAGTATCTCGATGAAACTTTTTGTCCAAAATGTAATGAAAAGGTTTACTATGATGACTTATTGACAAGTAAGCAAACTTCTCTCCTAAGGATACTAACTTTTGTTTGTATTTTATGCAATAGTAAATTTAATTTTTTTACAGAATATGAAACATACAAGGTTCATAAAAGAATATGTCATAAAGAGGCATCAATTTCAAAATCATTTGCAGCAAATATTAGTGTCAATGATGTTTTCACAATAAATGAAAACACTGATATTCCACACGAGGTAGAAGAAGCTGCACTTCATATTATTAAGCAAAAGATGACCAAATTTGGTGGAAAATCAATAGAATTTAAAAGTGGAGGTCCTAGAGTAAGTCATTTTTTATATACTATTTTTTTTTAATTTCTTCATAATTAATAAAAGTTCATGTTTTTAATTTATACTTTGCAGCCTATTGTTTTTGCACACACACCAAAAGCTTATGTTGACAGTGCTCATGCAGCAGAATCAACTATGCACCTTCGTAATACAAACATTGTAAAACATTTGAGACTGTAGCTGGCACTTCACGTGATGCAGCTAATAATCATGCAAGTAAATTGTTAATGTCATTTAAACCAGACCAGAGAAAGTCAGTACTAAAAAATGTAAAACTAAACAACACTAAAATAAGTGCAAGCGTGATGGTTGCTATGAAAACAGATATGGCTATACCATGGGAAATATCATGAATTTAATAAATTAAATATGATATATCAATCTATTCCTTGTAGGAAAAAATAATAAAATGTATACTCAAATTTCATCATCAAAAAACTAACTGTAAAAACAGAATTTTGAGACCAGAAATCAAAAAAAAAAAAAAAAAAAAAAGGAAATAAACTTTATTTAATACCAAATATGTAATATAAAAATATTTAGTATCGTAAATAAAAACAAAAAAGAAAATGTAAATAGTTATAAAAATAAAATATGTATTTTATATTTAGAAAAAATTATATTGGAAAAAAAATTCAAGATATATATTTGAGACCTAAAATATATTGTATATTTTCAGACCTAAAAGATATTGTATAATTGCAGCTCTAAAAAGAATAAATTAAAAAAATATATATATAGTTTTTGGTATATAGAGTTTTAATAAAATTAATTTATAATATAATCCATAATATTATTTTGTCTATAATAAAATTTTGAAATAGCCTAAGTAACATAATTAAGTAAACCTAAGTCCATTGTATATAGCTACTCTATGGTGCTAAATAAATGCCACTATCCTTTGCTAATCAATTTTCTCTCCCCCCCCCTCCTATCTGGACCTTATCTACCTATTTAATTATTTTATATATTTTTATTTGTTTATTGTAATATGCTTTAAGATGAATCAAAATTCATATTGTTGTATTGTTATTAAAATGTTACACATTTCCATTATGAAATATCCCTCCCCCCCCCACCCCCTACACTTTACTTAGTTTAGAATAATACACACAATACAAAGTATAAGATAACTTTAAAAATTGACTCACCAATTACATAAAAACGTTTTTTTTGTAGCCTTGAGCTTTGCAGTCTAAAATAGTCGATCAATTCATATAAATCCATATCATCCATATTTTTTTAGAATCTTAAACTAAGTTTTCAAGTTTATGTGTCAAGGAATCAAAATAAATAACATTCAAAGTCTATTATATTTTGAATCTATTGACACCTAACAAAAAGTATATACGACAAAAATCATATTTACATCTAATATATATATATATATATATAATATATATATATATATATATATATATATATATATATATATATATATATATATATATATATATATATATATATATATATATATATTTTTGTGTGTGTGTAGTATTCTCACAAAAATATAACAATAAGTCAAGATGTTTTTTTTTCTTTACCTAACGAGAACTTTTTCCTATTACAAAATTAATCAATATTTATATTAAATTGTATACCTCAAAAATTACCATATTAACACCCACCTAAACATCTTTACAATTTCACTTTGACTATATAAACACATTAACAATTACACACTAAACCGTACAAATATATTAACAAATATATATATATATATATATATATATATATATATGTATATATATATATATATATATATATATATATATATATATATATATATATATATATATATATATATATATATATATATATATATATATATATATATGAATAATATATATATATATATATATATATATATATATATATATATATATATATATATATATATATTTATATATATATATATATATATATATGTATATATATATATATATATATATATATATATATATATATATATATATATATATATATATATATATATATATATATATATATATATATATATATATATATATATATATATGTACACACATATATATATATATATATATATATATATATATATATATATATATATATATATATATATATATATATATTATCTACTATAGCATATTTATATGCGTAATTGCTCACTTTTTTTGCTAGCCTAAATTAAGTGAGTATTTTTAGAAAACGATGAGGGAAAACGAAGAAAAAACGAATGAAAATGTTGCTGACCCATCCCAAACCCTCAGTCGATGTAGCAGCACTCCACGGCGAGTCAGGCTATTTGTTAGTCGATGTATGTACTGAAGCCCCTGGCAGCAGGCTATTTGACATTAGGTGAGTATGACATCATCATGCTCACCTAACTCAGCAGTATAAGATATATAATTATTATAATTAAAATATAAACTTTATTTTAGGACATATTTAGACAACAATTTTAGACAGTTAAACTGTTTAAAAGTTGAGTTTAATTTACTGAACTTTTAATTTATATAAGAGTATATTTTGACTCTAAGTATACTTTTATATGGAAAAAAAGTTGAAGCAATAACCAATAAAAGTTAATAATGAAAGTAAATATTTACTTGATGTTTAAAAAAAAAAAAAAAAAAAATTCCTACGGTTAGATTTCTTAAAAATTGATTTCGAAGAAAGTAAACAAATCTATGATTTATATTAAATTGTAATAACTAAAATTGAATTTTTAGTACGCCCATATCATTTTAAAACTTAACATATTTTTTTATTATGAAATTAAGTTATTTATATCCAAATATACGTAAAAAGAAATCCTACAACATCATTTTACAAGAAATGATTAACAAATAAATGGTTGTCATATAAAATAATCTCTGTAGTTAAGAACCGCAGCCATTTTAAAAGTTCAAAATCTTTTTGCACTTTCTAACGCATGCGTACCTAAACATAGGGCTCGTAAACGACCGTGGTATTGCTTTTAGTGCTATTGTTCTACGTGTACTAAAACTTAGTGCACATGTAAATATTATGTGTAAAAAATTTAAATGTGTACATATATGTATTAAAATAAGAAATAAGGCCACGCAAGGTTATCCTGCACCGGGCCCCATATTTATTCAGGCCGGCCCTGATTGAGTTTTAATAGATGTGTTGTAAGCACATTTTATGCCCACTTGTTAAAAACTTAGTTGAAATATAAATATAGCAAATAAGCATTTATTTTGTTTAAAATAGTTATAAGTAACCTTTAGCTGAATTATAAATTATCAACAAGAACAATTGTTGCGAAGTAACAATATTTAAAACGATTGAAACTAAGCGTTTCTTTTTTAATTTTAGTATAATTCATTATTGAAACCGTAATTCTTTTAAACAAAACATTCATTATTTAAGATGCATTAGACAACCAAAAAATTTATTAATAGTATTTCAAAATTTAAATATACTACAGATTTTTTCGGTGTCAGCCGTCTGCGAATTAACATAAAAATGGTTGCTAAAAACTACAACTTTATGGTAAGAAAATAGTTATAAAAATGCTATATAAAAAAAGGAGATACAATGAAAAAAAATTATATTATAATTTGTTGATATTGATTTCAGTGTTAACTCCGTTATAGAAAAAATGCGAGTAATAACTAATCTAGCGCAATCAAATATTTAAATTATTTTAAAACCAGTTCTTAAAATCATACATATAATTTATTAAAATATCGGTTGCAAATAGTTATTTTTAAATTCTTTTTTTATTTCACGAACTGTACTTCTGGGACTTCAATAAAAATTCCTATGAAATTCCGAGCCTTTAATAACGACTGTTATTTTTAATTTAGTCATTATATAATAATAATATTTTACCTTGAAAGTTGTATCAGAAAAGTAATAATAAAAGCTAGAAAAAAGTTAGAATTATTTAAAGTCACACAACAAAATTTAGAAATATACATAATAAAAAAAATTAATAAACATCATTTATGAATTTATATATAAAAAGTTACATTTGCGACAACCAGTTTTAGGAAATAAAAAATTGCCAGTTTAAATCTCTTTTTTTCTTATACTGCTCTTTATTTTTAATTGTCGTCGATTGTTAAGCAATTTGCTAGCCAAACTACTTTGGAACAAAAAAACAAAAAACAAGTTTTTGATAAGGGGCCATCCATAAAGGACGTCACATTTTTTAGCTAATTTTTGACACCCTCCCCCCTTTTGTCACCGGTTGTCTTTTTTCCCTATACCCCCTTGAAAAGGACGTCATAAAATCCTGAACCCCCCTCCTATTTTTAACTCCAAAAAAATTTATTTCATCTCGCAATGATGTTTGAATCTGCTGCTACACATTTGAAAAATAAAATTAAAAATATTCTCATACATTATCTTCTTAAAAACACATGTTTACGTAATTTTTCATGTTAATTAAACTAAAATAAAAAATCTATAAAGTGACGTCTTTTTCTGACAACCTCCCCCCTCCCTTTGTCTTTTTTTGTCCTTTTTAGCTCGACCCCCTCCCCTCCCCTATTTGGATGACGTCCTTTATGGATGGCCCCTAACTATTTACACTTTTTAAGTTATGTGTTTTAATGTAACCTTTTTGACTAGGGTTACTTTCCTTGCGTTAAATTTTTCTTTTTTGTTTTGTATCCAACTTGTTTTATAACCCAAACTTTTTTGTTTTGTATCCAAAAACCTTAATAACAATTAATCCGCCTTAAAATATTATATTTAGTGAAATGCTCAGAAACATTTTAAAAACTGTGCAAAGCAGATTAAATAAAGACTTTCATTTAGAACCATTTAAATATTTACCCGTTTCCCTCAGCAAACGTGAAGTATGTTGTTTCAAATCCTTGGCCCTATCCTACAAAGCGAATTTACAATGTTAATTTTTACAATATCGCTACATTGTTTACATTGTAAAATTACACAGTCCTATAAAAAGTTTACGACGATTTTTTGTTTACAATTTTACAATTATCTAAACTATAATTTTACACTGCCCAAGAGGTGTGTGAAATTGTAGTTAAAGTTGAATTTTATTGAGTTAAAAAAGTAAAAGTATATCAAAGATATTGAAAATAAGTAATTAGATTATTAAAATTATAAAAATTCGTGATTAGACTTAAATTAAACTCGTTTTTAAGTTTAAAAGTCGAAGCATAGCCAATAACTTATTTGAAGATGTTCTAAAAAAATTTAATCGGACTATCTTGTTTAAAGATTTTGTAAATTAGTGATTTTGTAAATATGTTTTATGAAACTATTGGATAAATTTATTAATAACAATAATAAAATGTTACTAATTAAGATCTTTAAAGTTGTTTTATCAATGACACAATTAGAAGAAATATATGAGCAGAAGTTTGTATCCCGTCTTACTTAAAAAAACAATAATAAACATCGTATTGCTTTGAAGTAAGTCACTTTACTTTTTCTTCAAAAATAATTATCTTATTTTATTTAATACAATAAGTTAATCTGTGTTAACTGTGTAAGCAACTTGAATCAGGATGTAAAAAACTGTAGGGGTTAAGGATATGATGAAGCCAGTTCTGTTTCAGAGTATATAAGCGGTCTTTCTGCTTGGATTCTAATTATAAATTCAAAAGTGTTTTGTATATATATTTTCATGTGTATACAGAATTTCTGTCGGCTGAAGTTATTTCCAATCGGCTGAAGTTATTTGTTTGTGAATGTAATGTCTAATTTGTCTCAGAATTTCTATTGGCTGAAGTTATTTCTATGGATTGAAGTTGTTTGTTTGTGAATGTAATGTCCAATTAGTCTCATAGGTTTTTTCTAATTATTCAGAATTATTTATTCAGAAAATAGATAAAGTTTTTAGAAGTAAGTATTTTAGAGCTTGACCTTCGAACGCATAAGAAAAATTAAAAGGATGTTTGTATAACTAGATGGATTGAGCGTAAACACTTGTCTTGAACAATGTTCATCAATTTTCCATGTTTATGTATTACGGCTTTCCTTGAGAGTTCTGTTAACAAAAACACACCAAATAAATCTACTTTTTAAAATTCCATTAGTACTTTTTAATTTATCTTTACTTTATTTTTTGCAACATGTGTCTTTGAAATACTTTACCTGTTACTTGGTTTCTGCAATCAAAAACTATTAATGTCTCAGACGGTTTGCACCTTATTACAGCTCTAAAAAATAAATTTGTTACCATCAGAAATGATGTATACATAATTTTCAAAATAGCTGTTATGACGCATCATGTTTGCATCCCTTATAATATCCCTAAATCTTAAATTAATATTTTTTCCTGGATTTGAAAATATTTATATAGCTTAAGGATACTTAATTTGAGAGGGTTTTTTTTTTTTATACGTCTATTAAAAGGCTATACAAGAACAACATGCAGAAGATTGACTTAATGTTTTTGCATTAATCCATTAAAAAATCGTTCCTTGTATTGATAATGTTATTAAAAGAATTTCTACAACAAATTGATGACCTCGTTTCAATGATTAGTGTTTATGCTGCTTGTACTAACACATACCAACAACTTTATATTAAAAAATTATTTTCCATTATCACAGCTTTTTCTATAACAGCTAAAAAATATGCATGGAAACCCCTTGGATCAAGACGTCAATGGTGTCCTTAACAGGACGGATTAGATGTAACCCTATACTTTTGTTTGGGATTAGCTATATTAATAGTGGTCATTGTTGAGGCAAACATTAACCTTCGCTTTCTGACATTGACAATTGCTTTTTACCATTTTTTATTTAGCAATAAAATAAAACAAATAAAATATTTTTTAAATAAATTTTCTCTCAATCAACCTGATAATGGTTTTTGTGCCTTTTAAACCAGTTTTTTAATGTAATTGTTCTCAAAAACTGTTACCATTCTTTTCAGCTGATCAAAAATGATCTTCTTTCTTGTTATTTTGTTTGGTTTATTTTGGTTTAACTTTTTTTTTAATCTTGTAATATAAAAATTAATATAACCTTTTTTTTACTATGTATATAAATTTGTTTGTATTTTTATCTTTCTCTTTTCTGTTAATAATTTTTTTTTTTTTGATTGTCCATGTCTGGAATGAAATATGTTCCTAGACATGCTGATGAGCCCTGATATTGGGCGAAACAATCATTTCTTGGTTTACATATTTATTATTGCAATATGTTATACCAAAATGGTAGAAAAGAATCTACAGCTCTATACTCTTTTAATAAAAAACACGTTTTGTTAAAAAAAGTTTCTAAGTAAAACTAAGATTTGAGCTTCTTACTGCAATAAAAAGAAAATCCCTTTAAAGTCTCCAGCCCCATGGTAAGAAGATTTAAAGAGATACATAAAAGCAGGCTATTGGAGTCATTGTCCCTCCCCCCTTCTTCTTAGATGTTTGTTGTTGTTTTTTTGAGATATTGAGCACATTTAAAAACGTAAGTATATTTAGGAGGCTGTTTCAAAGTGGCATCGAATTCCAATAAAATTGTGTAGTGTAAATTCTATTTTTTGCGCTTCCCTGCTTAAAAATCGGTGGTCTGGATAATCAAAATCAAAAAAATTGTTCCCCTTCCTTCTTTATTTCATGATTCGAATCCGCTTTTGCTCCAGCTCCCCTCCTTTTTTTTATTTGACTTGTGTTGTCACTTACAACATGGCGTAAGGCGCTTTTTTTTTGACGGGGTAAGTTAAAAAACCTGCGTCCGCCTTTGCATATATATATATATATATATATATATATATATATATATATATATATATATATATATATATATATATATATATATATATATATATATATATATATATATATATATATATATATATATATATATATATTAAAACAAAAAACAGTTTCAAAACCGCAAGTTTCAAGAGAATATCTTTGATACTGTCTTTCGTGAGCGGTACCGAGTCCCTGTTTCAGTTTTGAATAACTTTGAAGAAATGCTCAATGATGACCTGCATCATCCAACTCAGAGAAACAAAAGTTTTCCCCAAGAGATTAAATTAAAATATTTCAACATTTTTTAGGTGAGTTTTTTAATTTTTAACAATGACTTGACTTTACCGGTTTAATTTTTTTTACTGAATAAGTAAGTTTAAAGGTGCTTATAAAAAGTTTATATATCATTTTTGACAAGGCTGCAAACATTCTTTTGTTTTACACTGGTTGGTTTTTGTGTGGTTGGAAATAATCTTCATTTGTATAATTCAACTGTGCTCTTTTTCTAATAGTATTTTAAATAGTATGAAAATTATCTTGTAAATTTCAGGAACTGCATTATTCTATCATGTTGAGCAAGATTGCCATAGTGTTAAAAAAGAAACTGCTCATGGAGCAGTTCTTGCAGTCCTGGATATTTTGTTTTGTAGGCGAGAGGAAGTTGTTCAATGGCCTGATCCAGTTGACAGCTCAGCCAGTAAGTTCTACACTGTGGCACAAATTACAAGTGTGTGTGTTTGCATTGACGGTAGTCATATACCAATCATCCCTCCATCAAAAGATGAAGATACATTTTTTAATTGCCATCAGTTCCATTCCTTGAATGTTCTTTGCGTTTGTGGCCCAGATTTGTTTATTTATTACGTTTACGCTAATGGCCCAGGGCTAGTGTAGCCTATTAAGCCATATTAAGACTTGTTTCTTATCTAAATCTGGTCTGTCAAAATATCAAAATATATTTTGTTTAAAAAAATGTTAAAAATTATGAAACAAATGTATACTCTACAAAAATATTATATTTTCTCCACTGCCTATTTATTTTTAGAATATTTAGTACAATAATAACTAGCTAGCCTGAAAATTTAGATTGCTTTTTCAAATATTTTAGGTGTTACGTGAATCAACACTTAGGGACATTTTTGAAGTTCGAGGTAATCATATTTTTCCAGGAGTAGTTATCTTAGGTGATCAAGGCTATCCCTGTAGTAATTGGCTCATAACGTTTTACAGTGAAAATCAAACATCTTCGGTTCAATGATGCTCATCGAAAAACTAAAGATGTGATAGAGCGATGTTTTCGGATTTTGAAACACAGGTTTTGCTCTCTACAAATTCCAATTCTCTAACCATTAGCAGCTCTGTAGTTTTGGAGATTTATTTAATGTTAAGTTAACTCATAGAATTTTATAATAAAATATAAAGTAATTTCAAGCATTTTTGCCGCGGCAATTAAACTTTCGAATGAAGAAAACGTTTCAAAACTTGAAATTTTTTTTTTAAATAATAATATTTTATCTATGGTTCTGACTGACAAAGAATATTCGACTCGAATGTTTCAACATTTTAAGGCATTAGAGAAGGGATCTGAGCCTGGAAAAATTATTGCTTAAGAATAATTTTTTTCCATTTCGGCCTTAAATCGAGTTCTCTCTATCAAATGGCGTTTAGCCCTGTACTCAGTCTATTCTTTTAGCATGTCCAGCTCCTGCTTTATTTTAGCTTAATTTAATGCACCGTTCTCATTATCCGAAAAGATGTTAGTTAATGATGATGTCGATCGTTTTGTAGAAACCTAATCAAGTTTTACCAATAAGTGTAACAAAAAATGGAAACTTTAATGTTTCACGGCGTTTAAAATTTCAAGTAAATTAATTTTTGCTTGCTTTTGATAGTATCAATTAATGTTAAGTATTTCAAAAATCACAATGTTACACTTATATTTAGTGACTACTTGACAAAATTTAGCTAAATTATTAATTGACTGGGCATAGAAGAAGAAAGAGTAATGCATACTTATGACAGAGTTTTAACATTTCTAATAGAATAAACTTCTTACAGAACGTTTAATAGAGCTTGTTGAGATGACTGGTATAATCTGGGCAATTTTGTAGCAAAAGAATTTGGAACTGTTTCGACAGACATTTTAATGACGAATTTTAGGCAAGGGACTGGATTAAATGGTGATTCTTTTCCGATGATGTCTATCACAGTGCATTAATAGTTAGAAAGATACCTTTAGGTGCTACCTTTAGCACTAGATTTATTAAGCTTCTTGAAATTATCCACGGTTGAACTCCTTATGTTCAACAGTGACAATAGTAGAAAGACCATGAGCTACATGAAGTTTTTTAACTTATTGCCATTTTTCTTTTTGATCTTGATTGCTACAAGTCAGAGAGAGAACCAATCTTTTTCTCTTTAATTTAGAAAATGAACTAATAACAGTTTTCACATAGCATTTGCATAAAAATATTAGTTTTCTTATTAATTTTTTTGTTTTGTTTTTTATGTAATTATTGTATAGAAAACAATCACTTTTTATAGAATTAAAAGATTGCTAAACTATGCTTTTGGTTTTTCAGAACTGTTTTTAAAATTATTCAGAAGAAAAAATTTATGCAACAAGAATATCAAGCCATATTTAAAACCAAGATTTATTTTAAAACTTAAAAGTAAATTCAGTAATAATTATAATTAAAAATGACACTTATAATTAAATCAAATCACTCACACAGTGTCACGAAATGGTAATCAACCTTAACCTCATGTCCCGAGAAAACCCATTGGTGGGATGATAGCCCACATATAGTAGATCACTTAGATATAAATTTGGAAATCGAACTATGACGTCCGAGAGAGATATTTTAGTTATTATTTTCTTCAATTCTGGCATATCAAAATTTAAACGAGATGATAAGAATTTGGCATTTTTTCAGTATTTACAGAGCAAAAAGTTAATTTTCCCACATATTTCTATAAGACATATAAACAAAAACATATTTTACAATAAAATTGATCCTTTTTATTCTAAAATGAATGTTTGCTGTTGAAATCAATCACACAATTCAGAAGCTTTGATTCATATTCTGGATGATTTCTTGCCCGTTTGTAACACTGCCATTGGGAACTGAAGTCGTGATGAAGAGATTCTGTAGCTTGCTCTGAGAAAATGCCAAGACTAGAATTGTGTCTAAGGATGAAATCATTGAGGTGGAAAAACACCGCATGTGCTTTGGGAGTTACTGAAGTATTTGGCAACTTCAGGTATGACTCCTAAAACTGTAAAATATTTTGTTCAAAATCAAGGCTCAAGTGATTTCCAAAGCAAGCATTCACCACTGAGTCAAAATGTCTCAATGTTTCAACAAATGGCACAGCAAGAAAAAATGAGCTTTGCTCAGCTAAACTTTGAAGGCGATCAGTGTTTTTCAAGAGCTTGCGGCAGTCATTCCCTGCAAATTGGCCACCATGAAAAGACTGCTCTTGAATATGAAGGGCTGCTGGCCATTCCTTTGCTGCGGGCCAAATCTGGCATAAGCTTTTGTAGAGATGGTTAACGACTCCAAGAAGCAGATGAAGTTCCATGGGAGGAATGATGTCCAAAATCAGTGTGTCATCTGGCAGAGTCATTATGAGTTCATGGATGACGTTTTTGAAGTCTTTTGCTCTCCTTGCATTGGCACCACTGCTTTGAAACTGCAGAAAGTTTTCTCGAATTGAACCAAGTGTTCTGAGACTTCTAGAGCGACTCAAATTTTTTGATTCTGCATCACACCATGAACAAGGATGAGCACTTGCATGTGACTGAAGACCACAAGATTGGTGACTTTCATGTCACAAGAGATTATGTAGGAAAGTTTGTGAAGTAAAAGAGAAGAAATTATGCTTTTCAAGTTGTCATAACTCTCTGGCAGTTCTTCTGAAATTGCCACCAGAAGTTGCCGTTTGACTCCTGTGGCTTTAAGCCCTCGTTTTGGTGGTGGAGAATTTGAATTTGTGTTTCTGGCAATGATTCAAAGAGATACTTTCAAAAACCCACCACCTCCATCAATGCCAATCTTCATCAGCGGATCTCCTGAAACATTCCTTACTTTGATAACGTGATTTGCAAGACTTCCTACATCTGGGCAAAAAACAAGCAGTCGTGAAGGGTGCTGGTCATCATTCTTTGTAGAATCTCGTATGGCCTTGGTCTCAAAATGCTCAGAAAGAGATTTCCCGAAACTGTCGAATTTTTCTAGGAAATTTTTTTCTACAATCCGGAGAGGTGTAGCTTGGTTCAAAGATGATGCCAATTTGACATGCCACGAATTGACAATCTAGTTCCAATTTGGACTCCAACCATGTCTTGTGCCGTGAGCTTGGACACAGCAGGAAACAATTCTCTTGCACTTGATGGTCCTAAAGAACATTTAATGGCCGAGGTTAAAATTTTTTATATTTACATTTTAAATGAAATTTATAAGTGATTTATGCATAAATCTATATTGCTTTACCTGGAACAACGGGAAAACGATTTCCTGCAAGTGGTTGACTTAGCCGAACAGTGCCATGAGGTGATGGAGTTTTATTAGCAATTGTTAATGATGCTACCCTCTCTGCCGCAATGCGATCCCTCGAAGCAACTTCCACTAAATTTTGTCTTAATTTTTCTGTTGTGCAATTGTGAGGCAATCCACGACCAATCACAGAGAAGCAATCAGTGCACCTTTTTTCAATGCTTGAATTTTCTTTGGGTTTCGGTGGTTCCAAAGGATGACGCTGATTCATATTTGTTCTTGCAGTTTGACAAATCATACAATTACAAGGAATATTTGTTGCAGCACGCTGAACTGAGATGGTGCTGAAATCAAAAAGCCTTGGGATAGGTGCATCCTCCCCTTCTTCTTGTCTGCGAATAGCCACACGACATCTTTCACAAATTCCACAAGGGATTTGAAAGTTTGAAAAATCAAGCTCAATTTTGAGGACTGTGCGAATTTTCTCCAATAAAAAACTTGTGATTTCTCGATTTGCCTTCTTCAAACATAGGAAACAAACACATTTTTGGTTTTCTTCATGAGTTTTAGCTTTGTTAGGCATTTTATCAAACTTTCAATGTGTCTTATTTGAAAAAAACTGAATGTGCACCCTTTTCCCGGAATTAGCAAAATTGAAAAACAAACAAAAAATAATAAT
>NC_061156.1:38501146-38516146 GCF_022113875.1 Hydra vulgaris
CTAATTGACGAACGTGGGGCCTCTCATCGGTTGCCATTGATATTAATAAGTTTTCTGGGTGAGCAAAGTATGCTTTTATTTGGATTACTGGATCAACAATTTTCTATAGCTTGAAAGACAAGTATCTGGTATAATGCACCATTCGAAAGAGATGGCGACTGCCATCCGTACAGGAATGCTTAGACTTCACTTCAAACCATATAGGTGCATATACCTTTTGTATGTAAGTTACAAGAATGATCAAGTTTTTGTCTGGCTTTTCTGTAGATGCATAAAACCGGAGAATACAACTAGCAGTTGTTATCCATCGAGAAAGACACATGGATCCCGGTTTTCGGTTACCCAATTCGAAACTACATTGGCCACTGAATATTGCTTGACACATTTTATGCAAATACCTTTGATCTGTACTGAGATTATTTGCATCAATGCTGGACAACACATTTCCTTCACATAGTTGAAAACTGACAATTAGCAAGTCCATGTTTTTCAATAATTTTCCAACTGGACCACTAAATGAATTTGGCCCATGTGTAGATCTATATAGGTTAATCAGGAGATGTCTCAATAGTAACTCATTCATATGTAATAAACATACAAACCAGTCTAGAGATTTGTTGAAGCGAAGCTAGAAAAGTTGAATAACACCACCGATATTACCTGTGTTGACATTCGTGCCATCTCATCCGATTGCCACCAATGAACTGGTATCAATAGCATTTGCATTCAAAAATGATATAATGCTAATCTTTATAATTTGTGAAGATCCCTGTGATGTTTTAACATGTCCCAGGTATTCAGAACCAGGCTCCTTTATTAACACAACGTGCTCCTCAGTCTCCAAAGCTGGATGATATCTGTTTCCATTAATAATCTAGCTTCGTGTTTTGTCCTTTCGATTATCAAAATATAACCCTTCCAATGTTTTGGCAGCACCAGTTTATAAAATTTTCCTCTTTTGCTGTCTTTCTCTACGAATTTTACTTGGGTCAATAACATCAGATGAGTCATGTGCATTAATAATGCCATAATCAACCAAAACAGCCGCTTCTAATGCTGCAGCTGAGCAATCCGATACTCCCCTTCGATCACATTCATGAGTTAATGTTGGAAGAGGAGTTCGCATTTGAGAGTTCAAAAATTCTTGTGAGTTTGTATTATTAGTTGATGATGGTGAATTAGGCGAGTCTGTCATGAAGTCACCTAACGTGACATCATTACAATCATCCTCCAAGCTACAATCTGGATGCAGTTTCAAAGTTTTAGCATTTGTATTTGATTCGCATTTATAAAATCTCAATTTATCTGCAAGTTTTCTTTTCAGTTTCTTTTCCTGCTGCTTTGTTGTTTTTAATATCAACGTTGCCAATAGCTATTTTCTTTTTTGTTCTTTGATTTGCAAAGAATATTATTTCATTTGGTGGAACTTTACGATTCTTTTCACAAGCACCTATCAAAAAGTCTTTACAAATACATGAAGCAATATCAAAAATTCGATTTGAGACAATTTTGAAGTTTTCAACTTTGTTCAGATACTGTGACTCCTTGTCCTTGGACCTCTGTTTAAACGGTTTCATAAGTGAGCGATATTTGTCATGATAATCTCTTATTTTAGCTATTATTTGCTGACGGGATATTTACTGGAATTGATGCTCTGTGCCATATTGTCTCAAGATCAACAGATATCTCTCTGGTTGTTTCATTAATTGTAGCTTCTTTGACATGGCCATCAGACAATTCTTTTCTTACTGATATAATATGTTTCATGATATCTGCATACGTTGTCAAAACATTTATGCCTATCCATGAAATGATGCCAAATGGTGGGCATATGTTATCATTGCGAGTGAGTGGTTTCTTCATTCGTACAGTTTCAATCATTTGTTCCATGATCTAACCATGCAAATATAACACAGCAAAAATAAATGATAATTTTAATAATTATCTGCTAGATTCTATGTTGTTTGTTTGACGCCGTTTGTATTTTACATAAAAATACATGCACAATCAGTCGCCAGATGGCAGCATTATAGCAGCTAAATTTATAGCACTAAATAATAGTATTATTATATCACCCAGACACACACAAATTTAAAAAAAAGTATGAGTCTATCTCGGTAGTCCGTGCTCCGTAATCCGCAGTCGGTAGGTCACATTTTGGGGATTTTGGGGAATTTCAAAGACCTTAGGGCACCTCAAGATAATTTCATAGAGCATTGCAACTTTTACAGAGTATTTCTGATACGAATAGACAACTTTTGCACACCCAGACAAAATGAATATCAAACAAAAAAAGTTTCTAAATTTTTTTCCGTGGTCACTTTTTCGGGATTTTGGGGGATTTGAAAGTTTTTGGGGCACCTCAAGAAAATTTTTTAGAGCATTGAACTTTTTACAGAATATATTTGATATGAATAGACAACTTTTCCACACCCAGGCAAAATTAACTTTAATCAAAAATAAAATTTTCTAAATTTTTTTCCGTAGGTCACTTTTTGGGAGTTTTCGGGGATTTCAAATATATATATATATATATATATATATATATATATATATATATATATATATATATATATATATATATATATATATATATATATATATATATATATATATATATATATATATATATATATGTATATATATATATATATATATATATATATATATATATATATATATATATATATATATATATATATATATATATATATATATATATATATATATATATATATATATATATATATATATATATATACGCGCAAACATTTATATATTTTTTTAAATATACGTGAAGTTAATTTTTTATTTTTTAATTGTTTCTTGGATTTTAGAACATAAAGACTTTTAAGTTTTAAAACAAAAGTTATGCATACATGCCACATCGCTATTATAGCTTAGTCAAGATCAGGGTTGTGGAGTCGGAGTCAGAGTTGCAACAATTTTAATGGAGTCAGAGTCGCTTAACAAAATCTCGTGTAGAACTCCAATAGCAAAACTTCTTGGTATTGAACGTGCTTGTACAAATCATTCAATTAACCTTATATTCATACTAAACCTCAAAGAACGTTTCATAAACTTATCAAAAAAATATTTTTAAACTTATCAAGTAATATTTTTTAAAGAATTTAAAGAATTTCTCAAAAATTTTGCTTTGCAGTTAGAGTCGGAGTTGTACTAAAAAAATTTCAACAACTAAAGTCGGAGTAGGACTCGTTACTTTTTTTTTATGACACCTCACCCCTGGTCAAGATAATTTTATTAATATATGATATACTTACTTATATATTTTATTTTGACAAAATAAAATACTAATAAATAATAAATATTTGTGTATTTGTCTACCTAATATACAGTCACGTTCTTCAAGCTTGAATAAACAATATATATATATATATATATATATATATATATATATATATATATATATATATATATATATGATATATATATATATATATATATATATATATATATATATATATATATATATATATATATATATATATATATATATATATATATATATATATATATATATTAGGTATGTTACATAAAAATTTAAATTAAATAATTACTATGATGTTATATATCATTGGAAAGAGCTTTAGTAAAGTATTTTAATGGTGAAAAAATTATCAGACTCGAGCCAAAAAAAGTTATAATGGTTTAAGTACCAATTTTTCGATATATGGATTTGTTAAAGAAACTGTCGTCAAAATTAAGTTCTTCTTTGCGTAAATTATTATAATATTTTTGTCAATTCTTATCAAAACGTCTATAAATTGGTATCAAAAGAAAGTTGTAAGAGTGGGCTACAAATTTATATTAGTTCTAACTAACAGGGCGTATTCAGGGGGATAAAGGGGGTACAAAACCACCATCTACACTCTAAAAATATCATTTTTTACAGTGTAGATGGTGGTTTAGTGCCCCAATATAGAAAAAAACAAACTTATTTTAATGAAATTTGTAATTTTTATATACAAGAAATTGTTATAATTTGCATTTAGACCACGGCCAAATCCAAAAGGTGTTTTTTTAAGTTAAGAGTGGATGGTGGTGTTATGGTTTAACACAGCTTGT
Organism: Hydra vulgaris; assembly: GCF_022113875.1. Classification (NCBI taxonomy): domain Eukaryota; kingdom Metazoa; phylum Cnidaria; class Hydrozoa; order Anthoathecata; family Hydridae; genus Hydra; species Hydra vulgaris. The sequence goes on from NC_061156.1 coordinate 38,505,236, forward strand.
TATCAAAAATGAATAACTGATATAAAAAAATTAAGAAATAAATAAATAAATAAATATATATATATATATATATATATATATATATATATATATATATATATATATATATATATATATATATATATATATATATATATATATATATATATATATATATATATATATATATATATATATATACTTAGGGTGAGGGGCGTAAACCCTCGCCGCTGTTCCCTCCCCCCACCTTGCTAACCTGAAAAAAAATTTTTTAATACAATTTAAATAAATTTAAATTGATACTATTTTTAATAAGAGAAGTTGATATAAAATTTTTTTACCACATTACAAGATGCATCAAAGTATTTATATTTTTAGTAAATGTAGCATTTTTAGTAAATGGAGCATACCACCTTCCCTTTCATCTAAATAAAAAAAGAAAAACTATATAATATTTTAAAACAAAAACTGTAATTAATTTGTCTTGTCTTTTAGTAAAAGATAAAAATTTAAGTTTTAATAGTGAAACTTAATAATAGTCGTTGTTAATGATAAATACCACAAGAAACTGTTGGCCTTGGCCATGAAAATTTTAGCCTTGGCCTTAATTATTTGGCCTTAACGTAACGCAAAAATTGAATTCTCAAGTCTAAAAAATCTTTGCGTACATCTTTGCCTTGAACTCTTAACCTTGGCCTTGACCACAAAACTCTTGGCTTTGGCTTTGTAACTTTTGGCGTTGGCTTTGGTCTTGCTAATTTTGGCCTTGTTAAGAACTCTGCATGAACAATTTGCAAGTGACACCACTTGCAGTTTGGTCATTCCATGCCAACTCAGCGTGACATGTTATTTCAACATTTGGTTCTGTAAATCTTCATATTATTTTCAATTTTTTCAATTAAACTTATAATCATTTAAAAAAAATAAAAAAACAAACTCTGGAAAATAATATAATGTATCCAATATTTTGCGTAAATACTTTAACAAATAACAACATTTTTGTAATTCGAATTACTATACAATAAAATACATTCCGTATTTACTTTTATAACATTTTAATTATAATGCATGTATAAACTAGCATAGTCATAAAAAAGTTGACATGTGCAGGCTTATATGGAATGATTTAAATGGTACCTTTTTGCAAGTCACACCACTTGCTATACTTTTTTTGCAAGTTAAACCACTTTTGGTACATTGTTTATATATATGTAAATAATACACATTTAAATAACATTTCTCTTTATTTATATAAATATATCAAATTTATAAATATATCTTGTATCACAAAACTGATAATATTACAGTCTATCATTTGTAAACATTTAAAACCAGATAATAAATTTATGAAAATATCAACTCTAATAATATAACATCATCATCAGGATGGAACTTTTTTTAGCTAACATTTTTTGAATTGGTTTATATAATTTTCCATTAAGAAATAGTTTAGCTCTGTCTTCTTTTAGTAAAAAATAACAGAACAATAAGTTCTTTTAGTAAGAAATAGTAAAGTTCTGTCTTCTTTTCTTTATTTTTTCTACTTGCTCATCATACATTACAGACATGCTATTAGCTGAATCAAATCATTTATGGCAGACTTCTCTTCCAACATTTCTATTTGACGTTATGTCATTTAAGCCAGCAATTTGCTTGTTAGAAAAGTGTTTATATAAATTCTTCATATTTATAAAATATATCACTTCAGTTCTTTTTTTTTTTTTATTGATTTTTTTGCTTTATGCATGTCTGTCTTTTTAAAATTTCTGATTTAAATGCACTATAGTTTAGTCAATTTTTTTTTTTGGAGGTGCATTAGTAAGTCACTTAACTACATTTTTCTGTATATTAGTTTTATACTTTCCAGATCTAGTCTATTGTCTTACTATTTTTTGATGAGAGGGTCTTAATCTAAGACATAAAACTTTGACATCCAAGGTAAATTTTTTCAGGAAAATAGACAATAGACATATTATATATATATATATATATATATATATATATATATATATATATATATATATATATATATATATATATATATATATATATATATATATATATATATATATATATATATATATATATATATATATATATATATATATATATATATATATATATATATATATATATATATATATATATATATATATATATATATTTAAAAGGCTTGGCAATAAGACTGAATTTGTCTTCCTCTTGCCCCAGCCGTGTATATACAGTTTTTAAAGTCTATATTTGTAAATATTTTCTTTATGGCGAAATATATATTATATATTATATATTTTATATAATATATACAATACAATATATATATATATATATATATATATATATATATATATATATATATATATATATATATATATATATATATATATATATATATATATAGATATATATATATATATATATATATATATATATATATATATATATATATATATATACATATATATATATGTATATATATATATATATATATATATATATATATATGTATATATATATATATATATATATATATATATATATATATATATATATATATATATATATATATATATAAATATATATATATATATATATATATATATATATATATATATATATATATATATATATATATATATATATATTAACAATGAGTATAATTATTAATAAAAATTAAATTCGTCTTTCTTTATAAAAAATAAATTTAATTAAAATTAACTAAATTAGTTAACATAATGCATAACTATTTATTGAATATTGTATTGTCATCAAGCTAGAGTATGTATACAAAATTTGAAGAAAATCTATCATCAGGAGGTGACTCAAAAATTGATTGCGAGATTTGGTTTTGCGGCAGTGCGAATAGCCTTTTTAGAATGGGAACACGGTGGCTGTGCAAATAGCTTTTTTAGTAATAATGCGTAACTATGCACACTAATATTAAAAATGTTTACTGCGCTATTTATATTTAGTAGTGTCTCAATCATCATAAATACTATCTAAAACGAATCTAAAACAAAATCAACAACAAATAAAAATATTATAAATGAAAGAAGTGAAGTAAAGGATAAACTAGCTGAACTGAAATATCGAAGTCGGCGAAATAACCTCAGGTTTAATGGACTTTCAGAGAGCGAGAACGAAAGTTGGGAAGAAAGCGAAGAAAAAATGCAAGAACTTCTAAAAGGTAAACTTGGATTCAAAGAAAATATATATATAAAGAGAACTCAAAGAATGGAAAAAAAAAGAAACAGGAGGTTCAAAGAAAAACAGAACTATTATAGTAAAATTATTAAATTACAAGGATAAAAAAGCGGTTATGGATAATTATTTTAAATCAAAACTTTGGACAGATCATATTTACGTCAACAAAGATTTCAGTGAAAGAATGACAAGGATCAGAAAAAAGTTGTGATTTATAATAAATTAATTACGAGTGAGTTTTGATAGAAACTCTTTTATTTGTTTGTAAGTTACTAACTATAACTAAAATGGCTTCAAATTAACTAAAAAAAAAATAACTTCTCTAAATTTTTTAAAAACAAATGATTTTGTGATTGATGAAAATTCTGACCCCGATCTAAATTACTTTAATGAGGCTCATTCTATAGTAACTGCTCTTATTTTTTTAACAATGAAATAAAAGGATTTCTTGAGCGAGACCAGTTAAATGTTTTGCATACTAATATAAGAAGTATGAATAAAATTTTGAAGCTTTTTTAAATAATATGGAGGATAATCTCGATATTTTTAACATAATATGCATTACAGAAACCTGATGCAATTCTAATGAAGCCGATTCTAACTCTATTTTTTTTACCAGGCTTCACTGTTATTTCTCTAGAGCGTAAAACAAAAAAACGCGGCGGCGGTATTTTTATTTATATAAACGAAAATTTGCAGTTTGTTAATAGGCTTGACTTAACCGTTTCTAATGACGATATAGAGGTTTAAACAATTTAAATATTAACCAAAAAAATAAAAATATTGTTTTGAGTTGCTGCTATCACCCACCAACTGGTACTCTGAGAAAACTGGGAACAGGCTCATTTTATCAATGTATTCATTGTGACCAATCAAACTATCAAGACAAGAAATCCAAGATAATCAAGAGATTACACATTTTAAAAATGCTTAAAACATTATTTCTACGAGAAGGCAGCTACATAAAAAAAAAAAACTTTTTTTGAAAGAAAAAAGTTCTTTCTTTTCTAATCATAGGACAATCAAATTTGGTGTATTAAAGTAATAGACCAGTTTAAAAAATTTGCAGCCGTAGGAAATGTTTTTTTCCAGAGCACGTGTGTGACACTTGGCATCTGACCCGCAAAAGTGATTTTTATTATGGATTTTAAGAAACCGGAAACTAAAGTTAAGACCAACATCATAAACAAGCTATTTTCTAATAATATCTTTGTTTTAATAGATTTGGTTAAAAAGAACCTAAAGAAATTATTCCTTCTTCAAATTGGAAGACTTTGTCAACTAGCAATCCTACCAATTGTTCTTGCTATTGAAGCTCTCCAAGAAGAAACATCTACTTTGGAAAGAAAGAGATATCAAAGTATGTAAAACTGAGGATATTTCTCAGTCTTTCAATTTTTCACAATGTGTAAAAATATTTGCAGTTGTAAATGACCATTTAGAATAACTTAAGTTGATTAAAGATTTTATTAAGTGAACACATAATGAAAACAGAATTCTGGATATTCTCCAGGTATTTTCTAATGAAAATAGAACTTCTGGATATTCTCCAGGTATATTCTCCAGGGTGCTCGAAATGTAATGCAAAATTTGTAAAATTTTGTTCTGCAAATAGGTTCATGTACAAAATTTTTATTTCTAAGTAAATATTTATTAATTGGGTTTAGAGAAAGTTTTTTTTAGTTATAAAGTAATTTTTTGCAGAGATCTCAGAAACTCTAGACCACCTAGTTTTAAAAAGAAATTTTTTTCTAATAAATTATTCTCAATAACAAATATGGCTGAAATTAACGATTTCGAATCACTTAACTTTAAATTTACTGAAATAAATAATTTTATCACAAATGATAACATCGACCCTGATGTAAATTTTTTTATCAATTCGTTTACAGATTGCTCCTATCATTTCCCAAATGAATTAGAAGAATTTCTTTTTAAATATTTTAATGACAGAAATGCGCATGCGCAAAAAGTTAAATGTGTTCATATAAATATTAGAAGCCTCAGTTGCAATTTTGAGAAATTGCTCAATTTACTAGAATGAAATTGCTCAATTTACTAGAATGAAATTGCTCAATTTACTAGAATGATACTAGATGAAACAAAAAACTTTTTTAATATAATTTGCTTAACTGAAACATGGCTAAACTCAAATGACCTTAATAACACTAAACGTTTTTATATTCCTCATTTTAAAATAATTTTGCTCAATAGACAAGTTAATAAACGCGGTGGTGGAGTTTCTATATACATAAATGAAAATATCACGCATCTAGTTAGGATTGATTTATGCGTTTCTGACGGCGATAAAGAAGTTTTATCTATTGAAATTATAAACAAAACATCTAAAAATATATTATTAAGCACCTGTTATCGACCACCTGACGGCGTGAGCGTGAACTTGAGCATTTTTTTTGAACAAATAATCTTTAAAAAAAGCTTAGAAGAAAACAAAAAATGATTTTATTTTGGAGATCTTTATATGGATTGCTTTACTTATAATAAGGACAATAAAGTTAAAAACTTTTACGACTCAATTTTTGAAGCTGGAGCAGTTCCTTTGATTAATCGCCCCACTAGGGTAACTAAAAGCTCAACGTCTCTAATTGACAATATCATTACAACTGATATCTTTAGCAATAACATTCAAAAAGGCATTTTAAAATCTGACATTTCTGATCATTTCCCAGTCTTTCTGACTCTTAACTCAAACGCTTCGATTAATAATAATTCTAAAATAATATTTATTCGAGATTTTAATCTATCCAATATGAATCTCTTTAAAAATCAGTTATCTCTTTTACACTGGGATCATATTAATTTCAAGGGGAATGTTGACACCATTTATGAGACGTTCTTTAAAACATTTTACGCCGTATATGATGCAAACTTTCCAATTATTGAAAAAACAATTAAAATAAAAAATTTTAATTTCAAAAAGTCATCTAAAACAAAACAGAAGTTGTATATAAAATATCTTAAAACGAAATCTTTTAAAAATGAAAAAATATACAAAGATTATAAATATTTGTTCGAAAAAATTCGTAGACGCCAAAAAAAAAATTATTACCCTAGAATATTAGACAAATTTAAAAATAACTCTAAGCGCACTTGGCAAGTAATAAAAGAAATTACTGGCAATCAAATAACATACTCAAGTTCAAATGATTATAGTTGATAACAAAAGTATTTATGACTCAAAAGCTATATCTAACGAATTAAATAAATACTTTATCGAAATCGGCCCTAAAATAGCTAATAATGTTCCCTTTACCCCAGTCGCATTTAATGATTTCTTAGTACCAAAGGATGATTGCAACTGTTCCAAAGAAATATACTCAGAATTATCTTTTGATGAATTCCAAATCGCCTTCAAATCACTAAAAAAAAAATAAAGCTATTGGAGCTGACGGAATAAATGGTGACATAATTATCGAGTGTTTTGATCATCTCAAAAATATTCTTTATAAAGTTTATAAATCATCTGTCCACCAAAGACTTTTTCCTGATCGTCTTGCAAAAGTTATTCCAATTTTGAAAGAAGGAGACTGTTGCAATATCTGTAACTATCGCCCTATATCTATCCTTTCTACCTTTCAAAAAACCTTAGAGTGTATAATATACAATAGAGTATACAATTATCTTGTCTCCAATAATCTTTTTTATTATAATCAATTTGGTTTCAAAAAAATTAATTCTACCGAACATGCAATCATCCAATTTTTGTACAAGAAATCTCAATTTTCTTTCAAAGATCCCAATATACATTAGGTGTTTTTATTGACTTGTCGAAGGCTTTTGATACTGTCGACCATGAAATCCTTCTTGAAAAACTAAAATACTACGGATTAAACTATATAACTACAAACTGGCTTCGTAGTTACTTATCAAACCGCAAACAATTTGTTTTTATTAATAACTATAACCAAAGCCATCTACTAAATAGTTCCTGTGGTGTTCCCCAAGGCTCTATCTTGGGGCCACTTTTGTTCTTAATCTATATAAATGACTTAAATAAAGCCTCAAACTTAATGAGTATCATGTTTGCCGACGGCACCAACTTATTCCTGACCAATAATGACATATCCAAACTCTTTTCTACAATGAATGATGAACTCAAAAACATATCTACATGGTTCAAATGTAACAAGTTAACTCTTAACATTAATAAAACCAAATGTGTTCTTTTCCATTTATTCTCTAAAAAACGCCTTTTTCGCCGTCAGAAGCATGCGATCCGATTGATTAATTTTGCGGATTGTTTTACTCATTCCAAACCATTATTTATGGAGATGAAAATACTTAATATTTACGAGCTCAATATTTATAACATTTTATGCTTTATTTACATGTGGAAAAACGATTTAACTTTACATGTCTTTAAAAACCTTTTTTCTCTAAACCCAATTAATAAATATTTACTTAGAAATAAAAATTTTGTACATGAACCTATTTGCAGAACAAAATTTACCAAATTTTGCATTACATTTCAAGCACCCTATCTTTGGAATAAAATTGTTATACCTAATTTTGATATATCCAATACATTTCCGATTTTTAAAAGTAAACTTAAAAACTTTGTTTTATCTATTGATGATATATTTAAATACTTTTTATAACAATCACGTATTTGTCTTTTTAATTGTAAGACTGTTGTATTTTCTCTAGTCTTTTAAAAAAAGAGATGTATTACTGTATTTACTATGTATATATATGTATTTATATATTTACGTTTTTATAAGATCTGATGATACGATCAGACTTTTTGTTATATATAACATTAGTGGTTTGATTTATATTTCCAATTTATATCACGATTTATTGTAATTTTTTAGTTTTGTTAACGTATTGATTTTGAAAAAATTGTAAAAGGTTCTGATGATAAGATCATTATGATCTTCTTTCAGAAGCCTTGTCTGTTTATCTTTGTAAACAACGACAAAAATGAAACGAAAAAGAATTAAAAAGAATTAAAAAAATTTTGTTATATAACACGAAATAGAAATTAGACACTAGATAATCAATATCGAGTCTTGATTTCTCGTCTGGTATCGGTGCGATACCGAACAGTATCGATATTGAAATCACGCGATACTTTATCAAAATTATCGTTAATGTTGGTATCGTTTATATCGTTTGGGATTATTTGAGATCATTTGATACTGATGTCAAAAGTATTGTTTATGTTGGTATCCTTTGGTCTTGATGCGATACTTTACGGTATCGGTATCGAGATAACGCGATACTGTATCAAAAGTTATCGCTTATGTTGGTATTATTTTGTACCGACAGTGTTGTAGTATTGATACTTCAGTTATCATAAGAACTTGCATTTTATTTTTGTAAAAAATTGATAGTTTGAAATTGTATTTTCTTAAATTAATGGGATGTATATAACTGACTCAATTATTCCACAACAATTCTCATGTAAAATATTGTTCGAAACAATGAATACTGTACTAGAATTCTTAAACCAATGGTTTTTAGCTAATAAGTTAACAATAAATTGTGAAAAAAACAAATTTTGCTCTCTTAATAAAAAGTATCAATCAATAAAAATGAAATAAATCGAGTAAATCATTTAGGGTTTTTTTGGAGTAATATTTGATAAGTATTTACCATTGAAAAATATATTAGTGTCATTAAAGCAAAAATACCTTTTGCTATAAGTGTATGATATAAATCAAGGACCTTTCTTGATTATAAAACATGCAATATGCTTTACTTCAGATATGTTCATTTTTATCTCTTCTATGCTAATATTATTTGTGCTAACACACACAAAACTAAATTAATTAGATTTCAGTGCCTACAAAACCACGCATATAAACAGTTAACTATTTAAAAAGATTAGAAAACCCTTTCACTGTAATGAAATACATGAATGGGATAAATATATCAAAACTTAATTTGCTCAAAGAATAATATTTATGTATAAATATAAGAATAACTTGCTAACAAAAGAATTTTCTTATATTTTTACATCGGCATTTTCACAAAAATACAATCTTCTGTTACATACCAACCATAACTATTACTTGAGCAGAGTAAAATCGAATTGTCAAAACTCTCAATTATTAGCCAAGGCAATTCTCAGCCGTCATTATGGAATAAATAATAAAATAACAGCATAAAAAGATTGAAAACCGCTTTCTCTTTTGAACAATAAATGAAATTGCATCTTTTTAATTTCTGATATATATGTAAGTATGTTTGTAAATGTGTGTGTGTGTGTGTGTGTGTGTGTTTATGTATATATATGAGTATGTATGTATATATGAGTTTTTTTTCTTCATATAGTTTTTTTCAGAAAAAAATATTTTATTGTAAGTTTACTTAGTTTATAAACCGACTGATTTTTAGGGAGAACTCTCAAGGCACAGTGTGGTAATATGACCGCCATGTTGTATGTCTGCCCACCCTGAACTTTTTTTGTTTTATATAGAGATACCTACTACTAGTTTAAAAAAAAAAAAAAAAAAATTTGGTAATAATATTTTTAAACTATTTAACTTGTTTGACATCTTGGATGTAAAATTTACAGTATATGCCCCAAAAATTATTAAAACGTAATTAGAATAAAGTTCTTATATACCAGCGAAAATACAACAAAGGAAAAAACAACGAATGGACGATAGCCAGACTGTTGTAGATCGTTAAAAAAAACAAAAAATTAAATCTAAAAAGCAACTGTACTAGTAATTTGTTAACAAAAAATTAAATTATTGAATTATTAAATTAGTTTATAAGCGATACCACGCGATACTAGACTATTCTTCTTGGTATCGTCTTATACGATCCGATTGATTAATCGGATCGTATAAGACGCTAAAAATTTTTGACTAAAAAAACTAAGTTTGAATAAGCATTTTTAGCAACTTCTAGCGCAAAATTTGATCTCTGATTTATTTTTTCCATGGTGTTTCTTTCTTAAGGAATGATTGCTAATCTTTTTTGTGTCAAATTTAATTTCTTTAATTTACGGGAAACAGATTTTTGAGATTGAAACGTTTTTACCATGTTGTTCTAAAATTTGCGTTTGAATTTCTTTTTGAACTACGGCATTGTTACAGACCACTGAATCAAATATTGTCTGTTCAATCCAACCGGGCATTCGAACATTAATCAACGTTTAGATAATGTTCGTTCTAAATGTTTAGATTTAATTTCGTTTCGATCTAGAACGTAGTTCAATCGAATGTTCTATTTAAACCATATCTAAATGTTTCGTTTTAAACTCTATTTAAACTCCATCTAAACGTTTCGTTTTAAACTTCGCGACATTTAACTTTATTTACGGCGCTTATTTAAAAAAGCATAAATAAAAGAAATACTGATAAACGAATCAAACTTTTCTTTTATTATAGCTGCTTTAAAAAAGCACCGTAAAAAAGAGTTTAACGCTGAACGTATTATCTAAATACTCATAAACAAATTAAACGTTAAACAGATATTTTTTTATTTATTTAAGTCTAAAACACAAGTAAAATCGTTTTTTTTTTTAATTAAATGCATAATCGTATTCGTCATCATGATCGGCTCCATAATGATCATCGTCATCTTTGCTTGAACCGATTTAGCCCCTTCGTCTATAGGACATAACCTTTCCTATTTCCACCTATACGGAAAGTAGCCATTCTAAGATTCTAAGATGGGAACCAATTCACGATACTGTTTTTGAGGATACCGAAGTCATGCAATCTTTTTTCTAAAAATAATAATAATAACTCA
>NC_061156.1:38521146-38561146 GCF_022113875.1 Hydra vulgaris
AGGGTAACTTAGTGGGTTTTAAAACACTCATTTTAAAAAGGTTTGTAAACGTGATGGCGGCAAACACAAAGTAATGATTTCCTGTCTTGTTTTTGTTCAAAAGTATACAATACCGTTCAATTGCCCTGTATTAGACGCTGTATTTTGTCACAACACATTAATTTTATTTTGTCATTAAAGTGGTAATTTGATTCAGCGACTTAAAACTGCCTATGGTATCGAAATAATAGAATGTGCTGCACCACAGATGTATGCGCCATCAACATTAAATTACTGCCTGTAAGTGCGCAGTCTACAATTATTTAAGCAAGTAGTCAAAACTGTAAAGATAGGCAGCATTTTTTCAATAAGGGGTTGTCAATAAAATACGTCACGCTTTAGGAATGGGAGAGTTTGTGGTTTTGTGACAATTTATACTGAAATGTTACTAAGGAGTTACTATTGTAACAATAGAGGGTGTAAAAAATAGTCATAAATTGCGTGACGTAACTTGTAAAATACTTCTAACTGTGTGGTAAATGCAAAGAAGACTTTTCTATTGACTGCAATGACGGATTCAAAAATTTTTGGTGTGGAGGATGTTGATATCAAAATCTAAATAAAATAAACAACTTCTCAGGTTGACAACAGAACCTCTAAGTTAACAAAAAATTATGGTTTGGGAAAGATGCATAGCCCATCCTGAATGCATTAATGGTCAAATGCAGCCTACGTTGTCTCAATAAATGACTTCAAAAATCACATTCATAGAGAAAGAAAAAATACTGAGCACAGCGTGTGTCTTTAAGATTTCAGCAAAGCAGTATATGGTGTTGAAATTTTTTAAAAAATTGTTGTATTAAATACTTAATATAAGTTTCTGAATAAACAGATTCAAACTCATTTTGGTAAACCATTAATACTTAATCTTAAGGTATCAAATGATAGCATTTGTTACCTTAAGATTTAAAATGACTATATTAAGAATACCTTTTTGATGTTTTTCAAACCATCTTTTAAAGAAATTATGCAAACTAGCCTTACAGATATTTCAATCCTTATCCTAACTTTTTATTTTTCTTTATTAACTTTTTTCTAACTTTTTATATTTCATTATTCTGCTAAATTCTTAACATATTTTATTAATTTTGACTTTTAATAATAAAGTCACAAAGTATCGATTCAAAAAGCTTATATTAGCAATATTCTAACAATTGAAAAACACAATCATTTAATTATTACTAAAATTGAAACCACCTAAAACATTGCACTAAATATTACTGAGTGCCATGTTTTTGGTGGTTTCATTTTTTGCAAGTTTAGTCATGCTAACATCTACATTTAATTTTTTTATAGATTTGTTTTCATTGAAGGAGGAATATCAAATAACTCGTAATAGTCTTTTTCATACGATTAAAGTTTTTCCTAAAGAGTATTTAATATCACTTGAAATCTGCTTAACTTCTTTTACTACTGGTAACGCTTGGTCTGCGTCATCCAATGTCCTTTCGTTTACTAATGCTGACTACGTATTTTGTGTTTTGTGTATTTGGTTTACTCCAAGTGGTGAAATGCAGTTATCAGCAATCATAAACAACACATCATACAACTTAACAACTAAGCCGTTTGAGTTAGGATGCAAAAAATATAACATAAGTCAGGTATTATATCATGGACACTACATTTTTAGTATACAAGTTGATGAGTTGATCCTCTCAAGAATAAAAAATATTGCTCCACAAGAGTTTTCTAACGTTCAGTTGTATTTTTCCGATCCTTTATGTTTAGCACAGCCAGGCCTAATAAGAAATTTAATTATAAGAAAAGGATGCCCAGGTAAGGATAATTTTTTTCAGTTTAGTTCATTAGGTAATTTTGACTTTTTTTTGTTCTTGATTACAACTTTTATGTAATTATTTTACAATTTTTAACAAAAATTTTAAAAAATGAAAATAAGAAAACTATTTTTAAAAGAAACAAAAGAAAATTTTTTAATAAATAAAAGAACATTTTTTATTTTCAAAAAGTAATAAACGTTCCAAAGTTAGATTGAGAAAACGGCTGTCAAAACTTATAATTTCTTAATATACATTTATTTTTAGCTTTTTATAAGTACAAAGTACAAAAAGAAATGGGCTATGAGTTTGTTTTACATTTAAAATTAAAACAAAAGCATTAAAAATATATAGTTGTATATTTTAGGAGTATTAATTTCATGTAAATAAAGTTTGACATGAGCAAAACTGTCGTTAAAATTTATAAGACGTGTAATATGTTTCTGCTGCTGGATAGAGAGGTTCAAGTTTACTCTTATTTATTTTGCTAACATTTTGTCAGTTTTTACAGGCACAAAACTTATGTGACAAGATCATTTTATATTATTTAATATAATAATCATTACGCCTTTTAAACATGTTTTGCTGTTTTTCTATTCTACTTAGTTAGCCATCATACACAGCAATTGTGTACATTTGGTGTTTCACACCAGTACTTTTTAGTTTAAGATTTAATCTGTTGTAAGTCACGTAATTAACAGCTCCTAACATATTTAAGAATACAATATCTACATGTCTAACAAGTTGAAAGGTTACTCTATACAAAAGCGACATAAAAAAGGTGATTATAAAAAAGTAATTTTTGAAATGTTTATAATAAAAATTATCCTTTACTTTCTGGATTCAACTTGACATTTTTAAACAATAAACTGTTTAAAAATGCTGAAAAAATGTTCAATTTTTTAAAGATAAAATATTTAGCATCCACTTTTTGTTTTCAAAAAGCTATGTTTTTTCAGTGTGGTAATCCTCGATTTCTCAACTAGTTGAAAATGACTTTACTTAGTACAATAAATTGCCAAATTTGTTCCACAGCATGCAAAATAACCGTCAAATGAGTTTTTAGGCAAGAAGAATTAAGTATAACGTTCAACAAAACTAGTTCAATACATTATCTTCAAAGCATTATAGCAGAAACATCTATAAATATGATATGTCTTATTGGGTTGGTTTAGTATTAGAAGTTAATGAAGAAAATAAAAATACCCATATAAAATTTATTATAATTCATCATCTACATTTTTTTTACATTACATTTTTTACATTAGTAACGACAGGACTTCTAGAAGATCATGAGGATCTTGTCATGAAGCCCTTTACAATATATGGTTAACTTTAATAAAAATACAATGTCTGTAGTGAAATAATAATACACCTCTATGCAAAAATATTTAAAAACCAAGATAAAATGTTAAAAAGTCAAGATAAAATTTTAAACCAAATAATATACAAAATAAAACAACAACAAAAACAAAACAAAAAAAAAAGGCAATTAAAAATAAATCAAGATATTTTCAAATAAAAAATATAATTTTTTTAAGTTTCTGTTTGAATGAAGCAAAAGTCATTTGGGTTGAAAAATCAAAATTTGGTAAGACTATTTTGTTCCAGAGATTTAGACCTTGGTAAGAAACAAAAAACTGGTCTTTGCTTTTACGACAAAAAGGGGCAATAAGACTGTTATTAATTCGAAAATTATATTTGTTTTTAGGTTTCATACAATAAAAATTTTGTAATACATTTGGCGACAAATTTTCTCTACATTTAAACATGAAGCATAAAATATTAAAGACATTTAGTTGATATACATTTAAAATATTCATTTCTTTAAAAAGTTGTTTCGTGTGAAAAAACCGATTTTTAAAATTTATTACGCGAGTTGCGTGTTTCTGATATATAATTCGCACTTTCTTAGTCATCTTACGACATAGATATGAGTTTTAAAACGAACTTGCAAATGTTTGAATGCGTTTGAATGCGCTTTACCCTAACATAGAAAATGCAAATCAAAAATTAAAGTAAATCTGCAAGATAAAATGAAAGGACATGTCATTAAACATGCGCATTCATTACAAACTGTGAAGTGATTTGATTAAAAAGTTTAGTATAAGACTTTTCTACCAAACACAGTATAACCCACACTAAATATAGGCTGAAACTTTGGAAAATAAGTTGCTAAAATAAATAGCTGCCTTATGTCTAACTCTCATTGAACATATGCAAAGCAAAATTTGTTTTTAGAGGGAAATTTTTCTAAGGATTTTTTTTCCGGGGAGATTTTTAATAAGAGATATATTTGTGGAGGATTATTTCCGGCTGACCTTTTTTATTTAGTTATTTATTCAAATCTTAGAAAAATTAAACTCCTAAAATTGCACCAAAACGCCTTAAAATACCTTTTTTGCAGGCCTCTTTTATGTATTTATTAAAACCATCAAAAAAGACTATAAGCTTACAAATTCTAATTAGATATATTTTGAATAGTTTTTGTAGAAAACAAATATTGCATTCTGATTAGCCATAAAAACTATAATAGTGATAATTTTCAGCATGTATATTTGAAAAATAATTTTAAAGCAAAAACGATTTCCAGATACGAAAATTAACGATATCACAAAAACTCATTTGATATCAGTATTAAAATTTTTCTAAAAATGTGGTTTTTATAATAAAAATGACCGATTTTATGTTAAGAAATTTTATTAAGTATGAAGAAAATCAAAAAAATATATTTAAATAAAATCCGACTGTAAATTAAAATAGCCTTCTTTAGGGAGATATACCAACATCAAATTCCCCATCCCCCTGCACCCTCGTAAAATCCTATACTTAACATAAGTAAATATTATTATGTTGTATCAATTAAAAACGAGTCAATAATTGAAACTTTTATAATTGTATATTTTACAGATTGTACCTTTTACTACGAACCTCTAATGAATGTGACGTTTAATGGAATAATATTTGGGTAACTTTTTTCATATTAATTTGTTCTGAAATATTTATTCAATTTTTTAAGTTAAATTATTTGGTTATAGATAATAGCATTTTTATATTAAAATTTGTCGCTATACATTACTAATTAGCGGAGAACGTGGTGAATGGGACATGGGTTGAGATGAGACATGACAATATGTCAGCAAAAAAATTAATAACGTAAAGTTTTTTTTATATTTGTGATAAATTAACGAAAATAACTTCATATTATTTTTTTTTTTTTTTTGAGTCTCAGAACAATTTTTATTTCAAATTATTTGTGAATATGTAAAAATATACCAAACTTTCTGGATTTTAAAGACATAATTATTGTATTTTGTTGTATTTTGTTGAGGTTTTCTCTAACCATATTTTTAAATTTAATCTCATTATAAGTTTCATTGTGGTACTCTTTTAAATTCTTTAATCTAAATATGGATTTTGATGATTGCAAATTAAAAAAGCATAATTTTTTAATAAAGAAGATAGTTATATGTGTAATAACTGTATGCTTATACAATAAAAGCTGCATTAATGACTCTGGGAACCTATCATTACGAGCAGCTGCACAAGTGTATAAAACTTCTAAATAATGTTTAGAGCGGAAAGATAAATATATTTTTAACAAGGCAGAAGATGAACTTTAAGTATATCTTCGTCAAGCATCAAACATGCATTATGAAGTTATTATTAAAAAGACAAAGCAACATGCATATCAATTGCAATTAAAAATGACATTCAAATACCAGAAAACTATTTTGACTATATTGTGGACTATGATCATCCAAGCCTGGATCACAATTCACATTTAATAATGATCAACCACAAATATCATATATATATATATATATATATATATATATATATATATATATATATATATATATATATATATATATATATATATATATATATATATATATATATATATATATATATATATATATATATATATATATATATTGGTATAGTTTACTACTTACTGGGACAGATTGTACAAAAAAATCGAACACTTACGGGAACATTAGCATTATCGGGGACATTTTAGCGTCCCCGTTAGCATGAAATGTACCCGTAAGAAACTTTTATAGAAAACGAAAAGTACCTACATCGACTGACAAACAGCCTGACTTGCAAGGGGGTGCTGCTACATCGATTAAAAGTTTGATTTGGGCAGGCTATATGGTCAGGCTTAGGGTAATGATTACGGCAAGGTTTAAATTTGGTTATATTATTGTTATTATTTGATTTTGTAATTAAATGAAATTAAAAATGAAAAATAATTAAAAAAAAAATAAAAATAAAAATATAAAAAAATAATATAAAAAATATATTTTTATATTAAAATAATAAATTTAAATATGTATAAACAAAAATAGAAATAAGATAAAAGTTAAAAAAAATATATAAATATGATAAAAATTGTATACAAAAGTAAAACAAAAAACAACAGAACGGGAACAAAAATAACAATTCTCTCTCTCTCTCTCTCTCTCTCTCTCTCTCTCTCTATATATATATATATATATATATATATATATATATATATATATATATATATATATATATATATATATATATATATATATATATATATATATATATATATATATATATATATATATATATATATATATATATATATATATATATATATATATATATATATATATATATATATATATATATATATATATATATATATATATATATATATATATATATATATATATATATATATATATATATATATATATATATATATATATATATATATATATATATATATATATATATATATATATATATATATATATATATAAACGTTATTGCGGATACCGAAGTCATACAATCTCCTTTATAAAAATAATAAAATAACTCAATAAACATCTTCATTCTATTCATATAAATCATTCATTTAACAACTTTAGTCCAATCTTTTATGGTCTGTAGTTTTATAGATTATAAAAGGTTGTACATTAGTAGAGTACATTGAGTAACAATGTACTCTACTAATATGTAGTAAAAAGGTTGTACATTAGTAGAGTACATTGAGTAACTATGAAACAATTGATACTGAACTTATCTTTAAAACTCTGTAAAATATATAACATTTATATAATAAAAACCTTATTAAAAAAACTTGTAGCTATCGCAGTTATGGGTTGATAACTGCAGGACAACTGCAGTGCCCTTCCTAAACATAGTAATACAATATTACATAGTATTCTATTACTTTATAACAATATCTGTACAACATGTAATAATGAAATTGTGACTCTTACAATTTTTAAAGTGAAAAACTAATCAACAAACATAGTAATTAAAATTTATATATCAAAATCATATATATGTACTAACACGCAACTCAAGGTGAAAATTAAGCATTACTTGATCAATCCATTAAATTATGCTTTGATATAGTAGTTATATGGATAATGGTATTTTAGAACTCAATTTTCGGGCTTACTGAAAAGGAGACTTTGCAAGTACTGATGGATTAGCTACAATGTAAATAACTATATAGATATATTTTGTATACAAAGTTATTTTGAATAAAAATTTACTAAAGCACAGTATATTTGATTTTAAAAAGTCTATCCTAAAAGGATTACATTGCTAAATATCTTATAAGTCATAAAATTAACAGGTTTATCTAAAAGTTAAGGAGTTCTATATAAAAAATATAAATTTAGACATCTTACTTGATTTTTCCATTCTAGAGTCTTTTGGTAAAGTAGTTACACTTAATTTGAATAAAGATACCTTAGAATGCGATTGAATGCTTGAGACAAGGTGGCTGTGGAAGTGGTGATGGTTAAACTAAAATATAAATCAGAGTGTACATTCCCGACGGGCATTTGTTTTTAAAAGTTACGTTCTAAATGTGTTTTAAACGTCTTTTAAACGTCTTTTAAACATTAATGTTAAAAAGACGTTTAAAAGACATTTAAAATACATTTAGATCGTAACTTTTAAAAACAAATGCCCGTCGGGTTGTTTGAGATATGTTTATTACATTTATTATTAGTCTTCAAAGATGTAAAGTATAACAACTTACTTGCCTAATCAATTAAATATACATGCAGTACCATAATCTTTGTGTATAATTCAACATTTGTAACTTTTTTTTTATACCTGAATATATCATGCATGCATGCAATATTATAATATAGAATGCATGAATAATGCATGCAAGTATTTCTGGCACTTCGGTCTTCACAAACTTTATTTCATATTTATTGTAACATCAAATTAGTAACGTGTCAATATTCGTACCTTTTGCAATAACATTAACATGAAATTCTTTCTCAACTAAAAAATAAAAACTTTTTTACTATACCATAAAAATGGTAATTCATTTACTAATTAAAACTTGCTTCTTTTTTTTTTACATAAAAATAAGAACAAACAAAATAAAACTATTTTTAAATTTATAATATATATATATATATATATATATATATATATATATATATATATATATATATATATATATATATATATATATATATATATATATATATATATATATATATATATATATATATATATATATATATATATATATATATATATATATATATGTATATATATATATATATATATATATATATATATATATATATATATATATATATATATATATATATATATATATATATATAATTATTTTGTTTAACAAGCAATTTATTTGAATTTTAGTGCAGTTTTTTCCATAACTAACCATTTCAACTGTAAATGCATTAAACTAGTAATATTAACTCTGAAGAAATTGAAATAAAATTAATTTAGATTAGAATAATGCACATTTATGGTTTAATTATATGTTATTATTTTCAGTTTAAATATTATTAGTTTTTAAATAAACATTAACAAATTAAAATGAAACCTTTAAAAGAGTTGTATTGTCAGAACTTTTGTGCTTTTTTGATATCTGCTAATTATCAATGTCTTCTTCAGTTTCTGATATTTAAAACTTTTGCAATCCTCACAACAATCTGTGAAAGGAATAATAAAACATCTTATCCAAAGCAATGACAAACAAATTAAAAAAGTAGTTTATTTAACATTTTGTAAATAAAAATTATAATACCACAAATTAAAATAACAACTCAATAAAATATCAAGCTTTTGGTTTTCCCAACCAAACACTCTGGCGATATTACATTTTGCTAAAATGTTAACACTAATTTGGTTGAAGGTACATTAACACATAACATTAACTTGTAACTAAACTTGTTAAAAGTGTTTTATATAAGTTTAGTCATCTAGTTTTTTAGCTTTTTTTGCTGACTTTAGTTTTCCTAATTCCGAGGGATGATATATATACATACTATACATTTCGACCCGTAAAATATCAAGCTTGGTAGGTCTTTCATAACATAATAAAATAAATAAAAAATAATGCTATAAATATTTCAATACCTTTTAGATATAGAGCATAAGATAAAAACAGAACAACTTGAAATCTCTTTCGACTAATTTAAACTTTAAAGACCCGTACCAATCATCAACGTACCTTTTAAATATAACATGATATACCTTTATTCTTACATAAATTTTTAAGCGTTGAATGCTTCTAAATAGCTTTTCAGAAGCCTGAGCAATTCGATTATGATTTAAAAGGTAAATATCTGATATATGTTCAACTATTAGAATCATATCTAAATGTACAGAGTTTGCACTTTATGTTATGATTACTAAATGAATAACTATTAGTTTTAAAAATCACTGCAGTTTTTATTTACAGAATGATCTTTACAGAAATAGCCATTAACTTAATTATTATTTTAGGAAAACTTAAGTTTTAAAGGAGTAAAAACGTCACAAAAAATCAATTTACCACTTGCATGTGTACTTGGCTGTTTCCTGCTGCTTTAATTGTTGTTGCAACTGACTGGACTGTATATAAAATAATAAATGAAATTAAACACGCAAATTTTAATTAACAATAAAAAATATATTTGCACCAATATCAGAAAATTATGTGATATAGATATATATATTTTTGTTCAAACCATGTTAACTTTTCTACTAAAGAGAAAATAAATGATACAATATAATAATCTATTATATCAGACATAAGTAAATTTATTTTCTTTTTAGTGGTTATTATATAGGAGTATGAATATTGCTTACTATTAGTGTAGGCTTTTAATGCACACTAAAAAATCTTTTTAAAAATCTGTTTTAGTTTACATTAAAAGCCTACACTAAAACTAAAGATCCATTATATAAATATTTGAACCTCACAATTTTTAATTGGCACTGACTGCACTAAAAGTATAAATATTATAACATTGCTATTTGATCAATATAACATCTATACATCTATAACATTGCTATTTGATCAATATAACATCATAAACAAGTAGATGTTAGGTCTTAATTTAAACAAAAAGTAATAACTTTATTTAGTTAGCTTAAAACGCATAATTTTCCTCTGAAACTTTAAAAAAAAAAGTTTAAGTAATAACTATTTTTCATAACTTTTCTACTTTTAGGTAAAGTAGAAAAATTAGGAAGCTAAGCTTAGCTTTCTAATTTCCTGGTTTTTAGCAACGCTATAGAACGTCTATAGTTAACTCTTATAAAAGTTAACTATAGACGTTCTATAGCGTTGTTAAAAACCAAACAGAAAAAACAATTTAAGAAATAGTTTAAAAAAATGCTGACACTGATACTTTTTTGAAACTACTACTACTTTTTTGAAACTGCTATGTTAGTAGCAATAAAAAAAAAAAAGAATTATCAAAATACATTGTTACTGTACTTAAAATTACTTTTAATCGCTCATTCAAAACTATCGATGAACTTACAGGACTTTTTAACTGCTTTATTAGCCATAATATAATACTAAAAACAAATTTCTTTTATTTTTTCTGAACCATTTATTACATAATTTAAGATTAATAAAAAAGTTTAATTTTTAATCATAATGAAAGATTCAAAATGTCCGACACTTTTTGTACGAAACTAATTTAATTAAGTTCCGTACGGAATTTGTTTGATTTAGCTTTTCAGCGCAAATTAAATATACACGTTTAGAATATATATATATATATATATATATATATATATATATATATATATATATATATATATATATATATATATATATATATATATATATATATATATATATATATATATATATATATATATATATATATATATATATATATATATATATATATATATATATATATATTATTAGAAATAAGTCAAGTTTTGTTTACAATTTTGTTTAGACATTATATAATAATGTCTAAACAAAATTGTAAATAAAACTTGACTTATTACTAATAAGTCAAGTTTTATTAACAATTTTATTTAGATATTACAAATAGTATTGAAATTTTTAAAGTTCATACTCTGTAGTGTTACGTTTTTATAGTATGTAAAAGAAACACTAAACAATATGAGTTATTTTTATTAATAAGTAATTAGAAAATTATGTTTTACTAACTGGTATGACGCGTACGATAGACGGTCGTGCCATGTCAAATTCACACTGAACAGTTTCTAAACTTGTTCCATAGTCTTAATACTTAATTTTTTTAGTAAACGGCAAAAAATAAACCAAGTTAAAGTTCTGATAAATGGTAAAATACGAAAATTAATTCCAATAACAATTAAAGTTCGCATTTTACCATATACCAGAAAGGACGTTTAAAACGTCTTGTAAACGTCTTTTTTCGGACCGGTGCCAACTGGGTTTTTGTAAAAAAACTTTTAAACCATTTATATAGCTATAAAAAATTTTTGTAATTGTTGAAATATATTACCAATTATGCTGTTTTAATTGCGGAATTAGCTGTGGTTACCCGTACGATACGGGTCGCGGCAACTCTATTCCACATCGGGCTATTTCCAAACTTGTTCTTAGTTAGGTCTTTATACCTTAAGTAAACAGCAAAAAAATTGTCGATATAAAGTTTTTGTTTAACACTTGACTTATTATACTTTAGAAACTGTACTTATTTACTTAATGTACTCCAATATTTTATACAAAAAAGGATCTTTAACATAATAGAGACAGTTGCGTAACAATTCTTCAGGTGTTTTTTGAAAACTTAAGCTATAATCAAGATTTTACCCTCTCATCAAGATTTATTTAAAAAACAAGATTGGACATTAAAGAACGGGCCTAAGAGACTTGTTATTTTAAATAAGTTAGCTTTATTCGTTGGATACTTTTTTATAAAAACGTTGCTGTGAAAAACAAAACTGTTAACAAATTCATTCAATTAAGCTGTTTTTACATTCGAAGTTATTAAACATTTTGTTTGTGCTAATTGATACTTAATGCAAATGAAAAATTCGAGTACAAAATACGATTTTAGGTATAAATGGTTTCTATTCATATATATAATAAGCAACAAAAATATAAAAACAATGCAAAAATGATCAATATATCTATTTGAAACAATAAGTCCATAATAAAAAATATAGATATTTACTTAAGAAACAAAAAACATATTTTTCTTGAGATATAATTAAAATAATAAACTTTTAAAAAAATTAAAAAAAAATTATTATATTTAACAAAAAGTAACAAAAAAACTTAAAAAGCAGTTTAAATTGAAACATTATTTCATTATTATTAGGCTTTAGGTAAGCCATCAAGTCAGCCATAAGAAAAGCAACTAGATCTAAAAATGGAACAAAATTATTTTAAACATAATACACATTAATTACAAATTAACATGTCATGCAATCAATTAAAAATGCGACTAAGTGGATAAGAAACTTAATTCTAATTTTTCCATAACCCTGACAGATCAACAAGAATATAAGCTAAGCCTATTAGCATAAAACATCACAAATTATAAGCAATTACCACATCATGAGATATAATAACACTCTTCAAAAACCATTACAAACATCATATTTTAAAAATGAAATATTATTTGTGTAATATACATTCAATGACATACCTTGTAATGCATGTTAATCAAAGTTATACAATTAATTATAAAATGTCTAGGTTCTGAAACATGCTACATAGAATTTGGTTGTGTAAAAATCAAATCCCTTTAAGATTAGCATTAACTTTATCAATTGTTTAACTGTAACTTTTATTTCTTGTCCATGAGTATTGCTAATAAAAATGTCTTTATTTAAATGATTTAGTTAATTTGATAGCATTAAAATTATTTGGAAAAATTAAAAAACAACACAAAAACTAAGTAACAAAAATATATTTAAAAAAAAAAGATATAAAAAAAAAATAAAAAAAACTGTGGCATAACAATTGCAAATCTAAAATGTAAAGAAATTATTTACAACTGTTGCGCCTCGCCTTCTCCTCCCTTCACCTCCTCTTTCCCTGGTTTTGTATAGGACGCCATCCCTCCATCTAAAGAAAGGATGGTTTTCCCCATACCTGCACAAGCAATCAAATGCCCTCTGGGATAGAAGGCCGGGATGCTGGAAGCAATATTTTTTGAAATCTCTTCATGATTTCGAGTCTGAAAAAAAAATTATATATAAATAAATCTACCAAGGTAACACTTACAAAAATTCTACTATAAAAAAACAAAAATAATAAATGTATTAAAGTACAAGTGTGCGCGACAACTTATTTAATATACTCACTTGTACTTGACTTATTACAATAACTAATAAAGCTGGAAAAGACATTTGTTGCTATATTTAAAAACAAAATTTTTTGAATTTGAAGACACAGCAACTGAAATAAAATAGAAAAATTAAAAATAAAATAAAATTAACCAGTCAATGTTATAAGTCAAGTATAAGTAAATAGAACAACTTACTTGTAGCAAAAGTAGTAGCAGCTAGATATATAAAAGATAATAAAAAATGCAATAAAACCAATCAATCAATGTAATTAGTCAAGTATAAGTTTATAGAAAAACTTGCTTGTACTAGAAGAAGCAGCAGCTAGATATATAAAAGATAAAAAAAATGCAATAAAATCAATCAATCAATGTAATTAGTCAAGTATAAGTTAATAGAAAAACTTACTTGTGCCAGAGGAAGCAGCAGCTAGATATAAATAAAATTAAATTAAAAATGCAATAAAACTGATCAAATAATGTTATCAGTCAAAATAATTCAAGTGAGTAGATCAACTTACTTGTAACAGAAGAAAAAACAGCTAGATATAAATTAAAGAAAATTAAAAATGAAATAATTTTGATTTACTGCATGATCAACATGGTTTCCTGTCATAAAATCAGTCAACAATGGTGGATATAGAGAAAGAGGAGCTAATACAACTTTTCCTAAATGGCAACACAAAAAATGAGTTTCATTTAAAAATTTCTTCGCACAACAATACTGACAATTATAGTTGAACTCTCCAAGGTAACTACTCTCTGTAGCAATATTATTTCTTGATATACGATGCATATTATACCTATTGAGTTCTCTCCTAGCCTGATTTATTTCATTTTACAATTTATTTCATCTCGCCTAGACTCACCTTTTTCATTTTGACAACGGTTTATCTCAGCTTGCCTGGGCTCATCTTTTTCATTCCGACGGCGGTTTATCTCGGCTCGTTTTAGCTTGTCTTCTTTCTTTTTGAAAAAGTTTAATAATTTCATTTCTTAAATGATACATAATCATGCATCAAAGATGTGTAAAAATGATGCCTAATATAATATAAAGTTGAGTCTTCTTTTTTAAACTAATCTCAAATAAAATGTAAGCAAATAATATAGAGCATAATAGAATAATCTTTTATATTCTACCATATATAGCAATGTGTTAAGATTTATGTTTTAAACATACTTTTATTGAAAAGTTCAACTAAAGTTATAAATAAATTGATATAATCTTTTAAACTGAGTATTGTTACATATTTAAGTTAGTTGTTATTATTGACAAAATATTATTAGTATTTAATCAAAAAAACAAAACAAAAGTAATTTAAAAAATAAATTTTTTACCTTTAAGAACTCATAAATAAAGACAATTAAAAATAATAAGGCCTGTCTGCTCAGCAAGTACTGCTAAACTACAAAGATAAAATGTAATCATTTATCATAAAAACCCTTTTATTACTTTTAAACGTATTTAATACAAGATTTGCAATAAATAAGTAAATACAAAACTAATTAAAGAAAACCTCTATAAACAATAATATATTTGCTTTAAGTGAAGAAACTTGGATATATTGAAATTTGTTTAAATATCTTATTTTTTTTTAGTCTAATATTCTAAAAAAAAAAAGTCAATAATATATATTCTATACATATAATATATGTATAGACACTTTAATTTTATATATTTTAAACAAGTATATATCTTTTAAACAAGTTTTGTCAAAAAGTAACAGTATACAATTTATTTAATAAAGTATAATACCTGATCTATAAAAGTTACTTAAAATTATAAGTATTAAAAAAATTATTATAGATATTAAAAACTATATATCTTTCAACCCTTCTTATAAACACATTCTTTCAACAATTTTTTTAACACTTTTTATAACTTCACTAACTACAAACAGATTTAATTTATATATTTCATCATAACAGTACACCACTTAATTGGCGTGGACATCAATCTTGCTCTCAACAAAGCCAAGTCACATTATAGCAAAGTATACCACTTGGCTAGCAAAATCAACACTCTTGCTGTAAACAAAGCCAAGTCACAACAATGAGAAAAAATATTTACAAACACACACATGACATTTACACACTTACAAAATATAAACCCATGTAACCTAAACACATAAACATAAACAAAAAAACAAACGATTTGGTTTTTTATATAAAAGTAAACAGATTTTGTTTTAACTTATTTAAAGGTAAGGTATTTAACGTTGTTCTTTCTAAGATGTAACTGTGTGAAATGCAAGAGATATATCTATATAACACTAACTTTATCAAGAGTTTGACCTCTTGAAACGAGCATTGTCTTATAGAGTCACCATCGTCTTTTAATTAAAAATGAAAATTATTTATAATTATTACTTATTACTAATTAAGTTGATGAAGCAAAGTTTTTGCTCATATTACTGATTAAACAGATATTAACAGATTCAAGAGTACCTCATTGCGTGGTCAAAAAGAGAAATATCTAAAAGGCCAAGCATGCTCATAAAACTCCTTGTAAAAACGCGCACGAATGATGAGCAGCATCGGAAGCGTTAAGTTAATAATATTTATAGATTTGTTTAAAATGCTATAAATTTTTTTTTTTATGAATTGAATTTTCTATAATTCGTATTGTTTAGTGTTTCTCGTATATACTATAAAAACGTAACACTAAATAGTATGAGCTTTAAAATATTCAATACATAAGAAAAGATTTTTATAACAAATAAACCCTATATAATATAAGAAAAAAACTTTCATAATATCCAGCAAACATCAAGCAGGCGGACCGACAACGGACCGCTGTCAGCACTTATGGCGTGCCGACGTCGGCCGCCCACTGCTATGCCGCGTTGGCTTCCACATCGTAAATACATCGGTCCGTTAGCGGAAAACTGAACGCGGTTCGACAGCGGACCGATGGCGGCAAATCGACAACGTTCGAACAACGGTCCGTCAGCGGCTAACCGATGATAAAGCCATAGCGGAATAGCATAGGATCTATAATAAGTTTTTACTAAGATTTGAATGTATTGCTATAAATATAATTATTTTTGTTTTTTTGTTTGAATAGAACGCACTTATTGTTAGCAAAAATCTTTATATCTTTCAGCTCAAGTTTTTACTCATAAAAAAATGCAAATCCTGCCAATGAGGTAAAGGTTTCCGGTAAAGAAATAATATTAAATTATAAATGTAACATTAAATTACAAGAATGTTTGAACGGAATTCTTAAAGCAATCCTTTAAAATAATGGCTTGTAAAATAAAAATTTTGTTAGATTTTTATTCATCTGCTTCACCGGTTAAATACCAAGTTAATTTAGCTTTCCATCAATAACTTTATCTTTTAAAGCTTATAGTTATATCTAAATTTAATATAATCAAATAAATCAAACAGTTCCCGACGGGCATTTGTTTTTAAAAGTTACGTTCTAAATGTGTTTTAAACGTCTTTTAAACGTCATTTAAACATTAATGTTTAAAAGACGTTTAAAAGACATTTAAAATACATTTAGCTCGTAACTTTTAAAAACAAATGCCCGTCGGGTAGCCAGACTCCAGATTTTATATTTTGTTTTTTTTTCAAAAATAACATTAAAACAAATAATATCAAAATAATAAAATTAATCTTACTTTTTTCTCTGGTAAGATTCAATATCACGATTTAAATTCTCATCTACAATCTCATATACAAGAGAATACTGTAAAAGGGAATAAATATGAAAAGCATGGAATTAGTAATACTCATTGCACAAAATGTTTACTCTTTTGTGTTTAAAAATTAAAATATTTAAAAATATATTAAATATTGTAAAATAAAGAAAACAAATTTGTAAATAAAGATGCCTATTTTATTTAACAATGTTATTCATCTTCTGAACTAAAAAATGTCTCTTTATTTAATGGCATTGGAAAACTTGATGTAGGCATCACTTTTTTCTTGACTTGTTTGCTTTTTTGGTCTTGTCTAACTTTTTGTCCGCCATTACGGTCTGATGCACCATGCAAAAAAACGCAATACCTCATATTGAAAACCTGATTCAGTTCCTAAAGTTCTTGCAGGATTTCTTTTTACAGCTCCTAAAAATTAATTTAAGACTTTTATTTAACTATCTAGCAGGAAAACGAAAAATATATTTTTTAACTTAATTTCAGAAATATATAGAAGTTTTTTTAAAACTATTTATTAAAAAATTTTATTTATCTTTTTATTAACTTTTTATTTATATATAGTTAATAAATAAATTTTATTTATTTATCAACTATTTATTAACAAATAGATTAGTAATTACTAAATTAGACACAAGTAATTATTAAATTAGAGTGTAAAGTGTAAGTCTTTTAGACTTTGTTTTACAAAGATACTTTTATTGTCATTTCTGGTAATACCAGACCAGTTAAGTTTACAGCAGAGGTTATTAGTGAATAACGCAAAGGACATTCTCCAGACAGCCTCCTTTACTTGCCACAACTATTATTTTCAAAAAACATAGAAAAAACATCAGTAATATATAATATATATTACTGATATTTTTTCTATGTTTTTTGTAGATAATAGCTGTGGCAAGTAAATGAGGCCAGACTTTTTTTTTTGTTTGCAATATTTAATGGCACTAATTTGATATCTATTTTTTTATTAATTTTTTTAAAAATATTTTTCAGTATATAATATACTGAAGAATATTTGTTAAAAATATTCTTCATTATATAATATACTAAAGAATATTTTTAAGAAATTAAAAAAAAAATTGATATCAAATTAATACCATTAAATATTGCATAACATTTATTATTAGGCTTTATGTCCTTTATTTCCCTTTATAAATGATCTAGCTGGTGTACCACAAACAAAAGCTGATATAGCAAACTTATATACTTTACCATTGATACTAATACCAGAATCAAATAAAGCAATAATTTCATTAACAAACATTTTTAGAAATTCATTACGGTCTTCTGGTTTAGACCTACTATAAAAAAGACCAATTATAAATGGGGTTTCATTGTGTTGAATATTGTTTATCCACATTTTTTATTAAACCTTATATCGGCCAACATTGCCCAAGGCTGCTTTTAAACAATGGTAAATCGTCAATGTTGACTTGAATTGATATACAATCCTTTTTCTTTAAAAAACTTGAAATATTACTTAAAATACCTTGTCTAATGCCAAAATGACAATACTGTCCTCCAGTTATATTGGTAACAGATACAAGAGACTTTGACGTAGAGTGCGTGGATCCTTTGGCAATTCAGGAAACAATTTACCCAAAAATTTTAACAAAGATGCTAATGCTTCATCGGTTGTGCAAACTTAACTGCCCACTGCATCAAATCATTTTTTAGTTCATCATTGTTAACATCATCAATTGTTTCAAAATCTGATGATTCTAATGGGTAAGATTCAGAATCAGAAACTGTTAGATTACTGTTAGAGTTCACTTCACAATCAATATTAATTCCACCTGAAGGAATAACACTCTCAGTTAAAAGATTTCGATCTGATATACTCTTTAAATACAATGATTGTACTTCTTTTGGTGAATGTTAAATATTGCTTGATATTGGTAATCTTTTAGGCAACATTCAACATCAGCTATTATTTTTTGTTGCTTTGTCTAAAAGCTCACTATTGAAACTTACATAAATTGTTTTATTTACTAAAGCTGGTACATATTTAAAAATGTATATAATATGTGTGTGTCTCTCTGTGTGTGTGTGTGTGGGTGTGTATGTGTGTTTGTATATATATATATATATATATATATATATATATATATATATATATATATATATATATATATATATATATATATATATATATATATATATATATATATATATATATATATATATATATATATATATATATATATATATGTATATATACATATATATATATATATATATATGTATATATATATATATATATATATATATATATATATATAAATATGTATATAAATATATATATATATATATATATATATATATATATATATATATATATATATATATATATATATATATATATATATATATATATATATATATATATATATATATATATATATATATATATATATATATATATATATATATATATATATATATATATATATATATATATATATATATATATATATATATATATATATATATATATATATATATATATATATATATATATATATATATATATATATATATACAGTCATGTGCATGAAAATAGCAGTGGCACAAAAAATTATAAAAAAACCTTATTAAATTTAATGATATGCATAATTTCGGACCGTAATTGTTAATTTTTCATAATTAAATGTTATCTGACACTATTTAGTCTAAAAAAAGCTTTTAAACTTAAATGGACAACATCATACACATTTAATGAATGCAGATTTACCATTAAAAAAGTAAATAAAATATAACATTGATGAAAAACTATTTATTCATCTTTTGAAAATACATCTAATACTTAGTTCCATGACCCTTATTTTTCAATACTGCTTTACATCTTCGTGGCATTGACTCGATTAGATGACGACATCTTTCTAAGGGAATAGCTCTCCAAGCTGCTTCAACTGCTCTCCAGAGTTCCTCTTTATTGGCTGGTCTAGGCAAATATACTGCTCTTTTAACATCCCCCCACAGGTTTTCTATCGGGTTCAGGTCTGGGGATTGTGCTGGTCAGTTCATTACCTTAACCTTATTCTCTACAAACCAATTTTTAGCTTTACGAGAGGTGTGTTTAGGATCATTATCCTGCATAAAGATCCACTTCAAAGGCATTTCTTCTTTTGCATATGGTAACATGACTTCTTGCAGTATTTTAACATAAGCAGTTGCATCCATGATGTCTTTGATCCAAAAAATAGGGCCCAATCCAAACCAAGAAAAACAACCCCATGCCATCACCTGGCAGCCACCATGTTTTATTGTCTTGGTGGTATACTTTATATTATATTCTGTTCGTGGGGGTCTTCGTACAAACTTTTCGTGAATACCTGGATTAAATAAAACAATTTTAGTCTCATCACTCCAAAGAATATTACGCCATTTCGATGACGGCTATTCTTGATGCTCTTTAGCAAATGCGATTCGATTTTTAATCTGTCTCTTATTTAGAAGTGGAGTTTTTCTGGGCCTTCTGGCTTTTAAATTGGCTTTTATCAAACGTCTTCTCACTGTCGAGGACGATATTGGTAAATTTAATTCCGTTTTTATGGCTGTGGAACTCATAAAAGGATTTATCTTCGCACATCTAATAATTTTACGGTTCGTTTTCAATGACGTTTTAAATTTTCCCCCACGGAATTCCGCTTTTTGTGTCCATTTTTTGGCATTGGAAATCATTTTTGCAGAACATTGTAAAGCATCTTGGATGAATTTGTAAGTTTTATCATCTTTTAACATATTTAAAATTATTTGACGCTTCTCATTGGAACAATGTTTTGCTCTACCCATTTTAACTGTAATAAAATTGTGAAACTTAATAAAATATCGTTTAATTTTAATGAACAAACACTTACCTTAATGTATAAAAAAAATTGATGGTAAAAACAACTTTTAAGGCACTAATAGAAAATAAAGTGTATATTCACTGCTATTATAACGCACAGTTAATAAAGCAAAATTTTTTCAATTTAATTTAAATTCTGATACATGTATGTATAACAAGCAATATGGCCAACCTCTTTATATTTAAAAACCCTAACAGAAAATATTTAGAGAATAAAATATACAAAATTAACCATCAGTAAAAAAATTAAATGTATTTTATAAATAATTTTCTCCCACTGCTATTTTCATGCACATGACTGTATATGTATATATATATATATATATATATATATATATATATATATATATATATATATATATAATATATATATATATATATATATATATATATATATATATATATATATATATATATATATATATATATATATATGTATATATATATATATATATATATATATATATATATATATAACTTCATATTAGTATAACATTGTTCTTGTTATATTAAAATTTATACAACTAGCCATGTAACTTTTAATATAACAAGAACAATGTTGTACTAATATAGTTATAACATTGTTACATAACTGTAACAATATTGTTAAAGTTATATATGTTTAAAAGAAAAATATAAATTTTTATTAATATATATATTATATTAATATATAAATAAATAAATATATATTTTTAATTTCTTATAAATATATATTGAACCTATATGTATATCTATACTTTATATCTATATCTATACTAAGTATAGGTATAGATATAATATATAGTAATCTATACTTAGTATAGATATAGATATAATATATAAGTATAGATATAGATATAAATTACAAACATAGATATAAATATAATATATTGAATAATATAAAGTATGGTATACTTTATATTAAAATACTTTATATTACTTTATAATTTTTAATATAGATATAGGTATAAAATCATGTAACTTTTAATATTTATAAGCAATAAATTTAGCTTTATTTTAAAATATAAAGTATAGATGTAGATTGAATATAAATTTATATATATAACCTTTATTGTAAGATTTGAAAATAAAAAGACTAATTTGATTTTTTTTTAAAACTACTTTTTTTTAAAAAAAGCTTTTTATTCTATAGCTCCAACGCATACGGCATGATAATTATACAAAAATATATACATTTTAGAAAAGTTGTATGTTTAAGCTATAAAATGATATAAAATAATATAATTTTGAATAACCTATTTTTTTTACTTTGTCCACCACCTGGCCAACTGTGTGTTGGTCTGCTTTTTAAAAGAATTACTCGACATTGATATAAATAAGTAAAAAAGTTTTGAGTTAGTATAATATTTTTATTATTTAGTTTGTTTTTTATCGCTATGGAAAGATGTGGGTCACATATAACTTTCTTTGCGTGTTATATTTCCTGTTAGTAGAGAAACTGTGCTAAACAACCTCAAAGAATTGGAAAAATAAGGTCATAATTTTTTTGAAAAACTTAAGCTGTTAGAGGTCAACATTAGATTTGCAAAAAAAGTTCGGCTCAAGGTTCATCTATAAAACATAGAAACGAAATCGAGAAACTAAATGACCTTGTTTTTGAGAAGTAAACGAATTGACGACATTTCTATGAAGCACGGTCGGCTTACCCAGCTAGCACACATGCGTTGTTCAAATATTTGAACAATTTTGACCGATTCGTTGGCCTAATATCAGCTGCCAATGTTGTTTTTAAATCATTATTGTTACAAAAGCGACGTCGCCAACAACTAAAACCAATGTTAATAAAATGTTTATTTAAAGTTGGAAAATGGTAATATATATATATATATTTATATATATATATATATATATATATATATATATATATATATATATATATATATATATATATATATATATATATATATTTAAATATATATATATATATATATATATATATATATATATATATATATATATATATATATATATATATATATATATATATATATATATATATATATACTCTTGCATGTCTCTTGCGTGGCATCAAAAAAAATTTCCCATAAACTGTAGTTGTAAAGAGCGCGTTAATAAACCAGACCAGAAAAAGTTTTAAAAATTTAAAAATTAAATTTTTTTTTTCAATTGATAGACTGCCTGGCCAAACCAAACCCTCAGTCGATGTAGCAGCACTCTCTTGCGAGTCAGGCTATTTGTCAGTCGTTGTAGCAGCACTCCCTTGCGAGTCAGGCTATTTGTCAGTCGATGTAGCAGCACTCCGTTGCGAGTCAGGCTATTTGTCAGTCGATGTAGCAGCACTCCGTTGCGAGTCAGGCTATAAGATAGTCGATGTAGCAACATTTACGCATGTTTTAAAAATGTTTTTTATTAAATCAATAACAAAAACACCACTAATTAAAAAAAACTTTCTAGTCGTTATAATTGCGGTTTTTTAAAAATTTTTTAAAAAACAATTAAATTTAATGTACTTCCGCATAAAATAATTGCTTTGACATTTCGATGACAATCAAAAACAGCTTAAGAGACGAGGTAATTAAAATTGTAGTCTTAAGAGACTTTTTTTACATTAAAACGCTCTTTCGACTACACTATAAGGGTATATATGTATATGTACATGTATATATATATATATATATATATATATATATATATATATATATATATATATATATATATATATATATATATATATATATATATATATATATATATATATATATATATATATATATATATATATATATATATATATATATATATATATATATATATATATATACACATATATATTTATATACATATTTATACATAGGTTTTGTGGTTAGCTAAGTGCCTTGTGGAGTCCACATTACCTAGGTCCAAGTCGCTTGCTTTGGGACCTAAAGGAGCGTCATAACTTGCTCTACAGACCAAGAGTAAAGTGACTTTGGGATTTTAAATATATATATATATATATATATATATATATATATATATATGTATATATATATATATATATATATATATATATATATATATATATATATATATATATATATATATATATATATATATATATATATATATATATATATATATATATATATATATATATATATATATATATATATATATATATATATATATATATATATATATATATATATATATATATGTATATATATATATATACATATATATTTTTATACATATTTATACATAGGTTTTGTGGTTAGCTAATTGCCTTGTGGAGTCCACATTACCTAGGTCCAAGTGGTTTGCTTTGGCTCCTAAAGGAGCGTCATAACTTGCTCTACAGACCAAGAGTAAAGTGATTTTGGGAAGAACGACGATATGTTAGAGTAAAAGACAGAAGTAGTCGAGTTAGAAAAATAGCGTAGAGAAGCGGACAGAGTTGCAAACGATGTTAGATGGTGCAATAATAAGTATATACACCCGACGTAGACATATCATACACCCGACATAGAAATTTTAAATTTGCAAATACAATAATTAGTCGCATATATTGGATCAACGTTGGGTTTAGTTCGTAAAAACATTCAACTTTTTGCGATGTATTTACATACATTGGATCAACGTTTATTTTTATACATTGAATCAATGTCGAAATATATACATTGAATTAACGTTGAGTTTAGATCGGAAAAACAATCAATTTATTCCAATGTTTTTACATACATTGGATCAACATTGCTTTATATACATCAAATCAATGCCGAAATCTTTACATTGGATCAACATTTGGTTAAGATTGTAAAAACAATCAATTTTTTGTGATGTTTTTACATACTTTGGACTAATGTAGAGTTGCCAGATATTTTTATTTCCGTCGGTAATAACCTTATCATTAACCAAATGACATTGGATCAACGTGGGTTTGCATTGGAAAAAAGAGCCGATGGGTGTTGCAACGTGGGGTTGCATTGGAAATAAGAGCCGATGTTCGCGATGGTTTTACATACGTTGGCCCAATGTAAGTGCGCTAGCTGGGTATTTCTGTCGAGTCTCAAACACTTAAAGGTTTGCAGTTAGGTCGCCGTTGCCGAAAGCTGACCCATATTTTGAGGGCTGGCGAACGAAGAAAAAGAGCGTTTTAAAAAAATAGAAAAACATACATTTTACATTTTACAAATTATTAATAACAATAAAATAATATTTTTTTTTGTATTATTATAAAACAATATCAATACTTCTAATTATTTTGTTTAACTTTTACCTAAATTGTGTTAGGATTGATACTGTTTAATATTATTGTACTACGTTGTTTGCTTTTTTTAAATTCTTTTGGTTTTTAATAATTTAACAGAAACGTTTTGGAAATTGATTTTGTAATTAACTACAATGATCCCGTTGAATCAACTGTTAAAATTATATGGGAGTATTACCTACCACATTTTATAATTCTTCAAACAGAAAGTACATCAGAAGATGTTGTAAAAGTTAGATCAAACAACCTTAAATATAAAGTATGGTTTTAAATCATGGATTAGTTAACAAATCTTAAAAAATCTGATTGCGATTAGCTGAAACTGTAATAAAATTTAGAAATGTTCATTTATTTAGATTGATGGTATAAAAAAGATTGGAGTCAAACAAAGTTTAACTGTAACAATCAAAAACATTAGGTGTTTATTTGGTGGATTATATACAATTGAAATTCCAATGATATTATATTTTGAAAATGATGAAGGTAGATCATGGAAGTCATTCAAAAATATAACAAAATTTTATAATGAAAACTGCACAGGTAAAACTGTTCCAACCATTCCGAACCATGTTCCAGGTATTTTTTCAAGTTTGTAACTAATTGCTTATAAAATTCTAACTAATATATATATATATATATATAAATATATATATATATATATATATATATATATATATATATATATATATATATATATATATTTATATTTATATATATATATATATATATATATATATATATATATATATATATATATATATATATATATATATATATATATATATATATATATATATATATATATATATATATACATATATATATATATATATATATATATATATATATATATATATATATATATATATATATATATATATATATATATATATATATATATATATATTTATATTTATATATATAAATATATACATATATTTATATTATGTATATATTATATATAGAAATATATATATATATATATATATATATATATATATATATATATATATATATATATATATATATATATTTATATATATATATATATATATATACATATATATGTATAGAAATATATATATATATATATATATATATATATATATACAAGTTGATCATAATTATGTTTTATTTGATAAAAATATTATATCTACATCATATTTTTACAGGTTATTTTTTAAGGATTAAGTATTATTTGAATAAACAGCACTATTTCATCAAGGAAAACCATTTTGGATATCAATATAACCTAATAAAGCAGCTAAGAAACTGTATTCTTTCTAAAACCTTTCCTCTCGAGCAGAGGAATGGTTTTATAAAGAATATTTTTAATATTTATCAATCTAAGGTAATTACGTATAGCACTAATTCCAATCCTTACACATAAATGCTTTTATGTAAAAATTTAAATAGATGTAGTTTTGTTTTAAGATGTTGGAACTTAGAGTTCGTATTTTTTTGGTTTATCTTTTGTAAATAGATTTTGAAAAAAATACAAAGCTAAGAGTATACCGAATGAAAAAACTCAGACTTTACGTACAAAGTCTGCTACACAGTATGCAAACGTGACACAAAATCA
Source organism: Hydra vulgaris (assembly GCF_022113875.1). Taxonomy (NCBI): domain Eukaryota; kingdom Metazoa; phylum Cnidaria; class Hydrozoa; order Anthoathecata; family Hydridae; genus Hydra; species Hydra vulgaris. The sequence goes on from NC_061156.1 coordinate 38,547,829, forward strand.
ACAAAAAATCTGAGCTGTGACGATTGAAAATAAAATGTACCGAGGAAAGTGTACCTTCAACAAATTATAGTGCGGTTGTGTCTCACAATGGGGGAAAAACCGTTTTTTTTTTCACTAAGTGAAATTTTTGTGTAACATCATTTTCAAAAACCGTTAAGTTTTTTTACTTACTTGCATCAATTTAAAGATTAATGATGTGTATATTAATGTATATATATATATATATATATATATATATATATATATATATATATATATTTATATATATATATATATATATATATATATATATATATATATATATATATATATATATATATATATATTTATATTATATATTATATATATATATATATATATATATATATATATATATATATATATATATATATATATATATATATATATTTATATATATATATATATATATATATATATATATATGCATATATATATATATATATATATATATATATATTTATATATATATATATATTATATATATTATATATATATATATATATATATATATATATATATATATATATATATATATATATATATATATATATATATATATATATAGATTATGTATATATATATATGTATACATTTATATAAATGTATATATATATATATATATATATATATATATATATATATATATATAATATATATATATATATAAAACCTTATTGATATTTTGAAAAACACGATTCTATTTATTTTATTCATATCTATTTTTTCAGCTACCGTGTACGTAGACAGGTAAAATTAGAGCAATAAAGAAAATATTTAAGAATTTGTAAAAGTTTGTGGAATCTGCACAGCGTGTCATGACATTAAAGAGGTTATGCAAAAAAATATAACATCTCTCCGAGGTTACAAGGTGTGACAAGTTTTATAAATGATCAAGAAAAAGAACTTGGTATCTTTTTGGAAGACATGTCTAAAATTCATTACTGTCTACTGGTGGTACAACGGCGCAAAATCACATACACTTTTGCTGCATCAAATAAGACACCATTTCCCTCTACATAAGGTAAAACAAGCCTGCTTGCCGCAACTGGTACAGAGGTTTTGTTAATAAAAATCTTTAACTGGCATCGAGAACACCAGAAGCTTTAATCTTGGCACGTAGCACAGTCGTCACACAGTTAGTGAACTTTTTACTAAAGCAAAAAATGTTTATACTTGATACAAGTTTCTTCCCGAACGTATATGAAATAATAAAGAAACTAGCTTTACTACAATACACAAGCCTGCTAAAATTAGAAAAGTAGCATCTAACTATTATGGACAACCACGAGACTTATAATCAGCGCTGTCGCGGACCGTGCAGACCCATCTTTGATTCAGGAATAAGTTCTTGATTCAATGTAATCAACACCTAATACTAGTACATCAGTTTCTATAGAACCAACGTTGTCTGGAACCATGAAACCATCCACTCAAACATCGGATATATCTGTAAAACATTTTTTTCCAAAAGTTATCATTCCCTATCCCAAAGTTGCACTCCTGTTTAATGTTCTCGAGATAGAAAAAAGGGACGCTTTCGTATCCAAACTGCTACCCTTGAAAAAGTTAAAATTAAAGAACTTGCTTGTACTAAGATAACTAAGATAACCGCAAATCAGAATAGAGAAAAAAAACTTCAAAAACTTGAAAACAAAGAACTTTTTAATTCATCTGATGAAGAGAATAATATTTGCAGCTATCTGGATATTAGCTGTGCCTTTGATTTCTTTTCACGTCATTAACTTAAATTTGTTGCAAATCTTAAGCCTGACAACAACGTTTTAGTGAAGTTTTACGCGAGAAAATTTTTGTTTCTGCCTTAAAAAAACCCTGAAAATTAAATTCTCGAGAAGGACGGCACTAGTAGAAAGCTGTTTCTTTGTTTTTTAGTTTATAATTTTTCGGCATTAAAAATAATCTTTTACAATGTCTTTGCAACATTAAAATATAACATTTAAATTTCGACCGGAGCATTATATATATATATATATATATATATATATATATATATATATTTATATATATATATATATATATATATATATATATATATATATATATATATATATATATATATATATATATATATATATATATATATATATATATATATATATATATATATATATGTCCGTTCATATATAATGCAAAATCAAATACATCTGTTTTATATTCCATCTACAAATTGCGTAAGGTATAATAAATATTGCATTAACAAATTGCGTTATTACTATAAAATAAAATAATATCATGCATATTCTAAGTACCTTAAAATAATTTCACTTTTCAATCAGTAGTTTTGTAATATGGATAAATATGCACATTTAAGTGTATATTTTTTAAATATATAGTTAATGCGTTTAAAGGTTTATAATCAACTAAATTTTTAAATATTGTAAAATATATTTTTCCATAGTCATTAGTTTTTTCTTTAAAAAAACATTTTAAACAGTTTTAGTTTTTTATTTCAATACCTAAACAAAAGTTTTTTTAACTTTTATTTGTTTTGATTTGTTTTGACAAAAAGTATTACTTTTTGAAAAGGGCTTTCCTCATTCAAGAGTTTAGTTATCGTTTAATAGTTGTTATACTAAAATTATATTTTATATTCTAGAGTATTATGGTCGAGGTATTTACTGGGATGATGCTAGTTCTGAGTTATATCTTTGTATAAACCAATATGCTACAACGTATGCAACTTTTTTTTTTCTAAATTTTTTTTCTATAAATTTTATTGTAAAACTAAAAATTTTTTTTGTAATAATTAGAATCGTATTTAAAATGTGAAAATATATTTCACAGTTTTGCAAGAGAGCAAAAATTAAATCAAATTATCAACATTTTATTAATTTTGATTCTAATTTTTGATAAATTTAAGCTTGTCAAACTTAAAAAATGATTTAAACATGCTATTTAACAAAATAAATGAAACAAAACTATATTATTTTGGGGCACCACAAATAAATCTGAAATAAAAAACCCAGGTTATGAATTCAGGGTGCTAAAAACTTTTGTGCACTTATAAATACAACTTTAAAATGTTGCAATTAAAATCTAATTTTTTTACCAAGAGTAGCAATATTTGATCACAAGTTTAATGTAAGTGTTTTATAATTATGAACTCTATTGAGGTGAATGGAAAGTCAAATTTGACTTTACCCAACAGAGGCTAGCCCATTTAGTGCCCATATATGTAGTTAAAAAAGCATTAAATTCCATCTTATATTTTAAATTTATATGCCATCCGATCGCGCGATAGGGAAACATTATGAATCGTGAAAAATCAGTAAAAAAAATTTTCGCTAAACTCAACTTAGCCTCATTTTTATTTAAAGACTTGGTCCATGAATAAGCATATGTCTTGAGAAAATAATATATTTTTACTTTTCGTTGAAGAAAGATATATATAGTGGCTATATCAAAATTTTTTTATATTACGGATTTTTATTTGAATCGCTACCTTGAAAAAGCGACATGTCCTGCAAAAATTCACACAACATGTCCCCTTTTTGAAGTTAGCAATTCATTTAACCCTTTTTACAGAATTAGAAACCACATTTAGTAAAGTCCCAAAAATGCAATAATATTTTTAAAAATATTTGCTTGCGGCTTCTTATTTTCTTTAAAAAACGCGTACGTATCATACGACATAAAAAGACAATAAATGCGTACTATTTTAGTATCTTTGTTATTGTTTTTGTGTTCGAAAAACAACATACGCTAAAAATATTAGTTCTAAACCGGCTTTAGCTTTTTCTCGATACTATCTTTCTAATTATAATATATCTGCCTATCACTGAAATATCTTATTTTTACCCAACAATCTCAACCCGTACAAAGACCATGGTGCTCTTTTTAATTAAAGGCTCTTTAGTCATTTTTCTCATTTTAAAGACTCCGTAATAGTGCTATTAGTGTCATGTATTAGTAGTAGGAAAAGAGTTTTAAATTGTATTTATTATATAATTATTTCTTTAAACATTTAAGAGAACTTAAACAAAAAAAGTTACGAAGTCATTTTTAAAAGCCTTTTTTTTTTATGCATCAAAAAGCTATTTGATTTTTTATAAACCCACGAGTAAAAGTGTAAATAAAATAATACCTCGTAAAGAGAACTACTTATCTAAAATGTTTTACTTAAACTTCAAGGTTAAATTTACTACTTATATTTGATTATTACTTTACTATTTTATTATTTGCATACTGTAGTATGTTTATTACAAGAACAAAATGTTTAGTCAAGTGTTCCTTTAGTTAATATAACATGTTTAGTGTTTACATGTTTAGTGTTTAATAACATGTTTAGTGTTTAGTTAAGCAAAAACTAAATGTTTAGTTAAGTGTTTCCTGATTTCTACAAATATAGTTTTTTTAATTTCTACAAAAATATTGTTATATATGATTTGACAACCACTGCCCGCTCTTATATAAAATATTATTTGCTTGTTTCTTTGTAGCTTTTAGTAATGTGATATTTGTGTTAAAGTCCTGTACCTTATTATTATTTTACTTAACAAATTTTTTCTTTACTTATAATAATTGATATGTAATATAATTGTAATATAATGTAATATAAGTGTTATAATATATAATACTTAATCAACTTCTTCTAAAACCATTTTCTTATTCTCAATTTCTCTCCGCACAATGGCATTAAAATAAAAAATAAAAAAATACACAAAATAATATAAAATAAAAAAATATAAAATCAAGTCAAAAAGTTATTTTAAAGAAAAAATAGGCATATATATTATAAAATTTATTCGAGAAAATCAATGTTAAAACATATGTGAAAAACCTTTTTTAATATTATAAACGATTATTATAAAAAATATAAAAACGGAAATATTTCTTTAATTGTAAAGAAGATATATTTATTTATTATGCAGATATAGTTTATAAAATTTGTAAAAATTTATTATTTTGTAATAAAAAAAAATAAAAAATAAAAAAATAAAAATGTTTATTACATACTATTATAGTCTTTCTTTTTAAACATTCTAATCTAATATTAAACATTATCTTGCAATATAAATAAACTCTTTTTAAACCTTATAAGGTTTTTTATCTCTCCGTACAATAGCTAAAAATCAAAAAATTCAAAAATGCAAAAATATATATATAACCAAAAAACGCAAAAAATATTACACACACAAATATACAAATTAATATAAAATTTAAAAACACTAAGACAAAATGTATATAGATAAAAATATGAATAAAATGTATATAAATAAAAGCAGTTGTAAACAGTCTATAATATATATTCATAACAACGTTTGTAAAACTTCTAGTTTGTAAAACCATAACTTAACCTGAGATAGTATAGTTTTTTAAAATTGCATTTTTTTTTTATTGTTTTAAAAAGAAAAAAAAAATGTTAGTTGCTGTTTACCTTTTTCTCTATAAATTAAATTGCCTTTATTACTTCTATAAATCATGACTACATATTAAATTAAATGTAATTAATTTAAAAATGAACAGTTTTCCTTGGGCGGCATGTGGGCAACCCATTTTGGCTCCATAAAGCTGCCCATTCGGGGCCAATGCTGGGCCCAATAAGACTTGCTTGCTGGGATTTTCTCTGGTTAGCTGTATAGCATCATTATTTTTAAAACCGCGAAAAAATAAGTTTTACCCTTAAAAATCTAATATTTTAAAACGTTTTTCTTTTATATTATATACGAAGAAAACGTTTTAAAAAGTGGGTATTTACTCGCAGTTTCAAAAATAAGTAAAATCTATATCATGTTATGCAATAATGTCTATTATGTTAATGTTTGTTTACATAAATAACTTTTTTGTTCATATTTCTTTATAGCAGTGTTTTTTTTAAATACGTTTACTGAAATAAAATAAATTATAGGGAAATGCTAATGGATATAAATTACACTAGAGAACAGAAAAAAATTTAAAAATAATGACATGCTGATTAAAGTGGCGTAATTAGAATATTTGAATCACCTCAGGTTTTTGAGTTGTATCATTTTTACATTTTCGTTAATAAAGCTAGCTTTTATATTGCCTAATATTGTAGTACATTTGTAGTGCTGCGTATTTTACTTTTAAATGTTATGTATTTTTTATTTTAGACTAATCGTGTAGTATTTTCTATATAATATGAAGAAAGTTAAAACGCATTGCTTGAATCATCTAGACTATTTCTGTTATATCTGTAGACATTTTATTTCCTGTGATTAGCGGAAACATCTTACAAGAAAAGTGAAGGTTGTCTATCATCACTAATTCAACGTCGAAGTATGTGGTCAAGGCAGAACCTAGGTGCCACATATTTGCTGCAGTGTTTGTTATTTGGGGCTCACCCAGTAGAAAAATAAAGAGCAAAGAGATCATCATTTGGACTACTAGAGAACAACACTTTCACATTTTTGTGATAGGCATGTACAGCTAGCTAAATTTTTATGGCAAGAATGACAATATATGTTATTGTACTAACATTAACGGTTTAATGAAAGAACTGGACAGTGAGTATACACCAAGAGACTGGCTTCTGTTTATATACATGAGACAAATGATTTTATCAAGTATGAAGATTAAAATTAGTGCCACTATGGGGTTTTACAAGTAGTGTCTCTTTTTCTTTGCTTGCAGCTGTGATGCAAAAGTGCATGTGTTTTCTATATCTATGGAACATCCGTGACAACAAAAATCATTACACAGTTAAATAATGGCCAGCGAGAACTGATTATGTACCTGGCAGATGCAATGTACGACATGAGTCTCTTGTTGATCCGAATAAAATACTACTTCTTCCTCTTCACATATAGCTTGGTCTGTTTAAAAATTTTATGAAGGCTGTAGGCAAGGATTCAGGTGGCTTCGCTTATCTTCAAGAGAATTTCAAAGCCACTCCTGCACAAGCAAAAATAGGTGTGGGTGTGTTCACCGGACCTCAAATTTATGATCCCACATTCAAGACGCAGCAGCAGCCTGCTCAGTTGGCAGCCTGGGATGCATTTGTAGCTGTGGTTACTAACTTTTAAGGTAACCACAGATCTGAGAACGATGAAGAGTTGCATGAAAGAGTGCTAACGAAATACAAATATAAGGGGTGAAATTCACTTTTTTCACTCCCATCTCAATTTTTTCCCACCCAATCTAGGTGCAGTCAGCGACGAACAGGGTGAACGTTTTCACCAAGAAATAGCAAAGATGAAAACAGTTATCAAGGGAGGTATAACAGCATCATGATGGACAATTTTTATAGTTTTTTACAGCGAGAGTGTGACTCTAATTACAAAAGAAAAGAAATATTATCTAGTTATTTTTGATTTCAAAATACACTGTGTTACGATTGCCTAAAGTTATTATAGTTAGTTTTTTGTATAGATGCTTTTGCTCTTCTATTTATATAAAAAATGTAGTTATTATGTTGCAATTTAGAAGTATTGACATTAATTTTAAATGATCATAAAGAGTTAAAATGGTTAATCAAAATGTCAATGTATCTTTAAAACCTGACAATTTTCTACACAATTTTCAATGACATATTTGAAATCAGCTGGTCATAATGGTCTTAGTGCACTTAATAGATCTCAGGTAGCAAAAATGTTGTTCTCTAGTTTTATAACCGTTAGATTCTGATGTGTTAGAAACTAATTTCGAATGGTTAGAAACTATAAAAAAAAGGATATTGACCAACATGTATGCGCAGGCTAGAATTGGAATATTAACGTAGTAAAACTTTATTATTGCTAATAATTTTCTTTATAGCTATAATTGAAAAAATTTCTTTTATTGTAAATATAAGTATTATGCTTATGAAACATACCTGTTTGTTTCTCCTTTGTAAACTGTGAAAATACCTTTAATATCTTTCTGAAAACAGGTCATTAAAACTGTCTGAATTTGGTTCTAAAACTTAAATAAAACATTTTTATACAATCACTCATCTATATACTTAATTTAATTTATTTCTCATTCGTTCTGGGTATAGGCCGGAAAAACAGTTAATGGTTACCAAGTTAAAATAATGATCCAATATGGCCGCCACATAAGACTGTCTAGCTTAAGTGTTATTATTTGTATTAGTTGTTTTGTTGTTTTTTTTGTTTATTTAAAAATATTTTCTGGTAAAAATGTCGTTGTGCCTAATATATGAGATCACGGAAACTCGAAGAGACTCGTAAAATCCAGTTACCAAAAACCGTTTAACAGTATAAAAATAATAAACCAATTGTTTCAAAAAAAGATAAAATAAATACTGTTTAAGAAAATTCCTTCATACAAATAAGATAAAGTATCTTAACTAAAAAATACTGTTTAACAAAACAATAAAAAATTAAATCAAATGTTTTAAATTTTATTTAAATAACATTTAGAAATGAGAAACGAGATCAGAAGAACTCGAAAATATTATCTATTGAAAAAACTAACTTTTTTTTAGTTTGTTTTTGAAAGTAGAAAAATTAGCTCTATGTTCATGTTATTAAATAGTGCTATAATCCCAGCGGGAATTTTGACGTCCTAAAGACATCCATAAGACGTCTCATTTCTCGTTCGTAAGACGTCTTTAGTTTTTCTCCAATAAAAGACTTAAACACGTCTTTTTCAGACGTCCTAAAGACGTCATTTCAAGACGCCCTAGAGACATTTTTCTGTAAACGCCCTAGAGACGTCTCTTTAGCCGTCCCATGGACGTCTTTAGCTGGTCTTATGTGAAAGACCTAAGGACGCCTTATTTAGAGGTCCTAGAGACGTTCTTATTTTACCAAGACATTCTTTTTAAAAGTTATATCAAAATGCAACGTTTTACAATACAAAACCTTTGATTTGATTTATTCTGGGCAAGTATTAAGAGAAATTAAAGTAATAAAAGCGCAATTTGACATATTTGAAATAAATTATTAATTTTACAAAAAATAAGAATAATATTCCAAACAAGTTTCAAAATAAAAAATGCCTCATTACTCTCCCAATAATTTGCACGGGATCCATTTTGGTTAAGTTTTTATTTAACTTAAAAGCAGCATCTTATAAAAACAACGACACATAGTGCAATAAGATCATAAAATAAAATAAGCTTCAACACAATAGCCAAAGAAATCGAATAAAAAAAATATTTTTGTAATATAACATCGTTTTTAATTTTAAAAGGTAATCCAACACAATAATAAACTAATGAGAATACCACCTAACGGGCATTTTGACGTCCTAACGATGTCCATAAGACGTCATACTTCTTGTTCCTAAAACGTCCTAAACGAAAGACTTAAGGACGTCTATGCCAGATGTCCTAAAGACGTCTTTTTAATACGTCTAAGAGACGTTTTTTGCTGACGTCTTAAAGATGTCTTTCCGAACATTCTATGGACTTCTCTGGCTTATCTGGTGTGAAAAACAAGGAAGATCTTATCAGAAGGAGATCTTAATCAGACGTCCTAGAGACTTCCTAAGAAGGAGATCTTAATCAGACGTCCTAGAGACTTCCTAATTTTAACAAGGTATTCTTTTAAAAGTTATTAAAATGCAATGATTTACAATACACACCTTAGATTTATTTAAATCTACGCACGGGAAGCTATAAAAAGAAATCAAAGTAAACAAAGTGTAATTTGATATATTTAAAATAAACGTGAACAATTTGGGGCAAAAAGACGTAAGAAAATTTCAAGCCTTCTAGCAACTATTACTGAAGTGGCAGCAGCAAACTGTGACACTGAGAACAGTGATGATGAAATTGATGGTTTTGAAGATCATAGTAAACTGGGTGAGGACACTCACGACAGTGACTCTTTTGTTAATTTTCCACTTAAATTACTTAAAAGCCATTGTTTTCTTGTCTGCGCAGGAATACCTTTCTTCGTACGTTATGAAAATTTGCAAAGAGACCAAGGCTTGATGCACTAGCAAATCGTTTGAAAATAATACCCGCATAACAGACAATTTACACAAAGCCGTTATCGAGGAAACAGGTGGCGATTCAACAAAGGTTTCTAAATCGTATTCATCTGCAGATAAATCTAGACGTAAAGTTGGAAGTAATATTGCAGCATCTTTCAGATATGAATAAATTGCTCCTAGATTTGCGACTCTGAACTGGGATTTCAAACAAATGTCATCTTTGTCAAATAGAAACATTTCAGAGAAGCGTCTCTCTGTTCTTATTGGAACTGCTAATGAAATTAAGCTGTTTGGCGTTCCAGCATAAGCACTAGAAACTGAGAGCAAAATTAACACATGCAATTTCCGACCTGCAGATCAAATTTTTCAAGTCGCCAGACGTCACTCCCTTTACATGACTTTATAAAAACTTTGCGCTGCTCCAATTGCATGCAGCTGACTGTAGAGGTTTTAGTTCACTTTATTCAGTAAAAGAGCTAAAACATTCACTTACCGAAAAGATACTATGATGCTCGCTCATTCTGAACTATATTATCGTAAAGACGACTATCTAGAAATTGTCAAGTTATAAACTGTATTTTTCGATTGTGAAAAATACAGTTCATACACATCTCTACTTTTAAGCGACTTGTAATGCTAGATAGATAGCAAAGCTGATCTACTCAACTAAAATTAGCCTATTTAAAGATCAGATTTGTGATCTTCCACTTAGCACAATAACCACAAAAGCACAAACTACCAAAGTGGGAGAACTCGTCAGCATTGCTACCCTGATAAAAGGTGTCTGGTGGATGTCATGTAGTTCTGCTACAGATGCACCGTGGAATAATATTATGTTGTTTTGATTGTCGTTAACACATGCATACTTACACCCCAAGATAGCAGAAAGTACGTTGAGAACATTTATGCAACACTTGTGGTGTTTAAGTAAAAAAATAGTACGATTGACCTTCGGGGCACTAAAGCTCCACCAACAAAACGGCAAGCTCTTGCTGACCGTCTTCTGGAAGTCAAGCGAAATACTATTGCGTTCCAACCACAGCACCGACTCGGCACAGGATTTGAAGAGTATAATTTTCCTGAACTAAGTACATTATTGAAAACGCTTGCTGATCTTATGGAAATTGATTCGTGGTTCATGTTTCACAGCCTGCAGCTCAATCAAAAGATTTTCACCGCGAAAATGTAGTTGCCGAATCGTACTTCGTATTAGGTTTCGATAATTAATATTCAAGCTATGAGGTATATGACAGTGCAGAGAGAGAGGGCGATCTTATCTCTAACTTCCTAGCTACAGCCAAGAGTAAAAAGTATTATCAAAGTTATTTGCAAGTTGCCGAGAAGGACCACAACAGGCGACCAGACACTCAGAAACGCAAGAATCGAGCCGGAATGAACTTTAAGATTTTCTATTTTCAAATATTCTTAGCATTGCTGGTCTTTTGGTTATCTATTATTCATTATAAAAAATAATGTAGATTAAATGTACTAATTTTAGTTGCTTTAATTAAATTAGTTTTGTTAAATATCTATTGTAAACCGAGGACAAAAGTTGTAGAACATAATATTGAATAATAAACTGAAAAGTAATTATTCTCTACACCAATTCCAAACAAAACTTTAGCAATTACTTTTGTTAAATGAAAGTAAACTGAATTTTTTTCTAATAAAACTTCTTCATATTTGAAACCAATAATTAATAGTTAATCAACTAAATTATTACTCAATTAAATTATTAATCAATATATTTATTTAAAAAAAATTGGAACACGGAAGCGATCGGACGTGCTTTTCTTGCGTTTAAACGTTTTATATATTTACAAAACAGTTACTTATTTTTATCTATTTCTAAATAATTAATCAAAATAAAAATGGCTAAACACGAAGAATATGTATCTATAACAATGATGAGAGAAACAATGCACGTACAAAAAGAAACAATTATGGCTTTTTTTTGTGAAATTGCTAGCAGCTTAAATTTAAAAATTGACACGCTTCAAAAAGATGTTTATGATGTAAAAAAGGAACTTTGTGAAATTAAAGGAAGCATGAACTTTATTGGTGATGAATGGGAAGTCAAAGTAAAGGGTGTTGATAATAAAATCGCAAAGGTAGTCGAAGAAATAACTGATGTAAAAAAATTACAAGGAAAAATCATTTCAGGTAACACTGAACTCAAATCAAAAAGTGTAGACATTGAGGATAGAAATAGACAAAATAACTTACGGATTGATGGACTCATTGAAGGTGCAGATGAAAAAGATTGGGAAGACACTAAAAATAAAGTCAAAAAACTCTTTGTTGAAAATCTTGAAATTGCAAATGATATCAGGATTGAACGTGCTCATCGAGTTGGTAATGGTGGTTCTGAACGAGTGCGAACGATTGTGCTAAAGTTGCATGACTTTGAAGATAATGCGATAATTATGGATAAAGCGAAGAAACTAAAAGGTACTAATATATATATTAATGAGGATTTTAGTGAAACAACTAGGAGAATTCGTAAAGAACTATTTGCACAAGCAAAAACTCATAGGCAAATTAATAGTTCACGAATTTAAGCAAAAAAATAGAGATGTAGTTGAAATTTTGCCGACTATTTAAAAATAAGCAATATTATTCATATAAGTTCTTGAATAAGCTCTTGTTTTATCTTTTGTTTTTAATTTTTAAAAATGGCTGAAAATGTTTTAGCTAATAAAGATTTTAAAAATTTAAATTTTGATCCTTTTGAGGATTTTCTTAACTTTTCTGAAGATAATTTAAATATTATTAAAGAAACTGAAATGAATTTAATGAATACATCATATTTTGATTCTTATTTTTTTAAAATTAAAAAAGAAATAAATTCTTTTTCTATATTACATTTAAACATAAGAAGCATACGTCAAAACTTTGAAAAATTTAAAGTATTTTTAAATATTATAAACTGCACGTTCGACGTCATAGCTGTGTCAGAGACTTGGCATGAAACAGATAGTCCGATTGAATCAAACTCTAATTATAACTTGCCAAATTACAAAGTAATTAGCGAACCACGAGGAAATCATAAAAAAGGTGGAAGACTAGGATTTTACATACTTGAAAAATATAAATTTAAGATAAAAAAACATTTATGCTTAGCAAATGATAACTATGAAAGTCTTTTTATTGAAATAATTAATAACAAAAATAAAAGTAAAAATTGGGTAAGTTACCGTCCACCATGTTGAGAAGTCAGATTGTTTCAAAATTTTATTAAAAAGAGTGTTTTGAAAATAAATAAAGAAAAAAAAAACAATTATGTATATCCGGTGATATAAATTTATACGCGCTGAATTACCACAACTTTTCAAAAACTAAATCGTTTTTTGAAATGTTGATTAGATACAATGTTTTGCCAGTAATCAATAAACCTACTCGGGTGAATAAAACCTCAAAAACAGCAATTGAC
>NC_061156.1:38566146-38568362 GCF_022113875.1 Hydra vulgaris
TTAATCCTAAACATGAACTTCGGTAAAAATGAAATATTTTTAACTTAATTATGAAGAAAATTAAATTTAAAACTGATTTTTGAAATTGTTTTTAGTTAAAATAATAAACTGATTAAAAAAAATCAATACAATTATTTGCTAACATTATTTATTTAACATGAGTTGAGATTGTAGCATTTCTTTTAAAAAGATGCCTTCTATGCTCTTGGACAACCAACAATATATTATGGCTTTGTGGAACATATTCTTGGATAAGACCTATCTTTTTTTTCTGCAAGATTATTAGTGACACTTAACCCATATACAAAGCTACAAAGGTCTTTATAAGATGCAAGTTCCTCCATGTCTCCCTCAGCCTGACACCACTCTCTTACATGACTAGTGGTGTTGACCCTCTCTGAAACCTTAAACCTAAGCTTAAATCTTTTTTGTTAGGTATAGGGAATGTAAGTACCGTTCTTATGACAGACATTTTGGTAGACTTGCCAAGATCAGGATCAGCCAACGCCATAGTTATACACTTTAGATAAAAATACCAACGATGGTTTTGAAGGCTTTTTAATAAAGAACTACCAACATCATAATCCAAATCCTTTTGCATGAATTTAGCAGCTTTGTATGCCTCAAGGTCATTTACTGCGGCATGTTAAGCCTTGCTGGATTTGAGAAATAAAGGAGCAAAGTATAGGGAAACAATAAAGTTAGCCTTAGAGACCTAAGTCTTCTGATCATCACTCAGAAAGTTAACAACAAATAACGTAATATCCAGAAGCCCAAAGTAGATGCTGTCACACACAAATCTGGCATTATGGTTAACACCTGGTTGGTGCAAATTAAACTTTTCAAGCTTGGGTGAATTAATATTCATTTAGAATGCAAGGTACTTTACCAAGTGATTATAATCATTCCTAGGAAAAATATTATACTCAAGCAAATAAGCAATGAATTTCTTAGACTTGAGATATAAACTCTAAAGATCACTTTCATCAATAAGTTCCGTTTCGGAAACTTTTTAAATTTTTTCTTAACTCCTGCTTTACTAACAATAAGGTAATAACTATTCATCCAAGCGTGCTTTAAATCTTTATACATCTGTTTAGATGGTTTCACAGTTTGCTCTTTAAAAATAACTTTGATGCCCAATTTTACAAGCATCTCTGCAATATGGTGCCGACACAAGCGCCAGAGAACTGATTGTCCCAAAACTCTAACTAAAGTTACAATTGCTAATGATTTTTTTCCTGTGTTTTTAACTGTTGTGTCGGTACACACAGCAATGATATTCTCTAATATTTCAAAACATTCTACCAGATTCTGGAGTACAATAGACATATCATTAGCTTTTCCATTGTCCACAGGAAGAACTCCAAGAAGTAAATCATTGTTTGACGAAAACTCAGGACTTGTAACTGATACTGCTAGTTTATCAATAGGAACTTTTCCTCGATTCTTCTTCCATATGCTTTACAAATTTCCATCAAAGTGCAGAACCAATGGCTTGTTCTTCATTGTTTCCATATACTCATTACGGATTTTACAACCTAAACAGATTTTGATCTTTTAGTTTAATAACTTAATCAGTCAGAAATCTAAAACAGATTTTTAAATTATTACAATCTAAAAGCTAAAATTTTAAAACAGTATAATTTGTTACCTTCAGAATGGATTTGTTTGTATCTGTCTTTTATAATTAACTCTCTGCTTATCCTTAACTCTGCGATATCTTCTTCAAGATATTTTAAAATTCTAGAGATAAATAGAGTTTGATCTCTTATACTAATACCATCTCTCATACCAGTTGGTGTGATTGCTGCATTTAAACTCTCCTTAGTGATCTCTTTGTTTACTGCTAAGGCTAAGCGAACAGATCTATTTCTTGATTTAGGTCTATCAGGCTTTTCAGCCAAAGTTGGTTGATTGTTTAAGTCAGGGTGTTAATCATCTTTATCAGGGTACAGCTGGGGGGACCTATCAAAGAAGTTTTTTAGAATAAAGAAATCAAAAATTTTTATCTCTTGCATGATATGATATTAAAAAGGATGGGGAAGTGAGAAATGAATAGGAAATAGTTAAAAAATACTAAAAAACATTATACCTAACACTCAACTTCTTTTAAATTTTTAAAAGGTGGCTCATCTTTTTCACTTAAACAGTCCTGATCTTTATCGTCTGATCTCACTGGATTATTAGAAACTAACCGATCTATTTCAGCTTTC
>NC_061156.1:38569362-38616862 GCF_022113875.1 Hydra vulgaris
ATATATATATATATATATAATATATATATATATATATATATATATATATATATATATATATATATATATATATATATATATATATATATATATATATATATATATATATATATATATATATATATATATATATATATATATATATATATATATATATATATATATATATATATATATATATATATATATATATATATATATATATATATATATATATATATATATATATATATATATATATATATATATATATATATATATATATATATATATATATATATATATATATATATATATATATATATATATATATATATATATATATATATATATATATATATATATATATATATATATATATATATATATATATATATATATATATATATATATATATATATATATATATATATATATATATATATATATATATAGTAGGCTCAAGCCTTCCTCTTTTATTGTGTTTTTTCTTATATAAAAAATATCGAAAATTTTCTTTTCATAATTAAACTTTGATCATATTATATGTAAAGCACATGTTAAGCACTCTTTCTATTTTTTCTAACCTCAAATTCTATTCTAACTATATGGCTCCTTTTTTCGTCTTAATAGATTCAGACCTCGTATCAATCTGATTATCATCTTCTTATTTGGCTAATACTGAAAGATATAAATACTAAAGTTTATAAAAATATGTTAAGATAGTTAATGCCAGCAACTAAATAAACAAATATACATGTTTATTTACATATTTATCCTAATTATGTATGCATGTTTATACCTCCTAATAACCTCCTAGATTCAAGCAGATATGGAAGCTTTTATTCCTTAAGTTTAGTTTTAAATCAAACCTTATTCTAGTCTAGACTTTTTTGCCTTTTTGTTCAGTTGCTATATTAATTCATTATGTCTTTTATTTGCTTATGTGTCTTTTTTAATCTGCAATAATAAACTTCTTGATAATCTTAAGTTACTTTATTTGCTGACGACTCATCTTTATACTTTTATCTTAACAAAAAGCATTTTGATAAATTAGAACATGCAGTAATTTAGTATTCTAATCTCTCTTCTCTAACAGCTTGGTGTAAGCAGTGGTTTGTGGGTTTTTATCTTATGTAAGAAATAATTTGAAAATATTTTTAACAAGTTATTATAGTTGCTCAGGAGTGTAGGATTTCACTAGCTGATAAGCTTATGTAAATATTTTTACTTGCAATAGTTAATTCTATTAGATTCTAATCACGTACTGTAGATAATAATCTTCCAAAATAAAGTAACTAAGTGTGCATTAAGATCAAAGATCCAGCATGTTTTACTTTTACACAATGAGAGAACTTCTAATAAAAAAATGGCATAAGCAAAACATCTATTATAATATGCTGAACTGATTGGCTCGCAGTGCAAGATATTGTTTCCCACCACCAGAACAGCGATGTACCATTGTATTGATATATTGATATATTGATTGATTTACATAATAATACACCTAATTTTTTTGTTCATAAGCTTTTATCGATTAAAGATTTTTATTTACAATATTTGTTATTAAAAAAACTTTGTTTAGTACTTTAATGCACTGGTTTTAAAATAAGTATATAGTTTGTTTTTATTAGTAAAAAGCTTATGCTTGTAATTTTAAATGATGACATTTCCATTCCCATTCCTTATATATCAGAGGCAAATTTTAAAGGCATTTTTTTTTAATGTGTTGAGAACAGTCCAATGATAACTATTGTGCGGACGTGGCGCAGTGGTTACAGCGCTTGCTTTATAAGCAGGAGATCCAAGTATGAAAATGAGCTCTGGAAATATTTTCGCGTCACGGTAAGGAAGGAGGCGTGAACTTCCTGGTTAAATGCACTTCCGCGGTGCTCTGTTACAAGACCGTTAGGTCCTCTTGGGGCAACTAAAAAACAAAAACAAAAAAATATATATATTATGTTTGTATGACTAGAGTAAAAACCAGGTCAAATCATGGTTAACTCTGCGGTTACCCTCCAATTTTGAGACATTTTTCAAACTTTTTTTTTTTATGTTTTGTATATTATTAAGATACACAATAACTTTTTTTTCGTTTCTTCTTTGATAGATGAATGTTTATACTTTAAAAAAAGTCTTTAAACACTTTTTTTTCTGTTAGTGTGTTTTCTGTTAGTAAGTTTATAGTATATTTATCATGTGTAAAGTCTATTTTTTTCCTCAAGCATCCAAGGCTACCAATTTTTCTTTAAATTTTTATTGTGTATCTTTTGATTTTTATTAAATTTTTAATATATAACTTATGACATTTATTTAACTAGCACTTGCATAGTTTTGAAATTTTAGTTGACGAAATTTATATGAGTGTAATCTGTTGATTTTGTTTAGTGTTTAATTAATTTTTTGTTATATAATTATTTATAAAAGCATGCTAACAATAATGAAACTAGTTTATTTTTCAACTATAGCACTCGATATAAGCGTTGCAGCAATTTTGGGTCATGATATTTTGAGAAGGGAATTATATGCCATACACAGAAACCAGAGAATGTATTTAATGTTTCATAATTTATACAAAAAATGGTTAGCAGTAACAAATCGTGAGTTTGAAACAAAAATTTCTAACAATCTCAATTGGACACAGTTAAAAACAATGAATGAAAACTTTGATCAAACCGTTACTTTTGGAAGAAACCAATGGATGGGTAAGAATCTATTTTAAAATTAGTACTTCCTTTCTAACTAATGATTTAGTTTTTAAAAACATAAAAGTAATTTTTATATCTTTACATGTTTATATGAAGTTAAAGATTAAAATTTAAAGAAATTTATTTTTAAAAGTAAACGGAGTCGGGCTACATTTCCGAAAACTTGGTGACAGTAACTGGATTCAAAGAATAAAGTGGAATGTTTAACAACCATTAATAGCAAGTGTTAACTCTTCTTTCCCGATTTATGAAATTAAAAACAAAAATTTACAATGACATTTAATATTTCTAAAAAACAATTGCGAGTTGTCGCGTTACTTTTTAAATTACACATGTTGCCATCTAGTACGAAATAGCAAAGCTTAAGTATTACTTAAAACTTAAAAAAAGATTTAAAAATAGGGTTTGATTTTTGAATTTAAACTTTTTGTTGCTAAATGGCAAAATTCGGAAAAAGAGAGTAACAAGGATAATTTTTTAAAGTATTTGGTTATATAGTATTTTTTTTATAGGGTAATTGTTTTCTTTTTAGTTTTATAAAACAAATTGTATAATTTTTTGTTATATTAGTATATATAAATATATAGCAGTAGTTTTTGATTATATAAAAACATTTTTTATATAAATAAATGACATATAGTTGCTTGCTTTTTCATAGTTTTATATTATATTACTGTAATTTA
This sequence comes from Hydra vulgaris, assembly GCF_022113875.1. Classification (NCBI taxonomy): domain Eukaryota; kingdom Metazoa; phylum Cnidaria; class Hydrozoa; order Anthoathecata; family Hydridae; genus Hydra; species Hydra vulgaris. The sequence continues at coordinate 38,572,733 of NC_061156.1, forward strand.
TATTGATGGCTAATTTTAGCAATATAAACGGCATATAACCGTTAAAAAACGTTAAAACCGTTAAAATAAACTTAAAGGTAATAAAACTAATATCGCTTCCAACAAGCTCCATAATCAGACCTTTATAATGCAGGCATTATTTTCCTCTACTCTTATTTTAATTTTCTTGTATTTTGAGAATCACAGCTCCTCGTTTTTCTTAAAAAAATTTTCATTGCATTTTTTGGGGTAACATTGTTCATCGCTATTATAATCCCAAAAAGGATGTTTAAGAAATATCACTCAAAGGAACTCTTTCTAATTTTTTTTTTATATTTTATATATAAACTATATTTATTATTATTTTCTCTATACACTCTTCGCTGTTCAGATTGTTTTGCTAATTATTTCTGATAACGATATATATATGAATATATATATATATATATATATATATATATATATATATATATATATATATATATATATATATATATATATATATATATATATATATATGTATATATATATATATGTATATATATATATATATATATATAGATATAGATATATAATATACATATATATATATATATATATATATATATATATATATATATATATATATATATATATATATATATATATATATATATATATATATATATATATATATATATATATATATATATATATATATATATATATATATATATATATATATATATATATATATATATATATATATATATATATATATATATATACAGTGGTTTTCATAAATTTAGACGCAGTCATATTTGAGAATAGAAATTTTTAGTTTTTTAATGATAAAACAATGACGAAAAAAGATTTCGGTTTAGTTTTTTTCTATTTATTAGATAAATACTAGAGAATACAAAATTTAAAAAAAGTTTACAAAAAAAAAAATGAAATATTAAGTAATAATTATGTACAACTACATGGTATTAAAAAAATTAGACAAAAAAAATTATTCATAAATTTAGACGCACGATACGTTAGAAGGCGTAATTTATTTAGCGGTTTCTTCAAAGCAGTGTAGACTCCAATCTTGTATTTGATAAGTATTCGGCGGATTATGCTTTGAGAAATAGATGTATTTCGCGTTGTATTGAATTCTGTGGTCAATTCTTTGTAACTAATTCTTGGATTAGCTCTGACAGCTCTAAAACGAACACTGTCGTCCTTTCTGGTGGTTGACAAGGGTCCACCTGGCCTCGTTTTCTCGCTGGCACCACGAGTGTGAAGAAAGTTTTGTTTCGTTGTCCGAACGCATTTTTCAGAAAGTTTAATTAACTTGGGAATTTTTCTATTACTTTTGGTTCCTTCTTTGATGTGCGCAATAATTTGCCATCTTTCACCGTGAGTGATACGCCTTTGCCCATTTTTCACGTCTTTTTAGTGCAAAACTAACTTAACTTTTGTTTATTTATTAAATAATGATTAACTAATTCCAGGTAAATCATATTTATATAAGGTTTTTTGACAAAATCAATTAATTTAGGCCTATTAATGAGAAATATGGGAAAAAACTACTAATTAACTATCAATTAACAAGATATAAGACTTTTTTGATTGTGCGTCTAAATTTATGAACAAAATAAAATCAAGCTTATCAATTAACTTTTTTGTGTTAATCGGCATAGAATGAGTAATAAACATCCTGTAAAAAAAAATTAAGGTACTCTATAATAGAGTTTTACTTCCTTTTTTAAATTATATATCAAACATAGCGGTAGCACTTTTATTTTATTTTTATTTTGAGTATTTTCTTACATATATGAAAAAAAAAATGAATGCGTCTAAATTTATAAAAGCTATTGTATATATATAGCTATTTATAATGCAAGTGGACAAAAAAGATGTTTTAAAATACTAAAGAAAACGTATTTATGCTTTACTAACTACATTTTAAATACGTCTTTTGCTTACTTGCACAGAACTTTGTTATTTATAGTTATGACACATTTTTTTAATTAAGAATTTTAATCTATTCTTGCTCACCCGGGCGAGATAAAATCTATTTTTATTATATATTTATAAAGGTTAAGCAGCCGTGGCGCAGTGATTAGAGTTCTGGCTCAGAACTCAGAGGTCCGAGATTCGACGCCAGCTCTAGCCCAACAAGCGACATTGTTACGGAAGGAGGCGTGAACTTCCTATTAAATGCTCTCCCGCGGTGCTCTTTGATAAGACCGTAAGGACTTCTGGGAGCACCTAAATATATACAAAAAAAAAAAAAAAAAAAAAAGAGTAATAAATAACTTTTATGAGATTGGTTAATTATTTATGAAAACATTATCGCGAGGGAGTAATACTTAAAAGGATGCAACCCAAGCGTTTCTTTTTACATTATAGCATTATTCAATAATGAAACCCTAATTATTTAAAATAAAACATTTTCATTTAAAATGTGTTATATAACAAAAAGGATTAAAAATGGTAATTCAAAAGTTTCAAAACTAAACAACTTATTTTTTCGGTGTTAGACGGCTGGAAAATAACATGAAAATGTTTCCTAAATACTATAACTTATTGGTCAGAAAATAGTTATAAAAATATTTTTTTGATGATAGATTTTCAATGGAATATTGTGGTCTTTAAAACAAAATAATGCATCAAAATATATAAATTGCTAAATCGGAAAGTTTTAATTCCCTAAAGATAAAATATTTAACATAAACAATTTTATCGATAAATATGAAAAATAAAAAATAATCATTATAACCAAAATAAAAATAAAAAAAATAAATAAATTTATAAAAACAAGTCTAATAAATTTAATTCTTAAATTTCAGTCATAACTAAGCTCAAACGAGTGTGTAAAAATGATGCCTAATAAAAGCTAAAAAATATGAAATAGAGCTAAACATCAAATCTCAAAAAATTAATGTGTGTTTTATAAATATACTTTTTAAATTTTCGGTTTATTTTTTATTTCAAAAATTATTGATGAAAAGACTTCTCGTAGTCTTCCGCGTGTTTGCTGCAATTACTACATCTACTTAACAAAAATGTCATAAACAAAAAATAAATAACCGTTCTACTAAACAAAGGGATGCAATTAGAATCATTTCCAATGTGAGCCGTTTTAAACATTCCCAAGCATTATTTGTTAAGTTAATTATAATGAATGTCTATTAAATAAATATAGACAATATCAACCAAATAAGTATCTATAATCTTTTCAAAATTAGTGTCATATGTAATACAATATATATCTCCTAAAAAATTTTACCCGATTTTTAAAATAAATCATAACAATATTGTATTATTGTATATAATACAATATATCGTCTCCAGATCCACGCGAGTTCTACAAAAATATTTTAATATTTTTTCTCCTAAAATATTTTACCCGCTATTCAAAATAAATCAGAACAATATTGTATTATCGTATATTATACAATCCATAGCTCCTAAAATATTATACCCGCTATTTAAAAAAAATCAGAACAGATATCTAACCATATTCTCATAAAAACAAATACATTCAATCTAAAAGTTGTTAATAAAAAGGCCGAATTAATAAAATAAAATATTAACTAATGAACTTAAAACAATTGCAATTCTAATTGAGTTTATGAACAAATTGAAGCAAACTTTTTTGATATGCGACGAAGTACTCAGGTTTTTCGGAAGCATTAATGGTTGCTACTAGTAAAGTTACCCAACTCGAGGTATTTTATTATCAGCATGATGATCTTCAAAAAAATCATACTACTTATTTTTACTTCAGTTCTTTTTTTATAAAAACTTATATTTAAATTTATGATTGCGGCTCTATTTTATCATTAAATTTCAAGGTTTATGCTGTTTTAAAAGCAAAGATTCAAAACGATACGTATTTGTTTGCAAGCTTTTTAATAATATAGTTTTTGTTATTTTAAACATTTTATCTTTGTGTTAGAAATTTTTATGAAACAATATAAAAAGAAAAAGTTGTAGTAGTACATTAGGATATATGACTTTTATTTATAAAGTTTTTTGAAAAACGTTTTATATTATATATTGTTAAGTTTTTTAACTTTTGATGTTTGTTATTTACACAATAGATTAAGGGGCTTGGTGATAAGGCAAATTATTTCTTCTTCCTGCCCCTGATATTTGCATTTATATTTTGTTCAACGACTTCAATAAATTTTTACGGTGAAAAAAAGAAAAAAAAAAGATGCCCTTATGGTGACATGCAGAACCCAAGGACAGTTTAATGATATTAGTTGTTAGGACCCGTACGATACAGGTCGCGTTTTAGGTCTATTCCACACCCAACTATTTCTAAACTTGTTTTTAATTTAGTCTTTACACTTTAAGTTATTTTAGTAAATGGCAAAAAATAAATCAATTTAAAATTCTGGTAGTAGGTAAAATGCAGACTTTTTTGCGAACCAAAGATTTATTGGTTGTTAAATTATAATTAGTTTTAAAGAAAACTGTCCAATTTAAATAAGTTATATCAAATGTTTTTATATTTAATTTGAAAAATTGATGAGCCAAACGTTTCAAATAGCAGAACTGTTGTGGTCATTAAAATGTCTTGGTTCGCTAAAAAGCTCGCATTTTACTGACTACATAAAGTTGTTGGCTTTGGTTAACAATTAATTTACTATACTTTAGTACTTATTTAGTAAATTTACTTATTGCATTATTACCTAATTACTTCAATATTTTTTACATAATAAAAGTATCTTAAGCATATAAGACAGTTACGTAACATTTCTTAAGGTGTTTTTTAAAAGGCAAATATGGACTTTGAAAAAGGGGGAATAATTGTTTCAAATAAGTTATCTTTATTTGTTTGAGATTTTTTATAATAGCCTTTCTGTAAAAAAATTTTTAATGAACTCATACAATTAAGCTCTTTTTAGCCGAATTAGGTAAATAAATCATTAAACTTGTTGTTTGTGCAATCGATACTAAATGCTAATCGAAACCGTCTAGATCGTACAAAAAGTGATTAAAGTAGAAATGGTTTCCATTCACATCTACAAAGATAACAGAAATATAAATAACAAAGCAAAAATAGCCGATATATTCAAAACACAAAAATCAAAAATAAAAAAATATAAAAAATTTATTTGAGAAACAAACAAAATACTTTTCTTAAGAAAAAATTAAAATATAAACTTTAAAAGAAAATTACAAAAAAAATTTATATTAAATATAAAAAACATCAACAATATTTATAAAAAACAATTGAAATAATCTTTCATTATTATATATCTTTTAGTAAATGGTATGAAGATTATAAAATTTTACTGTTTTGAATAAAAAAACATTCAGAACATTTTTAAAATTCTGCCATAAAGGAATTTTCAAAATCAGTCATAGGAGAAGAAATTCAGCCTAAAAATGAACCAAAATTATTATTTAATACACTCAGTACACATTAATATGTTATGTACTCTATTTATTTATTTGAAATTCAAAAATGTGACTAGCCAGATAACAAATAAGAAACTTACTTTGTAAGATTTATCAAGATTCGTGATTGCAAGTTTGGATTAACAACTCTTATTAAAAAAGCAAGACTAAAATAAATGATCACAATAACATAAACCTTTGTTTTTATTTGGAAACTGAATCCTTAGTTTTTAGTAAATGACTATATGTTGTCAGTTTCAGTAAAGAAACTATCCAATAATCATTTTAAACTAAACACCCCGACGTGAAAGTTAACCAAGTCATCTATAAACACAAAATAACACAACAAAAGACATCACAAAAATAACAAACAACATAATATATTACAATAAACACTAAAAGGGACCAAATAATCAGCTTGTAAGTAAATGTTAGAGTTATTGGGAGTACAATCCATAAATGAAGGCTCAAATAAAATTTTAAAATTGCTTTAAGTTAAGGGTTATTGATTCATCTAAAGTTTTTTGTTCATATTTTAATTACTAACAGCACACACAAAGAAACACTAACAAAATAAAAATCCATATAGCTTTATATAACACATAAAAAAACACGCATTACCACATCATGCGACAAATAAAAATACTTGTCAAAAACTATAAATTAAAAACATTTACAAATACAACATTTGTGAACTTTTCATTTTATGACATACCTTAATTATGAAAGTGTATATGCAAATGTTATGCATCCCAGCCGGCATTATTACGTTGTTTCAACGTTGAAATTCGGTTGAAGCGTTGTTTCAATGTTGTTCAACTATGTCACAACGTTAAATCAACGTTACCGTTTAAACGTTGATTATTTAACGTTATTTCAACGTTAAATCAACGTTACAGTTTAAAGGTTGATTATTTAACGTTATTTCAACGTCATTATTTCAATCATTGTTGACAAAAAATACGATATAAAATTTATGCGCGCGCCGAAATGAAAGTAAAAACGTAAACATTATTTAAACGGTTAAAAGTTATAGAGATTTATAATGGAAAAAAAATGTAAATACTGAACTTATACCATATAGAATTTTCAAGAGATCGAAAACATGTTCAGACGATTTTTCTGAAAGAACATTATCGTTTAAAAATCGATATTTTTCGCTTACCTTGGGCTACAATGCTCAAAGACTGATATTATTAAATGTATATATAATACAACTTTTTCAAAAAATGATTCAAATTATGTTGAATTTAATGCTAAGCGTTGTTTTTTAATAGAGCATCAAAAATTAAAAAAGGAAATCGATAACTTAAAAAAAGATCTTCAGCACGAAATAAAAAAATAAAGATTTATATGAAAAATTACCTTCAACTACATGAGTTATAACTATGAAAACAGACAAATTTGTATATAAACATATTCTAAACAAATCGTGTTATTGCAATTTACTTGTATACAAACATTTATTTTTAAAATTTTAGATCTTGCGACTTTTATACTGGCCTTACATCTGTCAATGTGTTTCATAAGTTAGTGCAGTATCACCATTATTCAAAAGAAATAAAGTGATATTAAAAAAACCATTTACTTCTGTTTTTTGAAATTTAAAAAAATCCTTAACTACTTCGACCAAAATAAATGTAATACAGCAAAGATGAATTTTTAATAATGCTAATACTTGGATTATTGACAGCTGATTTTGCTGACAGGTTTAATATATATTTTTAGGGTTAGTGAATGCAATATTTTCTTCATTGTTGAAAGCTTCTAGCTTACTTTTAAACCACATGGTTTTTGTTCCAAGTAAAGATGTTATAAGACAGGCAATGCAAAACAGATTTTAGAAATTAAATTATTCAGACTAACACTAAATTTCAGATATAACAGAATTTATTATGGAAACACCTTAAAATTTTGACTTACAGAAACAAACAGGAAATGAATACAAACATTACAACAATATAAAAACATAAGTACTCGTAGCTCCAAATTTATCAATAATTTCTTTTAAAAATTTCTAAAGCTTACAGTAGCTAAATTTTGGATAAAAAAATTACATATCGCAACAACTATTTAGATTGTAATACAAAATACTCTTGTATAATGTATGATTAAGGCTTTAATATTAATTTTTAAATACAAATGAAGTGATTTTAATTAAATCCATTTTTATCAGTCACTTTAAAAATATGATGAGTATTTGTATAAAGATAATTAAAATTTCAAACAATAATATTAGCTTTACTTGTTGTTTTTTTTTAGTTGAATCAATTGCAATTGATGGAATATATTTAAAATGCCGAGGTATTCAAAATAATTTTTAATTATTCAGGAATTTTAATGATTAAATTATTTAGCAAAAAAATTGTTTGATAATAAGTTCAATTTAAATTAAAAAAAAAAAAATTAATATTAGTTCTCGCTTAATTAATATCAGTTCTCTTATCTGTTAAAATTTAGATTATTTTTTAACAATTTTGTGATCTCCATGAATATGAAGGAGAAAGGTGGAAATATGTTTTAAGAGCACTAATTTATATGGTGTAGTGAAAGGTATACCTTTAAAAGATATGTAAAACTATTTTATTCTCATTTTTTATAAATTCAAAAATTTCTTGTTGTGTTTTTATTTTTTTTTTTTTTCTTATTCTTTTTCATTAACAGCTTCTTCTATTAAATACGATGGAGCGACTGAAACTTTAATTGATGGCATTTTGTCTAACTTCTAAAAATACGCTTCATTTCGAAAAGGTGGCAGAAAAGAAAAAAATTTAGATTGATTGATATAAATTTATATTTATAAAAATCAATCTAAAATTTCTTTATTGAAATATTTACATATATTTCAATAAAGAAATATTTTCTTTTTGTCTGCTAATATATATATTTTTTTTTTCAGTGTTAATTCAACATTACAAATTAAAACTCAATTATGAAAAAAGCCTAGAATTAAGTTGATGTTTTGAGTAAAATAAGAAAAGCTCAAAAAGTAACTGATGTAATATTTTTATTTTTTGATAAAAAAAAAAATTCTAATAATGTTTAAAATTGGTATTAATATTAATGTTTATTAGATGAAGATGAGTAGAAAATAAGTAATGTTTATTAGATGAAGATAAGTAAAAAAATAAGTTACAAGTTATTTTTTGGTCTTGAAATTTGTTTGAATGATAATTTATTATTTATCAAAATATTTTCTTTTTTAATTTTTGTTGTTTTTATATTTTAATTAAAAGTAGATATTATTGTGTCATATATTGTAATATACCTTATATTATACTATTATATTTTATATTAATAATGAGTATTTTTGTTTTTTTGTATTTCTATTTTTTTTTTCAATATACCATAATTATCTCATGTAGATGTTTATGTTTTAGCAACCTTGTATTCTTTCATTATTTATGTTATTGAGCCGTAAGTTATTTGAACAAAATATATTCAGAACTCTGCTGAATAATAGAGTAATAAATAAATTAATAAAAATGAGTTTAAAATATATTAAATTTATAAAATAAAGAAAATCTTATCTTTGTATATATCGTCTACTAATACTATTGTTTAGCCAGTATCATGGTTATAAAATGTTCAAATTTAGCTGGTTTAATTAGGCCTGTTAGTACACTTATATTATGGTTTCTTCATTTTATATTAGTTCATGTAATTTTTTCAAAATCAAATATGCGGAAAGGAGCTGTTTGGAATAAAGATTTACAAGAAGAAGTAATTCCATCTAATTGGATTAGTGATAAAACTGTTTGTCGGCTTCCAGGTACCAAAGCATTGACTGCACTAAAATGCAGAGAAGAATTGGCTTAAGTTTATACAAATAAAAACTAAATTCTTTTTAGGTATTACATCTATATATTACAATTATTGTTTTTTAAATAATGTGTTAAGAAGAGTTATTTTGTTGATACAAAATATATGACTATTTGTATAATAAATATTTATATATTTCAATTCTAAAAGAAAGCAAACAGTATTGTGAAAATTTTAAATTCACAACTACAAAAGAAAAATGTAATAATGAGAATGTTGACAAGTGGATGCAAGATTTGCACACAAGTGGAAACTTGAACGCAAATTTACCACTTGCGTGGTTTGGATGGTTCTCTGCAATATAATATATCGCCACAAGCATAATATTAGATTTACTTCATGTTTTTTTTAGATAAATCAATTACAATTAATTGGTGGAACTATCTCATTTATAATCAGGGTGTCTGCAGCTCCTCTAAAATCCTCTAAAGTCCTCTTTTTTTAAAACCACTTCTAAAATCCTCTATTATCCTCTAAAGAGGTAAAAATTTGATCAAAGCTCCTCATTAATTCTTCCTTTTTGAATTTTTTGAGAATGTATTATGTTCAAAATACCCATTCTCGGTCTGCAAAACTGGTTAATGCCTTAAAGTGCATAGAATTGTAAAAAATTGCTTTAGAAAATGCATGCTATTTAACATAACAAATGACATTATTTGATCCCTGTCCCAGCCTCATAAGTGTATAAACATGGACGTTAAACCATTAATAAATGGCCACATAAAATTTCTTATAAAAATTTTATGTGGCCTACCCGAAAATTATTTTCTATGCTAGAAATGTTTTATATTTTGATTATGAATTTATTTTTATTATATTAAAAAGGTTGTTTTATTTAAACTAAATATTTGAAAAAGTTATTAACAACCAACTAACAGTTATATTATTTTTTAAAAATTCAGAGTATTTTCGAAAAGTTATATGGCCTCCATGGATATGAAGAGCAAAGATGGAAAAACATGTTTTAAGAACACTAATCTATATGGCGTTGAAAAAGATATACCTTTATAAGTTGTAAGACTTTTCCATTCATTATTTATTTTTTAAATCTTCCCTTTTTGATTTTTTTAATAAATATTTTTTATTTACAGCTTCTTCTATTGTATTCAATGGACCAAAAGAACCCTCGGTTAATGGAACATTGACTTTCTAAATTACGCTTTATTTCAAAAATGTGGTGGAAAAGAGAAGAAATTTGTGTAGATTTTATTCAATTACATGTAAATATATGTAATATTTGAATATGTATTTTTGAATAAAACAAGTTTTATCTCTTTCTTTAATTATACCTAGCTATTTTAACTAAATTAGACTGAAAAAGTTCTAAACAGTCTAAGTATAGACTATGAATAGATTTAATATCCATTATATACCTTGATAATGTACAGCAACACTAATGTACATGCATAGTACGTTTTGATGGTGATCATATTTTGACGCACATAGCACGTTTACATACATATATACATTTTGGCATACATAGCACGTTTTGATGGTGAAAAAGTGTTTTACAGTCGTTTAACGTTGATAAATCAACGTTAAAAAACTATCATTTTAAACGTTGTATCAACGTAAATTCAACGTTGTTGTAACGTTTTTTCGCGTCGAACCAACGTTAATATAACGTTTGAATCTAACGTTGATTTAACGTTGATAAATCAACGTTGAAAAAAACTTTCATTCTAAACGTTAAATCAACGTAAATTCAACGTTATTGTAACGTTTTTTCGCGTCGAATCAACGTTGATATAACGTTTGAACCTAACGTTGATTTAACGTTGATAAATCAACGTTGAAAAAAACTTTCATTCTAAACATTAAACCAACGTTAATTCAACGTTAGGTTTCAACGATATTTCAACGTTATTTCAACGTAATTTGCCGGCTGGGATGTGTTTTGCAAATGGCTTGTCATGCGTGTGTTGAGCAAATAACTTTGTTTAAGAACATGCTACATAGAATTGGTCTATGAAAACCAAGTCTTTTTGACATAAACAGAAACTTCATCAAATATTTGACTCTGACTTTTTTTTTATCTTTAATGATTACTGTTAATAAAATTGTCTAATTTAAATAATTATTATAAACAATTAGTATTTTCTCATTTAAATATATACTAATATGTAATTGTTTAGATGAAAAATACTACTAATAAGAAATCTAATATAAAAAACAATTAATCAATGTAATGAGTAAAGTACAAGTGAGTACAACATCTTTCTTGTTGTAGAAGAAGAAGCAGCTACATAAATATTAAAATCACATTAAAAACAATCAATCAATGCAAGAAGTTAAGTTTAAGCTTATGTAACTAGTAAACAATTATTTAAGTAAAACAACTAACTTATTTTACTCACTAAAACTTGACTTATTACGTTGATTGAATGAATTGAAAGAAATATTTGTACAACCTTAAGATGCGTATTACAAGAAAAATGCAATTATAAAATAATTATTAGAAAAACGTCTTTGTAAAAGATTTTTTTAAAACGAATTATTTTTATTAATTTTTTCATGACTCTTTGAAAATATTCAATAACGTTTGTAGGCATCTAAATGTAGCTTTTTTTGTATAAAAGTCAAACTTGATTTTTTTACCTTTATGGCGTTTTAACAAATGGCTAAAGTATTAAAAAATATAATTGTACAATAAAAGCAATCAATAAATGTACAAGTATGAGTAATATATATTAGGTTATCTAGGCTCATCGCTTTTGTTTTAACGGAACATATCTCAGTTAGCCTAAGCTCATCTTTTTCAATTTGGCGATGGTTCAATGTATCTTGCCAAGACTGTTTACTTTCATTTCAACGAAGTCTAATAATTTTAATTTATAAATTTCAGACATAACTAAGCTCAAACGAGTGTGTAAAAATGATGCCTAATAAAATGAAAGTTGCACTTTTGATTGAGGATTAAACTTTTAGTTTTCTTTTTCAACTTATCTAAAATAAAGTGTATGCAATCAAATCAGAGCATAATATAATAATCTAACTATATTCTACCTATACTATTAGTCAATTTGATGTTTTAAAATATTTTAGCAATGTATTAAAAAACATATTTATATCAAAAACTTAAACTAAAGTTAGAAATAAATTATTATAATCTTTGAAACTGAGTAAAGTTATATATTTAAGGTAGTTTTTAATAATTATTGACAAAATAGTAGATTAATAAAAGTAATTAATAAAATTTTCTACAGTTAAGAACTCATAAACAAAGAAAATTGAAAAAATTATAAAGCTTTTTTGCTCAGCAAATGCTGCTAACATTAAATGATGAAATGTAATCCTCCATCAAAAAATCCTTTCCATTACCTCGAAACACATTTAATGCAAGATATGCAATTTATAAGTTAATACAAAACTATTGATTAAAAACTTCTATAAACAATCACATTTTTGCTTAGAGTGAAGAAACTTGGAAATATAGAATTTTTTGAACTGTTTTGATTTTTTTAAATATATTTAATATTCTGAAGAATAAAGGTCAATAAAAAACACTAAAATATTATTATGGAGAAAACACTCTAAATTCAAAAAACCCTAAAAATTTAATGAAAGTTACTAAAACATAGATAACACTTAGTATACTTACCTCTATAAAAAAACAAACAATAGTAACAAAGGTAAACATATTTATTGACGGAAATAAAAACTCTTAAACTTTTAAATGGAGAGAAGCTACTAGTAAAAAGGAGGCCAGTTTTTTAATAAAATTTATATATCTAATATAACGCTAGAATTGTTAACACAAAAAAAAAAAGAGTATATATCTTTTAAACAAGTTTACTAAAAAAGTAACTGTATATAAATATTTATTGAAGTATATATTTTTTTAATAAAACTTATTTAAAATTATAAATATTAAAAAAACTATAGAAATTAAAAAACTATATATCTTTTCATTATTTTTTATAAACCCATTCTTTCAACAAAAAATTAAACACATTTTATGACTACACTAACTACAAACTAATTTAATTTATGTATTTCATCATTACAGTACTGGCACGGACATCTATCTTGCTCTCAACAAAACAAAGTTACATTATAGCAACCTACAGCACTAAGCCAGCAAGGTCAACACTTTTGCTGAAAACTAGGCCAGGTCACAACAATTTTGAACCATGCAAACAACGTAATATTCACTTGCAGCCTTTTAAACAAATAACATTATAACACATTACAAACATAGAAACAATTCATATATAAAAGATATTTACACACTTGCAAAATATAAACTCATATAATCTTAGAACATTCAAACACACAATAAATAACACAAAAAAGGAATGTCAACTGTAAACGTTGGCAACTACAAATAGAAAATAAATATAAAAAGAGATCTTTTAAGAACGTTAAGTTCTTTTAAGAACGTTACTAATACATTTTTCAACTTATCAATGCTCTTTTCACTTTTAGCATACTTAGGCGTGGCCCCTGTGAAAAACAAAATAAAAATATAAGAAACTTTATAATAATAATTCCGTTAGCCTTAGCACACACAAACAAAAAATATCAACAACAACAAAAATTCATAATAATATCTATAATATAGAGTTTAATTTTAACACTGAAACAAATAAATCAATTTACTTAAAGTATTTTAAATTAAATAACAATTGAATGATTGTCTATTATGAAGTTTTCGAGATTTTCAAAAAGCAAAGTCCTACTTTTAATTTTTCAACATTGTCAATTAAAAAAAAAAAACGAAAAAAAAAAAAGAAGAAATACATATCTACCAAGCAAACTCTCCATGCCCGGTCTGCAAATTGTTGCTCTGTTGCAGCGCTGCTATGTTACTTATATGTATATGTATGTATGTATGTATATATATATATATATATATATATATATATATATATATATATATATATATATATATATATATATATATATATATATATATATATATATATATATATATATATATATATATATATATATATATATATATATATATATATATATATATATATATATATATATATATATATATATATATATATATATATATTTATATATATATATATATATATACATATATATATATATATATATATATTTATATATATATATATATATATATATATATATATATATATATATATATATATATATATGTATATATATATATATATATATATATATATATATATATATATATATATATATATATATATATATATATATATATATATATATATATATATATATATATATATATATATATATATATATATATATATATATATATATATATATATATATATATATATATATATATATATATATATATATATATACACAGGCACGCTTCATCTTAGGCAGATTTATTTTATTAGCGACATCGTGTTATAGCTTATGTGTAATGAAGACTTTCTACATTACTGTAAGGTATATTTTGTATAACTGTTATCCTTTTTGGTTAAATGGTAAACTTTCTTTTATCATGTTCGACTTCATTTCTTTTATCTTATTCGATGTTCATTCACTTTATACACTTTTATCTATGTTGTGGCCATGTTTACAAGCCATTTTAAAACTAATTAAAATTAATAACGCAGTCATAACAGGTTTAATATAATTTGTCATACAATAAATATTAATTGAGAGCTAAAGAAATGCCTCATCTTAGTTATCTGGCATCAGTTTTGTAAACATCCTATAAAATAATAACAACACCGAGTAAAAAAATAACAACACCGAGTAAATTAATACTGCATACTTAATGCTCTTGATTTTTGAAAATAAATAAAATGATATTTATTTAAAGGTGAAAGCAGCGGAGAGGCGACGACCTCGCAAAGATGAAGAGAATGCTGAATTTAGGGACTTCTCCTACGAAAGAACTTGCCCAGATAGATAGTTCTACAGAGGCAGTCATTTTCGATTTTCAGAAAAATTTATGCTCTCCCAAAAAAACTTTCAACGATATTTATTCCAAGCGTCAACTAAAATGTGTCTCGTTTAATGTCCACGTGCTGTCTACAGATGGTGTATATTTCTACCTTTGAGACTGAAACGATGAGACTGTTGCCAAAAAGGGTGCTGATGATGTATGCTCTAAGCTTTATCACTACATAGAGACTTTTTTCCCGCAAGTAGTGACAAGACTTTTTTTGTTTTGTGATGGGTGTGCAGGGCAAAACAAGAGTTATACTCTCTTTAGATTTATGCATTGGTTGCATATTATTTCTGCAAAGGAATGCCTGTATATGTTTTTCAATTGTATTCATACATACATACATACACATATACATACATACATACATGCATACATACATACATACATACATACATACATACATACATACATACATACATACATACATACATACATACATACATACATACATACATACATACATACATACATACATACATACATACATACATACATACATACATACATACATACATACATACATACATACATACATACATACATACATACATACATACATACATACATACATACATACATACATACATACATACATACATACATACAAACATACTTACGTTTTACGGGTTGCTAACTGCTAGTATATATAATTGTATAAAAATTTGTATAAAAATGTACAGAATATATATTATTGAGTTTTTTTTTAGAATATTAGATATCTGAAAAAATTAAAATAGTTGAACAAGTTTCAATATTCCCAAGTTTCTTCATTTAAAGCAAATATATGATTGTTTATAGAGGTTTTCTTTTATTAGTTTTGTATTTACTTATTTATTGCAAATCTTGCATGTGTTTCAAAGTAATGAAAGGGTTTTTATGATGAATGATTACATTTTATCCATATAGTTTTATTACTTATAGATTACATTTTATCCTTATAGTAGATGCTGAGCAGACAGGTCTTATTATTTTTAATTTGCTTTAGTTATAAGTTCTTAAATGTAAAAAGAAAAATTTTTTAATTACTTTCCTTTTGTTTTTTTGATTAAATACTAATAATATTTAGTCAATAATTAATAACAACAACTTTAATATGTAACAGTACTCAGTTTAAAAGGTTATATCAATTTATTTATAACTTTTTAATAAAAGTATGTTATTTTAACACATTGTTATATATGGTAAAATATAAAAGGTTATTATATTAATCTCTATATTATTTGCTTGTTCTTTATTTTAGATTCGTTTAAAAAAAAAACTTAATTTTTTTTTTATATTAGGCATAATTTTTACACACCTATAATGCATGTTTATGTCTGATAATTTAAGAAATAAATTTATTAGACTTCGTCAAAATAAAAGAAGACAGGCTAAACGAGCTGAGATAAACCGCCATTGGAATGAAAGAGATGAGCCCAGGCGAGCTGAGATACACCGCCGTCAGAATAAAAGATGTGAGTCCAGGCAAGCTGAAATTAATTGTAATCAAAATTAAATAAATCAGGCTAGGCGAGAACTCAATAGGTATAATATGCATCGCATAGCAAGAAATAATATTGCTACAGAGAGTAATTACCTCGGAGAGTTCAATTATAATTATCAGTATTGTAGTGCGAAGTAGAGGATGAAGAAATCCGCCGAGCAAAAAGATTTTATGGTTGCATGACACGATTATTTGTAATTAATGTGTAATATGTTTAAAATAATTTTGTTCCATTTTTAGGTCGAGTTCCATTTTTTTTGGCTGACTTGATTATTGCCTACCTAAAGCCTAATAATAATGAAATAATGTTTCAATTTAAATTGTTTTTTAAGTATTTTTGTTACTTTTTGTTATATTTTTTTTGTAATTTTTTTTAAAGTTTATATTTTTATTTCATCTCAAGAAAAATATGTTTTTTGTTTCTTAAGTATATATCTATATTTTTTTATTTGACTCCAGTTCCAATTCGCCGACCGAAAAAATTCTTAGGGGGCTGTTCACCCATAACGCGCCCTTCTCCACCCTTAGGACGGCCCTGCAAGTACGCATAGGTTTAAACGAGTTTCTAATTTTAATTTGAATAAAAATGTTTTAGTTTCAAAAGTTAAAACATAATAAATATTCATAACCAATTCACAAACTAGTAACTAACTAATACGCATGCGCACTTGAGTACTTTGAAAAAAAATAGTTTTTATCAACCAAAGTTTATTTTTTATCTGTAAATTATTTATTAGTGTAATTATTCACCAATGAATTTTTATCGAAATTATACATAATAAAAGTTTTTCATTAAAAAAAAATTTCTTGCATTTTTTAGGAGTAAAAAAGAAGATTTTTTTTTTTTTTTTTTTTTTTTTTTTTTTTTTTTTTTTTTTTACAACAATTATTATATATTTCAAGAACAAATATTTACATGACTCCAGTTTATATAAATGCCCACCACACATATTTGCAATATCTAGTAAGCGTTAACAATGCTGTTTCACGCTTGGCGTATTACAGTGGGTTAGAAATGTTAAGAGAAAAACATAAAAAATAAAAAAAATAAAATGTAAAAAATCGTGGTTTATAATATAAAGTGCTGGCTATTAACCCATGTGTTTAAAAAATATACGCAAGTCCGTCGCACCACAGGGCTACTAGGGACTTGCTTGTGGTTATCGTTGAAAAAATATATTAATATATCATAATAACGTTATGTTGTTGTAAGGAAACTCGCAGAAGACTAAGAGAAGTCTTTTCATCGAGAACCTTTAAAATGCAAAATGAACAAAAAATTTAAAGAGTAATTTCACAAAACACACATTAACTTTGAGGTCCACTGTTCAGTAATATTTTACTATGTATAGTTGCTATTATATTTATTATTATTATTTTTTTTTTTTTTTTTTTTTTTTTAAATTTAAAAAAAAAAATATATATATATATATATATATATATATATATATATATATATATAAATATATACATATATATATATATATATATATATATATATATATATATATATATATATATATATATATATATATATATATATATATATATATATATAAATATATATATATATATATATATATATATATATATATATATATATATATATATATATATATATATATATATATATGTATGTATATATATATATATATATATATATATATATATATATATATATATATATATATATATATAAATATATATATATATATATATATATATATATATATATAAATATATATATATATATATATATATATATATATATATATATATATATATATGTATGTATATATATATATATATATATATATATATATATATATATATATATATATATATATATATATATATATATATATATATATATATATATATATATATATATATATATATATATATATATATATATATATATATATATATATATATATATTATTGATGTTATTATGTGTCAAGCAGGGGTACCCTGCTTGAATTCGGAAATTAAAATCTTATAACAGTTAGAAACAATAATAATGACGTATTTATTTCTTAAATGAATATCTTTAACAAAATAAATAGACTATGAAACTTATATTTTATATATGAAATCTTCTCAAAGTGTTTTCATTTAAGAGTAAACTTACTATTTTAATCTTAATACTTGAGTATAGCATTATTTTTTCAATTCTTCTCGTGATGCAATATGATTTAAATTATAAACAACCACTTCTTCTCATAATTCAGTTCGTAATGTTGAATAAACGAATTTTATTACTCTTACCACTTCTTCTCGTGATATTATCTGTTTCAAAATAAATTACCAACACTTCTTCTCCTGATTCACTCTGTAAATGTTGAATTATATATACTTTTCCTATTTCTTCTCTTTTCATAAATTAAAATTTTTATTTTGAACTCTTATTTGTTTTTGTAAAAAAATTAATAACATAAGGATGCCTGTTTATATAAAAAGATGCTATTATTTACATTTAAACACATTTAACAAAACTAAAAGACATTATAAATATTCCTTAATGTTACGCATGCGTACCAATATGTAAAATTTAACATAAAGCCAATATTGGCAAACAGTATTTCGCCAAAATTGCCATAAGGGGTCGTCAATAAGTTACGTCACGCAATATTTGACCAATTTTGACCTCCCACCCACCCACCCTCCTCGTCACAAAATTGTAATACTTAAAAGTCAAGTTTTGTATGAGTCGTCACTAAACCACCAACTCCTTCTCCCCCCCTCCCCCCCCCACCTTACAGCATGACGTAATTTTTGGACGAACCCTAACAATATCAGTAAAACGATAATGGATAATATTGGCGCAATATTTTACCAATATTGGCATAACAATATCAGTAAAATAATAATGGATAATACTGGCGCAATATTGTTTGCTAATATTGTTAAGACAATATTGGCGTAATATTGCTTGACAATATTGGCGCAATATCGGATAACTTGGCCAAGATTAGCCAAGATACCCAATATCGTGCCAATATTACGCTAATATTGTTTGCTACTTGGGAAGTTTATTATAACTGTTCGAACTGATATAAACTTTCCATTATTTGTGTTTTGACTTTTACTTTAAGTATCATGTTAAGTAAGAGCTATTACTAAAAGTAATAACGTATTAAGTTCATTACTTGCACATTAAATTTTAACTTAATCAATTAACAGTATTAAATACATTACTTGCACATTAAATTATAACTTAACCTACAAATAACAATTAAATATATTACTTGCAAATTACATTAAAACTTAACCTATAATAGGAACTTAATCTATAAATGATAACTTAAACTGTAAATTATAACAGCAACTTAAGCTATTTAAACACTGCCAAACAGGAATATTATAAGATATAAAGTAAGAAAGATATTATGTTAAAGAAATTATTAACTAATTTATAAAAGATACAGTATTGTACTAACGCAGCCTCTCGTAAATGCAAAGCGGCACAGGGAAGGGGTAACAAAAAATAATTTTTTTGCAATTCGATTTGCTTTGTTTGTTTTTATATGTGTGTATATAAGGCTTTTATCTTTTTTTTTATGTAGAGAAGATCAATCAACTTCAAAAAAGTTACGTCATTTCTCTTGGTGTCTCTATTTACAAGTCAAAGGTATTGGCTTATGTTTATCTAATTCATTGTATTAATACAAAAAAAAAGTGGTTAGTTTTTTAATAGGCCAAGTTAAAAAAACAAAGCTTTTTAACAACCAAAGTAACAATGAAATAGAATATTTCTTAGATAAATGGACTTTTAGATAAATGGACTTTTGCTTTCTCTTACGATAGGGGTAATGATTAATTGATTATAAATGAATTTTTTTTTATAATAGCATGGCTTTAGACAAAAGTATTTTAAAGAGTGTAGCAATTAAATTTTCTGTAGTAAATTAAGTATATAAGTTTATGAGTTAGTGATTTTTAATTTTGAAGTTAATTTTATTTACAAAAAAAATGGTCATAGTTTATTTATTACATTTTAATAAGATCTTTAGATTGCTTAAAGAAAGAACGTTGATTAGAAATACAAATTTAGTTTATGTGCTGTGGGCAATTATTTTGTTTAAGGTAGCAGATCCCCTTAAAACAAAGTTGCTTAAACTAATGCTTTTAAACACCAATTGCAATTAGGTTTTATTTGATATCAATTAAACTTTTTTTTTAATTAAAAAATTTGAAAAAAAAAGTAATTAAGGACTAATTAGACAGTTAAGCAGCCATTTTAAAAAATTTTCAAACGTGATTACACAAGTTTTACAAATGCTGTGGACTTCAAATTTTCAAGATATGTTAGTAGTACTAATAACTAGGGTTTCTACCACTTTTGTGTGAAAATTATAAATTCGATAAAAAATAATCAATTCTTTAAAAATTATCAAAATAAAGTGCACAAAAAAAAAAAAATTATACTTTAAATGAAAATTGAACTTTCATTCAGGTACAAACCCTAGATAACATAACAAGAAACATTTGCTGAAAATTTCAAATCAAAATCTAAAAAAGAATTTGAGAAAACGCGTTTTATATGTCGAAAAGTATTAAAAAAATAAAACACAAGAAAAATGCTCCTAAAAAATTTGTAATTAAAAAATAATACATTTTTTATCATTCTAAAAAGCACCAGCAGAATATGATGCTTTTTCTTCATTTTCTTTATCTATGAATCCTTTTTTCATAGCTCTTAGTAAATTTCTTCGCCTAATATCTGCTGTTAAAGTCTTTTTTGTCATATAACCCATTTGAGTCTTATTTTTTTAAATGGTCCCTATGTCCATAAATCGACCGGTCTTTATCTGTAGATTTTGAAAACTGCATATATCCCATTAAACTCTAAAACAGCAGATGCTACAGCTATTTCAAGAATATTTCAACTTACATAAACAACTTTAGAACATTTTTTCCAAATGAAATTGTTAATTGCTTCATTATTGTATTATGTCTGTCCATGCAAACATTTAGATAATAATATAACTCTGCTTAAGACTTGAGAGATGGGTTTTATAATTTATAGAAGTTTTTTGTTTTTATGATTGTAGGGCTTCAAAAATTTATTCTTATGTTTTGAAATCCTCATCTAAAGTTTACATAACTGGTTTATGTTTGAAAAAAGAAATTGATGAGTATATTACCTCAATGCACCAATCCGAATTTAAGATAAGAGCTGTTGATACCGACAACCATTCTACAAATGTTAATGCATTTTTGTAGTTTAATAAAGCATATACTGGAGATTGAAAAGTATTAATTTATCAATTAGTTAAGAAAAGGAGTGTTTAAAACATACTTGTTATTATCTGTTTTTGTTTTTTTCTTCTTGTTGAACTTACTGCTGATTACATTACACGGAATATATTTCTTAAAGTTTATTAAAAGATCAATTATTAAACAGGCAAGAAAAAGCAATAAAAATTAATTATCAAGTCACATATTTTAGAAACAACAAACAAGTTGTCAACATTGACAATATTTGACGAAACAACTGCAGCTGTAATTTAGAGTTATTTTTCTGAAAGAAATAACGCAGCACAATTTTTATTATTGTTTTATAAGTTACTTATTATACTTAATTCAAAGCAAAAACTTAATTCATCCAATCAAACTCAGCAGTGTTGCTTTGAAAGGTTTTAACAAACCCACACTTTATAGTGAAATTGCAAATTGTACTGAAATTTGATCAAAATAACATTTGATAAATACTTTAACCAAACAAACTTCTTGTGCACTACAAGCAATTGTATTTCTTATGCATGATTTCCTTGAAGAAGGCTTTATATTTGTTTATAGTTCTAATTTACAATGTGATCCTTTAAAACTAGGTTTTAGTAAGTATAGTTAAATGACCAGTAGTAGACTTTTTGTGACACTTTTAGAAATATGCATTAGTAAAAAGATTTTGGCAGATTTTACCAGAAAGTATTTATCAGAATTTTGATAATCCTTAAAAAATATTATGCAAAATATTTCTTAGTTGTCTGCATAAATACTACTGTCAGCTTTCTGAAGATAGCACAGATATATATACTAAAGCAAGTAATAATGGTAAAAATTAACAAAAAGATTTTAATGTAAAACTTATGATCAATAAACGTTACTTTATAAAAAGAAGAACCTATATATTCAATTCAACCTCTGTCTAAGTTTATTTGTCATCTTTTTAGTATTTTATGTTATTTCTCTAATAAAACATTGCAGTCATTCTTTTTCAATTAAAAATTTGTCAACAAAATTTTAAAGATTTGATCTAGCAGTTTTAATTTTACAAATAAAAACCACCAAAAATGAGGAATCAAATATAGATTTCGAATTGTTAACAATATTTTTTATAATAAAAAATTACATATTCATTGAGAAAAGATCAAATAAACAAATTCCAAAAAATACAAAGAGAAAATAAACATTACTAACAAAAACTTCTTCTTTTAATTTCAATTATAAAAAATACAAGAGTACAAACCTTTTTTTTGTTCAATAGAAAACTTTAGGCAATCTTAGCAACATGAAAGATTACTTCTAGTAGTATGTTAGTATGTGTTGATATAGTTATCTGAAAGCCTATTTCAGTATTCTTTGTTGTTGGAATAAACTAAAGCAGGCAATCAGTTAACAGAAAATCCAGCACAAAATAATGTAAGTACTCAAAGAAAATCTAACTATTATTAAACCATTTTATTAAAAATAAAATAAAACAATTATAGTGCAAACAAGACTCTTAACCATAACAAAAATGAAATTTTATTACTTAAGCCGTAAAAAAACTGGCCTCTTAATTTTTTCTGGAAAATGCAACAAATCGGGTCGTGTGATTAAAGTAGGCCATGAATGGTTATATTATTATTGATTACTGGTTAAATACAGTTTATTAACTAATATCACATTACATGGTTAAAATCTGGTGATGGGGAAAAAAAACTGTGTGGCTGACTTTAATTCCTTTAAGTTCGCACATCCTGGCCGAGTCAATTTTGTGTTGTAGGCCTGTGTCCTATTTGCTTTTTTAAATAACAATCATTATTTACTCAATGCTTAACTTTGTTAATAAACATTGTAGATGTTATAAAATTAAAAACGGTATACAAATCTAGAAATTGTATTTTTTTTCCTTTTCGTTTTTATTAGTTGAATTTTTCATCACTTTTATCAAGCAGCCAAAGAACTTTAAAAAAAATGAGCAAGCAATTGGTGTCGTTTGACTATGCCATCAAGTATCTTTTGAAAGATAAAGACAATCACATAATTATTGAAAGCTTTGTTTCATCAGTTTTTAAGACCTGTGGCTATAGCAATATAAAAATAGTCCAGATGCTTCATGCAGGAAAAAATAAAGAACATTTTAAATCTAAAAGTAGTTTAGCCGACTTAATTGTCGAAGAAGAAAAGCATTGTTTCTATGTTGTCGAAATTGACAAAAGCTATAAACAATCGTATATTCATAAAGCGCTGTTCAAAACCTCAAGGTTATTCGTGGACAGTATTGCTAAAGGGGCAGATTATACCAAAATCTGTAAGGTATTTCATATCTCTCTCCTTTTTTTCCTAATTGGAAACGATACTGTATATCATGGCAAGTTGAATTTTTTTGGTTTAAGTACGGGGGAAAAACTAACGTCTCGCTATAATAATTTAAATCCATTGAAAGTAAGCAAAGCCACCGCAATTTTTCCCGAATATTTTATTATATCAATACCAAAGTTTAACGACTGTATTGAGAAAGAACTCGATGAGTGGCTTTTTTTATTAAAAAATGACCAAGTTCCACCAAATTGCACTTTAAATTGTGTAAAAATCATTGAGGAAATACTTAAGTATCCTAAAAATACCAGAACAGGAACAAAATAAGTATTTGTCCTATAAAACTAAAATTATTGATAAAAAAGAGATTTTAAAATCTGCTACATTAAAAGGTAAAGAGGAAGGTATTTTAACAGTTGCAACAAACTTATTGAAAGCTGGGTCAAATATTGACTTTATTTCAAGCATGACTGGTTTACCGAGAAGTCAAATTGAAAATTTAAATAAATAAATGTTATTATAGTGTTCCAAGAAACAACATTTTTTTAAAAGAAATTCTACCATCCTCATGACCAATTCTATATGATAAAAAAACATTGGTTTTAAAAAGTTTTTGTACTAAAAATATTTTAACAGGTTTCTCAAGACCCTTGAATATACAAATTCTTATATCTAAAAATTCAATTATCTAAAAGAAAGTTTTTTTAAAATTTTATCATTTTGGTTTTCAAAAAAACAGGGTGGTAGTATATACTTTTAAAAACGTTTTTGTTTAGAAAAATCTGATATACTTAAGTGCTATATTTATACCTAAAAATTACATTTTTCTTTACATATATTCTTACATATATTGAGTTTAAAATCCTTTAGATCTTGATATTTAGATATACATATTAAGTTTTAAAATATTTTCTTCTAGAAAGTACTAAAATATCATACTATTTGAAAAAAAGATTCTTAAAAAAAGATGTGGCCAACCAGAGTACTTTTTTTTCAGTTAGTTTGAGCATACAGGGTATGTTAAAAATTTTACCATTGTTTTTTATTATTTAATATAGAGTAATATATATTGTTTATTTTATATACAACTAAAACATTGTTTTTCTTTGTGTACACTTTTTTCGGCTTAAGTTTTATGCTTGCTCAAGGATATTTTTTAAACATGGAGCATTTTTACTTATTAGTATGAAGAGCTAAAACTTAGTTCTTTATATTCCTGGTATTTTACTTTGTATTAAAATAGTTTGCTTTTTTATCACTTTTCATAATACACCTATCCAACTTAAATTTTACATTTTTGCGCGGCAAAGACTAAACTCTAATTATTTGAAAAAACTTCCTAAATATCTGTATTTGAAATATTATTTGTTTGTTTCATCATTTTTTAATTTAACACGATGGCAAGAGATAGCTGTGCAGTAATAGGGTGTTTGAATAGCCATTATAAACTTTTAAAAAGGAAAAAACAAGAATGTAATGTTTGTGAAGGTTTCAAAAAAGAACTCAGTGGTTGTTATTGTCCTTTCAATGTTTTCCATGTTCTTTAAGAAATTCTAGAGAAAGAAAAAGGTGGAAAATTCAATTAAAAAGGGAAGGTAAAAATAAGAAAAAATAATAGATCTTAGGCTTTTGATAAATCGTTGCCTAACTAATTAACTTCAAAGATTAGGTTAAGTAGGAGTCAAACGGCTGGCGCGAAGTTGGAGAGGAGCGTGACTCCTCCCTCCTCCCCTTAATGTATGTTTCGTTCATTTAGTCGGCAAATCTAACCCCTACTCGCGCTGGAACTGTGTATATATACATGCAGTCAGACACAAAAGATTTCGTACACTTTACATTTTAGAGGAAACACTTTAAACACCATTTTAAGAGCACAACAATTTTTTACATCGAATTAACAAAAATATATCGTACAAGTATTTAACAGTTTTAATTAAATAAATGAAATTATTAATTTAAAAAACTAAAAAGATTTAATTTAACTTAGTTTATTTTTTAAAATTTATTTAAAGATAGTGTTCTTACACTAAACAAAAATCGTTAAAAACACAAGAATATGAAAAATGAAAAAATCTCAAGTATTTTGTTGAATATCCTTTGGCATTCAGACAAGTTTTTTATCTTCTGTTCATCGATGACAATAGTATTTTGGTATTCCATACTTTTTGTGAGATATTTTTAAGCATATTAACATTTGTTATTCTGCTTCCTGACTTGTTATTCAAAATAGTCTCACACGGGCTTTATTGAGTTACAGTCTGATGATTGTGGATGAGAAATGAATAATTTTGGAACATATTAGAGCAACCGTAATTTTACAACATGAGCAGTGTGTTTCGGATCTTAATACTGTTGAAATATCCAATTATTTCCCAACTTTAATTTAGCAGCATCTGATTTCGAATTATTTTGAGATAGCCAAATATACATCCAGCAGTCAACTTTAGGCTGAATAAATACCAAACTCTCAACTACAGCTACAGACACCGAACCCCAGACCATCACACTTCCACTTCCAAGTTTTATTGTCGGAATTAAGTCTTTTTGTTCAAATTCTGTATTATTTTTCTCCATATTTTTTCACGGCTATCAGGTCTGGAAATATTTAATTTACTCTCGTCAGTAAATAAAACTTTGATCTAAAGTTGTTCATCTTCGTTTTTATAATATTTAGGGAAGTTTTATCGTAATTGCATCATAAGTCTGAAAAAAGTTAATTGAAAAAAGTTACATAATGGAATTTATATGAATTTCAATATTTTTGTTGCGTTTTTGGTACAGATTTCATAGATTACTTAACTTAATTAAGTTCAAATAACTATAATAAATTATAGTTATAAACAAATTTAAATGAATAAAAGAACTTCAGTATATAATAACATTTAAAAAAAATAAAAAAAGACTTACTGCTAATCTATACAAAATAGGAAAGCTCTCAGTACTACTTAATGAAAATGTTGAATGATTTTCGATTAACTGTATGTGAAATAAGCTTCTAACATTATAATCTTGCTTTTTTGATATTACCTAATTTATTAAAGTCTATCAAAAAAGCATCACAAAACACCACAAACACCTGAGATTCCATTTGCACAGCAGAAGAAACCATTTGACGAACATTGAAACTTCTAAAAGTAATCATTAAATTCACTAAAAATAATTATTTTCAACAATTTAATTTTAATTTTAATATTTAATTTGAAGCAAATTTTATAATTCAAATCATTAAATACGCTGAAAATGGATTTTAATTTTATAATAAATTTTTTGAATAATAATTTTTAAAAACATTTCGATTATAAAAATTAATTTTACTTTACTCCTAAATATTATTACAGCAGTGATTACTAATATGATACCTGCGCTTTTTATAAAGATAATTTTTTTTTATTTAAAAACACAATGTTTGTATTTAAAGACACAAAAAAAAGTCCTGATATAAATATAAATTGATAAACCGCCATAAAAACACATTGACTAAATGTAATTTAAAAATAACACGAACAACTCTATTAGACCCTTTTCATAATTTTTTCACCTTTAAAATGCTATATTTGGGGGCTTTCAAATGATATATAATATTCAAGTATTTGATCAATTTAAAAAGATTAGTCCACGTAACTAACTGAACAGCAATAAATTGTGGTTTTTGATGTATGATCCAATATTTGTATTAAAAAATGCCACACTGCATTTTAAGATAATGTGGAATATAATATGTCAGCTTTATAAAAATTCTTCATGTAATGAAAATATTGACAAATTTGACATGATTAGCAATATTAAATGCCATCCAAAATTAAGCGACAAAAACGCATGCGCAAATTGTTTTTTGGTCTGGAATTTTATGAAAATCGGCAACTTTATTTTAAATGTCATTAACCAAAACCGCCATTTTGTTGATTTATTCCTAATTACTAAGTCATATACAAATTAAAAAGTATATATTAAAAAGTCCCTAATAATTTTTTAGCAAATTTTTAACACTATTATAATTTAAAAGCGTTTAAATTATAGATTAAGAGCGTTTTCAAATCCTAAGTGTAATTATGTCGTTATTTTTCTTTTTAGTTATTTTTGAACATAATTCTCCTATTCTACGGAATTTTGTACATAATTATCCTACGGAATTTTGTACATAATTATCCTATCCTACGGAAGGTTTTGTTGATTACAAAAATGTATAAAAATTATAAATAGCACGTAAAATAACAGAGTTCTTAAAAGTAAAGATCGTTGTCGCTTTTACAATTATTAAAGTATAATGTTAATTATCAAAATAATTTTAAAGTAGGACTAAATCCTGGACAAAACTAGCATTTTTGATTCATATTTTAAGGGAGACAATTTGTATTGGTTAACGTGTGCTTACTACATAACTTATATAAAATCAACATTGTTACCTGGGCGAGTAAAAGTTCATCGTCCAAGTGTACATTCATCAAATCATCTTTGAAAAGTAAAACTAAGGTAAAATATTTATTGTTTAAGTTAATTAGTTTGGAACCATTACTCTTTATTACTTATATATCTGATTTTATCATTTATTTGATTCAGACAACAAGTACAAAATGAGGTCCATATAAATAAACAAAAAAATATATATAAAAAAAAAAATAGAATTAAATAAAAAATTCCGATCCTCGAAATAAAAATGATTCTTGAAACAAGCCATTTTTTTTAATTTATTCTAACTGTACTGCTTTATCAGACCACTCTACTTTCCTTTTAGAAGCCATATTTAATTCTGCTTTGCGCATTTAAATAAAGCGCGGGTCTGAAACAGAAGGCCTTAAAATTCTAACACCCTACATACATTATGCGAGTCCTTCTGTTGTAGGCCTTCTAAATTTGAAAAATGACCCCATAGCGGCAACCGAAGGCCTTCGGTCAATATTTGTGAACAGCACGCCGACAAACAGAAGGCCTTACTTTTTACCTATGTCACCCCTCTTCTACTAATATTAAAGAACCAAGAATAAGTTTAAATAAACTTTGTCTAATATCGAACTTTTAAATTTTGAAAGATATTAGCACAGAATGTAACGACACTAATAAAAAAACAACTGAAGATATGAAAATAAAACTAAAATATTTACCACATGGATTAAACTTATAAGCAGTGTAATAGGTAGTGCTTTTATTGTATGGCTTCCACGCGAAATACTTATGATAAAAAGCGACCAAGGCTATTACCTATACGTAGATAAACGCTACAGATTATACATAGTAATGCAAACAAGTTCATAAATTGATGGGTGATAAAATCTGTATAGTTTGGCTACAGTTAATTGCAAAGAAAATTTAAATGTAAATACATTTATAAATTAGTACTAAAATCCGTTATTCTTGTGCATCGTTAATACTTATTTATTCGAATTATATGACTTTATTATATTCACAATTTTTTTGGAATCTAGTAACATTCTAAATTGTTTTAAAAAATCAACACTTTAGAATTTGCGTTCTAGGTTCTCTTATTCTGATAATCACGAAATGGTTTGATTAAGTTCAAACTGTGTCTCTTTAAAACTGAAGCTTAAAATAATATTTCCTTAAATTAAGTTTTTTCCTTATTATTTATAGTAGTTATCCGGATTATTTTATTTTTTTCGGAATGATACAGGAGACCGGATAATATACAAATCTGGCCAGATACACTATCTGGTAGACTTCATTTTTTAAAGATTCACTGACTATGTTACTTTCATAAAATTTCGTTATTTACAGCTAATACTTATTGCAATAATATTGATATTTATATTTTGATAAATGGTCGCCTTACTAGTAGATCTTAGGCTTATCATAAATCGTCGCCTTACTGATTAATCTCAAATATTAGGTTAAGTAGGAGTCAAAAGGCCGGCGCGAAGTGGAATAGGAGCATAACACATTCCCCCCCCCCCCCCTCATAATGTTTTTTTCGTTCATTTTGTCGGCAAATCTGACCCCTACTCGCGCTGGCTCTGTATAAATACATGCAGTCAGTCACAAAAGTTTTCGTTCACTTTACAATTTAGAAAAAATTGCTAATCTATACAAAATAGAAAAGCTCTCGCTACTACTTAATAAAATTGCTGAATGATTTTAGATTAACTGTATGTGAAATAAGCTTTTTACATTATAATCTTGCTTAAGTTTTTTTGATATTACCTAATTCATTAAAGTCTATCAAAAAAAACATCACAAAACATCACAAACACCTGTGATTCCATTTGCATAGTAAAAGAAACCATCTGACAAACATTGAAACCTTTAAAAGTAATCATTAAATTTACTAAAAATAATAATTTTCAACAACTTAATTTTAATTTTTAATTTGAATCAAATTTTATAATTGAAATCATTAAATACTCTGAAACCAATTTTTAATTATATAATTTTTTTTTTTTGAATAATAATTTTTCAGAAGCATTTCGGTTAAAGAGAATAACTTTACTTTACTCCTAAATCATTTTTTTATTACTGCTCAACTTGTACTGCATACAGAATATACAGTGTATAGTAGGACGCTGCACAGTGGGCCAGAATTCACTTTTACTGGACAAAATTTATAACTAATTTAATATCAGGGCTATATTTACTAAAACTAAAGTGAGTACTAATATGATACCTACGCTTTTTATAAAGGTAACTTTTTTTTATTTAAAAACACAATGTTTGTATTTAAAGACACAAAAAAAAGTCCTAATGTAAATATAAATTGAAGAACCGCCATAAAAACACATTGACTAAATGTAAATTAAAAATAACACGAACAACTCTATCAAACCCTTTTATTAATTTTTTCACCTTTAAAATGCTATATTTGGGGGCTTTCAAATGATTTTTTTTTTGTTTTTTTTTGTTTTTTATTACATTTTAAACAACATTCCGTTATAAATATACAAATTAAAAAATAAAATATAGAAGTTACAAGAAAATAACAAAAAAGAAAAATCGTAAATAAGAAATAAAAGAACGCGCGGACTCCTAGAAGACCGTAAGGTCTTGTCGTCGAGAACCGCTAAAATGAACGTGATACAAACAAGTTAAAAATATTCAGAAAACTCGTTATAAATATAAAGATCAGTTATATAAATACTATATAAGTTAATAAACGTATAAATTGTCGTATATATTGATACATATTCTTGGTATATATATAAACTATAAAATAATAATAGTATTTTGATAAGTGGAGGTAAAACGGGAAAACTAATAAAAAATTATTAAAAGTAAATTGATAGATCATCAATTGTAAAAATTATATCTTTTAACTTTCGTTTAAAAGAGTTGTAGTTACATTGTTAGATAAAATCTTGAGAAAAGTTTTTTAAGACAATTTTGTTCCATAAGAATGGTCCGCGAGAACTAATGCAGAATTTGCTCAAGTTAGTTTGAAAAAATGGCTGCTTAATAAAATTGTTATTGCGTAAGAAGTATTTATTTTTATCTTTTAACATATGCAAATTATGGAAAGAAACTGGTGAAGAATTAGTTTTACATTTGAACATAAAACAAAGAGTATTATAAACATTGAGTTGATATACATTTAAGGCGTTCATTTTTTTTAATAGAGGCTTTGCATGAGTAAGACGGTCACTAAAATGTATCAAACGTGCTGCATGCTTCTGATGACGATAAAGAGGTTCAAGTTTGCTTTTATTGGTGCAAGCCCATGCAATGTTTGCATAACTTATATGGCTATGAATAAAAGAGAAATATAATTAAGTTAAAATTTTTTTATTTAAAAAGTTTCTTGCTTTATATAAAATTCCTAAACTGTTTGAAGTTTTGTTATATAAATTTTAAATATGATTTTTCCACGAAAGATTATAATCGATATAAACACCTAAGAATTTTGTAACGTTTACTCTAATTATTTCGATGTTATCAATGAAAAGGGATGGCATTTCATAAGGCAGTAGTTTTTTCTTAGAGGGCGGGTGAAAGAGAGTCCAGTTTCTTTTTTGAATATTAGGCGATAATTTATTTAATTTAAACCAGTAAGAAATCTTGTTTAATTCTACATTCATAAGTTGAAACTGAGTAGTGATGATAGTATGAGATAAGAATAAGTTTGTATCGTCTGCAAACATGATTGTTTTTAATCTGGATACTTTATAGTTTTTTATCTATGATCCAATATTTGTATTAAAAAATGCCAGACTGCATTTTAAGATAATGTGGAATATAATTTGTCAGCTTTATAAAAATTCTTCATGTAATGAAAATATTGACAAATTCGACATGATTAGCATTATTAAATACCATCCAAAATTAAGCGACAAAAACGCATGCGCAAACTGTTTTTTTATGAAAATCGGCAACCTTATTTTGAATGTCATTAACCAAAACCGCCATTTTGTTGATTTATTCCTAATTACTAGCTAATTTTTTAACACTATTATAATTTAAAAGCTTTTAAATTATAATTTAAGAGCGTTTACAAATCCTAAGTGTAATTATGTCGTTATTTTTCTTTATATCTATTTTTGTACATAATTATCCCAAGGAAGGTTTTGTTGATTACGAAAAATGTATAAAAATTATAAATAGTACGTAAAATAACAGAGTTCTTAAAAGTAAAGATTGTTTCCTTTTTACAATTATTAAAGTATAATGTTAATTATCAAAATAACTTTAGAGTAGGACAAAATCCTGGACTTTACTAGCATTTTTGATGCATATTTTAAGGGAGACAATTTGTATTGGTTAACGTGTGCTTACTACATAACTTATATAAAATCAACATTGTAACCTGGGCTAGTAAAAGCTGATTGTCCAAGTGTACATTCATCAAATCTTCTTTGAAAAAGTAAAACTAAGGTAAAATTTTTATTGTTTTAGTTAATTAATTTGGAACCATTACTCTTTCTTACTTATATATCTGATTTTATCATTTATTTGATTCAGACAACAAGTACAAAATGATGTCCATATAAATAAACAAGAGTATATTAAAAAAAAAAAGACTTAAATAGTAAATTCCGATCCTCGAAATAAAAATGATTCCTGAAACAAGTCATTTTCTATAAATTACATAAGTATGCTTTTTTTATAATAAATATAGCTTTTAATAGGATAATAAACCAAAACATTCAGATCTAGCTTTCTCTGAATTATTTCAATTGTCTTAAGGCAACACATTTCTGAAAATAGAAAAGATCAATCAATTCTTTAATGAGCGGCAAACGATTTAGTTATTTTTTATTTTGTTTACATTACTAGAATCAATTTTTAAGAATTTTCTAATTTACTCTATTTACTTAAAAAACATTTTAAAG
Organism: Hydra vulgaris; assembly: GCF_022113875.1. Taxonomy (NCBI): domain Eukaryota; kingdom Metazoa; phylum Cnidaria; class Hydrozoa; order Anthoathecata; family Hydridae; genus Hydra; species Hydra vulgaris. The sequence continues at coordinate 38,606,116 of NC_061156.1, forward strand.
ATTGAAATATATTTCATTTATTATGTTTAATTGTTTTACTAATAAATATATGTTTAAATTTTTGTTCTTAAAATCATATTTTAATTCTCACCCAGCGTTGCTATGGCACGTTATTGGGAATCACTTTTTGTTAGTCGGAAGTAAATTTTTACTGCTATTATGTAAGATTTTTATACAAGAGTGGCTTGAAGTTTCTTTGGCTTATAGTGCACCCTCAGATCAAATATTAAGTTTATTACTTTCTACCTTCATATCTAATTAAATGCAATTTAGCACCAAAAGAAAGAAAGAGCTTTTGGATATCGGCGTGAAAAGGGTTTAAGAGGGTAATCTTTTGTACGCTCTACACCCTTCACACCATGGGTAGGGTGGGTTAAAACTTAAATATTATTTTTTTGTAATAATAAATAGTTTATATAATATAAATAAAACACAAATTTTTCATACTGCATAAAATATTATACAACAGGGCATTTCCATTTCTGTGCGTGATTTTTTATTTTTCTTTGTTTTAGCAATTAAAAGCTGGGACGTTATGCAATATGCATACTGTTTTGATTTTCTTATTGAACAATTATAACTAAAGTATTTTTATCATGCTTTAGGCTATCTGAATAAATTAAATATACATATTTTTACAATTTTCTTTTTTTGAGTAATAATATTGCTACATTTTAAAAAATATGCAATAATTTTCAAAATGCCATACTCTAGCTAGAAATAATTGATGACTGCCGTTTCTCAACGAAAATATATTAAATATGAGTCGCTGAAGTATAATATTTAACTTGAAATACTCACTAGCAATTTATTTTCTCAAAAATAACTACATGAAATTGACAAATTTGCAACATTCGTGCGTGACTTCCCTGCGTGATCATTCATAAACTGCTTTTAAAGGATTTCTGTGACTCTATGATTCATAGTGCAATCCTGTAACTTTTTGGAAATCTTTACTAATGTTTAAATTGATCAATTGAATTGATCGAATTTTAATGACATGCAGCGCGTCGAGTTTTTAAATTAAATAATAGCCCGTAAATATCATACTGCTTTTGATTTAACCGTCTTCAAATAAGTAAAAGCAAAGTTTAAATTTTTTATGTTGAGTTTAAAAATAATATGTTTATCTTAATATTTATTATATTTAAGACATTATTACTATAATTTACTATATTACTATAACAAACTTGTTTTCTTGCTGTTTTTAATATTGATATAAATAGTTACATAAATGTCATAAAAATATCTTTTTAGCGCTAAAAGTGGAGCTTATGCGCAAAACTTAGCATATTACATTTTGTTAAGTAAAAAAATTTAGATAACTTTTATAAACAGGTAATGCAATTCAATGTAATCTAACAAGGTTTTCGACAGAAAAAAACCTAATAAAACTTCCAGTCTATCTAATTAATGCGCAGTATTTAATTTAAACTATTTCAATTAAATTAAAAAGATCTAAGATGATGAAAATTCTGCACATAAAGGAAAAAAACTACAACTTCCTTAGCCTAAAATACAATAAACTGGGAAAACATAACATATATTTTGATTGGATAATTGAGTTCCCTAAAACTCAGATAAGCCAGTATATAGTCTAAGAAAACCCATCTGCAGTACTTTTTTATCTGGGTATTTAAAGAACTCTCTTTTTCCTGTGTTCCTTTTAACTAAACAAATATGAATATATGTAAATATTTGTGAAAATTGTTTGAGAAAATTTTATTTCAAAACTTTGATCAGACGACGTCCGACCAAAATAACTTTTGGTCGGATATTTTACATTATAATTATAATCAATAAAAAATTAAATTAACCTCTGCTAAATGCTCTCCAGCAGCAAAATAAATAAAACATATATCTCTATTAGAGCTCATTTTACAACTTGTCATATATATATATATATATATATATATATATATATATATATATATATATATATATATATATATATATATATATATATATATATATATATATATATATATATATATATATATATATATATATATATATATAAATATATATATATATATATATATATATATATATATATATATATATATATATATATATATATATATAAATATATATATATATATATATATATATATATATATATATATATATAAATATATATTTATATATATATATATATATATATGTATATATATATATATATATATATATATATATATATATATATATATTATATATATATATATATATATATATATATATATATATATATATATATATATATATTAGACTTTTTTTTCTCTGTAATATTATATAATGAAATTAAATAGTTTTTAAATATATTTAAAGTTGTTAAAACAAAAAATGCAAATAAGTAAGATTAAGTAAAATATTTTGTGAAGATTTAAAGTAATATTTAAAGTAAGGAATGAGATTGACGTTTTGATTAGCTGCTTTTTTATTTTTTTATATTTTTCTTATAGATATAATATCTTTCTTACTAGATATATCAACTGCATATTTTAGTAAAAACCATGGAATATAACAAGACTTGACAAGGAAATGAAAAGTTGGAACAAAAGTTTCTATTCCTGCTGGGATACATAAGGTTTACTTTGGTAGCACATTTCTTAGTGGAGATTAAATTAACATCAGCCCAAAAACCATATCCAAGAAAATTGTCAAAGTCATTGCATTGTTGAAACCATCTAATAGAGAAATAAAAGAAATTGAATACAAGCTAGGTGTAGAAACAAGACAAAAAATAAGGAGTGAAAGCAAGTGATCAGTGTTGTCTTAAAAATGTCACAAAGTTACTGTTTTAGTAAGAGACATGCACAAATTGTGAGCTTTAATTCATTTTAAGCCAAGCCATTCAGTGTGTTTTGCATTAAAGTCTCCAATAACAACTGTTTTGTTGTTTCGTGTAGCTGTTTAAAAAAGCAAGTTAATATGCCTTAAAAATATGTTTTCTTATCTGCATAAATGGGTAATAATTTTATTATAACTGTTCAAACTGATATAAACATTTCATTATTTGTGTTTTTATTTTTACTTTAAGTATCATGTTAAGTAAGAGCTATTACTAAAAGTATTAACGTATTAAGTTTATTGCTTGCACATTAAATTATAACTTAACCTATAAACAGTATTAAATACATTACTTGCACATTAAATTTTAACTTAACCTATAAATAACAATGAAATATATTACTTGCACATTACATTATAACTTAACCTATAAATAGGAACTTAAACTATAAATAATAACTTAAACCGTAAACTATAACAGCAACATAAGCTATTTAAACACTGCCAAACAGGAATATTATAAAATATTAAGTAAGAAAGATATTATGTTATAGCAATAATTAATTAATTTACAAAAGATACAATTTTGTACTAACGCAGCCTCTCTTAAGTGCAAAGCGGCACAGGGAAGGGGTAACAAAAAATAATTTTATTGCAATTCGATTTGCTTTGTTTATTTTATATGTGTGTATATAAGGCTTTTATCTTATTTTTTACGTAGAGAAGATCAATCAACTTCAAAAGATTTACGTGATTTCTCTTGGTGTCTCTATTTACAAGTCAAAGGTATTGGCTTATGTTTATCTAATTCATTGTATTAATACAATAAAAAAGTGGTTAGTTTTTTAATAGGCCAAGTTAAAAAAACAAAGCTTTTTAACAATCAAAGTAACAATGAAATAGAATATTTCTTAGATAAATGGACTTTTTTATAAATGGACTTTTGCTTTCTCTTACGATAGGGTTAATGATTAATTGATTATAAATGAATTCCTTTATAATAGCATAGCTTTAGACAAAAGTATTTTAAAGAGTGTAGCAATTAAATTTTCTGTAGTAAATTAAGTATATAAGTTTATGAATTAGTGATTTTTTACTTTTGAAGTTAATTTTTTTTACAAAAAAAATGGTAATAGTTTATTTATTACATTTTAATTAGTTTTTTAGATTGCTCAAAGAAAGAACGTTGATTAGAAATACAAGTTTACTTTATGTGTTGTAGGCAATGATTTTGTTTAAGGTAGCAGATCCCCTTAAAACAAAGTTGCTTAAACTAATGCTATTAATTACCAAATGCAATTACAGGGTTCCCACACCTCCTTAAAAACCTTAAATATCCTTAAAAAGTAAAAACCTACTTAAATGTCTTTAATAACCTCAAAAAAAGTTAAAATTTGACTGCTCTCCTTATTTTATCCTTATTTTTTTTTTTTATTTATCTAGAAAAATTTTTTAAAGTGAATGAATAATACTTGTTAATAAAGAAGATAATATATAGATTTTTGATAGTTTTCAAACCTATTTTTGTTATTATATATATAATAATATTTATATAAATATATATAGTAATAATAATTTATCTGTTTATATTTAAAGTTTATTAAAAAAATTAGATTTTGTTTTTAATGTAATCGTTTTCTCCTTAATTATCCTTAATTTTTCTTACAAAAAATGTCGTTCGCGACCAAATCTCCTTCAATAATAGGAAAATATCTCCTTAAATCTCCTTAAAATCCTTATTTTTAGCCTTAGTTTTAATAGTGGGAACCCTGAATTAGGTTTTATTTGATATAAATTGAACTTTTTTTTAATTGAAAATTTTGAAAAAAAATAGTAATAAAGGACTAATTAGACAATTAAGCAGCCATTTTAAAAAATTTTCAAACGTGATTACACAAGTTTTACAAATGCTGTGGACTTCAAATTTTCAGGATATGTTAGTAGTACTATTAACTAAGGTTTCTACCACTTTTGTGTAAAAATTATAAATTCTTTAAAAAATAATCAATTTTTTCAAAATTTATCAAAATAAAGTGCACAAAAAAAAAAAAATTATACTTAAAATAAAAATTGAACTTTCATTGAGGTATAAACCCTAGATAACATAACAAGGAACATTTGCTGAAAATTTTAAATCAAAATCTATAGTAGAAGTTGAGAAAACGCGTTTTAAAAAAACGAAAAGTATTAAAAAACAAAACACAAAAAAAAATGCTCCTAATGATTTTGTAATTAAAAAATAATACGTTTTTTATCATTCTAAAAAGCACCAGCAGAATATGATGCTCTTTCTTCATTTTCTTTATCTATGAATCCTTTTTTTAAAGCTCTTAGTAAATTTCTTCTGCTAATATCTGCTGTTGAAATTTTTTTTGTCATATAACCCATTTGAGTCTTATTTTTTTAAATGGTCCCTATGTCCATAAATCGACCGGTCTTTATCTGTAGTTTTTGAAAAACTTCATATATCCCACTAGCTCCATCATTAAACTGTAAAACAACAGATGCTGTAGCATCTGTTGTTTTACAGTTATTTGCTGAATTGGATACGGATAAAAAGGAAATACCATTTTATTTTACATTTGATTTTTGATAATGAAATTTTTATGTCAGCAACTCCATACCAATTAGAACCTGTTAAGATTATGAAAAAAAAGTACAAGAATACACTAAGCAATACAGTTGACAGTAGTATCAGATATGAAAATTCGTGAAAGGATTTGTGAGATCCTGATTTTGCATTAAAAGTACAATTAATTGCAACACAAGTCGGCACTATAAATTTTGATTATAAGTTTACTGTTCAATATTTTGTAACCATCAAATAAAAAACATGAAGTTTGTATAATTTTGCCCGTTTTATACAACTAATATTTAACAAAAATACGGGTAAATTATTATTAAATAACGCAATAATTAATTCATTTATTTAAGGCAATAATTCAAGATAGATGAAAACTTAAATTGTTAAAATGTCATAACACGCATTAAAAAACATATTATATTTGGTATTTCCAAATTTGTGTCGTAATTGGCATTTGTCTCTTAACATGAAAAATTAAAAATTTTTAAAAACACAATTAACAAATACAAATTTTCAAGCAATTTTTCAAGCAATTAAACTTTTATTTCTCTCATCTAAAAAAAGAACGAGTGAAGAAAAAAAATATATATTCTATACAACTCTTACTCATTCAAAGTTTAACTGCGCGAAAATTTTCTTTCTCTTTTGTTCTACTCTTTTATAAAAAGAGCGCGCGATGAAATAAAATCTTTTCTTTTTTAACTTATAATTATAGTTTGTGATAGAAATAAATCAACAATGAGCAAAGCAACGAACAGATTAATCTGGAGCTATTTTGATATTTATGAAAATAATCAACATAAACAACATTACCAACAATAATTACCAAATAAACAACACAATCTCGCATAATTTTAGGGGCATTTTTTTTTTATTGCTTAGACGTTCTAAATAATAAGTAAATTTAGTTCAAGTTAATAATTATTAACTTGAACTAAATTTACTTCTTATTTAGAACGTCTAAGCAATAAAAATAAAACGCCTTGTTTTACATTGATTATAATTAATGTAAAACAATTTTTGAGATAAAAAATATTCATAATTTATAAACATTAAATATATGGCGCAATAACAATTTATAGTAACGAACCAGCATGAAATATTTAAGGTTTTTATTATCTTTTTACATATTAAAAGTAGAAAAATTAAAAACTAAACAAATAATCAAAAAAACTTCGACTAAAAATAAACAAAAATATTTCTAGAGTTTCTTTTGTTAAAAGTCTACCGTGACGTCAAATACTAAAACTTTTATGAATTAAACGCGCTTCAAAGGAATTACCAAAGTCTGTAGATTCGACGCATAATTTGAAGAGTCAGATTAGTTCAAAAAAATGGAGAAGACGAGCTTCGGCAAAAACAACAACATTTGTTTTTCACGGTATGCATTCATTATTTATTTTTAATCAAAAAAATTTGGTTCAAACAATTTTTTTTAACATTATCTTTAATATGAACACAACATGTGTTGGGAGTTTAGGATCCCTTTAAGACATTTTTTCTAAATGAAATTGTTAATTGCTTCATTATTATTTTATGTCTGTCCATGCAAACATTTAGATAATAATTCATCGATGCTTAAGACTTGAAAAATAGGTTTTAAAATTTTATTTATTGCTAATGGAAGATTTAATTTAGCTTTGTAAATTATTTACCTGTTAGTTTTTTTTTTTGTTTTTTTTTTTGTTTTTTTTTTAATTATATTCGCTTCCAACAAGGTTGCAAGCAACCACTAATTAGTGTTGGAAGTTACTGGAAGAGAAAAGATAGAGATTGTAGAGCAAGATAACGATTGACAGACGACTTAAAATATTGCAAATTATATGAATCGGGAAAACAAGATGAAGGAAGCGAATTCAAAATAACTGATGTTCGAGGAAAAAAACTAGACAAATAAGAGTTTTTGGAGCACTTAGGAACAGTAACAGAAAAAGGATGAGACTTAATTGAATGACGAGTAACACAAGAATGAATTTTAGTAGATGGCACAAGAGACGCTAGCTCTTTAGAGCAGTGCCCATTATAGTATTTGTAGAAAAGAGAAAGAGAATTAACATTACGACGATGTGACAGAGGTTGAAGGTTGGCTGCAAGAGCAGGTCCAACTATGTTTACAATGCGTTTTTGCACCTTGTCTAAAAAAGAAAGGGCATCATTAGAAGATCCGCCCTAGGTATGGCAACAGTATTCCATACAAGGCCGGATTTGAGATTTATAGAGATAAAGAATATAATCCAGAGTAAGAAAGTCACGAGCACGATAAAGAGAAGCAACTTTAGCAGATGCTAATTTTGCAACGGATTTAATATAAGGTTTCCAAGAAAGATCTGAAGTAAGAGTTAATCCTAGAAGATGAAGGGTAGGAGACTCATCGAGTACATTACCGTTCATTAATATAGGTAGATCTAAATTATTGCGATAACGATTGGCCGGAAAAAATTGAGTTTTATCTGAATTAAAGATCACCAGCCACTGCGAGCCCCATGCTGTAGCAGAAGTGAGATCCTTTTTGAGCTCAGATGCCCCCTGCAAGCAATCAGAGGGAGTTGGCTTCTTATCGTGACAAAAATAAATGCTAGTATCATCAGCGAACAATGCCTCCTAAGATGTGAGAATATCTGGAAGATCGTTAATGTAAATTAAAAAGAGTATAAGAGCCAAGGGTTGAACCTTGGGGAACCCCTGAGGTTACAGAATAAAAAAAGAGTGCTGTCCATCAAGCACAACTTTTATACTATGATTGGAAAGAAAGGATTCAATAATCTTAAAGATGTTTCCAAATACACCATAAGAAGAAAGCTAATGGAGGAGACCAGCATGCTAAACTTTATCAAACGCTTTAGAAATGTCAAGAGCAATGGCCTTAACCTCTCCACCTTTATCTAATGTGCGATAAACGGTTATTACTGATAGCAAATTAGCTGTAGAACGAGAATATCGAAATCCATACTAATGATCAGAAAGTAGGTTATGAGATTCGAGATGAGAGATTAAGTGTTTGTTAATTAAAGATTCAAAAACCTTGCTTATGATAGGAAGAAGACTAATGGGACGGGTCAGATCGCTGTCCAGAATTTTTAAAAATAGGGATAACAGATGCTGCTTTCCAGCAGGCTGGAAAACAAGACTCTGATAAGCACTTGTTGAATAGTTTTGAAAAGATAGACGACAGCTCAGGAGAACACTTCTGCAAGACTATAACAGGTATGTTGTCCGGGCTGCAAGCTGTGGAAGAGTCTAAGCAGGAAATCACTTTAGACACAGAAGCTGGAGTGATACAAATGTCGAGCAATAGATCAACCTGTTTGACGGGTATATCAGGTAAAACGCATCTAGTGGCATGAAGAGATGATATTGATGAAAAGTTCTTGGCGAACAATTCAGCTTTGTCTTTAGGTGAGGTGACAAAGTCTGAACCGTACAAAATAGGTCGAATTACAGATTTGCCCTTATTATTGATACTATTAAAGATTCTCCAGATGTCACGAGGGCCTAATTTTTGTGATGAAATACGAGATTTCATGATCTGAAAATAGCGGGTTTTAGCATTAGACAAAACCTTTTTACAATGGTTCCTAGCAGTAATAAAGAGACGTCTGTTTTCTGGAGATTTGTTTTGCTGATATATATGGAAGTAATGGTTTCGATTGGCAATTGCAGCAGCAAAATGTGAGGAAAACCATGGAAAAGAGTGAGGCTTGACCTGGAATCGTCGAGAGGCAATAAAGGATTTCATGCCAGCCTAAATCCACAAAGTTATGTAAGAAGCACATTTGCCAACAGGGAGACGAAAGATTTCTACCCAGGGGCCATTACGAAGAAAGTCACAAAAAGAGTCCCAGTCAGCTTTAAGGTATTTGTAAGATGTACGATGATAGGGGTATTGTAATGTTAAAGAAGAATAAGATAATAGTTTTAGAGAGACTAAACCATGATCAGACGCACCTAAAGGTGAGTTTGAAGAAACTGAACACTGACTAGGATCAGAAACAAGACATAAGTCGAATAGAGAAGGTAAATGATTCGGGTTGTCTGGAAAGTTGACTATTTGAGTTAGGGATTGAGAAAGACAAAAGTTGTGGGCCTTAATGCCTGCAGAGTCACTGACACTAGAGCTAAGCTATTCAGTGTGATGAACATTAAAGTCACTGACAACAACAATATTGGCTGATAGATAAAGAATGAGGGCTTGGTCAATATAATCAGAAATAACATCAGGAAGAGTGCAGTCTTGGAATGAGGGAGAGCGATATAGAACAAAGAGAAAGGTGATAGAGTGAAGTGGTGCTAAACGAAAGCACATAAAAGAGTAGTCTGCGGATTCAAACCTAGTTTCCCGACAAATGGGTGAATTCTTATGAATGTAAATGCCCAGGCCAAGCATGTGACTATTTATGTCTTTATGAATTAAACGAAGATAACCATCAACACTAAGATCACAAGATGAGACAGCTGAACTCAAATTAGTCTCACAAAGAGCAAGCAGGTCTGGTGAACTTTGCAAGAGATAAGACTCAACAGAAAAAAAGTTACTTCGAAGACCACGAATATTGGTGATTGATAGGTTTAGCGAACTTGGTGATGGCTGTGGTTTTTTGTGTTTTATAGTTTTTGTTACTTTATTCATTTTTAAATTTGTTAAAGAACTTGACTCGAAACATTTATAGTACTCAGTACACTGTTCTATAGCTCAAGAAATTACTTCATTTCCACTAATAAACCCTAAGCCGTAACAAAGGGCTCCAATGTGGCCTTGGCAATGCACACTAAAATTACAAACAGGGACACCATCCATGCGCAACATGGCACTGTTAGTACTCTGATATATTTCAGCTGTTGATAGAATCAGCCTCTCTCAGAGCTACCATAGAGTTTGGGAAACCTGACTACCAGCCGGCCTCAGAACCATAAAACTGAGTTTTAGAGCTGTACCCTCATTTGGAGATAATAGAATGAGTTGCCTAGTCATAAAAACAGAGACACAAGCAAAACCCATAAATCGAGTCAAGAAGATCCAGCGTTCAACATCCTAACCTGAAAACAATGTATTAAAAATACATCTGCACCAGCCTAATAAATGACGAAGGGGTGCGAGGCTGGTCAACAGATAGAATCTGTTTACCCCTTAAGTCTTTGCCTAGGAGGCCTTCTACAAGAAAGCAGCCGGATGCGTTTAACATCTGCCCAAGATGAGTATTTTTATCGAGACACCATCTCTTGCCATTACTCAACCAAGAGCCCCAAGGCAGGGGGTGTTTCATGTCGGAGTTTGCATCTCCTAGCCTTTGCATAAAAAGGCATATCCTACAAGGCAGCAGGACATGAAGCTGATTGTACTGGGTTACATGTTACCAGTAGCAGGATAAACCTGAC
>NC_061156.1:38619362-38646862 GCF_022113875.1 Hydra vulgaris
TAAACTTGTAAAGGAGCTATTTCTGGAAAAAAAATTACAGGAGCTTTTTCTGGAAAAAAAATTGGGCTAGCGTAATGATTTTTTTTTTTTAATAAAAAAAAAACAGTCAAAAGAAAATTCCTAATAATCCGAACTTAGGCGGCGCCCAAATATAGTCAACGCTTAAATAAGGTTGGCACTATCAACAACAGTCTAGAATTAATATATATATATATATATTATATATATATATATATATATATATATATATATATATATATATATATATATATATATATATATATATATATATATATATATATATTTATATATATATATATATATATATATATATATATATATATATATATATATATATATATATATATATATATATATATATATATATATATATATATATTCATATGAATATATATATATATATATATATATATATATATATATATTCATATGAATATATATATATATATATATATATATATATATATATATATATATATATATATATATATATATATATATATATATATACACACTAGGGTGTTTCATATTTATCAATTTTTGAAATTGAACTCGCGAATCGATTTATAAATTGACCATTTGTATGAAAATAAGTTTGAGCAAAAAAATATTGAAAAAATTAAATTGTTTTAGTCCAAAATCGAACTGGCGCAGCGTTCGGTTTTGGGCCAAAAATAATGGCGTTCGATTTTAGACCAAAAATGATGGGTGTTTCAAACGCCTTACGGAGACCTTGAAATTTATCGAAATTTTTTTTTGTTCTTATTAATGTTATATGTTAGATTGAATATTAATCACATAAATAGAGCATATTGAAAAAATTAAGAAATTAGTCTATAGATCTTCAAATGATTTTCATGGTATTGCTGCAAAGTTTTTTTTGGTTTTGTAAAAAATCAAAAAATAAAAAGAATGATATGTTTAAGTATAATTAAATAAAAAATTTTTATTTACAAATCAATATTACATCATTAAATAAAAGCCATCATTTAAAAACGATATTATCTATTTTGCAATTGCTTGATATGCTAATTACAAATCTTCTTTAGTCTTGGCCTTGTTAAGGTTTTCTCTCCTTTGGTGAATAGCTATCAGTAACTCCTGTCGATCGTCTTCATTGTGAACGTTATTTACAAAGTTTGATGCAAATTTAATAGATCTTTCAGAAACGTCATTAACTACTGCAAAGTTGGAAACAAACTAGGAAAAAATCTTAAACTGTTCAATATACTCCCATAGTGGTGCCGGGCTGTTTAACCAAAGTTTATCATTTAGCTTAGTAAGGTTTAGTTTAGTTGGGCAATACTTGGTGGTTTTTCTAGGTTAAAGTTGAGAGTTTTTAACAAATTTAATTTTTTCTAATGCCGAAAAAATTCAAGAACTGGTTTCAAAAAGAGCATATTTGCAACATCTTTTCTCTCTGCAACAGAAATACCTTGGTCAAGAAGAGCCAGCGAATTAAAGTTTCATCAAGGTACCATAAATGTGATTCCATTGAAACCATTGTGGCATCAATTCGATTTAAAGTTGTTTCAGAATTCTCAACATATTGTTCTAAGTAACCTCTATTTTTTCATTTGCCAATAGGCTTTTATATCTTGGTAAAGCGCAACGTAAGGTAAAGAGTTTTTTAAAATGCAGACTGTATAAAAGATTGAGATAAACTCAGCCGTAGACTGCACTTCGTTCTTTAGATTATCTGTCAATTCAAAAGAAAGTTGCAAACAATATCTGAATCTTGAAATAATTAATAGCTTTGGACATAAAACGTGCATGAGACATGCACCCTGGAGCTTGAATTTAAAAATCTCTTTCAGGGCATAAGTACATTAAAGTCAGTTTCAGTAACTCTTTGTAGTCTTCTCTGGGAAAGTGTTTTTTTTTTTGGGCAATCTTGCAATATTTTACAGCATTGAGTCTATGGATTTCTAAGAAAGTGGTAGCAATAGATTGGGTATCATATTTTACAAACTTGGAAGAGTCAATGCTACTTTTAATGTCATTCCAGTTTAATTGGAACCGTTTAAACATTAGGTTTTCTAGAGATTTAGTTTATCCACTGCACTGTCTTTCACAGAAGTGTTTTAGATGTAACTCATAAACATGCCTCCTGCAAGCCAGCTCTAGTAGAGTTGAGTTTTGTTTATGACTAAACCTGACATTTGTACCAGAAAGTCTTCCTGTAATTGTAGCAGTTGTATCAAAACATAAACCTTTCACGTCATCACATATTCCATACTCATCCAGTATTTTAACCAAAGAATCGTATTGAGCTTGTCCAGTACCACGATCAATTGCTGGAATTCCAAGGAGCATCATTTTACCATTCATATTTACCGAGACAGCAAATCGATCTCTTTTTGATTTTATACCTTCTGTGATGTCTTCGATAATTTTTCCATCAAATGTGCTATTATGGGAAAAGTAGCTTTAGCGGTAGCAATTTTTACATTTTTCTTATATTGTTCAGCCTTTTCCCGAATAGATTTTTTTTTGAGCTCGCCAATAAGTTGAATGAGACACTGAAAACTCAGCCACATTTCCGCCTAAACTTACGATTAAATCCGAACATACATGCACTAGATCTGTTGATGAAATATTTTTTGAGACTGATGTTATGGCAATATCTTTAACAAAAACTTTCCTTAATTCTTGTTTTGCTTTACTTGGGCCGGGTTGCGATAAATCAAAAGAAATATCTGATTCTGTACTCACGTCACTGATATCTGAGAAAAGCTGTAGATCTGTAGTGTATTCGTCTATTTGGGGTAACTGTTTAATATTACAACTTTTTAAAGGCTTCTTATCTTTATTTATTGTTTTATATGGCATGTCTTTGCTTCCCAAAGTCATTAGACGACTAGATTTTTGGTCTTTCAAAAATTTGATATCAACATAGTATGAAAGTTTATCAAGGCTTGATTTTTTCAAGATATCCTTAATGTTATCTTTACCAATCCAAAATACCTGCTCCCCCTTCTTTTTGAATTCTTCCCTGATTTCTCTGCTGGTTTAGAGTCCTTATTCTTACTTTTGTTTAATGTCTCCCAACTATCGATTAAACGAGTAATATTATTCCTGAAAAAATTATGATAATACATTTAATAAAATAGAAATAATAACTTTAAGACACACTTTATAATTTGTATTATTAAGCTATAATCCACACGTAATAACAACTAAAAAAAATTAGTTGTAGTGGTACTACAAAAAAAACTTAATCATCTACTAGCTTATGAAGTTCAAATGGTTATATAAATTTATAATAACTATTTTATTATAAACTTACCTTATGAGGTATTCCATGAGAAAGCGGGACAGGTATGTAACCCACCATCTCAGATTTTCTTCATACTTTCTAAAAAGGGTCATCTATATAACATAGACTACCTTGCAAAATATTAGCACTAATATCAAAGGGGTTTCGGAGTTATTGTTACTTTAAAATCAGCTAATTTTAGCAGTTTTTTCTATTTGTCGGCCATTTTGATTTTACTATAGTTTTTGTTTTACAAGTTACTGTTTAACTAAACATGTAATTAAGCTGAAAATGAGCCCCAGTATAGTTTTTAGGACGAGGAATCAGAATATAATATTTGTTTTTAATGAGAATATTTAGAACTATATCAATATGGTGATTATACTTCACCTACAGATATTTTTGAAATTTTAACAAAGGCAATTTTAAAAGGAGGTCAGGTAACCATGGTAGCATTATTTTTTTGTGATTTTTTTTTTTGTATTTACTAAAATAGATATTCTAATAAGTTTTTTGGTGCAAAATGTAGAGGTGGGTTTTTTGAAATTTTGTGTAAAAATATAGGAGTATTATGTGAAATAATAAGTATTATAGGTCTGTGTTTATGATTTTATTTTAAATTAATTGACATTTACAATTTTCATTAGTTATTAAAAATATTATACTCAAGAAATCCTTTTTACCTATTATTTAAAGAAACTTCAATTCAAATGAATATTTCTTTTTTAAATAAATTTTTGCTTTTTAATTAATGATATATTTTTTCATATTTGACTAAAACAGAAGAAAAACTTAATATTTAAAACCCTAAGACTTAGTCTGATTAGTCTGATATTTTACTAGCTGTTGTTTGTTCTCGATAGCTAATCATTAATTTAAAAAAAAATTGTAAAATTAAAGTTAAAAAAAAAAATACATAAAATACTATATATTGTACATATTTAAAAATACTAATTATAAATGGTAAATATTTTTTCCATTTTTAATAAATGTATAAAAATGTCTGTGTTTTTTGTATTTATTTATAGCTTAATAAAAAATTGTAAAAAATAAAATGAACAAGATTTTATGTACTGTTGGTATTTTATCAAATGATCAATGTCATAAAATGGTGTACACTAAATCAATTGGATTGAAAGATTTATCAAGCTATTCAGAGAAAGATAGAAATTTATTATTATGGAGATCTGGGCTATCAATATTAAATGTTAATGTTAAAATCTGTTTACATCATGAACAAATTTTACTTAACCGGTTTGCTAACTCCTAAAAAAAATTGCATCATCCCATTTAAAAAGCATAAAACTAATATAAGTGGTAAATTTTTACGTTTTTAACTTATTGTGCTGTCTTTTTACAAAAAATACATCTAGTACACTTTCAATTAGTTTTAAAATTTTTTATTTTATTCCTAACATTATTATATTATCTAAATTAATATTTTCTAATTTTGGCGAAGTTTATTCATTTATAATATATTTATAGGTGGTTTGCAAGAAATTGATATTCAACTGGCAAAAGATATGTGTTCAATTGGTATTAAAACAACATCTGGTTCTAAAATGTGTCTTTCATGTCGAAAAGAAGTGGTAAAAAAAATAGATAATTGGTCTACCTTACAGGACCACAATGGTGAAGATGATTTTCTGGAACAAACATTTTTTGATGAAGATATAGAAATGGCACAAGAAAAAAAACTTATAAACACCAGTTTTGATAAATTAGATGTATCACCAGTAAATTTTCGTGGGATTGGAAAAAGAAAATTAATATAAGCTACTGATGTTATGTCAAAAAAGCTATCAGTTATCCTCAATGTTAACGCAACAGACCTGAAAAATGATGTGACTGGGGAGCCTAATGTTGAAAATCAGAAGAAAGCTGAAGATCTAGATAAGTTGATACTTTTAATGCAAGAAAAGCTGAAAACAGCAAATAGAAGAGAAAAGATTTAAATTTTAACATTGGTTCCAGATTCATGGTCTTTAAGGAAAGCAGCTGAAGTATTTAATATATCAAAATCAACCATAACTAAAGCAAGAAAACTTAAATTTGGAAAAGGAATATTAACACTTCTAGAAAAAACTAACATTGTTAGAATTGAATCAGATATCATTAATATGGTGGAAAGCTTCTATTGTAATGATCAATTTAGTAAGCAGTTACCAGGTATAAAAGATTTTGTAGGTGTATCCAAAAATAAACATGTATCAAAGCGATTACTTCTTTGCATTTTAAAGGAATTATTTATTGAATTCAAACTAGAACACCCTCAATCCAAAATAGGATTTTCTAAATTTGCTCAGTTAAAGCCAAAATGGTGTATTTATGCTGGTCAAAAAGGAACCCATGCTGTTTGTATATGCGCAAAACACCAAACTTAAGCTTATGCTTATAGCAGTTAAACTGTAGAAGAATTACCATGAACTTATTGAGAAGATTGTTTGTAGCAGAGAGTCAAGGGAATACATGGTCCATAGATGTAATCAATGCCCTGGAATTCAAAATATTATAAATTATATGACTGCAAATCTATTGCAAAATGAAGGATCATTTGAAGAGAATGGCAAAGTGAAGAAAGATGAAACAATTAAATACAAACAATGGAGTACAACAGATAGAGCAGAGCTTCTAAGTAACACGTCTACAATAAGTGAATTCATTGAAAGTCTTAGTGGAAAACTTGATAGCATAACATCTCACTCTTATATTGCTAAATCACAAAGTAAATATTTAAAAACATTAAAGTCATCTATACCCATAAATGAAATTATTATTTTAGTTAAATTTGCAGAAAACTTTAAATTTATCATACAAGATGAAATCCAGAGTTACCACTGGAACCAACAGCAATGCACACTACATCCTGTAGTTATTTATAACAAAAATGATGAGGGTTCTACTAAAAGTCAACCAACGTTTTTATGCTTTATATCTGATGACTTAACACACGATGTTGGATTTATTTATTGTATAGTAAAAAGAACTGTCCATTTTGTACAAGAAATGTTTCCCAATACCATAAAAATCCACTAGTTCTCTGATGGTTGTGCTGGTCAGTACAAAAATTGCAAACATTTTTTAAATATATGTCATCATGTTTAAGATTTTGGGATGCAATGTGAATAAAATTTCTTTGCAACATCACATGGAAAGTCACCATGTGATGGCATTGGTGGAACAGTTAAAAAACTTGTTTTAAATGCTAGTCTTCAACGTCCAATTGACTTACAAATTCAGAGCGCTGAAGAAATATTTAATTTTTCAAAAGATAACATATTTGGCATCCACTTCTTTTTTTTAAAAGGCGAAAATATTTTATCAGTCCGTAAATCTCTGACTCTCCGATTAAATAATGCAAAGACTTTACCTGGTACAAGAAGTTTCCACCAATTTATTCCACAGGATGCAACAAGCATAAATGTCCTCCTGTCTCTGAGCAGGAGGAATTTAATCTTTCAACCTTCAACATTCAACCTTACTGGCTAATTCAATATCTTCAAGAAATCATTGTAGGAAAATATTATATCTGCAAATATGATATGTTTAACTGGGTTGGTTTGGTATTTGAAGTTGATGAAAGAAATGAAGATGCCCTTGTAAAATTCATGCATCCTCATTTACCTAACACTTCGTTACACTGGCCAAATAGAGATGATTGTTGTTGGGTTCCTAAGCCCCATATTTTAACTATGATAAAAAAACCATCATCTTCAAGATCAGGGCGCATATACCAGATAGACACAGATGATTTGCATAAAATCCAATTTTTAAATTAACTTAATCATATTACACCAGTTTTCTTATATAAGCAATTTATGAATTATTCAGATGCAAGTTCTGGTTTTTTATCGACTAGTTTTTTATTTAAAGCTTGTATTTGTTTGATTATTTTAACTTAATATATTACATCTATTATGAATTTTACATTTTAATTTGTGTTAATGGTTTTTTTTTCTTATAATGGAAGTCAAAATAAGAAATTTCTTAATAAGTAACATCCAAATGTACTTTTTCATTATAATTCATTTAATTATTTTTAAAAATCCTCAAAAAACCCACCTCTCAATTTTGTACTAAAACATTCTTTAATATATCTTATTAAATAAAAAAAAAAAAAAAAAAATTTAATTAATGCTACCATGGTTACCAGACCTCTTTTCCGCTTTTGTTAAAATTTCAAAAATAGCTACAGGTGAAGTACAGTCCTAATATTGATAAACTTCAAATTATTTTCATTAAAAACAAATATTATATTCCAATTCCTCGTCCTAAAAACTATAAAGGTGCTAGTTTTTAGCTTAATTACATGTTTAGTTAAACAGTAACTTGTAAAACAAAAACAATAGTAAAATCAAAATGGCCGCCAAACAAAAAAAACTTCAAAAAATAGCTGATTATAAAGTAACAATATCTCCAAAACCCCTTTGATATTAGTGCTAAAATTTTGCAAGTTAGTCTATGTTATATAGGTGACCATTTTTACAAAGTATGAAGGAAATCTGAGATGGTGGGTTACAAACCTTAAAAATTTGTCCCACTTCCTCATGTAATACCTTTTATAGATTTATCCATTAATAATCCGTCTTTATAACCTCCGTCTAACCATGGTTTTTTTACTGCCAAAAGAATACAGTTGTCAGGGCAATTTACACGTCCGGAGCACTTTGCGAATTTATCGGGCCCATCAGTACAACCAATAAACTTTTTGGATGGAGTTAACTTGTTACTAGATCTTTTAAACTGAAAGTTAAGAATTAATTCTTTATTTGTTGCAAAAGTTATCTGAGTTAAGTTTTCTATCAGGCTTTCTTCTTCAAATAAATAAGCTCTAGCTTTTAGTCTCGTAATTTTAGCCATTTTATAATTTTATTTAAAAAAATATTAGAGCACTTATTATTAGTAACGCAAATTTAGTTTAAATACTTTGTCTTCGCATTAAAAAGTAGTTGTTAAATTTTAAATTATTATTTAAGTACCTTGGTATATACATTTTCTAAAAATATTTTCCGATCAATTTTCCAGATTTTAAAATTATTGCGCTCTAATGTTTATTAGGTAGGGGCCATTAAGGTTAGTGTCTGGGGCATGCTACTCTATGGATCCAATTATTATTTTTTTTTAGACTTAATTTAACACTAATAAAAAAACTATTCAAATTACAGTTTTTTGCGTGTTTGGAAACAGTTTATTAGGAAAAAAAAAGGTTTTTTTATAAGCCACCGAGTCATAAAATAGGTTTTTGTGAAAGAAAATTTGGATTTTTCACCAATTTCAAAATATTCTGTAGACTAATTTCTTAAATTTTTCGACATGCTCCTTTTATGTGATAAACATTCAATCCAACATATAACATTTAAAAAAATATATATATATATTTAGATAAATTTTAAGGTCCCCGCCAGGCGTTTAAAACACCCGACAATTTTGGCCTTCGATTTCAAAAATTGATAAAATATGAAACACCCTAATACACACACACACACACACACACACACACACACACACACACACACACACACACACACACACACACACACACACATAAATCAGGCCAGTCAATAAGTTTCTAGCCATTTTATTTTTCTAACATTAGTACTACTTTTGTATGAACACTTATAAAGTTTCGTGTATATTAGTGGATTAGTCTTATATTTACAGCTGTTTAGAGTAGGTGTCACAGTGTTTTTTTAATATGGAAAAAATCAAGTATCAAGCAGTGAATAAATTCCTATTTTTGGAAGTTGTAGAATCATGAATGATTGTTAAAAGTGTATAAGGATTCTTCACCTTCACTTGCAACAGTATTTAATTGGGTTGCTGAGTTTAAACGTGGCCACACAAGTCTTGTAGACAATCCACAGAAAGGACGTCAAAAAAGTGCATCATCAACAGAAATCATAGCAAAACAAAAATGAGATATTGTGTTTAAAATAGCTGTGTACACAATAGGTTTCGCATTTGCTAACAATGCAGCAAAAATACCTTTATATACGACTTTCTCAACAACATTTGGAGCGATTTCGAAAGGATAAAAAGATTTTTGTGCGTCAATTCATCACTATGGATGATACTTGGGTCTATCACCATAATCCTAAATCAAAACAAAAGGATAACGAGTGGTGTGGGCCCAAATTTTTTTTACCTACATGGCCAATTTTTTGACACAGCTCCAAAGCGAGTTCGTGTCAAAAAATTGGCTAAGTAGCTGTTAGCGTCAGTTTTTTTGGAATTCAAAAAGAATTTTGTAAGTGGATTACCTCCAAACCGGTAAAACAATCAATGCTGATTATTATTAAGGTTTTTTTTTGGATAAAAAAAATTGTGAAAAAAGACCCGTTTGCATAAAAAAATCATATTTCGTCAGAATAATACATCCGCCAACACAGCTCAAAAAACCATCGCTAAAATTACTTAATTAAAGTACCAATTGCTGAAACATCAAGCCTTTTCGCCAGATTTGGCTCTCTCTGACTTCTGGCTGTTTTCACATATTAAAAAACTTATGCGTGGACAGCATTTATTATCAAATGAAAAGGTGATAGCAGCTATGGAGGGTTATTTTGCTGGCCTGAGAATCACTATACGGATGGTATTCACAAATTGGAGGAACATTGAAATAAATGTATTAAGCTTCTGGGAAAATATACTGAATAATAAGATACATTTAAAGCCATTAAATTGTGTTTTTTATTTCTATTTCAGAAACTAATTGATATATATATATATATACATATATATATATATATATATATATATATATATATATATATATATATATATATATATATATATATATATATATATATATATATATATATATATATATATATATATATATATATATATATATATATATATATATATTTGTATATATATATATATATATATATATATATATATATATATATATATATATATATATATATATATATATATATATATATATATATATATATATATATATATATATATATATATATATATATATATATATATATATATATATATATATATATATATATATATATATATATATATATATATATATATATAGGGCAAGTCTGTAATTCCACCTCTTTTGTACGGTTCAGACTTTGTCACCTCACCAGACAAAGCTGAATTGTTCGCCAAGAACTTTTCATCAATATCGTCTGTTGATGCCACTAGTTGCGTTTTACCTGATATACCCGTCAAACAGGTTGATCCATTGCTCGACATTCGTATCACTCCAGCTTCTGTATCTAAAGTGATTTCCCACTTAGACTCTTCTACAGCTCGCGGCCCGGACAACATACCTGTTATAGTCTTGCAGAAGTATTCTCCTGAGCTGTCGTTTATTTTTTCAAAACTATTCAACAAGTGCTTATCAGAGTCTTGTTTTCCAGCCTGCTGGAAAGCAGCATCTGTTATCCCTATTTTTGAAAATTCTGGAGAGCAATCTGACTCATCTAACTACCGTCCCATTAGTCTTCTTCCTATCATAAGCAAGGTTTTTGAATCTTTAATTAACAAACACTTAATCTCGAATCTCGAATCTCATAACCTACTTTCTGATCATCAGTATGGATTTCGATCTTCTCGTTCTACGGCTAATTTGCTATCAGTAATAACTGATAGGTTTTATCGCACATTAGATAAAGGTGGAGAGGTTAAGGCCATTGCTCTTGACATTTCTAAAGCGTTTGATAAAGTTTGGCATGCTGGTCTCCTCCATAAGCTTTCTTCTTATGGTGTATCTGGAAACATCTTTAAGATTATTGAATCCTTTCTTTCCAATTGTAGTATAAAAGTTGTCCTTGATGGACAGCACTCTTCTTCTTATTCTGTAACCTCAGGGGTTCCCCAAGGTTCAATCCTTGGCCCTATACTCTTTTTTAATTTACATTAACGATCTTCCAGATATTTTCACATCTAAGGTGGCATTGTTCGCTGATGATACTAGCATTTATTCTTGTCACGATAAGAAGCCAACTCCCTCTGATTGCTTGCAGGGGGCATCTGAGCTCGAAAAGGATCTCACTTCTGCTACAGCATGGGGCTCGCAGTGGCTGGTGAACTTTAATTCAGATAAAACTCAATTTTTTTCGGCCAATCGTTATCGCAATAATTTAGACCTTCCTATATTTATGAACGGTAATGTACTCGATGAGTCTCCTACCCTTCTTCTTCTAGGATTAACTCTTACTTCTGATTTTTCTTGGAAACCTTATATCAAATCCGTTGCAAAATTAGCATCTGCTAAAGTTGCTTCTCTTTATCGAGCTCGTCACTTTCTTACTCTGGATTCTATTCTCTATCTCTTTAAATCTCAAATCCAGCCTTGTATGGAATACTGTTGCCATATCTAGGGCGGATCTTCAAATGATGCCCTTTCTCTTTTAGACAAGGTGCAAAAAGGCATTGTAAACATAGTTAGACCTGCTCTTGCAGCCGACCTTCAACTTCACGTTGAAGTACTGTCATGTCGTCGTAGTGTTGCTTCTCTTTCTCTTTTCTACAAATACTCTAATGGGCACTGCTCTAAAGAGCTAGCGTCTCTTGTGCCATCTACTAAAATTCATTCCCGTGTTACTCGTCATTCATATAAGTCTCATCCTTTTTCTGTTACTGTTCCTAAGTGCTTAAAAAACTCTTATTTGTCTAGTTTTTTTCCTCGAACATCAGTTCTTCGGAATTCGCTTCCTTCATCTTGTTTTCCTGATTCATATAATTTGCAATATTTTAAGTCGTCTGTCAATCGTTATCTTGTTCTATAATCTTTTCAATTGACAGACGACTTAAAGGTTTGCAAGTTACATGAAGCAGGAAAGCAAGATGAAGGAAGCAAATTCCAAAAAACTGATGTTCAAGGAAAAAAACTAAACAAATAAGAGTTTTTGGAGCACTTAGTAACAGTCACAAAAAAAGATTAAGACTTAATTGAATGGTGAGTAACACGAGAATGAAATTTAGTACATGGTACAATAAATGCTAACTCTGTAGAGCAGTGTCCCCTATAATATTTTTAAAAAAGAAAAAGAGAAGCAACATTATGTCAATGTGATAATGGTTAAAATATGTTTACAATGTGTTTTTCGCACCTTGTCTAAAAAAGAAAAGGCGTCATTAAAAAATCCACTCCAGATATGGCAACAGTATTCGATACAAGGAGGGTTTAAGATTTTTAGAGATAGAGAATAGAATCGGTAATAAGAAAATGTTGAGCTCAATAAAGAGATGCAATCTTAGCACATGCTATTTTTGCAACGGATTTGATATATGGTTTCAAAAATAGTTCAGATGTAAGATTTAATCCTAAAAATTGAAGGGTAGATAATTCATCGAACGAATGAGTAATATGATTGTACTAAAGTATGTTTATTTAAAACATACTTTAGTACAATTACCGAAATTTTACTTGATAAGATTTTAATTTGATTTTTCCATGTAGGATATTTATCTATACAAACACCTAGAAAGTTGGTTTCTGTTATTTCTTCAATTTTAAACTGTCAATAACAATTGAGGCATGTTGATATGCAGTTTATGTTTTTTGATAAAAGAATAGAAAGAATTCATTTAGTTTTATCAATGTTAAGATATAACAATGTTAGTCTTAAACCAGTCAGATATTTTAAATAACTCTATGTTCACGTAATGAAATAGAGTAGGAGTGCTTTTGTGTGGCATTAATAAGTTAGTGTCATCGGCAAACATTATTTTTATTAAATCCGAGGCTTTGTATAGATCATTAATATAAATTAGAAAAACAAGAGGTCCTAATATGGATCCTTGAGGAACTCCACATGTAATATTGAACAAATTTGATGTTAATGTTTTATTGGCGTACACATTGGTATTATTAATACATTTTTGAACTATTTTTGTGTAAGATCTTACAGTTGTTTTTTTTTTAATGCTTATTACTTATGACATTCCATATATATCAACTTTATGCTTGAAAGAAGAACTCTAGATTTATATTTTAGTTTTTATAATGGCCAGAGTGCTGTTGTCTGTACTAATTACATTGGTTAAAGACCGTTAATTTTTCCTGTAAAGACTTCTATTTTTAAAACTTATTTGAGAGTTTTTTTTAATGTAAAATAATCTTCTAAAAATGTATATATATATATATATATATATATATATATATATATATATATATATATATATATATATATATATATATATATATATATATATATATATATATATATATATATACATTTTTAGAAGTCTAAAAATATATATATATATTCTTCTTAAAAAAAAAATATATATATATATATATATATATATATATATATATATATATATATATATATATATATATATATATATTCTTCTAAAAATATATATATATATATAATTATATATATATATATATATATATATATATTTATATATATATATATATATATATATATATATATTTATATATATATATATAAATATATATATATATGTATATATATATATATATATTTATATATATATATATTTATATATATATATATATATATATATATATATATATATATATATATATATATATATATATATATATATATATATATATATATATATATATATATATATATATATGTGTGTATGTGTGTGTATGTGTGTGTGTGTATATTATTTAACAGCGACACATAAAATATCATTAGTATTCTATAAAATACAAAATAAAACGTCTTGTTTCAATTTTGATATCTTTTGTTTAAATTTTTTAGCAATGATTGCGACCTATTTACACCTATTAACTAAATTTAGTTATTTTTAATAAAAATTGTATAGATATTAGAGTATAGATTATAGAGTATTGAAGAAAAAAAAAAGAAAATATCTTTAAACAATAAATAACCAACTGACACTAATAATATAAAGAAAAATCTATCAAAACAAGCAGACATTTTTAATTAACCGAGTTAGCGCATAATTTTTTATGAGCTAAGTTTATAAATAAATTTATCTACCTAAAATTTAATTTTGTTTTGAAGACGTCTTTTGAACGTTTTTGAGAGGACTTGTTTATAAGGTAATTAGGACATCTAAAGTTGATAAGAATTGACAGAGTTATAACATTAGCCACCGTTATGGTGACGTCAATTAGTTTGTTTGTCCATGGAATTATAAAACAGATGGAAGTTCAACCGCATTGAAATTCCGCAATGATTTTATTTATTAGTATAAAACAACTGTTTTACTTCCTAAATATCATTAATTCCAATTTCAAGAGAGTGGCATTTGGTTGAAATCGAGTACTTAAATATTCGATTTTTATGCATTTATAGTGAAATCATTTTCTTTTTTTTTTCTTTTTTTGAAAATATTAAAAAAATAAAATAAAATTTATTTTTAATAATAACTGTTCGATGTGTTTAATAAAATTAAAAAAGCAAAAAACTATATTTCTTAAAGCAAAAAAAGTCGTCGATTTTGAACTAAAAAATATATCATAAAGAATACATGGTCGCAGCTGGGTTTTTTTTGAACAATAACTGCCGTTTTGTAAATTCAAAAATCATAAATTAAACGATCTTCCAGTGTGATTTAAAAAAAGAAAGATGAGGAAATTTAGAAAAACACCTTTAAAATACCAACAATTCTATGACATATTATGAGTAAATTAAATACAAATATATAACTAAAACATATACTTTTTATAAGCACTAAGTTAATATGTTTATTTAAAATAAAATTGCTCCAAAGCTTTTTTAATTGAGAAAATATATGTAAATTTTGAGGATAAGTATTTTTGAAAACAAAATTTAACATTTTTAAAGCCATTATAAATGGTTCTAGCAAGCTTGCCTTCATCTCTAGTATTTAAGCGGATAGATTTTTGAGTGGATTAAATCACCTTTGTTTTAATAATGAAATTAAAAAAAAGTTTAAAAGATTTGACTTTTTTGGGACTTTTGGCCACGGAAAACAATTTCTGGCCCACTGTGCTATGCTTGTAACCTTTTGTTTCGTAAACAATTTGAAAACGACATCTAGACTGTACTTAAACGCTTAATCTTTATACGTTGACGCAAATAGATACGTTTATAATAATTTAAAAATATAATACATTGAAGGTTCGCCAATAAAATTCAAGAAAAACATAAAAAATGGCGCAAGTAACGGCTATCAGCAACTCTTTTATAAACTTTATATTAAATGAATGGAGTGCTACGAGAATGAATGGAGTTATGATATACAGCTAATAAAACTTTAAACTTTAGTTATTTAGAAAACATTTTTTTGATTTTCTGAAATTTGTTTTAGTTGTCTTTTTTTATCAAATGTCGTGTTATGACTTGAAGCAAGAAAAGAAGCTTAAACTAACATATGCTTTTAAAATCAAGTGGTTCTATTTAGTTACCGAGTTTTAATAAACCTTTTTATTGAATAAATGCAATTGCTCATGGTTAAAAATTTGCAGCATATTCCTAAAATAACTCATTTTTTAATGTTTTAATAAAGATCATTTCAGTGAATTTTATTGTATTTTTATCCAGTGTAACTTGTTTTTTTTATTATTGTCGGTTACAAGCATACTCCTAAGACGACTTAAAATTGTTTTGTTATTTACAGCTTGATAAACTTCCATCTGTTTTATACTTCCATGGTCTGTCTGATGCATTAAACCCACAACCACTAGTGTTTTTAAGAAATTCTTTTGTTCCTGTGCAATGTTTTTACGAATTTTAAAATGCCTTACAAAAAATATAAATTTTGACCGCAGTTTCTTCAACAAATCTATATATTAAAAATTTGGTACTAAAAATCTCATAAATCTTTGTAGAATTATTTTATTTTAAAAATTTTAAATTTTTAAAGTAATGTGTTAAAACTCTTTCCAATGATATGTAACAATCTAGCCTTTGATCAATTAAACAATTTTAATCGACATACCTACATAAATGGTGCCACTAAGTAGTGCATATTTTCTTCTTTTTTTAATATATTGTTTGTATATGTTTTTCTGAGAAAATGAGTGATAACGAAGACAACTTAATCTATAAAGAAAACTCTACTAGCAAAAAATATTAGTATTAGTGATAAAAGTTTTTTTGATGAAGACACAATTTTATTTATATAATAGTTATATTATTATTATTAACTGGTTAAATTCAGTTTTTTAACTAATGTCACATTACATGGTCAAAATCTTATGATGGGAAGAAAAAAAACTGTGTGGCTGACTTTAATACCTAAGTTCGCACATCCTGGCCGAGTCAATTTTGTAATGTAGGCCTGAGTCCTGTTTGCTTTTTTAAATATCATTCATTATTTTTTCAATGCTTAACTTTGTTAATAAACTTTGTAGATGTTACAAAGTTAAAAACGGTATACCAATCTAGAAATTGTATTTTTTTTTTTTTTTTTCTGTTTTTTTAGTTGAATTTTTCATCATTTTTTTTCAGGCAGCCAAAGAATTTAAAAAATAAAATGAGCAAGCAATTGGTGTCGTTTGACTATGCCATCAAGTATCTTTTAAAAGATAAAGACAATCACATAATTATTGAAAGCTTTGTTTCATCAGTTTTCAAGACCTGTGGCTATAGCAATATAAAAATAGTCCAGATGCTTGATGCAGGAAGCAATAAAGAACATTTTAAATCTAAAAGTAGTTTAGCCGACTTAATTGTCGAAGACGAAAAGCATCGTTTTTATGTTGTCGAAATTGACAAAAGCTATAAACAATCGTATATTCATAAAGCGCTGTTCAAAACCTCAAGGTTATTCGTGGACAGTATTGCTGAATGTGCAGACTATATTAAAATTAGTAAGATATTTCATATCTCTCTCCTTTTTTTCCAAATTGGAAACGATACTGTATATCATGGCAAGTTGAATTTTTTTGGTTTAAGTACAGGGGAAAAACTAACGTCTTGCTATAATAATTTAAACCATTTGGAAGTAAGCGACGCCACCCAAATTTTTCCCGAATATTTAGTTATATCAATACCAAATTTTAACGACTGTGTTGAGAAAGAACTCGATGAGTGGCTATTTTTATTAAAAAATGACCGTGTTCCACCAAATTGCACTTTAAATTGTGTAAAAATCATTAAGGAGAAGTTGAGTATCCTAAAAATGCCAGAACAGGAACAATATAAGTATTTGTCCTATAAAACTAAAATTATTGATAAAAAAGAGATTTTAAAATCTGCTACACTAAAAGGTAAAGAGGAAGGTAAAGAGGAAGGTAAAAAGGAAGCTATTTTAACAGTTGCAACAAACTTATTGAAAGCTGGGTCAAACGTTGACTTTATTTCAAGCATGACTGGTTTACGGAGAAGTCAAATTGAAAATTTAAATAAATAATAGCGCTCAACTTGTTATTATAGTGTTCCAAGACACAACATTTTTTTAAAATAAATTCTACCAACCTCATGACCAATTCTATATGATAAAAAAATATTGGTTTTAAAAAGTTTTTGTATTAAAAATATTTTATGTGGTCCCTTATGACCCTTGAACATACAAATTCCTTGTATTATTTAAAACAAAGGTTCTTTAAAATTTTATCATTTTGAGTTTCAAAAAAAGTGATAGGTTATAAAAATTTAAATAATAATAATTAGACTGAAAAAAACAGGGTGGTAGTATATATTTTTGAAAACGTTGTTGTTTGGGAAAATCTGGTATACTTATGTGCTATATTTATACTTAAAAATTAAATTTTTCTTTACATATATCCTTACACATATTGAGTTTAAAATCTTTTAGCTCTTGATCTTTAGATATACATATTGAGTTTTAAAATATTTTCTTTTAGATCTCGAAGATAAATATAAATGTTTGAAAAATGAAATTAAAAGTTTGTGTTATAGTACTCATATTTGAAAAAAAGATTCTCAAAAAAAGATGTTGCCAACCAGAGTACTTTTTTTTCAGTTAGTTTAAACATACAGAGCATGTTAATATTTTTTATTTAGTATTTGAAGCATATAAAACATAACAAATAAATAAAGTTTTGTTTCACTGTCTGGCCAAAATAATCAAATTCTTGTAATATTTCTATTGCTATTGCTAAATATTGGGGAAAAATTTCGTCACTGAAATTTTTCCCTAATATTTAGTTATATCAATACCAAAGTGTAACGACTGTATTGAGAAAGAACTCGATGAGTGGCTTTTTTTATTAAGAAATGACAGTGTTCCACCAAATTGCACATTAAATAGTGTGAAAATCATTGAGGAGACGTTGAGTATCCTAAAAATGCCAGAACAGGAACAAAACAAGTATTTGTCCTATAAAACTATATTTATTGATAAAAAGTTTTTTTTTTCAATCTGCTACGTTAAAAGATTAAAAAGAAATTAAAAAAAAAGGTGTTTTAACAGTTGCAACAAACTTATTGAAAGCTGGGTCAAATATTGACTTTGTTTAAAAAAAAAACTGCTTTACCGAGAAGTCAAATTGAAAATTTAAATAAATAAATGTTATTATAGTCTTCCAAGAAACAACATTTTTTAAAAATATACTTAACTATCCCCATGAACAATTCTATATGATAAAAAAAACATTGGTTTTAAAAAGTTTTTGTATTAAAAATATTTTAAGAGGTCCCTTAAGACACTTGAACATACAATTTTCTAGTATTATCTAAAGGAAAGGTTCTTTAAAATTTTATCATTTTGGGTTTTAAAAAAAGTGATTGGTTATAAAAATTTAAAAAATTATAGTTATATTGAAAAAATAGTGTGGTAATATATATTTTTAAAAACGTTGTTGTTTTGGAAATTCTGATATAGGGTAAGGCGGGGTGAATTCGTCACGGAGCGAATTCGTCACTTATGCGACTCAGCTTTAAAATAATAATGCATAAAAACTAAGAAATCTATTAACTAGGTTTTTTTGAAACTTTTTCAACTGATATTTGTAGAATATTACTAAATAAATGTTTTATATATTTACCTCCGATTATTCTTTAAATATTGCAAATAAACATTAAAGTTGAAAAAATGTTTTTCTGCTTAAATGCCTATCGTCAAAAAATTATCAAAATACGCATTGTTTTGACCACAAAGTATATGTTTTTTGATTTATTGATGTCAGTAGTTTTTAAATAATAATTTAAGTTACAATGATTTTGCCTTTGGAATCGTCACGTAATGATTGTTAGCACATGCTCAAATGAGGGGCAACTTCGTCGTTGAAGAAAAGTTAATACGAAAAAAAAATTAGGTTGTTTCATCATGCAAATTTTTAAACTACCGAGCGCCGTTTGAAAGAAAAACAAATTGTGTTCAAAATGCGCTCCAAAGCTTTAGACATTTATAAGAGAAAGGCTCTTCAGAATATATTAATTTACAGTTAACTTTTAAAACTTTTTGAAGTTTTAATTATAAACACGACTTTGATGTGAAACATGTAAACAAACTTATTATAATGTATAGTCTGAAATATATATACAGTAAATAATAAGTATATAAAACATATAAGTTATATATTTTTAGGCTATCCACTGCCTATTTTTATACATATTAAAAATATGTATAAGTATTAAATATTGTTAAAATATTATTGAAATTCAATAAATATTATTAGAATAGTTAATATTATTTACTAATTTTACATTAAAATAAGACTTTTATTATATATTATATAGCAAAG
Organism: Hydra vulgaris; assembly: GCF_022113875.1. Classification (NCBI taxonomy): domain Eukaryota; kingdom Metazoa; phylum Cnidaria; class Hydrozoa; order Anthoathecata; family Hydridae; genus Hydra; species Hydra vulgaris. The sequence goes on from NC_061156.1 coordinate 38,639,246, forward strand.
ATCTTATTCTATTTTAAAAATATATATATAATATTATACTATTTAGTATAACTATTATATATTGTAAAAAGTAAATAGTAAGTATATAGTATAAAATGTGTGTACAGTGTAAAGTATCTGTTACAAGTATTTTTTGTAGTATTTATTATAAACAAATGTATCATTTATTGGAAAATATATAGCATTTATATATATATATATATATATATATATATATATATATATATATATATATATATATATATATTTTTTTTTTTTTTTTTGTGTATATATATATATATATATATATATATATATATATATATATATATATATATATATATATATATATATATATATATGTATATACATATTGTAAATATATATATTTATTTATATATATACCAATATAAAAAAAACTAAGAATGTATTATTACTTATGGTAGATTTAAATAACATTATTTTTCATGTTAAAATGTATAGATGGTACCATGGCCTACTTAAATTACACGGCCTGATTTGTTGCATTTTCCGTAAAAAATTAAGAGGCCAGTTTTTTTACGGCTCAAGTATAAAAACTTATTTTTTGTTATGTTAAGAGTCTTGTTTGCACCATAATTGTTTTATTTTTATTTTATTAAAATGGTTTAATAATAGTTAGATTTTCTTTAAGTACTTACATTAATTTGTGCTAGATTTTCTGTTAACTGATTGCCTGCTTCAGTTTATTCCAACAACACAGAATACTGAAATAGGCTTCCAGATAACTATATCAACCCATACCAACATTCTACTAAAAATAATCTCTCATGTTGCTTAAATTGCCTAAAACTCTCCATTGAGCAAAAAAAAGGTTTGTAGTTTTGTATTTTTTATAATTGAAATAAAAAGAAGAAATACATTTTTGCTAGAAATGTTTATTTTGTCTTTTTTGGAATTCTTTTACTTGATCTTTTTTAAATGAATATGTAATTTTTTTTTTTTTTGCAAAATACTATAAAAAATAAAATAATTTTTTTTATATTAATTTGCAATACAATACGATATCTATATTTTATTCCCATTTTTGGTGGTTTTTATTTGTAAAATTAAAACTGCTAGATCAAATCTTTAAAATTTGTTTCGAAAATTTTTAATTAAAAAAGAATGACTGCAATGTTTTATTAGAATAAGAGAAATAACATAAAATACCTTAAAGATGACAAATAAAATTAGACAGAGGTTGAATTGAATATATAGGTTCTTCTCTTTATAAAGTAATGTTTATTGATCCTAAGTTTAACATCAAAATCTTTCTGTTAATTTTTACCATTATTACTTGCTTTAGTATATATATTTGTGCTATCTTCAGAAAGCTGACAGTAGTATTTATTTAGACAACTAAGCAATATCTTTCATAATATTTTTTAAGGATTATCAAAATTCTGGTAAATATTTTCTGAAAAAATCTGCCAAAATCTTTTTATTTATGCACATTTCTAAAAGGCTCACAAAAAGTCTACTATTGGGCATTTAACTATACTTAATAAAACCTAGCTCTAAAGGATCTTTTTGTAAATTAACTATAAACAAATGTAAAGCCTTCTTCAAGGAAATCATGCATAAGAAATACAATTGCGTGTAGTGTTGTAGTTAGAGCACAAGATGTTTGTTTGGTTAATGTCAGCTATTTATCAAATTTTATTTTAATCAAATTTCAGTACAATTTGCAATTTCTCTATAAAGTGTGGGTTTGTTATCACCTTTCAAAGCAGCATTGCTGAGTTTGATTAGATGAATTAAGTTTCTGCTTTGAATTAAGTATGATAAATAACTTATAAAACAATGATAACTGTGCTGCGTTATTTCTTTCAGAAAAATAACTCTAAATTAGCAGTTGTAGCTGCAGTTGTTTTGTCAAATATTGTCGATGTTGACAACTTGTTTGTTGTTACCAAAATATGTGATTTGATAATTAATTTTTCTTGCTTTTTCTTGCTTGTTTAATAAGTGATCTTTTAATAAACTTTAAGAAATATATTCCGTGTAATGTAATCAGCAGTAACTTCAACAAGAAGAAAAAAACAAAAACCGAGTTTATCAAATATCAAGTATATTTTAAACACTCCTTTTCTAAACTAAATAATAAACTGATAATTTTCCATCTCCAGTATATGCTTTACAAAACTATAAAAATGCATTAACATTTGTAGAATGGTTATCGGTAACAATAGTTCTTATCTTAAATTCAGATTGGTGCATTGAGGTAATACACTCATCAATTTCTTTTTTCAAACATAAACCTGTTATGTAAACTTTAGGTTATAATTTCAAAACATAAGAATAAATTTTTGAAGCCCTACAATCATAAAAACAAAAACAAATTCTTTATAAAAATTGTTTTCTCAATCTTCATCAAATTGTTTACCACTTTGGGCTGCTTTTTGGAAGTACATCTTACCCACAAGAAGCAAATAATCTCTTAATACCAAATTTTTGTCAATGATTTTTCTAATATATTATAGTGTTTCAATTTGTATTTTTTACCACTGCGAAACCATTTAAATAAAGAAGAATGATAACCATTTATTTGGCAATGAAAAAAATTAGAATTTTATTAACAGCTATTGACTCCAAAACAGTTGGTATATCTGATATTTCTTGGCTACTGTAAATAAAGAGCCTGATTTGTTACATTTTAATTGCTGTATGTTTGAGACATGCAGCATAATAAAGTATTTACAATGCAAAACCTTGTTTTGCAGTGTAAATAATTTAAAGAAAAGTTTATGTTTTTTACTTAATAATTGCAATTATAATAAATATCAAATTACAAACCTTTAAAATTATTTCCAATGGAGAGTTGTGGGTAGTTTTAGCAATATGTAAGATTATTTTTAGTAGCATGTTAATATGTGTTGATATAGCTATCTGAAAGCCTATTTCAGTATTCTTTGTTATTGGAATAAACTGAAGCAGGCAATCAGTTAACAGAAAATCTAGCACATAATAATGTAAGTAATCAAAGAAAATCTAACTAATATTAAACCATTTTAATAAAATAAAAATAAAACAATTTTTGTGCAAACAAAACTCTTAACCATAACAAAATTTAAGTTTTTATACTTAAGCCGTAAAAAAAACTAGCCTCTTCATTTTTTACGGAAAATGCAACAAATCAGGCCGTGTAATTTAAGTAGGCCATGATGGTACGTAATTATAAACCAAAGCGACAAAAAAATTATAATGCAGAAATTTTTCAGGCTGCTCTGCAAACCATTATAGATGGAAAAACTATATCAACTGCAGCAAAACAATTTAATATTCCACGTACAACGTTGATTGATAAATTACGGGGAAAACATCAAACACATTCTATAGGTGGTAAAACAATTTTCTTTAAAAATCAAGAAGAAACTCTTGTTCAAAGGCTGCTATATATGGCTGATAGAGGGTTTCCTCTCACAATAATGTGGTTAAGATCTGCTTCTTATTTCTATGCCAAAAGCTTGTGTAGACGTCATTTATTACAGAAGTCCATTCCAAAAAGTTGGCATAATAAATGTTTGGCATCACGTGATTGGTTTCTCTCATTCCGAAAAAAGCATACTCAGTTGACACTAAAAGTTCCTGAAGGGCTTTCTCGAGCAAGAGCAGAAGCATTTAATGAGAATCGTGTTCAGACATTTTTTAACGATTTACAACCTTTTTATGAACAGCTTGACATAAAAAATTATCCAAATTTGATTTATAACTGTGATGAAACTGGCCTTTCATCTGTGCCAAATGTCTCTGTTAAGGTAATAGCATTAAAGGGTTCTCATGAGTTACAAAAAGTAACTATTGGTAAACGTGGCACACTAACAACATACCTGGCCACAGTTAATGCAGCAGGAGACAGCTTACCACCATTTTTCATATTTAAGAGAACAAAGATTCCAGATGCATCTAAATTTCCTTTGGGTACAAAAGTGCATTGTAGTCAAAGTGGATATATTGATCAAGAGATTTTTATAGCTTATTTACATCATTTTAATGAGTATTGTACAAAAGTGAATGGGAAAAAAGTATTGTTATTTTTGGATGGCCACAAAAGTCATGTGACTATTGAAGCGATTGAATTAGCAATAAAGATGGATATTGAAATATTATGCATTCCACCTCATTGTACACATCGCTTTCAACCACTTGACACACATGTTAATAAAGTAGTTAAACATATGTGGTCTGACGCCTTGTCTAATTACTTAGCTGAAAATGATGATATTTCTTTGCCTCGTTGCAACTTTCACATTATTTTTAACAAAATATGGCCAAATATACTTACAAAAAGAGGATTGATTGTTAATTCATTTAACCATTGTGGTTTGCATCCCCTAAGAAACCCAGTAAAAGATTTCAAATATAAAAAAGCAGAGGTTTTTAATAAAGCAACAATTCACCAGGGAGACCAAAATTTATCTATTTTAAGGACTATTATACCTTTTCCTGAAAAAAAAAGGAAACCTACTCATTCAAAACGCCACATTGCTCTTATTACATCACCAGGTAACGTTAAGTTAATAAAAGAGCCTCCTACTAAAAAGGCTGCAATAAAAAATGTGGTCAGTGTTAAACAGAAGTCAAAAAAGGATCACGATAAATCAGTTAAAACCAAATCAAAAAAGACTTTTTTTTTCAGCTGATTCTGATCACCCAAGTTCTTCAAGTTTTATTCTAAAAAATAACACTGATAAAGACTTTTGTTGTGTTTGTGCAGCTGTTTGGGCAGAAGCAAGTGAAGATTGGCTTAAATGTTTTAATTGCAATCAGTGGGCATGCGAAGGATGTTTTGGAGTTGATACATGTGCAATGAACATATAAACGTCTTGTAAATTTTTAAATAGTCATAGTAGTGATATGATTTTTGTTATTTAAATAGTCATAGTAGTGATATGATTTTTTGTTGCTTTAACGTGCTATTTTTTGCGCTAGCGCGGTTATACGGTTTTCATTTATGCCAAAATCATTATTTGATATTTTTTTGGAAAAAGTTTAACAATTGATGTCCTTTTAGATGTCCTTTTTAATGTCTTTTTACCCTAGGCCACTGCAGTCGAGGAGGCTACTTTAGTTGTGTTTACAACCCTCTCTCAACTCTATAACTCTGAAACACGAATCTTGACGATCAAAGTTCGTGTTTCGGAGTTATAGAGTTGAGAGAAAAACAAGTTGAGCGCAGTACTACCAGGGACGCGGTGGGAATCGAACTCGCAACTTCTAGGTTTACTTCTAGATTAGGGAAATCATCCGACTGTGACCTCAAAAATGTTTTATGTCAAAGTTTTTTTCTCCTAGGTAAGTTGCCTTTACCACTAGAAAAGAATTTCGTCTATCGCCCGAGTCACGATCTTTTAAATTAGTTTAGCTGTACTGACGAATTCGCCCCGTAATTGACGAAGTCGCCCCTCATGACTTGATGATGAAAAAATCAAATTATACGCTAAAGTAACTTTAGAATTCATTTTGATTCGATACATTAACAAAATAGAGACCCTAATTAATAAAAAAAAGTTTTTAAACTAGAAAAGTTCACATATTTATATGCGAATTCATTTTGTAAAAGTAAAACATGACGAACTCGAAGAAAATATTTATCAGAATTTTGATAATATTTAAAAAATATTATGCAAAATATTTCTTAGTTGTCTACATAAATACTACTGTCAGCTTTCTGAAGATAGCACAGATATATATACTAAAGCAAGTAATAATGGTAAAAATTAACAAAAAGATTTTAATGTAAGACTTATGATCAATAAACGTTACTTTATAAAAAGAAGAACCTATATATTCAATTCAACCTCTGTCTAAGTTTATTTGTCATCTTTTTAGTATTTTATGTTGAGTCTCTAATAAAACATTGCAGTCATTCTTTTTCAATTAAAAATTTGTCAACAAAATTTTAAAGATTTGATCTAGCAGTTTTAATTTTACAAATAAAAACCACCAAAAATGAGGAATCAAATATAGATTTCGAATTGTTAACAATATTTTTTATAATAAAAAATTACATATTCATTGAGAAAAGATCAAATAAACAAATTCCAAAAAAGACAAAGACAAAATAAACATTACTAACAAAAATTTCTTCTTTTAATTTCAATTATAAAAAATACAAGAGTACAATCCTTTTTTTTGTTCAATAGAAAGTTTTAGGCAATCTTAGCAACATGAAAGATTACTTCTAGTAGTATGTTAGTATGTGTTGATATAGTTATCTGAAAGCCTATTTCAGTATTCTGTGTTGTTGGAATAAACTAAAGCAGGCAATCAGTTAACAGAAAATCCAGCACAAAATAATGTAAGTACTCAAAGAAAATCTAACTATTATTAAACCATTTTATTAAAATAAAAATAAAACAATTGTAGTGCAAACAAGACTCTTAACCATAACAAAAATGAAGTTTTATTACTTAAGCCGTAAAAAACTAGCCTCTTAACTTTTTAAGGAAAATGCAACAAATCGGGTCGTGTGATTCAAGTAGGCCATGAATGGTTATATTATTAATGTTTACTGGTTAAATACAGTTTATTAACTAATATCACATTACATGGTTTAAATCTGGTGATGGGAAAAAAAAAACTGTGTGGCTGACTTTAATACCTTTAAGTTCGCACATCTTGGCCGAATCAATTTTGTGATGTAGGCCTGTGTCTTATTTGCTTTTTTAAATATCAATCATTATTTACTCAATGCTTATCTTTGTTAATAAACATTGTAGATGTTATAAAATTAAAAACGGTATACAAATCTAGAAATTGTATTTTTTTTCCTTTTCGTTTTTATTAGTTGAATTTTTCATCACTTTTATCAAGCAGCCAAAGAATTTTAAAAAAAATGAGCAAGCAATTGGTGTCGTTTGACTATGCCATCAAGTATCTTTTGAAAGATAAGGACAATCACATAATTATTGAAAGCTTTGTTTCATTTGATCTCAAGACCTGTGGCTATAGCAATATAAAAATAGTCCAGATGCTTCATGCAGGAAACAATAAAGAACATTTTAAATCTAAAAGTAGTTTAGCCGACTTAATTGTCGAAGAAGAAAAGCATTGTTTCTATGTTGTCGAAATTGACAAAAGCTATAAACAATCGTATATTCATAAAGCGCTGTTCAAAACCTCATGGTTATTCGTAGACAGTATTGCTGAAGGGGCAGATTATACCAAAATCAGTAAGATATTTCATATCTCTCTCCTTCTTTTCCCAATTGGAAACGATACTGTATATCATGGCAAATTGAATTTTTTTGGTTTAAGTAAGGGAGAAAAACTAACGTCTCGCTATAATAATTTAAATCCATTGAAAGTAAGCAACGCCACCGCAATTTTTCCTGAATATTTTATTATATCAACACCAAAGTTTAACGACTGTATTAAGAAAGAACTCGATGAGTGGCTTTTTTTATTAAAAAATGACCGAGTTCCACCAAATTGCACTTTGAATTGTGTAAAAATCATTGAGGAAATAGTTAAGTATCCCAAAAATTGCCTGAACAGGAACAAAATAAGTATTTCTCCGATAAAACTAAAATTATTGATAAAAAAGAGATTTTAAAATCTGCTACATTAAAAGGTAAAGAGGAAGGTATTTTAACAGTTGCAACAAACTTATTG
>NC_061156.1:38651862-38680399 GCF_022113875.1 Hydra vulgaris
TTAATAATGCCATAATCAACCAAAACAGCCGATGCTAATGCTGCAGCTGAGCAATCCGATACTCCCCTTCGATCACATTCATGAGCTAATGTTGGTTGAGGAGTTCGCATTTGAGAGTTCAAAATTTCTTGTGAGTTTGTATTATTAGTTGATGATGGTGAATTAGGCGAGTCTGTCATGAAGTCAACATTTTCATTATTATCTCTTTCGGTGATAGCTTCATCTAAAATCACCTAACGTGACATCATTACAATCATCCTCCAAGCTACAATCTGGATGCAATTTCAAAGTTTCAGCATTTGTATTTGATTCACATTTATAAAATCTCAATTTATCTGCAAGTTTTCTTTTCAGTTTTTTTTCCTGCTGCTTTGTTGTTTTTAATATCAACGTTGCCAATAGCCATTTTCTTTTCTGTTCTTTGATTTGCAAAGAATATTATTTCATTTGGTGGATCTTTACAATTCTTTTCACAAGCACCTGTCAAAAAGTCTTTACATATACATGAAGCAATATCAAAAATTCGATTTGAGACAATTTTGAAGTTTTCAACTTTGTTCAGATACTGTGACTCCTTGTCCTTAGACATCTGTTTAAACGGTTTCAGAAGTGAGCGATATTTGTCATGATAATCTCTTATTTTAGCTATTATTTGCTGACGGGATATTTACTGGAATTGATGCTCTGTGCCATATTGTCTCAAGATCAACAGATATCTCTCTGGTTGTTTCATTAATTGTAGCTTCTTTGACATGGCCATCAGACAATTCTTTTCTTACTGATATAATATGTTTCATGATATCTGCATACGTTGTCAAAACATTTATGCCTATCTGTGAAATAATGCCAAATGCTGGGCATATGTTATCATTGCGAGTGAGTGGTTTCTTCATTCGTACAGTTTCAATCTTTTGTTCCATGATCTAACCATGCATATACAACACAGCAAAAATAAATGATAATTTTATTAATTATCTGCTAGATTCTGTGTTGTTTGTTTGACGCCGATTGTATTTTACATAAAAGTAAATGCTCAATCACTCGCCAGATGGCAGCATTATAGCAGCTAATTATATAGCACTAAATAATAGTATTATTATATCGACCAAACACACAAATTTAAAAAAAAGTATTAGACTAACTCGGTAGTCCGTGCTCCGTATTCCGTAGTCAGTAGGTCACATTTTGGGGATTTTGAGGAATTTCAAAGACCTTAGGGCACCTCAAGATAATTTCATAGAGCATTGAAACTTTTACAGAGTATTTCTGATACGAATGGGCAACTTTTGCACACCCAGACAAAGGGAATATCAAACAAAAAAAGTTTCGAAATTTTTTTCCGTGGTCACATTTTCGGGATTTTGGGGGATTTGAAAGTCTTTGGGGCACCTCAAGAAAATTTTTTTGAGCATTGAACTTTTTACAGAGTATATTTGATATGACTAGACAACTTTTGCACACCCAGGCGAAATTAATTTTAATCAAAAATAAAATTTTCTAAATTTTTTTCCGTAGGTCACTTTTTGGGAGTTTTGGGGGATTTCTAAAATATATATATATATATATATATATATATATATATATATATATATATATATATATATATATATATATATATATATATATATATATATATATATGTATTAACAATGAGTATAATTATTTATAAAAATTAAATTCATCTTTCCATATAAACAATAAATTTATATAAAATTAACATAATGCATAACTAATTATTGAATATTGTATTGTCATCAAGTTAGAGTATGTATACAAAATTTGAAGAAAATCTATCATCAGGAGGTGACTCAAAAATTGATTGCGAGGTTTGGTTTTGCGGCAGTGCGGATAGCCTTTTTAGAATGGGAACACGGTGGCTGTGCAAATAGCCTTTTTAGTAATAATGCGTAAATATGCACTCTAATAATGAAAATGTTTACTGCGCTATTTATATTTAGAAGTGTCTCAATCATCATACATACTATCTAAAACGAATCTAAAACGAAAACAACAACAAATAAAAATATTATAAATGAAAGAAGTGAAGTGAAGGATAAACTAGCTGAACTGAAATATCGAAGTCGGCGAAGTAACCTCAGGTTTAATGGACTTTCAAAGAGCGAGAACGAAAGTTGGGAAGAAAGCGAAGAAAAAATACAAAACCTTTTAAAAGGTAAACTTGGATTCAAAGAAAATATATATATTAAGAGAGCTCATAGAATGGAAAAAAAAAGAAACAGGAGGTTCAAAGAAAAACAGAACTATTATAGTAAAATTTTTAAATTACAAGGATAAAAAAGCGGTTATGGATAATTATTTTAAATCAAAACTTTGGACAGATCATATTTACGTCAACGAAGATTTCAGTGAAAGAATGACGGAGATCAGAAAAAAGTTGTGATTTATAATAAATTAATTACGGGTGAGTTTTGATTGAAACTCTTTTATTTGTTTGTAAGTTACTAACTATAACTAAAATGGCTTCAAATTAACTAAATTTTGGAATAACTTCGCTAAATTTTTTACAAACAAATAAATCTGTGATTGATGAAAATTCTGACCCCGATCTAAATTACTTTAATGAGGCTCATTCTAGAGTAATTGCTCTTATTTTTTAAACAATGAAATAAAAGGATTTCTTGAGCGAGACCACTTAAAAGTTTTGCATACTAATATAAGAAGTATGAACAAAAATTTTGAAGCTTTTTTAAATAATATGGAGGATATTCTCGATATTTTTAACATAATATGCATTAAAGAAACCTGGTGCGATTCTAATGAAGCCGATTCTAACTCTATTTTTTTTTACCAGGTTTCACTGTTATTTCTCTAGAGCGTAAAACAAAAAAACGCGGCGGCGGTATTTTTATTTATATAAACGAAAATTTGCAGTTTGTTAATAGGCTTGACTTAACCGTTTCTAATGACGATATAGAGGTTTAAACAATTTAAATGTTAACCAAAAGAAATAAAAATATTGTTTTGAGTTGCTGCTATCACCCACCAACTGGTAAAATTAAATATTTTAATACTTTTTTAAATGAAGTTAGTTTTAACAAAAGTAACCACGAAAAGAAATTAAACTATTTATTTAATGATTTAAATTTGGATTGCTAACAGTATCACGTCAAATACAACATTAAAGAGTTTTACAATGACTTATTTAAAAACGGAGCGTTTCCGATAATAATGAAACCGACAAGAATTACTGAAACAACGATTTCATTAATTGACAATACAATAACGAACAATATTTACATTCTCTTAAAAAAGGAATCATTAAATGCGATATCAAAGATCATTTTCCGATTTTTTTCATAATACTAGAGAAAAAAAATAGGTTTTTTAAACGCATTTATAGTAATGCAAACTTAGCATCATTTAATGACCAATTATCTATGCTTCATTGGCAACATATTGATCATTCTTAGGACGCAAACTTAGCTTACCTCAAGACAATAATGTTTGCGACACAAACTTATTTTTATCGCACAGCAACATAACTATATTGTTTGAAATTATGAACTTAGAAAGATTTCCGACTGGTTCAAATTGAATAAACTTTCAGTAAAACTAAAATTTATCTTAAATAACTTTGATTTTTCTTTTGAATGGAATTACATATCTTTAAAAAAAAAGTTGAAAGAAGTAGTTTTTGAAATTTACAATAAACAGATGTACTTTTAAACCTTTTGTAATTCTTTTTATCTCTTATTTATATCGGTTTATATGATTTGTAATGTCTGATTTTTCTTGATATGATTTGTAACTTAATTATTTTCCGGTGGGAAATGAGCAAGCGACTAGCTAGCAACTAGCTTTATAGCGAATTTCAAGTGATTTTTTTTTCTTATTTTATTTTTTACTAATGTCTCTAACATCTTTAAAAATTCGATTTTTAATGTTGAGTCTAATATAATTATGAGAATAATTTTAATAGACTCTTTTACTTGCCAATAAATTAATTATAAACAAACTTTACTAAGATTTTTAAAGGTTTTGGGCCTTGCTCTTACTCCATTCTATCATACCTCCTTAGTTTAATTAATTTTTAATTTAGTAACACAAACATCAACATCAATATTAATTGCCCAGTTGCTTCTAGAAAAAATAATTTTAGATGCTCGAGGTTTCATGATGGAGTGTGCAGAGAGAACACAAAGAGAATATTACAGGCAGGGACGCCGAGAGTCGTCCCTGCCTGTAATATTCTTTAAGTAGGGGAAAGCGGGGCAACATGGCGAACGTTTTGAAAGCCCTGAGTTATTGCATCAGCCGTGAAGCAATAATACTTTCTCAGTATGATTATGTTATCAAAATCCTTTATTGCCTGCATGAATTTTCAGTTTGCAGATATAACATGTTGAAAAAATATTAAAATAAAAAGTTCATAAATTTGTTATCTGATCATGTAACCGGGGCAATATGACTTATTATGCAATTTTTACCTCCAATTTTAAAAATTTTAAAAACTACCAAAAAATCTAACTAAAGTAACACAAAATAAAAACAAATTGCTAAAAACTACTTCTAAAGAAGTAGTAAGAAGGAGAAACCTTCAAAAAACTTTCATTCAGAAAATTTCAAAAAACCAATTGGTGTTTTAAAATACAAGATGGAAATTCAGTTTCGTTTTCAACCAATTTTAAGATTTTTTGTTGAGTTGTTATATGAAAACCCATCTTGCTTCATTTGCCATGTTGCCCCGTTTTCCCCTACCTGCTTTTTATTTGTTACTCCTTGGATATCTGCCGCTCGGACTAACTGTCTTTTTTTTCCCCCCTCCTTTCGGCGGCCCTGATTACTGGTGTCTTTATTCTGAGAAAACTGGGAACAGGCTCATTTTATCAATGTTTTCATTGTGACCAATCAAACTATCAAGACAAGAAATCCAAGATAATCAAGAGATTACACATTTTAAAAATGCTTAAAACATTATTTCTACGAGAAGGCAGCTACATAAAAAAAAAACTTTTTTTGAAAGAAAAAAGTTCTTTCTTTTCTAATCATAGGACAATCAAATTTGGTGTATTAAAATAATAGACGAGTTTAAAAAATTTGCAGCCGTAGGAAATGTTTTTTTCCAGAGCACGTGTGTGACACTTGGCATATGACCCGCAAAAGTGATTTTTATAATGGGTTATAAGAAACCGGAAACTAAAGTTAAGACCAACATCATAAACAAGCTATTTTCTAATAATATCTTTGTTTTAATAGATTTGGGTAAAAAGAACCTAAAGAAATTATTCCTTCTTCAAATTGGAAGACTTTGTCAACTAGCAATCCTACCAATTGTTCTTGCTATTGAAGCTCTCCAAGAAGAAACAACTACTTTGGAAAGAAAGAGATATCAAAGTATGTAAAACTGAGGATATTTCTCAGTCTTTCAATTTTTCACAATGTGTAAAAATATTTGCAGTTGTAAATAACCATTTAGAATAAGTTAAGTTGATTGAAGTGAACACATAATGAAGATAGAATTCTGGATATTCTCCAGGTATTTTCTGGATTTCTCCAGGAATTTTCTAATGAAAATAGAATTTATGGATATTCTCCAGGTATATTCTCCAGGGTGCTCGCAATGTAATGCAAAATTTGTAAAATTTTGTTCTGCAAATAGGTTCATGTACAAAATTTTTATTTCTAAGTAAATATTAATTAATTGGATTTAGAGAAAGTTTTTTTAGTTATAAAGTAATTTTTTACAGAGATCTCAGAAACTCTGGACCACCTAGTTTTAAAAAGAAATTTTTTTCTAATAAATTATTCCCAATAACAAATATGGCTGAAATTAACGCTTTCGAATCACGTAACTTTAAATTTACTGAAATAAATAATTTTATCACAAATGATAACATCGACCCTGATGTAAATTTTTTTATCAATTCGTTTACAGATTGCTCCTATCATTTCCCAAATGAATTAGAAAAATTTCTTTTTAAATATTTTAATGACAGAAATGCGCATGCGCAAAAAGTTAAATGTGTTCATATAAATATTAGAAGCCTCAGTTGCAATTTTGAGAAATTGCTCAATTTACTAGAATGAAATTGCTAAATTTACTATAATGATATTAGATGAAACAAAAAACTTTTTAATATAATTTGCTTAACTGAAACATGGCTAAACTCAAATGACCTTAATAACACTAAACGTTTTTATATTCCTCATTTTAAAATAATTTTGCTCAATAGACAAGTTAATAAACGTGGTGGTGGAGTTTCTATATACATAAATGAAAATATCACGCATCTAGTTAGGAATGATTTATGCGTTTCTGACGGCGAAAAAGAAGTTTTATCTATTGAAATTATAAACAAAACATCTAAAAATATATTATTAAGCACCTGCTATCGACCACCTGACGGCGTGAGCGTGAACTTGAGCATTTTTTTTGAACAAAATATCTTTAAAAAAAGCTTAGAAGAAAACAAAAAAAGTTTTATTTTTGGAGATCTTTATATGGATTGCTTTACTTATAATAAGGACAATAAAGTTAAAAACTTTTACGACTCAATTTTTGAAGCTGGAGCAGTTCCTTTGATTAATCGCCCTACTAGGGTAACTAAAAGCTCAACGTCTCTAATTGACAATATCATTACAACTGATATCTTTAGCAATGACATTCAAAAAGGCATTTTAAAATCTGACATTTCTGATCATTTCCCAGTCTTTCTGACTCTTAACTCAAACGCTTCGATTAATAATAATTCTAAAATAATATTTATTCGAGATTTTAATCTATCCAATATGAATCTCTTTAAAAATCAGTTATCTCTTTTACACTGGGATCATATTAATTTCAAGGGGAATGTTGACACCATTTATGAGACGTTCTTTAAAACATTTTACGCCGTATATGATGCAAACTTTCCAATTATTGAAAAAACAATTAAAATAAAAAATTTTAATTTCAAAAAGTCATCTAAAACAAAACAGAAGTTGTATATAAAATATCTTAAAACGAAATCTTTTAATAATGAAAAAATATACAAAGATTATAAATATTTGTTTGAAAAAATTCGTAAACGCCAAAAAAAAAATTATTACCCTAGAATATTAGACAAATTTAAAAATAACTCTAAGCGCACTTGGTAAGTAATAAAAGAAATTACTGGCAATCAAATAACATACTCAAGTTCAAATGATTATAGTTGATAACAAAAGTATTTATGACTCAAAAGCTATATCTAACGAATTAAATAAATACTTTATCGAAATCGGCCCTAAATTAGCTAATAATGTTCCCTTTACCCCAGTCGCATTTAATGATTTCTTAGTACCAAAGGATGATTGCAACTGTTCCAAAGAAATATACTCAGAATTATCTTTTGATGAATTCCAAATCGCCTTCAAATCACTACAAAAAAAAAAGCTATTGGAGCTGAAGGAATAAATGGTGACATAATTATCGAGTGTTTTGATCATCTCAAAAATATTCTTTATAAAGTTTATAAATCATCTGTCCACCAAGGAGTTTTTCCTGATCGTCTTGCAAAAGTTATTCCAATTTTGAAAGAAAAAGACTGTTGCAATATCTGTAACTATCGCCCTATATCTATCCTTTCTACCTTTCAAAAAACCTTAGAGTGTATAATGTACAATAGAATATACAATTATCTTGTATCCAATAATCTTTTTTATTATAATCAATTTTGGTTTCAAAAAAAATAATTCTACCGAACATGCAATCATCCAATTTTTGTACAAGAAATCTCAAATTTCTTTCAAAGATCCCAATATACATTAGGTGTTTTTATTGACTTGTCGAAGGCTTTTGATACTGTCGAACATGAAATCCTTCTTGAAAAACTAAAATACTACGGAATAAACTATATAACTATAAACTGGCTTCGTAGTTACTTATCAAACCGCAAATAATTTGTTTTTATTTATAACTATAACCAAAGCCATCTACTAAATATTTCCTGTGGTGTTCCCCAAGGCTCTATCTTCTGGCCACTTTTGTTCTTAATCTATATAAATGACTTAAATAAAGCCTCAAACTTAATGAGTATCATGTTTGCCGACGGCACCAACTTATTCCTGACCAATAATGACATATCCAAACTCTTTTCTACAATGAATGATGAAATCAAAAACATATCTACATGGTTCAAATGTAACAAGTTAACTCTTAACATTAATAAAACCAAATGTGTTCTTTTCCATTTATTCTCTAAAAAACGCCTTTTTCGCCGTCAGAAGCATGCGATCCGATTGATTAATTTTGCAAATTGTTTTACTCATTCCAAACCATTATTTATGGAGATGAAAATACTTAATATTTACGAGCTCAATATTTATAACATTTTATGCTTTATTTACATGTGGAAAAACGATTTAACTTTACATGTCTTTAAAACCTTTTTTCTCTAAATCCAATTAATAAATATTTACTTAGAAATAAAAACTTTGTACATGAACCTATTTGCAGAACAAAATTTACCAAATTTTGCATTACATTTCAAGCACCCTATCTTTGGAATAAAATTGTTATACCTAATTTTGATATATCCAATACATTTCCGATCTTTAAAAGTAAACTTAAAAACTTTGTTTTATCTATTGATGATATATTTAAATACTTTTTATAACAATCACGTATTTGTCTTTTTAATTGTAAGACTGTTGTATTTTCTCTTGCCTTTTAAAAAAAGAGATGTATTACTGTATTTACTATGTATATATATGTATTTATATATTTACGTTTTTATAAGATCTGATGATACGATCAGACTTTTTATTATATATAACATTAGTGGTTTGATTTACATTTCGAATTTATATCACGATTTATTGTAATTTTTTAGTTTTGTTAACGTATTGATTTTAAAAAAATTGTAAAAGGTTCTGATGATAAGATCATTATGATCTTCTTTCAGAAGCCTTGTCTGTTTATCTTTGTAAACAACGACAAAAAAATTTAAAAAAAATTAAAAAATTTTGTTATATAACACGACATAGAAATTAGACACCAGATAATCAATATCGAGTCTTGATTTCTCGTCTAGTATCGGTGCGATACCGAACAGTATCAATATTGAAATCACGCGATACTTTATCAAAATTATCGTTAATGTTGGTATCGTTTATATCGTTTGGGTATTATTTGAGATCTTTTGATAGATATAGGTAATGTGAGCCAGCGGTCAAGGGTAACTGTTGAGTTTTAAGGTATTCTCCAACAAGTTTTTTTACTTTAGACAATATTTTTGTGTTTTATTAGCATCTGCTTCCAAAATTGACAGCTTTACTATCAGTATTAATATTGTTTTGTCTATTTTAGTTTAATTTAATGATCTAATATCAGTATTTTTTGTTTTCGCTTGTTCCAAGAAGAGCGCCTCCGTGCTGTTTTCACGGCAGAAATAGTAGAAAATTATAGTAAAATTGCAACAATTTTTGGTTCTACTGCAAGCGACATCAATAATATTGTTAAAAAATATCAGAATTCAGGTTCTACAGCCATACAAGGCACGTTCCGGAAGGCCAAAGAAGACGACGACTAATACGGATCGGATGTTGGTCCGCATGTCACTTCAGGATCGTCGCCTGAATGCACCACAACTAAGCCGGAGACTGTCGGAGAAACATAGATTTAATTTGACCTCCAGAACTGTGCGGAAGCGGAAGAAACTACAAAAAGCCGGATTGAGAGGGTGTGTGGCAGCAAAGAAACCTTTGCTCTCTGCCGCCAATGTCTGGGTACGGTTAGTCTTTGCCAGGGAGCACATAGACTGGACTGTCGAGGACTGGAAAAACGTTATTTTTTCCGATGAAATTTTTTTTTAACTATTCTGTGGGGCAAAGAGATTGATTGTTAGAAGAAGAGTTTTAAGTGTGAAAGACGAGTTTAAAGTGGAAAGAGTGAAAAGTTTTAAAAAGACTGTATTGCACCAACTGTGAAGCATGGCGGTTATAGTGTTATGATTAGGGGGTGCATGTCTAGACACGGGGTAGGGCAGTTGTATTGGTGCATTGGGTCCATGAAGCAAGACCAATACATTTGGGTGCTTTAGGACTCAATGCTACCATCTGCTGATACTCTGTTTGGACAAGGAAATCGGTTTATCTTCCAGCATGACAATGCGCCATGTTATAAAGCAAAAAGGTAACCAATTGCCTACGTCAAAATGGAGTGGACGTGCTCGACTTGCCTGCTCCGAGTCCAGACATAAACCCCAACTCAAGAACTTATAGAGTGTTATGTCTAGGAGCATTGAGGAAAAGAAACCATCAGATTTGGATGACCTGTGGGTCTCGTTAAAAGGCGCGTGGAACAATATCCCACAGACAACAATCGATGGTCTTTTTGCCTCAATGCCTAGCCGTATGAGGTGTGTGATTAAAGCTTGTGGATACCATACCAAATATTATTAAAACAATGTTTATTTTACATATGTGTTCACTCTGTATGTTTTGTTCAATAATTTGGATAAGAAAACATACATCTCTTAAAATCACTTTCGTTAGAACCTCTTAAATGTAAAAAATGGTAGATTCTGTCGGATTTGTCCTTACTTTGTGACGCCACTGTAGATCATAGAGTATTGAAAAAAAATAATTGGAAAAATCTTTAAACAACAAATAACCAACTAACACTAATAATATAAACAAAAATCAATCAAACCAAGCAGACATTTTTATTTAACCGAGTTAGCGCATAATATTTTATGAGCTAAGTTTTTATATAAATTTATCTACTTATAATTTAATTTTTTTTTGAAAACGTTTTTTAAATGCTTTTGAGAGGACTTGTTTTAAAGGTAATTAGGACGTCTAAAGTTGATAAGAAATGACAGAGTTATAACATTAGCGTACCGTTATGGTGGAGTCAAATAGTTTGTTTGTCAATGGAAGTATAAAACAGATGGAAGTTCAACCGCATTGAAATTCCGCAATGACTTTTTTTAATTGTATGAAACAACCGTTATACTTCCTAATATCATTAATTCCAATTTTAAGAGAGTGGCATTTGGTTGAAATCGAGTACATAAATATTCGGTTTTTATGCATTTATAGTGAAATGATTTTCTTTTTTTTTCCTTTTTTGAAAATATTAAAATATTAAAGTAAAATTTATTTTAAATAATATAGATTCGATGTGTTTAATAGAATTAAAAAAAACAAAAAACTATTTTCCTTAAACAAATACCTTAACTTTAAATCGGTCATTTTATAAAAGCAAAAAAAGTCGTCATTTAGAACTAAAAAGTATATCATAAAGAATTCATGGTTGCAATTGGGTTTTTTTTGAACAATACTTGCCGTTTAGTAAATTCAAAAATCAGAAAATTAAACGATCTTCGAGTGTCATTTAGAAAAAGGAAGATAAGGAAATTTAGAAAAACACCTTTAAAATACCAACAATTTTAAGACATATTATAAATAAATTAAATACAAATATATAACTAAAACATATACTTTTTATAAGCACTAAGTTAATATGTTTATTTAAAATAAAATTAGTCCAAAGCTTTTTTAATTGAAAAAAGATATGTATATTTTGAGGATAAGTATTTTTGACAAAAAAAAATTGACAATTTCAAAGCCAATATGAATGGTTCTAGCAAGCTTGCCTTCATCTCTAGTATTTAAGCGGATACATTTTTAAGTAGAGTAAGGCATATTTGTTTCAATAATGAAATTAAAAAGAAGTTTAAAAGATTTGACTTTTTTGGGACTTTTGGCCACAGAAAAAAAATTCTGGCCCACTGTGCTATGCTTGTAACCTTTTGTTTCGTAAACAATTTGAAAACGATATCAAGACTGTACTTAAACGCTTAATCTTTATACGTTGACGCAAATAGATACGTTTATAATAATTTAAAAATATAGTACATTGAAGGTTCGCCCATAATATTCAAGTAAAACATAAAAAATGGCGCAAGTAACGGCAAACAGCAACTTTTTTATAAACTTCATATTGAATGAATGGAGTGCTACAAGAATGAATGGAGTTATGATATACAGCTAATAAAACTTTAAACTTTAGTTATTTAGAAAATATTTTTTTGATTTTCTAAAAATTGTTTTAGTTGTCTTTTTTTATCAAATGTCGTGTTATGACTTGAAGCAAGAAAAGAAGCTTAAACTAACATTTGCTTTTAAAATCAAGTGGTTCTATTTAGTTACCAAATTTTAATAAAACTTTTTGTTGAATAAATGCAATTACTCATGGTTAAAAGTTTGCAGCATATCCCTAGAATAACTCATTTTTTAATGTTTTAATAAAGATCATTTCAGTGAAATTTGTTGTATTTTTATCCAGTGAAACTTGTTTTTTTTTTTATTGCCGGTTATAAGCATACTCCCAAGACAACTTGAAATTGCTTTGATGTTTGCGGCTTGATGAGCTTCCATCTGTTTTATACTTTCATGGTTTGTCCGAATATCAAACCCACAACCACTAGCGCTTTTAAGAAATTCTTTTGTTCCTGTGCAATATGATTTAAAAAATTTTTAATTTTTAAAATAATGTATTAAACCTCTTTCCAATGATATGTAACAATCTAGCCTTTGATCAATTAAACAATTTTTTTCTACATACCTACATAAATGGTACCACTGAGTAGTGCATATTTTTTCCTTTTTTTAAATATGTTATGTATATGTAAATAAATATGTTTGTATATGTTTTTTTGAGAAAATGAGTGAAAGCGAAGACAACTTAATCTATGAAGAAAACTCTGCCAGCAAAAAATATTAGTATTAGTAATATAAGTTTTTTTGATGAAGACACAATTTTATTTATATAATAGCTCATGGCCTACTTAAATTACACGGCCATTTTCCGTAAAAAATTAAGAGGCCAGTTTTTTTACGGCTCAAGAATAAAAACCTCATTTTTGTTATGGTTAAGAGTCTTTTTTGCACTATAGTTGTTTTATCTTTATTTTATTCAAATGGTTTAATAAAAGTTTGATTTTTTTTTGAGAATATACATTATTTTGTGCTAGATTTTTTGTTAACTGATGGCCTGCTTCAGTTTATTCCAATAACAAAGAATACTGAAATACGCTTTCAGATAGCTAATATCAACACATACCAACATGCTACTGAAAATAATCTTGCATATTGCTAAAACTACTCACAATTCTCCATTGGAAATAATTTTATAGGTTTGTTATTTTCTACTTAATATAATGGCATTTATTAAGTAGAAAACATAAACTTTTCTTTAAAATATTTACACTGCAAATCAAGGTTTTTCAATGTAAATACTTTAATATGCTGCATGTCTCAAACATACAGTAATTAAAATGCAAAAAATCAGGACATTTATTTGCAGTAAGCAAGAAATATCAGGCTTTTATCAAGACCAACTGTTTTGGAGTCAATAGCTGTTAATAAATTTTTATTTTTTTTTATTGCCAAATAAATGCTTATCATATTACTTTATTTAAATGGTTTCACAGTGGTGAAAATTAAAAATTGAAAAACTATAATATATTAAAAAATCATTGAAAAAAATTTGGTATCAAGAGATTATTTGCTTCTTGTAGGTAAGATGTACTTCCAAAAAGCAGCCCATTGTCAAAGTGGTAAACGATTTGATGAAGATTGAGAAAATGATCTTTTTAAAGAAGTTTTTAAAGAAGTTTTTTATTTTTATGATTGTAGGGCTTCAAAAATTTATTCTTATGTTTTGAAATCCTCATCTAAAGTTTACATAACTGGTTTATGTTTGAAAAAAAAAATTGATGAGTATATTACCTCAATGAACCAATCTGAATTTAAGATAAGAGCTGTTGTTACCGACAACCATTCTAAAAATGTTAATTCATTTTTGTAGTTTAATAAAGCATATACTGGAGATTGAAAAGTATTAATTTATCATTTAGTTAAGAAAAGGAGTGTTTAAAACATACTTGTTATTCTCTGTTTTTGTTTTTTTCTTCTTGTTGAAGTTACTGCTGATTACATTACACGGAATATATTTCTTAAAGTTTATTAAAAGATCAATTAATAAACAGGCAAGAAAAAGCAATAAAAATTAATTATTAAGTCACATATTTTGGAAACAACAAACAAGTTGTCAACATTGACAATATTTGACGAAACAACTTCAGCTGTAATTTAGAGTTATTTTTCTGAAAGAAATAACGCAGCACAATTTTTATTATTGTTTTATAATTTATTTATTATACTTAATTCAAAGCAGAAACTTAATTCATCCAATCAAACTCAGCAGTGTTGCTTTGAGAGGTGATAACAAACCCACACTTTATAGTGAAATTGCAAATTGTACTGAAATTTGATCAAAATAACATTTGATAAATACTTAAACCAAACAAACTTCTTGTGCTCTAATTACAACACTACAAGCAATTGTATTTCTTATGCATGATTTCCTTGAAGAAAGCTTTATATTTGTTTATAGTTCCAATTTACAATGTGATCCTTTAAAACTAGGTTTTAGTAAGTATAGTTAAATGACCAATAGTAGACTTTTTGTGAGTCTTTTAGAAATATGCATTAGTAAAAAGATTTTGGCAGATTTTCCCAGAAAATATTTATCAGAATTTTGATAATCCTTAAAAAATATTATGCAAAATATTTCTTTGTTGTCTACATAAATACTACTGTCAGCTTTCTGAAGATAGCGCATATATATACTAAAGCAAGTAATAATGGTAAAAATTAACAAAAAGATTTTAATGTAAAACTTATGATCAATAAACGTTACTTTATAAAAAGAAGAACCTATATATTTAATTAAACCTCTTTCTAAGTTTATTTGTCGTCTTTTTAGTATTTTATGTTATTTCTCTAATAAAACATTGCAGTCATTCTTTTTCCATTAAAAATTTGTCAAACAAATTTTAAAGATTTGATCTAGCAGTTTTAATTTTACAAATAAAAACCACCAAAAATGAGGAATCAAATATAGATTTCGTATTGTTAACAATATTTTTTATAATAAAAAATTACATATTCATTAAAAAAAGATCAAGTAAACGAATTCCAAAAAAGACAAAGACAAAATAAACATTACTAACAAAAATTTCTTCTTTTAATTTCAATTATAAAAAATACAAGAGTATAAACCTTTTTTTTGTTCAATAGAAAATTTTAGGCAATCTTAGCAACATGAAAGATTACTTCTAGTAGTATGTTAGTATGTGTTGATATAGTTATCTGAAAGCCTATTTCAGTATTCTGTGTTGTTGGAATAAACTAAAGCAGGCAATCAGTTAACAGAAAATCTAGCACAAAATAATGAAAGTACTCAAAGAAAATCTAATTATTATTAAACCATTTTATTAAAATTAAAATAAAACAATTATAGTGCAAACAAGACTCTTAACCATAACAAAAATAAAGTTTTATTACTTAAGCCGTAAAAAACTGGCCTCTTAATTTTTTAAGGAAAATGCAACAAATCGGGTCGTGTGATTCAAGTAGGCCATGAATTGTTATATTATTAATGTTTACTGGTTAAATACAGTTTATTAACTAATATCACATTACATGGTTAAAATCTGGTGTAGGGAAAAAAAAAACTGTGTGGCTGACTTTATTACCTTTAAGTTCGCACATCCTGGCCGAGTCAATTTTGTGATGTAGGCCTGTGTCCTATTTGCTTTTTTAAATATCAATCATTATTTACTCAATGCTTATCTTTGTTAATAAACATTGTAGATGTTATAAAATTAAAAACGGTATACAAATCTAAAAATTGTATTTTTTTTCCTTTTCGTTTTTATTAGTTGAATTTTTCATCACTTTTATCAAGCAGCCAAAGAATTTTAAAAAAAATGAGCAAGCAATTGGTGTCGTTTGACTATGCCATCAAGTATCTTTTGAAAGATAAAGACAATCACATAATTATTGAAAGCTTTGTTTCATCAGTTCTCAAGACCTGTGGCTATAGCAATATAAAAATAGTCCAGATGCTTCATGCAGGAAACAATAAAGAACATTTTAAATCTAAAAGTAGTTTAGCCGACTTAATTGTCGAAGAAGAAAAGCATTGTTTTTATGTTGTCGAAATTGACAAAAGCTATAAACAATCGTATATTCATAAAGCGCTGTTCAATACCTCAAGGATATTCGTGGACAGTATTGCTGAAGGGGCAGATTATACCAAAATCAGTAAGATATTTCATATCTCTCTCCTTCTTTTCCCAATTGGAAACGATACTGTATATCATGACAAGTTGAATTTTTTTGGTTTAAGTACGGGGGAAAAACTAACGTCTCGCTACAATAATTTAAATCCATTGAAAGTAAGCAACGCCACCGCAATTTTTCCCGAATATTTTATTATATCAATACCAAAGTTTAACGACTGTATTAAGAAAGAACTCGATGAGTGGCTTTTTTTATTAAAAAATGACCGAGTTCCAACAAATTGCACTTTGAATTGTGTAAAAATCATTGAGGAAAAAGTTAAGTATCCTAAAAATGCCAGAACAGGAACAAAATAATTATTTCTCCGAAAAAACTAAAATTATTGATAAAAAAGAAATTTTAAAATCTGCTACACTAAAAGGTAAAGAGGAAGGTATTTTAACAGTTGCAACAAACTTATTGAAAGCTGGGTCAAACATTGACTTTATTTCAAGCATGACTGGTTTACCGAGAAGTCAAATTGAAAATTTAAATAAATAAATGTTGTTATAGTGTTCCAAGAAACAACATTTTTTGAATATAAATTCTACCATCCTCATGACCAATTCTATATGTTAAAAAAACATTGGTTTTAAAAAGTTTTTGTACTAAAAATATTTTAACAGGTTTCTCAAGACCCTTGAACATACAAATTCTAATATCTAAAAATTCAATTTTCTAAAAGAAAAATATTTAAAAATTTTATCATTTTGGTTTTCAAAAAAACAGGGTGGTAGTATATACTTTTGAAAACGTTGTTGTTTAGAAAAATCTGGTATACTTAAGTGCTATATTTATACCCAAAAATTACATTTTTCTTTACATATATTCTTACATATTTTGAGTTTAAAATCCTTTAGATCTTGATATTTAGATACACATATTAAGTTTTAAAATATTTTCTTCTAGAAAGTATTAAAATATCAAATTATTTGAAAAAAAGATTCTTGAAAAAAGATGTGGCCAACCAGAGTACTTTTTTTTCAGTTAGTTTTAGCATACAGAGTATGTTAAAATTTTTACCATTATTTTTTATTATTTAATATAGAGTAATATATAATGTTTATTTTATATACAACTAAAACATTGTTTTTCTTTGAGTTCACTTTTTTCGGCTTAAGTTTTATGCTTGCTCAAGGATATTTTTTAAACATGGAGCATTTTTACTTATTAGTATGAAGTGCTAAAATTTAGTTCTTTATATTCCTGGTATTTTACTTTGTATTAAAATAGTTTGCTTTTTTATCACTTTTCATAATACACCGATCTTACTTTAAATATGGGATATAATTCTACTAATATTAGGCCAAGAAAGAGTTTCAACAAAAATTGTACAAAATCGAACTCTTTAATTTTGAAAGGTATTAGCACAGAATGTAATGACACTAATAAATATACAACTGAAGATAATATCAATGAGTCATGCAGTAATAATAACGATATTACGATTATTCTACCACAGCCAAGCTGTGAACATACAATTGCTAGGCATCAATTGCTAAATGTGTTTGAAGGATGTAATTCTAAAACGTCTTTGATTGATTCTCTTGTTAAAAAGGTTAATTTCTTGAATATATCCTTAGAGCAACCAAAAACAAGTTAATCAAACAAAGAAAATATTGATTTTTTCAAGCAACAAAGTTACAACAGACAAAAAAAGTAAACTTTTATACAAGGATATTTACAATAGCTTTATTTAATGCCATCTTCTTACTTATTATATCATTTCATAAAAAGCTTAGTTACTGGCGAGGACAAAAACATATTCAGAAAACTAGCAAACTAAAGCGCAGATTTCATGCAACTAAATACAGAAAACTTTCTCATTGTGACAAATTTTTTTTAACACTTATGCAACTTCGTTTTGGTATGAAGACATTGCAGAACAATTTGAATTTTCTCTTACTACTTCTTCTAAAACATTTACCAACTGGATTAAACTTTTAAGCAGTGTTAGATAGTGCTCTTATTGTATGGCTTCCACGCGAAATACTAATGATAAAAAGCGACTAAAGCTGTTACCTAAACGCAAATAAACGCTACAGTTTTTACATAGTAATGCAAACAAGTTCATATATTGATGGGTGATAAAATCTGTATTTCTCGTGTACAGCTAATTGCAAATAAAATTTAAATGTAATTAAACATATAAATTAGTGGTAAAATCTGTTATTCTTGTGCATCATTAATACTTATTTATTCGAATTATATGACTTTATTATATAACACATTTTTTTTCGGAATCTAGTAACATTCTAGATTGTTTAAAAGATCAACTCTTTAGAATGTGCGTTCTAGGTTCTCTCATTCTGTTGAACACGAAATGGTTTGATTAAGTCTAAACTGTGTTTTTTTAAGAATGTAGCTAAAAATAATATTTTCTTAAAATAAGTTTTTTTCCTAATTATTTTTAATAGTTATCCGGATTGTTTTTTTTTTTTTTTGGAAGGATACAGGAGACCGGATAATATACAAATATGGCCAGATACACTATTCAGTAGACTCCAATTTTTAAAGATTTACTCACAATGTTACTTACATAAAATTCCGTTATTTACAGCTAATAATTATTGCAATAATATTGATATTCATATTTTGTAAAATGGTCGCCTTACTAATAGATCTTAGGCTTTTGATTAATCGTTGCCTAACTAATTAATCTCAAAGATTAGGTTAAGTAGGAGTCAAAAGGCCGGCGCGAAGTTGGAGAGGAGCGTGACTCCTCCCTCCTCACCTTAATGTATTTTTCGTTCATTTAGTCGGCAAACCTAACCCCTACTCGCGCTGGAACTATGTATATATACATGCAGTCAGACACCAAAGATTTCGTACACTTTACATTTTAGAGAAACACTTTAAACACCATTTTAAGAGCAAAACAATTTTTTACATCGAATAAACAAAAATATATCGTACAAGTAATTAACAGTTTTAATTAAATAAATGAAATTATAAATTTAAAAAACTAAAAAGATTTAATTTAATTTATTTTTTGATTTTTATTTCATGATAGTGTTCTTACACTAAACGAAAATCGTTAAAAACACAAGAATATAAAAAATGAAAAAATCTTAAGTATTTTGTTAAATATCCTTTGGCATTCAGACAAGTTTTTTATCTTCTGTTCATCGATGACATAGTTTTTTGGTATTCCATACTTTTTGTGAGATATTTTTAAGCATATTAACATTTGTTATTCTGCTTCCTGACTAGTTTTTCAAAATAGTCTCACACGGGCTCTATTGAGTTACAGTCTGATGATTGTGTATGAGAAATGAATAATTTTTGAACATATTAGAGCAACCGTAATTTTACAACATGAGCAGTGTGTTTCGGATCTTAATACTGTTGAAATATCCAATTATTTCCCAACTTTAATTTAGCAGCATCTGATTTCGAATTATTTTGAGAATGCCAAATATACATCCAGCAGTCAACTTTAGGCTGAATAAATACCCAACTCTCAACTACAGCTACAGACACCGAACCCCAGACCGTCACACTTTCACTTCCAAGTTTTATTGTCGGAATTAAATCTTTTTGTTCAAATTCTGTATTATTTTTCTCCATATTTTTCCACGGCTATCAGGTCTGAAAATATTTAATTTACTCTCGTCAGTAAATAAAATTTGATCTAAAGTTGTTCATCTTCGTTTTTATAATATTTAGGGAAGTTTTATCGTAATTGCATCATAAGTCTGAAAAAAGTTAATTGAAAAAAGTTACATAATGGAATTTATATGAATTTCAATATTTTTGTTGCGTTTTTGGTACAGATTTCATAGATTACTTAACTTAATTAAGTTCAAATAACTATAATAAATTATAGTTATAAACAAATTTAAATGAATAAAAGAACTTCAGTATATAATAACATTTAAAAAATAAAAAAAGACTTACTGCTAATCTATACAAAATAGGAAAGCTCTCAGTACTACTTTATAAAATTGTTGAATGATTTTCGATTAACTGTATGTGAAATAAGCTTCTAACATTATAATCTTGCTTTTTTAATAATACCTAATTTATTAAAGTCTATCAAAAAAACATCACAAAACACCACAAACACCAGTGATTCCATTTGCACAGCAGAAGAAACCATTAGACGAACATTGAAACTTCTAAAAGTAATCATTAAATTCACTAAAAATAATTATTTTCAACAATTTAATTTTAATTTTAATATTTAATTTGAAGCAAATTTTATAACTGAAATCATTAAATACGCTGAAAATGAATTTTAATTTTATAATAAATATTTTGAATAATAATTTTTAAAAACATTTCGATTATAAAAATTAATTTTACTTTACTCCTAAATCACTTTATCATTACTGCTCAACTTGTACTGCATATACGGTGTATTGTAGGACGCTGCACTTTTTATAAAGGTAATTTTATACCTGCGGTTTTTATAAAGATAATTTTTTTTCATTTAAAAACACAATGTTTGTATTTAAAGACACAAAAAAAAGTCCTAATATAAATATAAATTGATAAACCGCCATAAAAACACATTGACTAAATGTAATTTAAAAATAACACGAACAACTCTATCAGACCCTTTTCATAGTTTTTTCACCTTTAAAATGCTATATTTGGGGGCTTTCAAATGATAAATAACATTCAAGTAATTGATCATTTTAAAAAGATTAGTCCACGTAACTAACTGAACAGCAATAAATTGTGGTTTTCGATGTATGATCCAATATTTGTATTAAAAAATGCCACACTGCATTTTAAGATAATGTGGAATATAATATGTCAGCTTTATAAAAAATCTTCATGTAATGAAAATATTGACAAATTTGACATGATTAGCAATATTAAATGCCATCCAAAATTAAGCGACAAAAACGCATGCGCAAATTGTTTTTTGGTCTGGAATTTTATGAAAATCGGCAACTTTATTTTGAATGTCATTAACCAAAACCGCCATTTTGTTGATTTATTCCTAATTACTAAGTCATATACAAATTAAAAAGTATATATTAAAAAGTCCCTAATAGTTTTTTAGCTAATTTTTTAACACTATTATAATTTAAAAGCGTTTAAATTATAATTTAAGAGCGTTTTCAAATCCTAAGTGTAATTATGTCGTTATTTTTCTTTTTAGCTCTTTTTGTACATAATTATCCTACGGAAGGTTTTGTTGATTACAAAAATGTATAAAAATTATAAATAGCACGTAAAATAACAGAGTTCTTAAAAGTAAAGATCGTTGTCGCTTTTACAATTATTAAAGTATAATGTTAATTATCAAAATAATTTTAAAGTAGGACTAAATCCTGGACAAAACTAGCATTTTTGATTCATATTTTAAGGGAGACAATTTGTATTGGTTAACGTGTGCTTACTACATAACTTATATAAAATCAACATTGTTACCTGGGCGAGTAAAAGTTCATCGTCCAAGTGTACATTCATCAAATCATCTTTGAAAAGTAAAACTAAGGTAAAATATTTATTGTTTAAGTTAATTAGTTTGGAACCATTACTCTTTATTACTTATATATCTGATTTTATCATTTATTTGATTCAGACAACAAGTACAAAATGAGGTCCATATAAATAAACAAAAAAATATATATAAAAAAAAAAATAGAATTAAATAAAAAATTCCGATCCTCGAAATAAAAATGATTCTTGAAACAAGCCATTTTTTTTAATTTATTCTAACTGTACTGCTTTATCAGACCACTCTACTTTCCTTTTAGAAGCCATATTTAATTCTGCTTTGCGCATTTAAATAAAGCGCGGGTCTGAAACAGAAGGCCTTAAAATTCTAACACCCTACATACATTATGCGAGTCCTTCTGTTGTAGGCCTTCTAAATTTGAAAAATGACCCCATAGCGGCAACCGAAGGCCTTCGGTCAATATTTGTGAACAGCACGCCGACAAACAGAAGGCCTTACTTTTTACCTATGTCACCCCTCTTCTACTAATATTAAAGAACCAAGAATAAGTTTAAATAAACTTTGTCTAATATCGAACTTTTAAATTTTGAAAGATATTAGCACAGAATGTAACGACACTAATAAAAAAACAACTGAAGATATGAAAATAAAACTAAAATATTTACCACATGGATTAAACTTATAAGCAGTGTAATAGGTAGTGCTTTTATTGTATGGCTTCCACGCGAAATACTTATGATAAAAAGCGACCAAGGCTATTACCTATACGTAGATAAACGCTACAGATTATACATAGTAATGCAAACAAGTTCATAAATTGATGGGTGATAAAATCTGTATAGTTTGGCTACAGTTAATTGCAAAGAAAATTTAAATGTAAATACATTTATAAATTAGTACTAAAATCCGTTATTCTTGTGCATCGTTAATACTTATTTATTCGAATTATATGACTTTATTATATTCACAATTTTTTTGGAATCTAGTAACATTCTAAATTGTTTTAAAAAATCAACACTTTAGAATTTGCGTTCTAGGTTCTCTTATTCTGATAATCACGAAATGGTTTGATTAAGTTCAAACTGTGTCTCTTTAAAACTGAAGCTTAAAATAATATTTCCTTAAATTAAGTTTTTTCCTTATTATTTATAGTAGTTATCCGGATTATTTTATTTTTTTCGGAATGATACAGGAGACCGGATAATATACAAATCTGGCCAGATACACTATCTGGTAGACTTCATTTTTTAAAGATTCACTGACTATGTTACTTTCATAAAATTTCGTTATTTACAGCTAATACTTATTGCAATAATATTGATATTTATATTTTGATAAATGGTCGCCTTACTAGTTGATCTTAGGCTTATCATAAATCGTCGCCTTACTGATTAATCTCAAATATTAGGTTAAGTAGGAGTCAAAAGGCCGGCGCGAAGTGGAATAGGAGCATAACACATCCCCCCCCCCTCATAATGTTTTTTTCGTTCATTTTGTCGGCAAATCTGACCCCTACTCGCGCTGGCTTTGTAAAAATACATGCAGTCAGTCACAAAAGTTTTCGTTCACTTTACAATTTAGAAAAAATTGCTAATCTATACAAAATAGAAAAGCTCTCGCTACTACTTAATAAAATTGCTGAATGATTTTAGATTAACTGTATGTGAAATAAGCTTTTTACATTATAATCTTGCTTAAGTTTTTTTGATATTACCTAATTCATTAAAGTCTATCAAAAAAACATCACAAAACATCACAAACACCTGTGATTCCATTTGCATAGTAAGAGAAACCATCTGACAAACATTGAAACCTTTAAAAGTAATCATTAAATTTACTAAAAATAATAATTTTCAACAACTTAATTTTAATTTTAATTTTTAATTTGAATCAAATTTTATAATTGAAATCATTAAATACTCTGAAATCAATTTTTAATTATATAATTTTTTTTTTGAATAATAATTTTTCAGAAGCATTTCGGTTAAAAAGAATAACTTTACTTTACTCCTAAATCATTTTTTCTATCAGCTCAACTTGTACTGCATACAGAATATACAGTGTATAGTAGGACGCTGCACACTGGGCCAGTACTCACTTTTACTGGACAAAATTTATAACTAATTTAATATCAGGGCTATATTTACTAAAACTAAAGTGAGTACTAATATGATACCTGCGCTTTTTATAAAGGTAACTTTTTTTTATTTAAAAATACAATGTTTGTATTTAAAGACACAAAAAAAAGTCCTAATATAAATATAAATTGAAGAACCGCCATAAAAACACATTGAATAAATGTAAATTAAAAATAGCACGAACAACTCTATCAAACCCTTTTATTAATTGTTTCACCTTTAAAATGCTATATTTTGGGGCTTTCAAATGATATATTTTTTTTTTTTTTTTTTTGTTCTTTATTACATTTTAAACAACATTCCGTTATAAATATACAAACTAAAAAATAAAATTTAGAAGTTACAAGAAAATAACAAAAAAGAGAAATCGTAAATAAGAAATAAAAGAACGCGGGGACTCGTAGAAGACCGTAAGGTCTTGTCGTCGAGAACCGCTAAAATGAACGTGGTATAAACAAGTTAAAAATATTCAGAAAACCCGTTATAAATATAAAGATCAGTTATATAAATACTATATAAGTTAATAAACGTATAAATTGTCGTATATATTGATACATATTCTTGGTATATATATAAATTATAAAATAATAATAGTTCTTTGACAAGTAGAGGTAAAACGGGAAAACTATTAAAAAATTATTAAAAGTAAATTGATAGATCATCAATTGTTAAAATTAATTCTTTTAACTTTCGTTTAAAAGAGTTGTAGTTACATTGTTAGATAAAATCTTGAGAAAAGTTTTTTAAGACAATTTTGTTCCATAAGAATGGTCCGCGAGAACTAATGCAGAATTTGCTTAAGTTAGTTTGAAAAAACGGCTGCCTAATAAAATTGTTATTGCGTAAGAAGTATTTATTTTTATTTTTTAACATATGCAAATTATGGAAAGAAACTGGTGAAGAATTAGTTTTACATTTGAACATAAAACAAAGAGTATTATAAACATTGAGTTGATATACATTTAAGGCGTTCATTTTTTTTAATAGAGGCTTTGCATGAGTAAGACGGTCACTAAAATGTATCAAACGTGCTGCATGCTTCTGATGACGATAAAGAGGTTCAAGTTTGCTTTTATTGGTGCAAGCCCATGCAATGTTTGCATAACTTATATGGCTATGAATAAAAGAGAAATATAATTAAGTTAAAATTTTTTTATTTAAAAAGTTTCTTGCTTTATATAAAATTCCTAAACTTTTTGAAGTTATGTTATATAAATTTTCAATATGATTTTTCCACGAAAGATTATCATCAATATAAACACCTAAGAATTTTGTAACGTTTACTCTAATTATTTCGATGTTATCAATAAAAAGGGATGGCATTTCATAAGGCAGTAGTTTTCTTAGTAAGCGGGTAAAAGAGAGTCCAGTTTCTTTTTTAAATATTAGGCTATAATTTATTTAATTTAAACCAGTAAGAAATCTTGTTTAATTCTACTTTCATAAGTTGAAACAGAGTAGTGATGTTAGTATGAGATAAGAATAAGTTTGTATCGTCTGCAAATATGATTGTTTTTATTCTGGATACTTTATAGTTTTTGATGTATGATCCAATATTTGTATTAAAAAATGCCACACTGCATTTTAAGATAATGTGGAATATATTTTGTCAGCTTTATAAAAATTCTTCATGTAATGAAATATTGACAAATTCGACATGATTAGCAGCAATATTAAATACCATCCAAAATTAAGCGACAAAAACGCATGCGCAAACTGTTTTTTGCTCTGGAATTTTATGAAAATCGGCAACCTTATTTTTAATGTCATTAACCAAAACCGCCATTTTGTTGATTTATTCCTAAGGTTGTGTTTAGATCATATCACATTAGGAACGATTATTTATATTTACGTATTATTAATTGCAAGGTAGATAAAAGATTAAAAAGCAAGCGAGATAAAAACAATAGTAAAAATTTCGTCGGCGATAGTACAAATCCGCGTTACTAGCATTGGCTACTATATTCGGATATTATTAATTATAACACCAAATATTTATTGTTGAGATTACAAAAAATATGAATAAATACTTTTGGGTTCATTTTATACGAAAATGAACCCAAAATCAGTTAAAATAAAAAATATATAAAGTTTTAAACTTCTTCAGTAAAAAAAATGTATTGTAGATATGCGGTATTATCCAATGCTAGTTACGCGGTTTTGCACTATTTCCGACAATTTTGTTTTCTAAATGACATTGAAGTGTTATTAAATTTACCTTAAATAACGGTGCTATTTAATAAAAATATAGAATAACAATAAACAAAACTAACAATGAGCAATTTTTAAAAATGATTTAAGTACCAAAAATGCACTATATACTGCTTAAAATAACGATCTCTAATTTTAAATAAACTTTTTTAGGGTAAAACCACCAAATCATGGCCGCTTAATTTTAAACTGCTTCATGTTACCGCGAATGGCTTAGATTCTTAAAAATATTTTTAAACTCTTAAAAAACCTCTTGAGATATAATTTATGACAAGTTTGGAAGTTTTTGTTAATAAGTTAACAAGTTTTAGCACAAATATTACAAGGCGTGAAAAACATCAAATCTTGGCCAGAGATCCAAAACATGGCCATTGCGAATTTATTCCTGGCCATTGAGTTTTACGAAGTGAAAATAGTGATAATACTTCTAAATTTAAATTAAAAACAAAAGAAATTTATTGTAAAGAGTTTAAAAAAAGAAGTTCTGCATAAATTTTTACTCGTATAAATTTAGTTCTTTTTTTAACAGGTAAACAAAAAATAGAATTTAAAGCGCTTCACAACATTTAATGTTTTCAAATTAGCAAATATTTTCAAATAAATAAAAACGGCTTCGAGCGTTTAAGTGCTTCGAGCGGGAACGAACCCGCAACCTTTGGTTGCTCTAACCACTGCACCACGGCTGCTAAAATCTAATAATAATCATTTCATTTATATCGTATCTACACTCTAAACCCGAATGGTTCTTCAAAGAACCTTTAAGGGTTCTTTGTGTTGACGCTGGTGGAGAACTCGTAGAGGTTCTTTAAAGAACCCTTTGCGAAGGTTCTTCGGAAGAACCTTAAAATAAAGTTCTTTAAAGAACCTTAAAATAAGGTTCTTTAAAGAACCCGTTATAGTTTTTTAACGAACCGTTCAATATTTTTGTATTAATATTTCGTTGCACGGATACTTTTTTGACCTCTTGAACATTTTTTATTATCTGATATTTATATAATATATAACTTTTTAATAAATTTTTAATATTTAATTATATTTATTTAAGATATTTAAGCTAGTTACTTAAGGCCAAAATAAAAATGCAAACAACGACTTTCCTAAATATTTTACATATATTTTAATATATGGCAATAAAGAACAAAAAAATTTTTTAAACAACTGATATAAATATTTTCAAAGAATTAACAAAAATAAATTTTATTTTACAATCCAATATATCTATGTTTATAAAAATATGTCATCAATTATAAAAAAAGTTTTCTAGTGTTAAATCCACTGTCCAATATATAAATGTTTTTGCTTGAAATTAGCTGTACGAATAAACGTGAGATTTCTGAAGTCGCATTCGTTTGAAGAATTATCTAAAATTCAATAATGGAATGAATATATATATATATATATATATATATATATATATATATATATATATATATATATATATATATATATATATATATATATATATATATATATATATATATATATATATATATATATTTATATATACATATATATATATATATATATATAATATATATATATATATATATATATATATATATATATATATATATATATATATATATATATATATATATATATATATATATATATATATATATATATATATATAGAGAGAGAGAGAGAGAGAGAGAGAGAGAGAGAGAGAGAAATCACAATAGATGATATTGTACAATTCATTATTTGTAATGCAAATCAATTTAGAATAAAGAATTATATTGCTTAAATAATCAATTTTTTAAAACTTTTTCATCACCTGAAACTCAAATACAATTTATAAATGCATTTCTTTTTTTCAAATTTCAAAGTATAAATATGAAGACAATCTTCAATGTAGGTATGATTGTGCTCTCATCAAGTTAGTAGACAGAAAGAAGCCTGTTCGTTTAAACATCTCACATTTCATTTTGAGTCAAATGACTTGCTGTCAGACAACCAATACAGTTTTCGATTCTCTCGCTCCACGATTTGCTAACTGGCTAACTACTGTGACTGAAAGATTGTGCATTAGATAAAGGCTGAGAGGCAAGTGCTATTGCTCTTGACTTATCTAAGGCTTTCAACAAAGTTTGGCATGTTAGTCTTCTCCATAAGCTTGATTCTTATGGTGTATCTGGAAGAGTTTTTGAGATTATCAAATCGTTTCTTTGTAATGGTTTATAAAGCTCATCATCAAAAGCCAACACTCTTATTCACTTCTAGTAACTTCTGGGGTACCTCAAGGTTCTATTCTTGGTCTTGTTTTGTTCTTTATCTACATTATTAATTTTTCCAGCAACATTACATATAAGGTAACTCTTTTTGCTGATGACTCAACTTTATAATCCTGTCTTGACAAAAAGTCTTCTGTTTTAGATTGCTTAGAACAGGCAGCCGATCTTGAATCTGATCTCACTTCTTCGTGCTCATCATTTCATCTCTCCTGATTCCATTCTTCACCTCTACTAATCTCTTATTTGCACCTGTATGGAAAACTGTTGTCATATTTGGGCTGGTTCTTCTTATGATGCTCTTTCTTTTCTAGACAAGGTCCAAAAATGCATTGTAAATATAGTTGGACTTGGTCTATCTTCTAAGCTCAAGTCTCTTTCCCATCATCTTAAAGTTAGATCTTTCTCTTTTCTACAAA
>NC_061156.1:38681397-38766397 GCF_022113875.1 Hydra vulgaris
TTATAACTTAACCTATAAACAGTATTAAATACATTACTTGCACATTATATTATAACTTAACCTATAAATAGGAACTTAAACTATAAATGATAACTTAAACTGTAAACTATAACAGCAACTTAAGCTATTTAAACACTGCCAAACAGGAATATTATAAGATATTAAGTAAGAAAGATATTATGTTATAGCAATAACTAATTAATTTACAAAAGATACAATTTTGTACTTATGCAGCCTCTCTTAAGTGCAAAGCGGCACAGGGAAGGGGTAACAAAAAATAATTTTATTGCAATTCGATTTGCTTTGTTTATTTTATATGTGTGTATATAAGGCTTTTATCTTATTTTTTACGTAGAGAAGATCAATCAACTTCAAAAGATTTACGTAATTTCTCTTGGTGTCTCTATTTACAAGTCAAAGGTATTGGCTTATGTTTATCTAATTCATTGTATTAATACAATAAAAAAGTGGTTAGTTTTTTAATAGGCCAAGTTAAAAAAACAAAGCTTTTTAACAATCAAAGTAACAAGGAAATAGAATATTTCTTAGATAAATGGACTTTTATATAAATGGACTTTTGCTTTCTCTTACGATAGGGTTAATGATTAATTGATTATAAAAGAATTCCTTTATAATAGCATAGCTTTAGACAAAAGTATTTTAAAGAGTGTAGCAATTAAATTTTCTGTAGTAAATTAAGTAAATAAGTTTATGAATTAGTGATTTTTTACTTTTGAAGTTAATTTTTTTTACAAAAAAAATGGTCATACTTTATTTATTACATTTTAATTAGTTTTTTAGATTGCTCAATGAAAGAATGTTGATTAGAAATACAAGTTTAGTTTATGTGTTGTAGGCAATGATTTTGTTTAAGGTAGCAGATCCCCTTAAAACAAAGTTGCTTAAACTAATGCTATTAATTACCAAATGCAATTACAGGGTTCCCACACCTCCTTAAAACCTTAAATATCCTTAAAAAGTAAAAATCTACTTAAATGTCTTTAAATAACCTCAAAAAAAGATAAATGTTGACTGCTCTCCTTATTTTATCCTTTTTTTTTTTTTTTATTTATCTAGAAAAATTTTTTAAAGTGAATAAATAATACTTGTTAATAAAGAAGATAATATATAGATTCTTGATAGTTTTCAAACCTATTTTTGTTATTATATATATAATAATATTTATATAAATATATATAGTAATAATAATTTATCTGTTTATATTTAAAGTTTATTAAAAAAATTAGATTTTGTTTTTAAAGTAATCGTTTTCTCCTTAATTATCCTTAATTTTTCTTACAAAAAAATGTCGTTCGCGACCAAATCTCCTTAAATAATAGGAAAATATCTCCTTAAATCTCCTTAAAATCCTTTTTTTTAGCCTTAGTTTTAATAGTGGGAACCCTGAATTAGGTTTTATTTGATATAAATTGAACTTTTTTTTAATTGAAAATTTTGAAAAAAAATAGTAATAAAGGACTAAGTAGACAATTAAGCAGCCATTTTAAAAAATTTTCAAACGTGATTACACAAGTTTTACAAATGCTGTGGACTTCAAATTTTCAGGATATGTTAGTAGTACTATTAACTAAGGTTTCCACCACTTTTGTGTAAATATTATAAATTCTTTAAAAAAATAATCAATTTTTTCAAAATTTATCAAATTAAAGTGCACAAAAAAAAAAAAATTATACTTAAAATAAAAATTGAACTTTCATTGAGGTACAAACCCTAGATAACATAACAAGGAACATTTGCTGAAAATTTTAAATCAAAATCTATAGTAGAAGTTGAGAAAACGCGTTTTAAAAAAACGAAAAGTATTAAAAAAACAAAACACAAGAAAAATGCTCCTAATGATTTTGTAATTAAAAAATAATACATTTTTTATCATTCTAAAAAGCACTAGCAGAATTTGATGCTCTTTTTTCATTTTCTTTATCTATGAATCCTTTTTTTATAGCTCTTAAATTTAAAGTAAATTTCTTCTGCTAATATCTGCTGTTGAAATTTTTTTTGTCATACAACCCATTTGAGTCTTATTTTTTTAAATGGTCCCTATGTCCATAAATCGACCAGTCTTTATCTGTAGTTTTTAAAAAACTTCATATATCCCACTAGCTCCATCATTAAACTGTAAAACAACAGATGCTACAGCTATTTTCAGAATATTTCAACTTACATAAACATCTTTAAGACATTTTTTCCAAATGAAATTGTTAATTGCTTCATTATTATTTTATGTCTGTCCATGCAAACATTTAGATAATAATTCATCGATGCTTAAGACTTGAAAAATGGGTTTTAAAATTTTATTTATTGCTAATGGAAGATTTAATTTAGCTTTGTAAATTATTTACCTGTTAGTTTTTTTTTTTTGTTTTTTATTGATTTTTTTTAATTATATTCGCTTCCAACAAGGTTGCAAGCAACCACTAATTAGTGTTGGAAGTTACTGGAAGAGAAAAGATAAAGATTGTAGAGCAAGATAACGATTGACAGACGACTTAAAATATTGCAAATTATGTGAATCGGGAAAGCAAAATGAAGGAAGCAAATTCCAAATAACTGATGTTCGAGGAAAAAACCTAGACAAATAAGAGTTTTTGGAGCACTTAGGAACAGTAACAGAAAAAGGATGAGACTTAATTGAATGACGAGTAACACGAGAATGAATTTTAGTAGATGGCACAAGAGAAGCTAGCTCTTTAGAGCAGTGCCCATTATAGTATTTGTAGAAAAGAGAAAGAGAATTAACATTACGACGATGTGACAGAGGTTGAAGGTTGGCTGCAAGAGCATGTCCAACTATGTTTACAATGCGTTTTTGCACCTTGTCTAAAAAAGAAAGGGCATCATTAGAAGATCCGCCCTAGGTATGGCAACAGTATTCCATACTTAGATGTGAGAATATCTGGAAGATCGTTAATGTAAATTAAAAAGAGTATAAGAGCCAAGGATTGAACCTTGGGGAACCCCTGTGGTTACAGAATAAAAAAAGAGTGCTGTCCATCAAGCACAACTTTTATACTATGATTGGAAAGAAAAAATTCAATAATCTTAAAGATGTTTCCAAATACACCATAAGAAGAAAGCTAATGGAGGAGACCAGCATGCTAAACTTTATCAAACGCTTTAGAAATGTCAAGACCAATGGCCTTAACCTCTCCACCTTTATCTAATGTGCGATAAACGGTTATTACTGATAGCAAATTAGCCGTAGAACGAGAATATCAAAATCCATACTGATGATCAGAAAGTAGGTTATGAGATTCGAGATGAGAGATTAAGTGTTTGTTAATTAAAGATTCAAAAACCTTGCTTATGATTGGAAGAAGACTAATGGGACGGGTCAGATCGCTGTCCAGAATTTTTAAAAATAGGGATAACAGATGCCGTTTTCCAGCAGGCTGGAAAACAAGACTCTGATAAGCACTTGTTGAATAGTTTTGAAAAGATAGACGCCAGCTCAGGAGAACACTTCTGCAAGACTATAACAGGTATGTTGTCCGGGCTGCAAGCTGTAGAAGAGTCTAAGCAGGAAATCACTTAAGACACAGAAGCTGGAGTGATACAAATGTCGAGCAATGGATCAACCTGTTTGACGGGTATATCAGGTAAAACGCAACTAGTGGCATGAAGAGATGATATTGATGAAAAG
Source organism: Hydra vulgaris (assembly GCF_022113875.1). Taxonomy (NCBI): domain Eukaryota; kingdom Metazoa; phylum Cnidaria; class Hydrozoa; order Anthoathecata; family Hydridae; genus Hydra; species Hydra vulgaris. Next base: position 38,685,059 of record NC_061156.1, read on the forward strand.
TTCTTGGCGAACAATTCAGCTTTGTCTTTAGGTGAGGTGACAAAGTCTGAACCGTACAAAATAAGTCGAATTACAGATTTGCCCTTATTATTGATACTATTAAAGATTCTCCAGAAGTCACGAGGGCCTAATTTTTGTGATGAAATACGAGATTTCATGATCTGAGAATAGCGGGTTTTAGCATTAGACAAAACCTTTTTACAATGGTTCCTAGCAGTAATAAAGAGACGTCTGTTTTCTGGAGAATTGTTTTGCTGATAGATATGAAAGTAATGGTTTCGATTGGCAATTGCAGCTGCAAAATGTGAGGAAAACCATGGAGAAGAGTGAGGCTTGACCTGGAATCGTCGAGAGGCAATAAAGGATTCCATGCCAGCCTGAATCCACAAAGTTATGTAAGAAGCACATTTGTCAACAGTGAGACGAAAGATTTCTACCCAGGGGCCATTACGAAGAAAGTCACAAAAAGAGTCCCAGTCAGCTTTAAGGTAGTTGTAAGATGTAAAATGATAGGGGTATTCTAATGGTAAAGAAGAATGAGATAATAGTTTTAGAGATACCAAACCATGATCAGATGACCTAAAGGTGAGTGTGAAGAAACTGAACACTGACTAGGATCAGAAAAAAGACATAAGTCGAGTAGAGAAGGTAAATAATTCGGGTTGTCTGGAAAGTTGACTATTTGAGTTAGGGATTGAGAAAGACAAAAGTTGTGGGCCTTAATGCCTGCAGAGTCACTGACACTAGAGCCAAGCTAATCAGTGTGATGAACATTAAAGTCACCGACAACAACAATATTGGCTGATAGATAAAGAATGAGGGCTTGGTCAATATAATCAGAAATAACATCAGGAAGAGTGCAGTCTTAGAATGAGGGAGAGCGATATAGAACAAAGAGAAAGGTGATAGATTGAAGTGGTGCTAAACGAAAGCACATAAAAAAGTAGTCTGCGGATTCAAACCTAGTTTCCCGACAAATGGGTGAATTCTTATGAATGTAAATGCCCAGGCCAAGCATGTGACTATTTATGTCTTTATGAATTAAACGAAGATAACCATCAACACTAAGATCACAAGATGAGACAGCTGAACTCAAATTAGTCTCACAAAGAGCAAGCAGGTCTGGTGAACTTTGCAAGAGATAAGACTCAACAGAAAAAAAGTTACTTCGAAGACCACGAATATTGGTGATTGATAGGTTTAGCGAACTTGGTAATGGCTGTGGTTTTTTGTGTTTTATAGTTTTTGTTACTTTATTCATTTTTAACTTTGTTAAAGAACTTGACTCGAAACATTGATAGTACCACGCGAGGCTGGTCAACAGATAGAATCTGTTTATCCCTTAAGTCTTTGCCTAGAAGGCCTTCTACAAGACAGCAGCCGGATGCGTGTAACATCTGCCCAAGATGAGTATTTTTATCGAGACACCATCTCTAGCCTTTACTCAACCAAGAGCCCCAAGGCAGGGGGTGTTTCATGTCGGAGTTTGCATCTCCTAGCCTTTGCCTAAAAAGGCATATCCTACAAGGCAGCAGGACATGAAGCAGATTGTAGTGGGTTACATGTTACCAGTAGCAGGATAAACCTGACCTGACTGTATATATACATATATATATATATACACACATACACACATATACATATATATATATATATATATATATATATATATATATATATATATATATATATATATATATATATATATATATATATATATATATATGTATATATATATATATATATATATATATATATATATACATGCATATTCACGTATACACGCACATATGTATGTATACATATATATATATATATATATATATATATATATATATATATATATATATATATATATATATATATATATATATATATATATATATATATATATATATATATATATATATATATATATATATATATATATATATATATATATATGTATATATAAATATATATACACACACACATATATCATATATCGAGAAAAATATATATATATATAACATATATATATATATATATTTTATAAAAAGTTTATTTGACTGCCACATTTATTTTATAAAAAGTTGACTGCCACACTATTTTATAAAGACTGCCACAACTGCCACACTATTTTATAAAAACTGTCACACTATTTTATAAAAACTGCCACAAGACTGCCACATATATTTTATAAAAAGTTTATTTGACTGCCACATGCACCAGCTATTTACGTTTTGAGGACAAAATTTATGTCGTTCAGTTTCATCAAGAATATGTGAGTTATGGAAAAGTGTTGTCTTTTAAACAAAAAAAAAAGTACTGCGAGTCATTTTTTTTTGTTTAAAAGTTGCAAACAAATTTGAAGTAAAAGTGGCTTTTAGAAGCTTTTAAATATAGTCAAAGTTGTAATTCTAATTTGTAATGTTCAAGCTGTGGAGTTTATCCTAAAGTTCTTTTGAGCACTGGTACAAACTTTAGGCAAACAAGATTCTTTTAAGACTGAAGTTTCCTCCAAAAAGCTGATTAGAAAGGTTATAAACCAACTATCAAACCCGTTGCTATAATGGTATTTAGGAAAGCCTGAAAAACTATGGTCCACTAATACAAAAATATTTTAGAAACTAAATTGAATTATGAGAAACTCTTTTCATATTAATAATCTCCGTAAAATTTTAAATAAAAATCAAGTGTGTGTACTGTATTACTGTTGCGTCTGTTGCAATATAATGGAAGCCTTAACTTTTATCAAATTAGGAAAAAGTTTTGTAACTAATGTTTCTTCTCCGCATGTGTCTAACGTAACTATAACTAATCTTTCCTAATATACTTTTTGATCTTAAATAATATTAAAAAAAAAAACGTAAACTTGTAAAGGAGCTATTTCTGGAAAAAAATTACAGGAGCTTTTTCTGGAAAAAAAATTGGGCTAGCGTAATGATTTTTTTTTTTAATAAAATAAATACAGTCGAAAGGAAATTCCTAATAATCCGAACTTAGGTGGCGCCCAAATATAGTCAACGCTTAATTATGGTTGGCACTATCAACAACAGTCTAGAATTAATATATATATATATATATATATATATATATATATATATATATATATATATATATATATATATATATATATATATATATATATATATATATATATATATATATATATATATATATATATATATATATATATTCATATGGATATATATAAATATATATATATATATATATATATATATATATATATATATATATATATATATATATATATATATATATATATATATATATATATATATATATATATATACACTAGGGTGTTTCATATTTATCAATTTTTGAAATTGAACTCGCGAATCGATTTATAAATTGACCATTTGTATGAAAATAAGTTTGAGCAAAAAAATATTGAAAAAATTAAAATTTTTTAGTCCAAAATCGAACTGGCGCAGCGTTCGGTTTTGGGCCAAAAATAATGGCGTTCGATTTTAGACCAAAAATGATGGGTGTTTCAAACGCCTTACGGAGACCTTGAAATTTATCGAAATTTTTTTTTGTTCTTATTAATGTTATTTGTTAGATTGAATATTAATCACATAAATAGAGCATATTGAAAAAATTAAGAAATTAGTCTATAGATCTTCAAATGATTTTCATGGTATTGCTGCAAAGTTTTTTTTGGTTTTGTAAAAAATCAAAAAATAAAAGGAATGATATGTTTACGTATAATTAAATAAAAAATTTATATTTACAAATCAATATTACATCATTAAATAAAAGCCATCATTTAAAAACGATATTATCTATTTTGCAATTGCTTGATATGCTAATTACAAATCTTCTTTAGTCTTGGCCTTGTTAAGGTTTTCTCTCCTTTGGTGAATAGCTATCAGTAACTCCTGTCGATCGTGTTCATTGTGAACGTTATTTACAAAGTCTGATGCAAATTTAATAGATCTTTCAGAAAGGTCTTTAACTACTGCAAAGTTGGAAACAAACTGGGAAAAAATCTTAAACTGTTCAATATACTCCCATAGTGGTGCCGGGCTGTTTAACCAAAGTTTATCATTTAGCTTAGTAAGGTTTAGTTTAGTTGGGCAATACTTGGTGGTTTTTCTAGGTTAAGGTTGAGAGTTTTTAACAAATTTAAATTTCTCTTAATGCCGAAAAAATTCAAGAACTGGTTTCAAAAAGAGCATATTTGCAACATCTTCTCTTTCTGCAACAAAAATACCTTGGTCAAGAAGAGCCAGCGAATTAAAGTTTCATCAAGGTACCATTAATGTGATTCCATTGAAACCATTGCGGCATCAATTCGATTTAAAGTTGTTTCAGAATTCTCAACATATTGTTCTAAGTAACCTCTATTTTTTCATTTGCCTATAGGCTTTTATATCTTGGTAAAGCGCAACGTAAGGTAAAGAGTTTTTTAAAATGCAGACTGTATAAAAGATTGAGATAAACTCAGCCGTAGACTGCACTTCGTTCTTTAGATTATCTGTCAATTCAAAAGAAAGTTGCAAACAATATCTGAATCTTGAAATAATTAATAGCTTTGGACATAAAACGTGCATGAGACACGCACCCTGGAGCTTGAATTTGAAAACCTCTTTCAGGGCATAAGTACATTAAAGTCAGTTTCAGTAACTCTTTGTAGTCTTCTCTGGGAAAGTGTTTTTTTTTTGGGCAATCTTGCAATATTTTACAGCATCGAGTCTATGGATTTCTAAGAAAGTGGTAGCAATAGATTGGGTATCATATTTTACAAACTTGGAAGAGTCAATGCTACTTTTAATGTAATTCCAGTTTAATTGGAACCGTTTAAACATTAGGTTTTCTAGAGATTTAGTTTTTCCACTGCACTGTCTTTCACAGAAGTGTTTTAGATGTAACTTATAAACATGCCTCCTGCAAGCCAGCTCTAGTAGAATTGAGTTTTGTTTATGACTAAACCTGACATTTGTACCAGAAAGTCTTCTTGTAATTGTAGCAGTTGTATCAAAACATAAACCTTTCACGTCATCACATATTCCATACTCATCCAGTATTTTAACCAAAGAATCGTATTGAGCTTGTCCAGTACCACGATCAATTGCTGGAATTCCAAGGAGCATCATTTTACCATTCATATTTACCGAGACAGCAAATCGATCTCTTTTTGATTTTATACCTTCTGTGATGTCTTCGATAATTTTTCCATCAAATGTGCTATTATGGGAAAAGTAGCTTTAGCGGTAGCAATTTTTACATTTTTCTTATATTGTTCAGCCTTTTCCCGAATAGATTTTTTTTTGAGCTCGCCAATAAGTTGAATGAGACACTGAAAACTCAGCCACATTTCCGCCTAAACTTACGATTAAATCCGAACATACATGCACTAGATCTGTTGATGAAATATTTTTTGAGACTGATGTTATGGCAATATCTTTAACAAAAACTTTCCTTAACTCTTGTTTTGCGTTACTTGGGCCGGGTTGCGATAATTCAAAAGAAATATCTGATTCTGTACTCACGTCACTGATATCTGAGAAAAGCTGTAGATCTGTAGTGTATTCGTCTATTTGGGGTAACTGTTTAATATTACAACTTTTTAAAGGCTTCTTATCTTTATTTATTGTTTTATATGGCATGTCTTTGCTTCCCAAATTCATTAGACGACTGGATTTTTGGTCTTTCAAAAATTTGATATCAACATAGTATAAAAGTTTATCAAGGCTTGATTTTTTCAAGATATCCTTAATATTATCTTTACCAATCCAAAACACCTGCTCCCCCTTCTTTTTGAATTCTGTCCTGATTTCTCTGCTGGTTTAGAGCCCTTATTCTTACTTTTGTTTAATGTCTCCCAACTATCGATTAAACGAGTAATATTATTCTGAAAAAATTACGATAATACATTAAATAAAATAGAAATAATAACTTTAAGACACAACTTATAATTTGTATTATTAAGCTATAATCCACACGTAATAACAACTAAAAAAAATTAGTTGTAGTGGTACTACAAAAAAACCTTAATCATCTACTAGCTTATGAAGTTCAAATGGTTATATAAATTTATAATAACTATTTTATTATAAACTTACCTTATGAGGTATTCCATGAGAAAGCGGGACAGGTATGTAACCCACCATCTCAGATTTTCTTCATACTTTGTAAAAAGGGTCATCTATATAACATTGACTACCTTGCAAAATATTAGCACTAATATCAAAGGGGTTTCGGAGTTATTGTTACTTTAAAATCAGCTAATTTTAGCAGTTTTTTCTGTTTGGCGGCCATTTTGATTTTACTATAGTTTTAGTTTTACAAGTTACTGTTTAACTAAACATGTAATTAAGCTGAAAATGAGCCCCAGTATAGTATTTAAGACGAGGAATCAGAATATAAAATTGTTTTTAATGAGAATATTTAGAACTTTATCAATATGGTGATTATACTTCACCTACAGATATTTTTGAAATTTTAACAAAGGCAAAAAGAAGGTCTGGTAACCATGATAGAATTATTTTTTTGTGATTTTTTTTTGTATTTACTAAAATAGATATTCTAATAAGTTTTTTGGTGCAAAATGTAGAGGTGGGTTTTTTGAAATTTTGTGTAAAAATATAGGAGTATTATGTGAAATAATAAGTATTATAGGTCTGTGTTTATGATTTTATTTTAAATTAATTGACATTTACAATTTTCATTAGTTATTAAAAATATTATACTAAAGAAATCCTTTTTACCTATTATTTAAAGACACTTCAATTCAAATGAATATTTCTTTTTTAAATAATATTTTGCTTTCTAATTAATGACATATTATGTCATATTTGACTGAAACAGAAGAAAAACCTAATATTTAAAACCCTAAGACTTAGTCTGAATAGTCTGATGTTTTACTAGCTGTTGTTTGTTCTCGATAGCTAATCATTAATTTAAAAAAAAATTGTAAAATTAAAGTTAAAAAAAAAAATACATAAAATACTATATATTGTACATATTTAAAAATACTAATTATAAATGATAAATATTTTTTCCATTTTTAGTAAATGTATAAAAATGTATTAAATATGTCTGTGTTTTTTGTATTTATTTATAGCTTTATAAAAAATTGTAAAAAATAAAATGAACAAGATTTTTTGTACTTTTGGTATTTTATCAAATGATCAATGTCATAAAATGGTGTACACTAAATCAATTGGATTGAAAGATTTAACAAGCTATTCAGAGAAAGACAGAAATTTATTATTATGGAGATCTGGGCTATCAATATTAAATGTTAATGTTAAAATCTGTTTACATCATGAACAAATTTTACTTAACCGGTTTGCTAACTCCTAAAAAAAATTGCATCATCCCATTTAAAAAGCATAAAACTAATATAAATGGTAAATTTTTACGTTTTTAACTTATTGTGCTGTCTTTTTACAAAAAATACATCTAGTACACTTTCAATTAGTTTTAAAATTTTTTATTTTATTCCTAACATTATTATATTATCTAAATTAATATTTCCTAATTTTGGCGAAGTTTATTCATTTATAATATAATTATAGGTGGTTTGCGAGAAATTGATATTCTACTGGCAAAAGATATGTGTTCAATTGGTATTAAAACAACATCTGGTTTTAAAATGTGTCTTTCATGTCGAAAAGAAGTGGTAAAAAAAATAGATAATTGGTCTACCTTACAGGACCACAATGGTGAAGATGATTTTCTGGAACAAACATTTTTTGATGAAGATATAGAAATGGCACAAGAAAAAAAACTTATAAACACCAGTTTTGATAAATTAGATGTATCACCAGTAAATTTTCGTGGGATTGGAAAAAGAATATTAATGTAAGCTACTGATGTTATGTCAAAAAAGCTATCAGTTATCCTCAATGTTAACGCAACAGACCTGAAAAATGATGTGACTGGGGAGCCCAATGTTGAAAATCAGAAAAAAGCTGAAGATCTAGATAAGTTGATACTTTTAATGCAAGAAAAGCTGAAAACAGCAAATAGAAGAGAAAAGATTTAAGTTTTAACATTGGTTCCAGATTCATGGTCTTTAAGGAAAGCAGCTGAAGTATTTAATATATCAAAATCAACCATAACTAAAGCAAGAAAACTTAAATTTGGAAAAGGAATATTAACACTTCCAGAAAAAACTAACATTGTTAGAATTGAATCAGATATCATTAATATGGTGGAAAGCTTCTATTGTAATGATCAATTTAGTAGGCAGTTTCCAGGTATAAAAGATGTTGTAAGTGTATCCAAAAATAAACATGTATCAAAACGATTACTTCTTTGCAATTTAAAGGAATTATTTATTGAATTCAACTAGAACACCCTCAATCCAAAATAGGATTTTCTAAATTTGCTCAGTTAAAGCCAAAATGGTGTATTTATGCTGGTCAAAAAGGAACCCATGCTGTTTGTATATGCGCAAAACACCAAAACCTAAAGCTTATGCTTATAGCAGTTAAACTGGAGAAGAATTACTATGAACTTATTGAGAAGATTGTTTGTAGCAGAGAGTCAAGGGAATACATGGTCCATAGATGTAATCAATGCCCTGGAATTCAAAATATTATAAATTATATGACTGCAAATCTATTGGAAAATGAAGGATCATTTGAAGAGAATGGCAAAGTGAACAAAGATGAAACAATTAAATACAAACAATGGAGTACAACAGATAGAGCAGAGCTTCTAAGTAACACGTCTACAATAAGTGAATTCATTGAAAGTCTTAGTGGAAAACTTGATAGCATAACATCTCACTCTTATATTGCTAAATCACAAAGTAAATATTTAAAAACATTAAAGTCATCTATACCCATAAATGAAATTATTATTTTAGTTGACTTTGCAGAAAACTTTAAATTTATCATACAAGATGAAATCCAGAGTTACCACTGGAACCAACAGCAATGCACACTACATCCTGTAGTTATTTATAACAAAAATGACGAGGGTTCTATTAAAAGTCAACCAACGTTTTTATGCTTTATATCTGATGACTTAACACACGATGTTGGATTTATTTATTGTATAGTAAAAAGAACTGTCCAATTTGTACAAGAAATGTTTCCCAATACCATAAAAATCCACTAGTTCTCTGATGGTTGTGCTGGTCAGTACAAAAATTGCAAACATTTTTTAAATATATGTCATCATGTTGAAGATTTTGTGATGCAATGTGAATGGAATTTCTTTGCAACATCACATGGAAAGTCACCATGTGATGGCATTGGTAGAACAGTCAAAAGACTTGTTTTAAATGCTAGTCTTCAACGTCCAATTGACTTACAAATTCAGAGCGCTGAAGAAATATTTAATTTTTCAAAAGATAACATATTTGGCATCCACTTCTTTTTTTTAAAAGGCGAAAATATTTTATCAGTCCGTAAATCTCTGACTATCCGATTGAATAACGCAAAGGCTTTACCTGGTACAAGAAGTTTCCACCAATTTATTCCACAGGATGCAACAAGCATAAATGTCAAAAGAATCTCTGAACAGGAGGAATTTAAGCAAACATTCAACCTTACTGGCTAATTCAGTATCTTCAAGAAATCATTGTAGGAAAATATTATATCTGCAAATATGATATGTTTAACTGGGTTGGTTTGGTATTTGAAGTTGATGAAAGAAATGAAGATGCCTTTGTAAAATTCATGCATCCTCATTTACCTAACACTTCGTTACACTGGCCAAATAGAGATGATTGTTGTTGGGTTCCTAAGCCCCATATTTTAACTATGATAAAAAAACCATCATCTTCAAGATCAGGGCGCATATACCAGATAGACACAGATGATTTGCATAAAATCCAATTTTTAAATTAACTTAATCATATTACACCAGTTTTCTTATATAAGCAATTTATGAATTATTCAGATGCAAGTTCTGGTTTTTTATCGACTAGTTTTTTATTTAAAGCTTGTATTTGTTTGATTATTTTAACTTAATATATTACATCTATTATGAATTTTACATTTTAATTTGTGTTAATTGTTTTTTTTTCTTATAATGGAAGTCAAAATGAGAAATTTCTTAATAAGTAACATCCAAATGTACTTTTTCATTATAATTCATTTAATTATTTTTAAAAATCCTCAAAAAACCCACCTCTCAATTTTGTACTAAAACACTCTTTAATATATATCTTATTTAATAAAAAAAAAAAAAAAAAAATTAATTAATGCTACCATGGTTACCAGACCTCTTTTCCGCTTTTGTTAAAATTTCAAAAATAGCTACAGGTGAAGCACAGTCCTAATATTGATAAACTTCAAATTATTTTCATTAAAAACAAATATTATATTCCAATTCCTCGTCCTAAAAACTATAAAGGTGCTAGTTTTCAGCTTAATTACATGTTTAGTTAAACAGTAACTTGTAAAACAAAAACTATAGTAAAATCAAAAAGGCCACCAAACAAAAAAAACTTAAAAAAATAGCTGATTATAAAGTAACGATATCTCCAAAACCCCTTTGATATTAGTGCTAAAATTTTGCAAGTTAGTCTATGTTATATAGGTGATCATTATTACAAAGTATGAAGGAAATCTGAGATGGTGGGTTACAAACCTTAAAAATTTGTCCCACTTCCTCATGTAATACCTTTTATAGATTTATCCATTAATAATCCATCTTTATAACCTCCGTCTAACCATGGTTTTTTTACTGCCAAAAGAATACAGTTGTCAGGGCAAATGACAAGTCCGGAGCACTTTGCGAATTTATCGGGCCCATCAGTACAACCAATAAACTTTTTGGATGGAGTTAACTTGTTACTAGATCTTTTAAACTGAAAGTTAAGAATTAATTCTTTATTTGTTGCAAAAGTTATCTGAGTTATGTTTTCTATCAGGCTTTCTTCTTCAAATAAATAAGCTCTAGCTTTTAGTCTCGTAATTTTAGCCATTTTATAATATTATTTAAAAAAAATGTTAGAGCACTTATTATTAGTAACGCAAATTTAGTTTAAATACTTTGTCTTCGCATTAAAAAGTAGTTGTTAAATTTTAAATTATTATTTAAGTACCTTGGTATATACATTTTCTAAAAATATTTTCCGATCAATTTTCCAGATTTTAAAATTATTGCGCTCTAATGTTTATTAAGTAGGGGCAATTAAGGTTAGTGTCCGGGGCATGCTACTCTATGGATCCAATTATTATTTTTTTTTAGACTTAATTTAACACTAATAAAAAAACTATTCAAATTACAGTTTTTTGCGTGTTTGGAAACAGTTTATTAGGAAAAAAAAAGTTTTTTATTAGCCACCGAGTAATAAAATATGTTTTTGTGAAAGAAAATTTGGATTTTTCACCAATTTCAAAATATTCAGTAGACTAATTTCTTAATTTTTTCGACATGCTCCTTTTATGTGATAAACATTCAATGCAACATAAAACATTTAAAAAAATATATATATATGTTTAGATAAATTTTAAGGTCCCCGCAAGGCGTTTAAAACACCCGACAATTTTAGCCTTCGATGTCAAAAATTGATAAAATATGAAACACCCTAATAGACACACACGCATACACACACACACACACACACACACACACACACACACACACATATATATATCAGGCCAGTCAATAAGTTTCTAGAATTACACAAAAATGGCAGTTATAGGTCTGCCATTTTATTTTTCTAACATTAGTACTACTTTTGTATGAACACTTATAAAGTTTCGTGTATATTAGTGGATTAGTCTTATATTTACAGGTGTTTAAAGTAGGTGTCACAGTGTTTTTTTAATATGGAAAAAATCAAGTATCAAGCAGTGAACAAATTCCTATTTTTGGAAGTTGTAGAATCATGAATGATTGTTAAAAGTGTATAAGGATTCTTCACCTTTACTTGCAACAGTGTTTAATTGGGTTGCTGAGTTTAAACGTGGCCGCACAAGTCTTGTAGACAATCCACAGAAAGGACATCAAAAAAGTGCATCATCAACAGAAATCATAGCAAAACAAAAATGAGATATTGTCTTTAAAATAGCTGTGTACACAATGGGTGTCGCATTTGCTAACAATGCAGCAAAAACACCTTTATATACGACTTTCTCAACAACATTTGGAGCGATTTCGAAAAGATAAAAAGATTTTTGTGCGTCACTTCATCACTATGGATGAGACTTAGGTCTATCACCATGATCCTAAATCAAAATAAAAGGATAAAGGGTGGTGTGGGCCCAAATTTTTTTTACCTACTTGGCCAATTTTTTGACACAGCTCCAAAGCTAGTTCGTGTCAAGAAATTGGCTAAGTAGGTGTTAGCGTCATTTTTTTGATTTTACTATATATATATATATATATATATATATATATATATATATATATATATATATATATATATATATATATATATATATATATATATATATATATATATATATATATATATATATATATATTATATATATATATATATATATATATATATATATAAATATATATATATATATATATATATAAATATATATATATATATATATATATATATAAATATAAATATATATATATATATATATATAAATATATATATATATATATATATATATATATATATATATATATATATATATATATATATATATATATATATATATATATATATATATATATATATATATATATATATATATATATATATATATATATATATATATATATATAGGGCAAGTCTGTAATTCCACCTCTTTTGTACGGTTCAGACTTTGTCACCTCACCAGACAAAGCTGAATTGTTCACCAAGAACTTTTCATCAATATCGTCTGTTGATGCCACTAGTTGCGTTTTACCTGATATACCCGTCAAACAGGTTGATCCATTGCTCGACATTCGTATCACTCCAGCTTCTGTATCTAAAGTGATTTCCCGCTTAGACTCTTCTACAGCTAGCGGCCCGGACAACATACCTGTTATAGTCTTGCAGAAGTGTTCTCCTGAGCTGTCGTCTATCTTTTCAAAACTATTCAACAAGTGCTTATCAGAGTCTTGTTTTCCAGCCTGCTGGAAAGCAGCATCTGTTATCCCTATTTTTAAAAATTCTGGGGAGCAATCTGACTCATCTAACTACCGTCCCATTAGTCTTCTTCCTATCATAAGCAAGGTTTTTAAATCTTTAATTAACAAACACTTAATCTCTCATCTTGAATCTCATAACCTACTTTTAATAAAATATTGAACAAATTTGATGTTAATGTTTTATTGGCGTACACATTGGCATTATTAATACATTTTTGAACTATTTTTGTGTAAGATATTACAGTTTTTTTTTTTTTTAATGCTTATTACTTATAACATTCCATATATATCAACTTTATGCTTAGAAAGAAGAACTCTAGATTTATATTTTAGTTTTTATAATGGCCAGAGTGCTGTTGTCTGTACTAATTACATTGGTTAAAGACCGTTAATTTTTCCTGTAAAGACTTCTATTTTTAAAACTTATTTCAGAGTTTTTTTTAATGTAAAATAATCTTCTAAAAATGTAAATAACTTTCACGATACATGTCAAGAATAAAAAACATCTTGTTGTTTTTAAAAATAATATATATATATATATATATATATATATATATATATATATATATATATATATATATATATATATATATATATATATATATATATATATATATATACATATATGTATGTATGTGTGTGTGTGTATGTATGTGTGTGTGTATATTATTTAACAGCGACACATAAAATATCATTAGTATTCTATAAAATACAAAATAAAACGTCTTGTTTCAATTTTGATAACTTTTATTCAAATTTTTTAGCAATGATGGCGACCTATTTACACCTATTAACTAAATTCAGTTATTTTTATTAAAAATTGTATAGATATTAGAGTATAGATCATAGAGTATTGAAGAAAAAAAAAAGAAAATATCTTTAAACAATAAATAACAAACTGACACTAATAATATAAAAAAAAATCTATCAAAACAAGCAGATATTTTTAATTAACCGAGTTAGAGCATAATTTTTTATTAGCTAAGTTTATAAATAAATTTATCTACCTAAAATTTAATTTTGTTTTGAAGACGCCTTTTGATCGTTTTTGAGAGGACTTGTTTATAAGGTAATTAGGACATCTAAAGTTGATAAGAATTGACAGAGTTATAACATTAGCTACCGTTATGGTGACGTCAAATAGTTTGTTTGTCCATGGAAGTATAAAACAGATGGAAGTTCAACCGCATTGAAATTCCGCAATGATTTTATTTAATAGTATAAAACAACTGTTTTACTTCCTAAATATCATTAATTCCAATTTCAAAAGAGTGGCATTTGGTTGAAATCGAGTACTTAAATATTCAATTTTTATGCATTTATAGTGAAATGATTTTCTTTTTTTTTTTTCTTTTTTTGAAAATATTAACAAAATAAAATAAAATTTATTTTTAATAAGAACTGTTCGATGTGTTTAATAAAATTAAAAAAAGCAAAAAACTATATACCTTAAAGCAAAAAAAGTCGTCGATTTTGAACTAAAAAATATATCATAAAGAATACATGGTCGCAGCTGGGTTTTTTTTGAACAATAACTGCTGTTTAGTAAATTCAAAAATCAGAAATTGAACGATCTTCCAGTGTGATTTAAAAAAAGGAAGATGAGGAAATTTAGAAAAACACCTTTAAAATAACAACAATTCTAAGACATATTATGAGTAAATTAAATACAAAAATATAACTAAAACATATACTTTTTATAAACACTAAGTTAATATGATTATTTAAAATAAAACTAGTCCAAAGCTTTTTCAATTGAAAAAATATATGTAATTTTTGAGGATAAGTATTTTTGAAAACGAAAATTAACATTTTTAAAGCCATTATAAATGGTTCTAACAAGCTTGCCTTCATTTCTAATATTTTTGAGTGGAGTAAAGCATTTTTAAGTGGAGTAAAGCACCTTTGTTTAATTAATAAAATTTAAGAACAGTTTAAAAGATTTGACTTTTTTTGGACTTTTTGCCACGGAAAACAATTTTTGGCCCACTGCGCTATGCTTGTAACCTTTTGTTTCGTAAACAATTAGAAATCGACATCAAGACTGTACTTAAACGCTTAATCTTTATACGTTGACGCAAATAGATACGTTTATAATAATTTAAAAATAGAGTACAATGAAGGTTCGCTAATAATATTCAAGAAAAACATAAAAAATGGCGCAAGTAACGGCTATCAGCAACTCTTTTATAAACTTTATATTAAATCAATGGAGTGCTACGAGAATGAATGGAGTTATGATATACAGCTAATAAAACTTTAAACTTTAGTTATTTAGAAAACATTTTTTTGATTTTCTGAAAATTGTTTTAGTTGTCTTTTTTTATCAAATGTCGTGTTTTGACTTGAAGCAAGAAAAGAAGCTTAAACTAAACTGCTTTTAAAATCAAGTAGTTCTAATTAGTTACCGAGTTTTAATAAACCTTTTTATTGAATAAACGCAATTGCTCATGGTTAAAAGTTTGCAGCATCTTCCTAGAATAACTCATTTTTTAATGTTTTAATAAAGATCATTTGAGTGATTTTTATTGTATTTTTATCCAGTGAAACTTGTTTTTTTTTATTGTCGGTTACAAGCATACTCCTAAGACGACTTAAAATTTTATACTTCCATGGTCTGTCTGAAGCATCAAACCCACAACCACTAGTGTTTTTAAGAAATTCTTTTGTTCCTGTGCAATGTTTTTCCGAATTTTAAAATGCTTTACAAAAAATTTAAATTTTGACCGCAGTTTCTTCAACAAATCTATATATTAAAAATTTGGTACTAAAAATCTCATAAATGTTTGTAGAATTATTTTATTTTAAAAATTTTTCATTTTTAAAGTAATGTGTTAAAACTCTTTCCAATGATATGTAACTATCTAGCCTTTGATCAATTAAACAATTTTAATCTACATACCTACATAAATAGTGCCACTAAGTAGTGCATATTTTCTTCTTTTTTTAATATATTGTTTGTATATGTTTTTCTGAGAAAATGAGTGATAACGAAGACAACTTAATCTATAAAGAAAACTCTACTAGCAAAAAATATTAGTATTAGTGATAAAAGTTTTTTTGATAAAGACACAATTTTATTTATATAATAGTTTCATTATTATTATTAACTGGTTAAATTCAGTTTTTTAACTAATGTCACATTACATGGTCAAAATCTTATGATGGGAAGAAAAAAAACTGTGTGGCTGACTTTAATACCTAAGTTCGCACATCCTGGCCGAGTCAATATTGTAATGTAGGCCTGAGTCCTGTTTGCTTTTTTAAATATCATTTATTATTTTTTCAATGCTTAACTTTGTAAATAAAATTTGTAGATGTTACAAAATTAAAAACGGTATACCAATCTAGAAATTGTATTTTTTTTTTTTTTTTTCGTTTTTTTTAGTTGAATTTTTCATCATTTTTTTCAGGCAGCCAAAGAATTTAAAAAAAAAATGAGCAAGCAATTGGTGTCGTTTGACTATGCCATCAAGTATCTTTTGAAAAATAAAGACAATCACATAATTATTGAAAGCTTTGTTTCATCAGTTTTCAAGACCTTTGGCTATAGCAATATAAAAATAGTCCAGGTGCTTGATGCAGGAAGCAATAAAGAACATTTTAAATCTAAAAGTAGTTTAGCCGACTTAATTGTCGAAGACGAAAAGCATCGTTTTTATGTTGTCGAAATTGACAAAAGCTATAAACAATCGTATATTCATAAAGCGCTGTTCAAAACCTCAAGGTTATTCGTGGACAGTATTGCTGAATGTGCAGACTATATTAAAATCAGTAAGATATTTCATATCTCTCTCCTTTCTTTCCAAATTGGAAACGATACTGTATATCATGGCAAGTTGATTTTTTTTGGTTTAAGTACGGGGGAATAACTAACGTCTTGCTATAATAATTTAAACCATTTGGAAGTAAGCGACGCCACCGAAATTTTTCCCGAATATTTAATTATATCAATACCAAACTTTAACGACTGTGTTGAGAAAGAACTCGATGAGTGGCTTTTTTTATTAAAAAATGACCGTGTTCCAACAAATTGCACTTTAAGTTGTGTAAAAATCATTGAGGAGAAGTTGAGTATCCTAAAAATGCCAGAACAGGAACAATTTAAGTATTTGTCCTATAAAACTAAAATTATTGATAAAAAAGAGATTTTTAAATCTGCTACACTAAAAGGTAAAGAGGAAGGTAAAGAGGAAGGCAAAAAGGAAGCTATTTTAACAGTTGCAACAAACTTATTGAAAGCTGGGTCAAGTATTTACTTTATTTCAAGCATGACTGGTTTACCGAGAAGTCAAATTGAAAATTTGAATAAATAATAGCGCTCAACTTGTTATTATAGTGTTCCAAGAAACAACTTTTTTTTAAAATAAATTTTACCATCGTTATGACCAATTCTGTATGATAAAAAAATATTGGTTTTAAAAAGTTTTTGTGTTAAAAATATTTTAAGAGGTCCCTTATGACCCTTGAACATACAAATTCCTTGTATTATTTAAAACAAAGGTTCTTTAAAATTTTATCATTTTGAGTTTCAAAAAAAGTGATAGGTTATAAAAATTTAAATAATATTAATTAGATTGAAAAAAACAGGGTGGTAGTATATATTTTTGAAAACGTTGTTGTTTGGGAAAATCTGGTATACTTATGTGCTATATTTATATTTAAAAATAAAATTTTTCTTTACATATATTCTTACACATATTGAGTTTAAAATCTTTTAGTTCTTGATCTTTAGATATACATATTGAGTTTTAAAATATTTTCTTTTAGATCTCGAAGATAAATATAAATGTTTGAAAAATGAAATTAAAAGTTTGTGTTATAGTACTCATATTTGAAAAAAAGATTCTCAAAAAAAGATGTTGCCAACCAGAGTACTTTTTTTCAGTTAGTTAAAGCATACATGGCATGTTAATATTTTTTAATTAGTATTTAAAGCATATAAAACATAACAAATAAATAAAGTTTTGTTTCACTTTCTGGTCAAATCAATAAAATTCTTGTAATATTTCTATTGCTATTGCTAAATATTAGGGAAAAATTTCGTCACCGAAATTTTTCCCTAATATTTAGTTATATCAATATCTAAGTGTAACGACTGTATTGAGAAAGAACTCGATGAGTGGCTTTTTTATTAAAAAAATGACAGTGTTCCACCAAATTGCACTTTAAATTGTGTGAAAATCATTGAGGAGAAGTTGAGTATCCTAAAAATGCCAGAACAGGAACAAAACAAGTATTTGTCCTATAAAACTATATTTATTGATAAAAATTTTTTTTTTTTAAATCTGCTACATTAAAAGAATAAAAAGAAATTAAAAAGGAAGGTGTTTTAACAGTTGCAACAAACTTATTGAAAGCTGGGTCAAATATTGACTTTGTTTAAAAAAAAAACTGCTTTACCGAGAAGTCAAATTGAAAATTTAAATAAATAAATGTTGTTATAGTGTTCCAAGAAACAACATTTTTTAAAAATATATTCAACTATCCCAATGACCAATTCTATATGATAAAAAAAACATTGGTTTTAAAAAGTTTTTGTATTAAAAATATTTTAAGAGGTCCCTTAAAACACTTGAACATACAATTTCCTAGTATTATCTAAAAGAAAGGTTCTTTAAAACTTTATCATTTTGGGTTTCAAAAAAAGTAATAGGTTATAAAAATTTAAAAAATAATAGTTATATTAAAAAAATAGTGTGGTAATATATATTTTTAAAAACGTTGTTTGGGAAATTCTGATATAGGGTAAGGCGGGGTGAATTCGTCACGGAGCGAATTCGTCACTTATGCGACTCAGCTTTAAAATAATAATGCATAAAAACTAAGAAATCTATTAACTAGGTTTTTTTGAAACTTTTTCAACTGATATTTGTAGAATATTACTAAATAAATGTTTTATATATTTACCTCCGATTATTCTTTAAATATTGCAAATAAACATTAAAGTTGAAAAAATGTTTTTCTGCTTAAATGCCTATCGTCAAAAAATTATCAAAATACGCATTGTTTTGACCACAAAGTATATGTTTTTTGATTTATTGATGTCAGTAGTTTTTAAATAATAATTTAAGTTACAATGATTTTGCCTTTGGAATCGTCACGTAATGATTGTTAGCACATGCTCAAATGAGGGGCAACTTCGTCGTTGAAGAAAAGTTAATACGAAAAAAAAATTAGGTTGTTTCATCATGCAAATTTTTAAACTACCGAGCGCCGTTTGAAAGAAAAACGAATTGTGTTCAAAATGCGCTCCAAAGCTTTAGACATTTATAAGAGAAAGGCTCTTCAGAATATATTAATTTACAGTTAACTTTTAAAACTTTTTGAAGTTTTAATTATAAACACGACTTTGATGTGAAACATGTAAACAAACTTATTATAATGTATAGTCTGAAATATATATACAGTAAATAATAAGTATATAAAACATATATGTTATATATTTTTAGGCTATCCACTGCCTATTTTTATACATATTTAAAATATGTATAAGTATTAAATATTGTTAAAATATTATTGAAATTCAATAAATATTATTAGAATAGTTAATATTATTTACTAATTTTACATTAAAATAAGACTTTTATTATATATTATATAGCAAAGATCTTATTCTATTTTAAAAATATATATATAATATTATACTATTTAGTATAACTATTATATATTGTAAAAAGTAAATAGTAAGTATATAGTATAAAATGTGTGTACAGTGTAAAATATCTGTTATAAGTATTTTTTGTAGTATTTATTATAAACAATTGTATTATTCATTGGAAAATATAAAGCATTTATATATATATATACATATATATATATATATATATATATATATATATATATATATATATATATATATATATATATATATTATATATATATATATATATATATATATATATATATATATATATATATACATATATATATATATATATATATATTTATATATATATATATATATATTTTTTTTTCGTGTATATATATATATATATATATATATATATATATATATATATATATATATATATATATTTTCGTGTATATATATATATATATATATATATATATATATATATATATATATATATATATATATATATATGTATATACATATTGTAAATATATATATATATATTTATTTATATACATACCAATATAAAAAAAACTAAGAATGTATTATTACTTATGGTAGATTTTAATAACATTATTTTTCATGTTAAAATGTATAGATGGTACGTAATTATAAACCAAAGCGACAAAAAAATTATAATGCAAAAATTTTTCAGGCTGCTCTTCAAACCATTATAGATGGAGAAACTATATCAATTGCAGCAAAACAATTTAATATTCCACGTACAACGTTGATTGATAAATTACGGGGAAAACATCAAACACATTCTATAGGTGCTAAAACAATTTTCTTTAAAAATCAAGAAGAAACTCTTGTTCAAAGGCTGCTATATATGGCTGATAGAGGGTTTCCTCTCACAATAATGTGGTTAAGATCTGCTGCTTATTTCTATGCCAAAAGCTTGTGTAGACGTCGTTTATTACAGAAGTCCATTCCAAAAAGTTGGCATAATAAATGTTTGGCATCACGTGATTGGTTTCTCTCATTCCGAAAAAGGCATACTCAGTTGACACTAAAAATTCCTGAAGGGCTTTCTCGAGCAAGAGCAGAAGCATTTAATGAGAATCGCGTTCAGACATTTTTTAACGATTTACAACCTTTTTATGAACAGCTTGACATTTATTTGATTTATAACTGTGATGAAACTGGCCTTTCATCTGTGCCAAATGTCTCTGTTAAGGTAATAGCATTAAAGGGTTCTCATGAGGTACAAAAGTTAACTATTGGTGAACGTGGCACACTAACAACATACCTGGCCACTGTTAATGCAGCAGGAGACAGCTTACCACCATTTTTCATATTTAAGGGAACAAAGATTCCAGATGCATCTAAATTTCCTTTGGGTACAAAAGTGCATTGTAGTCAAAGTGGGTATATTGATCAAGAGATTTTTATTGCTTATTTACATCATTTTAATGAGTTTTGTACGAAAGTGAATGGGAAAAAAGTATTGTTATTTTTGGATGGCCACAAAAGTCATGTGACTATTGAAGCGATTGAATTAGCAATAAAGATGGATATTGAAATAATATGCATTCCACCTCATAGTACACATCGCCTTCAACCACTTGACACACATGTTAATAAAGTAGTTAAACATATGTGGTCTGAAGCCTTGTCTAATTACTTAGCAGAAAATGATGATATTTCTTTGCCTCGTTGCAACTTTCACATTATTTTTAACAAAATATGGCCAAATATACTTACAAAAAGAGGATTGATTGTTAATGCGTTTTACCATTGTGGTTTGCATCCCCTAAGAAACCCAGTAAAAGATTTCGAATCTAAAAAAGCAGAGGTTTTTAATAAAGCAACAATTCACCAGGGAGACCAAAATTTATCTATTTTAAGGACTGTTATACCTTCTCCTGAAAAAAAAAGGAAACCTACTCATTCAAAACGCCACATTGCTCTTATTACATCACCAGGTAAGGTTAAGTTAATAAAAGAGCCTCCTGCTAAAAAGGCTGCAATAAAAAATGTGGTCAGTGTTAAACAGAAGTCAAAAAAGGATCACGATAAATCAGTTAAAACCAAATCAAAAAAGACATTTTTTTCAGCTGATTCTGATCACCCAAGTTCTTCAAGTTTTATTCTAAAAAATAACACTGATAAAGACTTTTGTTGTGTTTGTGCAGCTGTTTGGGCAGAAGCAAGTGAAGATTGGCTTAAATGTTTAAATTGCAATCAGTGGGCATGCGAAGGATGTTTTGGAGTTGATACATGTGCAAATTGTGTGCAATGAACATATAAACGTCTTGTAAATTTTTAAATAATCATAGTAGTGATATGATTTTTGTTATTTAAATAGTCATAGTAGTGATATGATTTTTTGTTGCTTTAACGTGCTATTTTTTGCGCTAGCGCGGTTATACGGTTTTCATTTATGCCAAAATCATTATTTGCTATTTTCTTGGAAAAAGTTTAACAATTGATGTCCTTTTAGATGTCCTTTTTGATGTCCTTTTTGATGTCCTTTTACCCTAGGCCACTGCAGTCGAGGAAGCTACTTTAGTTGTGTTTACAACCCACTCTCAACTCTATAACTACGAAACACGAACCTTGACGATCAAGGTTCGTGTTTCGGAGTTATAGAATTGAGAGAAAAACAGGTTGAGCGCAGTACTACCAGGGACGCGGTGGGAATCGAACTCGCAACTTCTAGGTTTACTTCTAGATTAGGGAAATCATCCTACTGTGACCTCAAAAATGTTTTATGTCAAAGTTTTTTTCTCCTAGGTAAGTTGCCTTTACCACTAGAAAGGAATTTCGTCTATCGCCCGAGTCACGAATTTTTAAATTAGTTTAGCTGTACTGACGAATTCGCCCCTCATGACTTGATGACGAAAAAATCAAATTGTACGCTAAAGTAACTTTAGAATTCATTTTGATTCAATACATTAACAAAATAGAGACCCTAATTAATAAAAAAAAGTTTTTAAACTAGAAAAGTTCACTTATTTATATGCGAGTTCATTTTGTTAAAGTAAAACATGACGAACTCGCCCCGCCTTACCCTACTTAAGTGCTATATTTATACTTAAAAACTACATTTTTCTTTACACGTATTTTTACAAATATTGAGTTAAATCTTTTAGATCTTGAAATTTAGATATACATATTAAGTTTTAAAATGTTTTCTTTTAGATCTCGAAGAAAAATATAAAAGTTTAAAAAATGAAATTAAAAGATTGTGTTATAGTACTTAGGGTGGCCACACTTCCTATTAAGTACTAAAATATCATGTTATTTAAAAAAAAGATTATAAAAAAAAGATGTTGCCAACCAGAGTACTTTTTTTCAGTTAGTTTTAGCATACAGGGTATAATAAAATTTTTACCATTTTTTTTTATTATTTAATATAGAGTGATAAATATTGTTTACTTTATATACAACTGAAACATTGTTTTTCTTTGTGTACTCTTTTTTCAGCTTGAGTTTTATGCTTGCTCAAGGACATTTTTTAAACATGGAGCATTTTTTCTTAATAGTATGAAGTGTTCAAATTTAGTTCTTTTTATTTCTAGTATTTTACTTTGCATTAAAATAGTTTGCTTTTTTATCAATTTTCATAATGCACCTATCGAACTTAAATTCTACCATTTTGCGCGACGGGGACTAAACTCTAATTATTTGAAAAAACTTCCTAAATTTTGTATCGTCTTTTTTTAATTTAACACGATGGCAAGAGATAATTGTGTAGTAATAGGGTGTTTGAATAGCCATTATAAACTTTTAAAAAGGAAAAAACAAGAATTTAATGTTTGTGATGGTTTCAAAAAAGAACTATGTGGTTGTAATTGTCCTTTCAATAATTTCCATGTTCTTAAGGAAATTCTAGAAAAAGAAAAAGGTGGAAAATTCTTTTAAAATGTGAAGGTAAAAATAAGAAAAATTGGAATCCATGCGACAGTGATCGTAAATGTTCGATACATATTGTAGATGTTAATCAAGATCCTACTTTAAATATGGGATATAATTCTACTAATATTAGGCCAAGAAAGAGTTTCAACAAAAATTGTACAAAATCGAACTCTTTAATTTTGAAAGATACTAATAAATATACAACTGAAGATAATATCAATGAGTCATGAGTAATAATAACGATAATACAATTATTCTACCACAGCCAAGCTGTGAACATGCAATTGCTAGGCAGCCAATGCTATATGTGTGTGGAGAATGTATTTCTATCTTCTTACTTATTATATCATTTCTCAAAAAGCTTAGTTACTGGTGAGGACCAAAACATGTTCAGAATACTAGCAAACTAATGCGCAGAGTTCAGTCAACTAAATATAGAAAACTTTTTCATTGTGACGAATTTTTTTTAACACTTATGCAACTTCGTTTTGGTAAGAAGACATTGCAGAACAATTTGAATTTTCTCATAATACTTCTTCTAAAATATTTACCACATGGATTAAACTTTTAAGCAGTGTGTTATATAGTGCTCTTATTGTATGGCTTCCACGCGAAATACTAATGATAAAAAGCGACTAAAGCTGTTACCTAAACGCGGATAAACGCTACAGTTTTTACATAGTATTGCAATCAAGTTCATAAATTGATGGGTGATAAAATCTGTATTTCTCGTGTACAGCTAATTGCAAATAAAATTTAAATGTAATTAAACATATAAATTAGTGGTAAAATCCGTTATTCTTGTGCATCATTAATACTTATTTATTCGAATTATATGACTTTATTTTATAACACATTTTTTTTTGGAATCTAGTAACATTCTAGATTGTTTAAAAGATCAACTCATTAGAATTTGCGTTCTAGGTTCACTCATTCTGTTGATCACGAAATGGTTTGATTAAGTCTAAACTGTGTTTTTTTAAGACTGAAGCTTAAAATAAGTTTTTTTCCTAATTATTTATTATAGTTATCCGGATTATTTTTTTTTTGTGGAAGGATACAGAAGACCGTATAATATACAAATATGGCCAGATACACTATCCAGTAGACTCCAATTTCTAAAGATTTACTCACAATGTTACTTACATAAAATTTCGTTATTTAAGCTAATAATTATTGCAATAATATTGATATTCATATTTTGTAAAATGGTCGCCTTATTATTAGATCTTTGGCTTTTGATAAATTGTTGCCTAACTAATTAATCTAAAAGACTAGGTTAAGTAGGAGTCTAAAGGCCGGCGCGAAGTTGGAGAGGAGCGTGACTCCTCCCTCCTCCCCTTAATGTATTTTTCGTTCATTTAGTCGGCAAATCTAACCCCTACTCGCGCTGGAACTGTGTATATATACATGCAGTCAGACACAAAAGATTTCGTACACTTTACATTTTAGAGGAAACACTTTAAACACCATTTTAAGAGCAAAACAATTTTTTACATCGAATTAACAAAAATACATCGTACAAGTAATTAACAGTTTTAATTAAATAAATAAAATTATTAATTTGAACAACTAAAAAGATTTAATTTAATTTTTTGTGTTTTTATGTCAAGAAAGTTTTCTTTTACAAAACAAAAATCGTTAAAAACACAAGAATATGAAAAATGAAAAAATTTTATATGAAAATTATATTTTTTCATTTTTCATTATATGAAAAATGAAAAAATATTTTGTGGAATATCCTTTGGCATTCAGACAAGTTTTTTATCTTCTGTTCATCGATGACAATAGTTTTTTGGTATTCCATACTTTTTGTGAGATGTTTTTAAGCATTTTAACATTTGTTATTCTGCTTCCTGACTTGTTTTTCAAAATAGTCTCACACGGGCTCTATTGAGTTACAGTCTGATGATTGTGGATGAGAAATGAATAATTTTTGAACATATTAGAGCAACCGTAATTTTTATAACATGAGCAGTGTGTTTCGGATCTTAATACTGTTGAAATATCCAAATATTTCCCGACTTTTATTTAGCAGCATCTGATTTCGAACTATTTTGAGAATGCTAAATATACATCCAGCAGTCAACTTTAGGCTGAATAAATACCCAACTCTCAACTACAGCTACAGACACCGAACCCCAGACCATCACACTTCAACTTCCAAGTTTTATTGTCGGAATTAAATCATTTTGTTCAAATTCTAAATTATTTTTCTCCATATTTTTCCACGGCTATCAGGTCTGAAAATATTTAATTTACTCTCGTCAGTAAATAAAACTTTGATCTAAAATTGTTCATCTTCGTTTTTATAATATTTAGGTAAATTTTATCTTAATTGTCTGAAAAAAGTTAATTGAAAAAAGTCTGAAAAAAATTAATTGAAAAAAGTTACGTAATGGAATTTCTATGAATTTCAATATTTTTGTTGCATTTTTGGTACAGATTTCATAGATTAATTAACTTAATTAAGTTTAAATAACTATAATAAGTTATAGTTATAAACAAATTTAAATGAATAAAAGAACTTCAGTATATAATAACATTTAAAAAATAAAAAAAGACTTACTGCTAATCTATACAAAATAGGAATGCTCTCAGTATCACTTAATAAAATTGATGAATGATTTTCGATTAACTGTATGTGAAATAAGCTTCTAACATTATAATCTTGCTTTTTGATATTACCTAATTTATTAAAGTCTATCAAAAAAACATCACAAAACACCACAAACACCTGTGATTCCATTTGCACAGCAGAAGAAACCATTTGACGAATATTGAAAATTCTAAAAGTTATTAATAAATTCACTAAAAATAATTATTTTCAACAACTTAATTTTAATTTTAATATTTAATTTGAAGCAAGTTTTATAATTGAAATCATTAAATACTCTAAAAATGATTTTTAATTTTATAATAAATAATTTGAATAATAATTTTTAAAAACATTTCGATTATAAAAATTAATTTTACTTTACTCCTAAATCACTTTATTTTATTACAGCTCAACTTGTACTGCATATACAGTGTATAGTAGGACGCTGCACTTTTTATAAAGATAATGTTACACCTGCGCTTTTTATAAAGGTATTTTTTTATATTTAAAAACACAATGTTTGTATTTAAAGACACAAAAATAAGTCTTAATATATATATAAATTGAAGAACCGCCATAAAAACACATTGACTAAATGTAAATTAAAAATAACATGAACAACTCTATCAAACCCTTTTATTAATTTTTTCACCTTTAAAATGCTATATTTGGGGGCTTTCAAGTGATATATAACATTCAAGTATTTGATCAATTTAATAAGATTAGTCCACGTAACTAACTGAACTGCTAATAAATTGTGGTTTTTGATGTATGATCCAATATTTGTATTAAAAAATGCCACACTGCATTTTAAGATAATGTGGAATATAATTTGTCAGCTTTATAAAAATTCTTCATGTAATGAAAATATTGACAAATTTGACATGATTAGCAATATTAATTGCCATCCAAAATTAAGCGACAAAAACGTATGCGCAAATAGTTTTTTGGTCTGGAATTTTTCGAAAATCGGCAACCTTATTTTGAATGTTATTAAGAGGGAAAACCTCTTAGAAAAAATTTATTTTTTCAATTTTTTCTTTCCAGATATTTTAAAAGTAAGTTTATTAAGAAATCAAACGGTAAAAACCTTATTCGAAAATCGCTTTTTTTTATATCAATAAATGACACTTTTGTACAACCACCTGAGTTTAAAGTTACCTTGCAACGCCCCTAGTTACAGAAAAACTTGATTTTATTTTTGATAAACTTGGGTGTCCAGAATGTTTGCGACACAGTTGTCGTTAATCACAGTTGTCGTTAAGCGAAAATAAAAAGTCTTGCAAAGGATATGCATCAAATTTATCATTAAATTGTGTTTGTGGTTTCAAGTTAGACTTTGACACATCAAAAAATGTAGCAGGGTTTGATTTTAATAAAAGATTAGTGTATGCCATGAGAACACTTGGTCCAGGCCAAGCTGGTCTAAATCGGTTTGCCACTCTTATGAATATCCTAAAAGGATTATGCAATAAAAGCTATAATGTTATTGTTCAAAAATTGGCAACTGCAGCACAAACAATCAATGAAGCTGTACAAGAAATCAGAGAAGGCAAATCTCTTAATGAGATCTTAGATATTGGAGTTTCTGTTGATAAAACATGGCAAAAAAGAGGATTTATTTCAAACAATGGGGTGACGGCAGCATTATCAATTAAAAATGGGAAGGTTTTAGATGTTGAAGCATTATCTAGAAAGTGTAAAACATGTGACAAAAGTCAAGATGTTTGTAATTCAAAGCAGCAGCTAACAGCAAAAAAATCACATATATGCAATAAAAACTATGAAGGATCAGCCGGTGGAATTGAAACAGTTGGGGCAATAAAGATATTTAATCACTCTTTGCAAAAATTTAATTTACGATACACAGAGTACTTGGGTGATGGTGATAGCAAAAGCTACACTTCTGTCAAAAACACATACAAGGGTATTGAAGTAATTAAACTAGATTGTATTGGACATTTTCAAAAGTGCATTGGATCTCGTTGTAGACAATTAAAAAAGCGAGTCAAGGGTTTAAATGGTAAAGGCGGTTTAACAAACGCTACAATTGATCGGTTGCAAAATTATTTTGGTATTTGCATTAGGCAAAATTGTGGCAACCTTGAAGGTATGAGATCTTCAGCTTTGGCTAGCTTATTTCATGTAGCATCTTCAAGCAAAAATAATTGGCATTACCCGCATAGTCCCACAGGAAAAGATAGTTGGTGTAAATACAATCGAGATAAAGCTAATGGAACCAAAGAGTATAAACCCGGACCAGGTCTTCCTATTGAAATATTACACAAGTTAAAGCCCATTTATGTAGAACTAGCATCAGATGCTTATTTAAATCGTTTGCTTCATGGAAGAACAAAGAATCAAAATGAAATTTTTAATGCAATGATATGGTCCAGAATACCTAAGTCAAAGTATGTTTCGCTTACGCAATTGAAATTTGGACTCTATGGTGCTATTGGTGCCTTTAATATAGGATTAAAGTCTAGTATACTTATATTTGAAAGACTTAATATGATACCAGGGCAGCATACCATTTCTGGATGCAATTACCTGAACCAGAAAAGAGTTATGATGTCAGAGTATAAAAATCAAGACACCATCAAAAAAAAAAGGAAGATTTTAAGAAGCTGCAAGCTTAAAAAATTTGACAAATTTGAACAAAAAGAAGGGAAGTTGTATGGGGCTGGTGTTCATGATTAAAAAATACAATCAATATGCTCTTTTTATATTATATTTTTTGTATCGTTGTAATTATATAATATTTTTCATCACAATTTCAACTTATTTGGCATTTTTCTCAGAACGCGTGTTTTTAATCTCCCGGCAGAAGTATCTTGAAAACCGCTTTACCAATTTTAATGAAATTTTCAGGGAGTATTTCTCTCATAAAGATGTATGCAACGAGCAGACAACTTTTTAAAAATGTTTTTTAAACTGAAGAAATTAAAAAAAACATCTATCATTTTTGTGCTTAAAATTTTTGCCAAGATAAAACAGGCCTACTACCTTACAGAAAAGTCATTTTTTCGTCTGCTTTATTGCATAGATCTATCTTTTAACTATAAGTTAGAAAAAAATCAGCTCAAAGTATCATTCTAATTGACTGCAATCTTTGCCAGGGTGAAGAGACTAATTTGATATTTTCCCCTACTAACCGCGTTACCATGGCAACAGAGTGTCATTTTTTTTAATAGATCTTCTTAACATTTAGTATACTTTTTTTTGAAACATATAAACTTATAAACATGTATGCTGATTTTATGATAAATATAGCTTTTAATAGGATAATAAACCAAAACTTTCAGATCTGGCTTTCTTAGAATTATTTCTATTGTTATAAAGGCAACTAATTTCTAAAAATAGAAAAGATCAATCAATTCTTTATTGAGAAATGATTTAGTTATTTTTTATTTTGTTTACATTACTAGAATCAATTTTTAAAAATTTTTTAATTTACTCCATTTACTTAAAAAAGCATTTTAAAGATTAAAATATATTTCATTTATTATGTTTAATTTTTTTACTAATATATATGTGTTTAAATTTTTATTCTTTAAATCATATTTTAAGTCTCACATAGCGTTGCTATGGCAAGTAATTGGGAATCACTTTTTGTTAGTCGGAAGTAATTTTTTACTGCTTTTATCTAAGATTTTTTTACAAGATAGGCTTGAAGTCTCTTTGGCTTTGGGTGCAACCTCTGATCCTATATTAAGATTATTACTTACTATCTTGATATCTAATTCAATTTAATTTAGCATCAAAAGAAAGAAAGGGCTTTTGAATAAAAGCATGAAAAGGAATTAAGAGGGTAATCTTTTGCATGCTCTACACCCCTTACACAATGGGTAGGGTGGGTTAAAACCTAAGTATTATTTTTTTGTATTAATAAACAGTATATATATAATATAAAAAAAACACAAATTTTTCATACTGCATAAAAAAGATTATACAACAATATATTAACTTGACATACACTTTAAACACCTGTCAATAAATGTACATAGATTTAGCTAAGTGAATCTATATAAACTTATTGGCAAGTATATGTATAGTTGTTAATAACTACATTACTGCATCCTCTGTCATCCCTTCTGCCACTGGGAGTTTTTAACTTATAATGAAATCTTTACCTCCATTCTAGGCCTATAAGTCCTTTTAAAAAGTAGATAAATAATAAACTGTAAAACTCATAAAATTTTCTCTGTTGAATTGATTGAGTTTTAATGACATGCAGCGCGTTGTATTTTTCAATTAAATAATAGCCCGTAAATATCATATTGCTTTTAATTTAACCGCCTTCAAATAAGTAAAAAAGAAAGTTTAAATTTTTTTATGTAAAGTTTAAAATTAATATGTTTATCTAAATGTTTATTATATTTAAGACATTATTATACTACATTACTATAACGAACTTATTTTCTTGCTGTTTTTCTTATTGATGAAAATAGTTACATGAACGCCATGTAAATACCTTTTTGGCGCTAAAAGTGGAGCTTATGCGCAAAATTGACACTTAGCATATTTTATTTTGTTAAGTAAAAAAATTTACATAACTTTTCATAACACTAATGCAATTCAATGTAAACTAACAAGGTTTTTCAACAGAAAAAAACTCAAAACTTTAAGTCTATCTAAAAATATTCACAGTATTTAATTTAAACTATTCCAATTAAATTAAAAAGATCTACGATGATAAAAATTCTAAATATGAAGAAAAAAAATTACAACTTCACTAGCCTAAAATAAAATAAACTAGGAAAACATAACATATATTTCGATTGGATAATTGAATTCTCTAAAACTCAGATATGCCAGTAGCTAGTCTTAGAAAAGCCATCTACAGTATCTTTTTCCTGTGTTCATTTTAACCAAACAATTATGAATATATGTAAATATTTGTGAATATTATTTATTAAAACTTTATTTCAATGAAAATTTAATTTTAAATCGGACAATGTCCCACCAAAATAACTTTTAGTCAGATATTTTTTCCGGGACTTTATAAAAAATTAAGTTAGGCCCTGGTAAATGCTCTCCAGCAGCTAAATGAATAAAACATATATCTCTATAAGAGCTCATTTTACAACTTATCATATTTATATATATATATATATATATATATATATATATATATATATATGTATATATATATATATATATATATATATATATATATATATATATATATATATATATATATATATATATATATATATATATATATATATATATATATATATATATATATACCTAGTGCTTTTTTCTCCTAGAACTTGCCGTAACAGCGTTCTGGCATCTTTCTTTGATAAATTAACTTTTTTTTTTTATTTATTTAGACTTTTTTTGATAAATTAACATTTTTTTTGATTATTTAGACTTTTTTTTCTCTGCAATATTATATAATGAAATTAGATCGTTTTTTAATATATTTAAAATTGTTTAAACTAAAAATGCAAATAAGATTAAGTAAAGTATTTTGTGGAGATTCAAAGTAATTTTTAAAGTAAAGAATAAAATTGAAAATTCTTAGATTTGCTGCTTTTTTAATTTTAAACAAGGTGTTTCAACATGAAATAGCGATATTTTTTTGCATGAAATTTAAATTATTATATTTAATTTTTATTATTTTTAGTTGTTTATCTTTGAAAAGTTACAACAATAAGATAATAACTTGACTCAAAATGGGATGTTAAAAATGTATTAAATAAAAACTCAAAGACTTGGCTAATATCAGATAGTAGACTGATCAGACTAAAGTCGAAGGGGTCAGAATGTTCATCAGAGTTTTTAAAAGTTTAAACCACAGATGCCATGTTCCAACAGTCAAGAAAAAAAATAAAGTAAAGTATTTCTTGAAAGTTTACTTAGAATTAAAGTGAGTTCTGGAAAAAACATTTCTAAGAGTTTTATAGGAATGATGTTCAGACCGCAATCTGTAGAGTTGTAAGAGTTTAACTAAGTTATGACTTTAGCAATGATTTGTGATTTGAATGTCTAACAACAGGTTAACCTGTTTAATTGGAATGGAAGGAAAAATATTGTTGTAAGATTGAAAAATCAAATTAAAAGAAAATTTCTTTTCAAATAATTTTCAAATAGTTTTAGTGAACTGAGACTTATGGAGCATATCATCAGAAAGCACCTTTTTGCATTGATTTCTTGCAATAATAAATAGGCTCTTTTTTACAAGAGAGTTGTTCTTTTTTAAAATATGAAAAAAACGATTACCACTAGATATAGCATAATATAATAATAACTGCATAATATAGTAAAAACCATGGAATATAACAAGGCTTAACAAGGAAATGAAAAGTTGGAACAAAAGTTTCTATTCCTGCTGGGATACATTAGGTTTACTTTGGTAGCACATTTCTTAGTGGAGATTAAATTAACATCAGCCCAAGAACCATCTCCAAGAAAATTGTCAAAAGAATTCCAGTCAGCCTTAGGGTAGGGTAAAAGGTTTATCATAATTATTGCATGGTTGAAACCATCTAAGAGAGAAATGTGTAGAAGCAAGACAAAAATTAAGGAGTAAAAGTAAGTGATCAGTGTTGTCTTAAAAACATCACAAAGTTACTGTTTTAGTAAGAGACATGCACAAATTGTGCAGCTTTAATCCATTTTGAGCCAAGCCATTCAGTGTGTTTTGCATTAAAGTCTCCAATAACAACTGTTTTGTTGTTTCGTATAGCTGTTTAAAAAAGCAAGTTAATATGCCTTAAAAATATGTTTTATTATCTGCATAAATGGGTAATAATTTTATTATAACTATTCAAACTGATATAAACATTTCATTATTTGTGTTTTTATTTTTACTTTAAGTATCATGTTAAGTAAGAGCTATTACTAAAAGTATTAACGTATTAAGTTTATTGCTTGCACATTAAGTTATAACTTAACCTATAAACAGTATTAAATACATTACTTGCACATTAAATTATAACTTAACCTATAAATAACAATTAAATATATTACTTGCACATTACATTATAACTTAACCTATAAATAGGAACTTAAACTATAAATGATAACTTAAACTGTAAATTATAACAGTAACGTAAGCTATTTAAACACTGCTAAACAGGAATATTATAAGATATTAAGTAAGAAAGATATTATGTTATAGCAATAATTAATTAATTTACAAAAGATACAATTTTGTACTAACGCAGCCTCTCTTAAGTGCAAAGCGGCACAGGGAAGGGGTAACAAAAAATAATTTTTTTGCAATTCGATTTACTTTGTTTATTTTATATATATATATATATAAATACGTACGTTTATATATATACATATATACATATATAGTCAACGAATTTTGAAGGCTATAAGTCGACACAAGCGTGCCGACCTTTGCCGACAATAAATGGACTTTTGCTTTCTCTTACGATAGGGTTAATGATTAATTAAATGTAAAAGAATTACTTTCTAATAGCATAGCTTTAGACAAAAGTATTTAAAAGAATGTAGCAATTAAATTTTTTGTAGTAAATTAAGTATATAAATTTATGAATTAGTGATTTTTTAGTTTTGAAGTTAATTTTTTTAACAAAAAAAATGGTCATAGTTTATTTATTACATTTTAATTAGTTTTTTAGATTGCTCAAAGAAAGAACGTTGGGTAGGTAGCAGATCCCCTTAAAACAAAGTTCCTTAAACTAATGCTATTAATTACCAAATGCAATTACAGGGTTCCCACACCTCCTTAAAAACCTTAAATATCCTTAAAAAGTAAAAACCTACTTAAATGTCTTTAAATAACCTCAAAAAAAGTTAAAATTTGACTGCTCTCCTTATTTTCATCCTTAATGTTTTTTTATTTATCTAGAAAAATTTTTTAAAGTGAATAAATAATACTTGTTAATAATGAAGATAATATATAGATTTTTGATAGTTTTCAAACCTATTTTTGTTATTATATATGTAATAATATTTATAGTAATAAATATATATAGTAATAATAATTTAACTGTTTATATTTAAAATTTTATGAAAAAAATTAGATTTTGTTTTTATTGTAATCG
The DNA here is from genome assembly GCF_022113875.1 of Hydra vulgaris. Lineage (NCBI taxonomy): Eukaryota > Metazoa > Cnidaria > Hydrozoa > Anthoathecata > Hydridae > Hydra > Hydra vulgaris. Next base: position 38,719,206 of record NC_061156.1, read on the forward strand.
TTTTCTCCTTAATTATCCTTAATTTTTCTTTCAAAAAAATGTCGTTCGCGAACAAATCTCCTTGAATAATAGGAAAATATCTCCTTAAATCTCCTTAAAATCCTTAATTTTAGCCTTAGTTTTAAACGTGGGAACCCTGAATTAGGTTTTATTTGATATTAATTGAACTTTTTTTTAATTGAAAATTTTGAAAAAAAAAAGTAATAAAGGACTAATTAGACAATTAAGCAGCCATTTTAAAAAATTTTCAAATGTGATTACACAAGTTTTAAAAACGCTGTGGACTTCAAAATTTCAGGATATGAGAGTAGTACTATTAATTAAGGTTTTTACCACATTTGTGTAAAAATTATACATTCTTTAAAAGATAATTAATTTTATCAAAATTTATCAAAATGAACTGCACAAAAAAAAAAAAAAAAAAAAAAAAAAAATTCTACTTAAAATGAAAATTGAACTTTCATTGAGGTACAAACCTTAGATAACATAACAAAAAACATTTGCTGAAAACTTTAAATCAAAATCTATAGTAGAAGTTGAGAAAACGCGTTTTAAAAAAACGAAAATTATTAAAAAAACAAAACACAAGAAAAATGCTCCTAATGATTTTGTAATTAAAAAATAATACATTTTTTATCATTCTAAAAAGCACCAATGGAATATGATGCTCTTTCTTCATTTTCTTTATCTATGAATCCTTTTCTTATAGCTCTAAGTAAATTTCTTCTGCTAATATCTGCTGTTGAAGTTTTTTTTGTCAGATAACCCATTTGAAACTTATTTTTTTAAACGGTCCCTATGTCCATAAATCGACCGGTCTTTATCTGTAGTTTTTAAAAAACTTCATATATTCCACTAGCTCCATCATTAAACTCTAAAACAGCAGATGCTACAGCTATTTCAAGAACATTTCAACTTACATAAACATCTTTAGGGCATTTTTTCCAAATGAAATTGTTAATTGCTTCATTATTATTTTGCCTGTCCATGCAAACATTTAGATAATAATTCATCTATGCTTAAGACTTAAAACATGGGTTTTAAAATTTATATATTTGAGAAGATCGAAATCCATACTGATAATCAGAAAGTAGGTTATGAGATTCGAGATGAGAGAATAAATGTTTGTTAATTAAAGATTCAAAAACCTTTCTTATGATTGGAAGAAGACTAATGGGCCGGTAGTTAGATGAGTCAGATCGTTGTCCAGAATTATTAAAAATAGGAAAAACAGATGCTGCTTTCCAGCAGGCTGGAAAACAAGACTCTGATAAGCACTTGTTTAAAAGTTTTGAAAAGATAGACGACAGCTCAGGAGAACACTTCTGCAAGACTATAACAGGTATGTTGTCCGGGCCGCGAGCTGTAGAAGAGTCTAAGCGGGAAATCACTTTAGATACAGAAGCTGGAATGATACGAATGTCGAGTAATGGATCAACCTGTTTGACAGGTATATCAGGTAAAACGCAACTAGTGGCATCAAGAGATGATATTGATGAAAAGTTCTTGGCTAACAATTCAGCTTTGTCTTTAAGTGAGGTGACAAAGTCTGAACCGTACAAAAGAGGTCGAATTACAGACTTGCCCTTATTATTGATACTATTAAAATTTTCCCAGAAGTCACGAGAGCCTAATTTTTGTGATGAAATACGAGATTTCATGATCTGAGAATGGCGAGTTTTGGCGTTAGACAAAACCTTTTTACAATGGTTCCTAGCAGTAATAAAGAGACGTCTGTTTTCTGGAGAATTGTTTTGCTGATAGATATGGAAGTAATGGTTTCGATTGGCAATTGCAGCTGCACAATGTGAGGAAAACCATGGAGAAAAGTGAGGCTTGACCTGGAATCGTCGAGAGGCAATAAAGGATTCCATGCCAGCCCGAACCCTCAAAGTTATGTAAGAAACACATTTGTCAACAGGGAGACGAAAGATTTCTACCCATGAGCCATCACAAAGAAAGTCACGAAAAGAGTCCCAGTCAGCTTTAAGGTAGTTGTAAGATGTACGATGATAGGGGTATTGTAATGTTAAAGAAGAATGAGATAATAGTTTTAGAGATACCAAACCATGATCAGATGCACTTAAAGGTGAGTGTAAAGAAACTGAACACTGACTAGGATCAGAAAAAAGACATAAGTCGAGTAGAGAAGGTAAATGATTCGGGTTGCCTGGAAAGCGAGTTGCAAAGTTGACTATTTGAGTTAGGGATTGGGAAAGATAAAAATTGTGGGCCTTAATGCCTGCAGAGTCACTGACACTAGAGCCAAGCCATTTAGAGTGATAAACATTAAAGCCACCGAAAACAACAATATTGTCTGATGGATAAAGGCTTGGTCAATATAATCAGAAATAACATCAAGAAGAGTGCAGTCTTGGGATGAGGGAGAGCGATATAGAACAAAGAGAAAGGTGATAGAGTGAAGTGGTGCTAAACGAAAACACATAATAGAGTAGTCTGCGGATTTAAACCTAGTTTCCAGACAAATGGGTGAATTCTTATGAATGTAAATGCCCAGGCCAAGCATGTGACTATTTATGTCTTTATGAATTAAAAGAAGATAACCATCAACACTAAGATCACAAGATGAGACAGCTGAACTCAAATTAGTCTAACAAAGAGCAAGCAGGTCTGGTGAACTTTGCAAGAGACTCAACAGAAGAAAAGTTACTTCGAAGACCACGAATATTGGTGAATGACAGGTTTAGCGAGCTTGGTGATGACTGTAGTTTTTTGTGTTTTATAGTTATTTTTACTTTATTCATTTTAAAATTTGTTAAAGAACTTGACTCGAATTATTGATAGTACTCAGTACACTGTTCTATAGCTCAAGCAATTGCCTCATTTCCACTAAGAAAACCCTAAGCCGTAACAAAGGGCTCCAATGTGGCCTTGGCAATGCACACCAAAATTACAAACAGGGACACCATCCATGCGCAACATGGCACTGTTAGTACTCTGATATTTTTCAGCTGTTGATGGAATCAGTCTTTCTCAGAGCTACCATAGAGTTTGTGAAACCTGACTACCAGCCGGCCTCAGATCCATAAAACTGAGTTTTAGAGCTGTACCTTCATTTGGAGAAAATAGAATGAGTTGCCTAGTCATAAAAACAGAGACGCAAGCAAAACCCATGAATCGAATCAAGAAGATCCAGCATTCAACATCCTAAACTGGAAACAATGTATTAAAAATACATCTGCACCAGCCTAATAGATGACGAAGGGGTGCGAGGCTGGTCAACAGATAGAATCTGTTTACCCCTTAAGTCTTTGCCTAAAAGGCCTTCTACAAGACTGCAGCCGGATGCGTGTAACATCTGCCCAAGATGAGTATTTTTATCGAGACACCATCTCTAGCCTTTACTCAACCAAGAGCCCCAAGGCAGGGGGTGTTTCATGTCGGAGTTTGCATCTCCTAGCCTTTGCCTAAAAAAGGCATATCCTACAAGGCAGCAGGACATGAAGCAGATTGTAGTGAGTTACATGTTTCCAGTAGCAGGATAAACCTGACCTGACTATATATATACATATATATATATATATATATGTATATATATATATATATATATATATATATATATATATATAAATATATATATATATACACAAACACACATATACACATATATATATATATATATATATATATATATATATATATATATATATATATTTATATATATATATATAAATATATATATATATATATATATATATATATATATATATATATATATATATATATATATATATATATATATATATATGTATATATATATATATATACATGCATATACACGTATACACACATATGTATATATACATATATATATAATATATATATATATATATATATATATATATATATATATTATATATATATATATATATATATATATATATATATATATATATATATATATATATATATATATATATATACCCACACATATATCATATATTGAGAAAAATATGTATATATAACATATATATATATATTTTATAAAAAATTGACTGCCACACTATTTTATAAAATGTTGACTGCCACACTACTTTATAAAAACTGCCATACTATTTTATAAAGACTGCCACAATTGCTACACTATTTTATAAAAACTGCCACACTATTTTATAAAAACTGCCACAAGATTGCCACATATATTTTATAAAAAGTTTATTTGACTGCCACATTCACCAGCTATTTACGTTTTGAGGACAAAATTTATGTCGTTCAGTTTCATCAAGAATATCAGAGTTGTGGGAAAGTGTTGCACAAATACTCTTTTTCATTTTGTAAATGCTTTTAAGATTTTGCCTTGAGGCAGTACCATAATAATTCTGCAAAGTATTTAGAGCTTTATCAGTTAATCATCCTTTACACATTATTTTTCCCCCATCCAACAATATATTTAATTTCATTAATTGGTGTAAGTTTCGCTTTCGTATTCCCATACGCTTTTGAACATGTCCGACACATTCTTTTTTATTATAGTTAACATTAGATCCATATGGTTGAGATTTGTTAGTATCATTGTATAAAGATGTATCTCCATTTCCTATATATAAGATGTATACCTTAGTTTATACTTCTCCACAGATCGTCCAAACATTTCAATAGCACCCACAGATTTCATTGATCCTGATGATTTTATATGGTTAATGAGACAAATGTGATTATTTTGCCAGTTATTCTAACCAGGTTCATTTTTTCTTTTGTTCCAATATTCACAACCTTTACATTGTTTAAATAAAACAAAATGGTCAACACATTTCTGATTATTTGTTGATATTAAAGTAACAACACCATTTATGGATGTGTGACTTTTTTTTGTCATGTTCCATCAACAAAAACATGGCAATAAACAATACTTGTATTATCACTGATGACATCCATCAAAACAATATCATGTGTCTCTTTTGCAGCCTTTGACATGGAAGTATTAGCTGCTTCGACTTAAGCACTGTGAAGTATTTTTGTTTTTTTACAATTTGTTTTTTTTTGTCATCATACTTGACATATTCATGCAACGATTAAATGATTTTATAGAAGTATATCCTTTTTCTATTTCTCTAAAAGCAGCAACAACTTGTGTATTAACATTTGCATTTCTTTTAATTATTGCTTAAGTTTTAAATGTGTCTATAATTTTATCACAGCTTTCACAAAAGTATTCAAGTTGTAAACAAAATCCCATTTTTTTTCTAATGTTATCACGCAAAGTAATTTTATTTCAACATTCAGGCCAAAAAAAATATAACTACTAAATATTTTTTTTAATATAGAAAAGTTCATAATAAAGTTATAATTGCTCTTGTGATCTTCATTGTTAGACCCAATATTTTGAGTAGTTTTCGTTTTCGAAAATAACTTTTTTGCACTTGTACAACGTGCAATTGGCGATGAGGGTAAGCTATATTTTTGTTTATCCTTGCATGTGTACTGATTTCCTTTAAACTTGTATTTACGTTTTCTAATCGTACTGCGAGTCGTTTTTTTTGTTTAGAAGTTGCAAACAAATTTGAAGTAGAAATGGTTTTTAGAAGCTTTTAAATATAGTCAAAGTTGTGATTCTAATTTGTAATGTTCAAGCTGTGGAGTTTATCCTAAAGTTGTTTTGAGCATTGGTACAAACATTAGGCAAACAAGATTCTTTTAAGACTGAAGTTTCCTCCAAAAAGCTGATTCGAAAGGTTAAAAACTAACAATCAAACCCGTTGCTATAATGGCACTTAGGAACGCCTGAAAAACTATGGTCCACTAATACAAAAATATTCAAAAAACTGAATTGAATTATGAGAAACTGTTTTCATATTAAAAATTTCCGTAAAATTTTGAATAAAAATCAAGTGTGTGTACTGTATTTTTGTTACGTCTGTTGCACTTTAATGGAAGCCTTAACTTTTATTAAACTAAGAAAAAGTTTTGTAACTAATGTTTCTTCTCCGCATGTGTCTAACATAACTATAACTCAACTTTTCTAATATACTTTCTGATCTTTAATAATATTAAAAAAAAACCGTAAACATGTAAAAAAGCTATTTCTGGAAAAAAATTACAGGAGCTATTTATGAAAAGAAATTGGGCTAGCGTCAGCTAAAATGATTTTTTTTTTTTTAATAAAAAAAAACAGTCGAAAAAAAATTCCTAATAATCCGAACGTAGGCGGCGCCCAAATATAGTCAACGCTTAAATATGGTCGGCACTATCGAGGACAGTCTAGAATTATTATATATATAAATATATATAAATATATATATATATATATATATATATATATATATATATATATATATATATATACATATATATATATATATATATATATATATATATATATATATATATATATATATATATATATATATATATATATATATTATATATATATATATATATATATATATATATATATATACATATATATATATATATATATATATATATATATATTTATATATATATATATATATATATATATATATATATATATATAATATATATATATATATATATATATATATATATATATATATATATATATATATATATATATATAACCTTGATTTTTTTTAATAATTGTGTCAAATGAGGTATATATAGGTCAAAAAAAAAATTTTTTTTATTCTTCGAGGTAAACTAACCCTTACGCTAACCTTTATAGCCTAATAACATTTGTTCTTTTTAGTTTTTTTATAATAAAAAAGACTAAATGAACTTACTGCAACATGGTTAAAAGTGGTATTGTTATTGTTAGTTTTATTGCCTTAAGATTAGAAAGTATATGGTAGCTTTTTAACTTCAAATGATTTTCATGGTATTGTTGCAAAGTTTTTTTTTTTGGTTTTGTAAAAAATCAAAAAATAAAAAGAATGATATATTTAAGTATTTAAAGGGATCCTAAACTCCTAACACATGTATTGTTCATATTAAAGATATTGTTAAAAAAAAAGGTTTGAACTAAGTTTTTTTGATTAAAAATAAATAATGAATGCATACCGTGAAAAACAAATGTTGTTGTTTTTGCCGAAGCTCGTCTTCTTCATTTTTTTGAACTAATCGGAGTCTTCAAATTATGCGTCGCAATCTACAGACTTTGGCAATTCCTTTGAAGCACGTTTAATTCATAAAAGTTTTAGTATTTGACGTCACGGTAGACTTTTAACAAAAGAAAAGTGTAATTAAACTAAGCTGCGATTTTCTATTGTATAATTTTTTTAACTACTGCAAAAAAAATTTATTTGTATTATTTTTCCAAACATCGCAAAAAAAAATTTTGTAAAAAGTAAAAACGATAAATTATTTTTATTTTATAGGAGCAACTTAGTTTTTACAGATATCTTAATAATTTTTAGATTTATATATCTTACTTATATTTCTTTATTTATTTAAATTAAAACAAATATTAAAGCTTTACTTACCAATCTCATGATTTTCATACGAGTATTTTACATTATTTTTTATATACGGTTTATTTTTTATATACGGTATTATTTTTTAATAACGTTTTATATACAGTCTCTTGTTTTTGCGCAAGAGAGCGCAGTATTATATATTCTGATTCTTAATTATTTTTTATTTAAACAATGAGAACTATTTTCTAACTTCTCTAGTTATTTTTAAGCTATGACAATTTTTTGTTTCCCGTTGAAAAAAAGTATTTGTTAACAATTACTTTCATAAACTGACAGTATTAATTAGAGATATTTAATGAACTGGTAACTTTTTTTATTATAAAAATTTTTTGATCACGCTGATTTAATTTAAATTGCTAAATTTGCTGAATTGGATACGGATAAAAAGGAAATACCATTTTATTTTACATTTGATTTTTGATAATGAAATTTTTATGTCAGCAACTCCATACCAATTAGAACCTGTTAAGATTATAAAAAAAAAGTACAAGAATACACTAAGCAATACAGTTGACAGTAGTATCAGATATGAAAATTCGTGAAAGGATTTGTGAGATCCTGATTTTGCATTAAAAGTACAATTAATTGCAACACAAGTCGGCACTATAAGTTTTGATTATAAGTTTACTGTTCAATATTTTGTAACCATCAAATAAAAAACATGAAGTTTGTATAATTTTGCCCGTTTTATACAACTAATATTTAACAAAAATACGGGTAAATTATTATTAAATAACGCAATAATTAATTCATTTATTTAAGGCAATAATTCAAGATAGATGGAAACTTAAATTGTTAAAATGTCATTATGCGCATTAAAAAACATATTATATTTGGTATTTCCAAATTTGTGTTGTAATTAGCATTTGTCTCTTAACATGAAAAATTAAAAAATTTTAAAAACACAATTAACAAATACAAATTTTCAAGCAATTTTCTCTTCCAATTCTCATTTATTCAAATAAAATTTACTATTAAACTTTTATTTCTCTCATCTAAAAAAAGAACGAGTGAAGCAAAAAACATATATGTTCTATACAACTCTTATTCATTCAAAGTTTAATTGCGCAAAATTTTTCTTTCTCTTTTGTTCTACTCTTTTATAAAAAGAGCGCGCGATGAAATAAAAACTTTTCTTTTTTAACATATAATTATAGTTTGTGATAAAATTAAATTAGAAATAAATCAACAATGAGCAAAGCAATGAACAGATTAGTCTAGAGCTATTTTAATATTTAAGAAAATAATCAACATAAACATTACCAACAACAATTATCAAATAAACAACGCAATCGCGCATAATTTTAGGGGCATTTTATTTTTATTGCTTAGTCGTTCTAAATAATAAGTAAATTTAGTTTAAGTTAATAATTCAATATTTACAGTTTCAATAGCATAAAGAAATGGTGTTTATCACTGAACTTTTTATTTAGTAATTTTTTTTTACTTACATTTACCTACATTTACCTACAAATTACCTACATTTGTTATAAAAAACTTTAGAACCCCCGTCATTAAATTAATTTGTTTTAAATATATTTCGACGTCATTATTCAAACTAATTTTTTTCGTTTGACTTTCCGAACTTCGTGCAAAGCAAATTGAAACGAAATATCGTCTAACCAAATAAAAAAGCTGTTACTAATTTTATACAGGTAATTAATGTAAAACAATTTTTGAGATAATAAATATTCATAATTTATAAACATTAAATTTATGGCGCAATAACAATTTATAGCAACGAACCAGCATAAAATATTTAAGGTTTTTATTATCTTTTTACATATTTAAAGTAGAAAAATAAAAAAGCAACCCGTAATACGGGTTTTGGTCGGTCTGCTACATAATTAATTTATAGTCGCTGTTTTACAAAATTTAATGTTGCAAAACCTTAACTAATACCCTCTAAAAAATCGCCTTCAGCTTGAAAAAATTAATCCATCTGTAAAATTAACATAAAAAGTATGAGGAGGTAAAATAATTTACCAACTACTACTAAACAATTACTACTTAACATTATTTAAGTAATTTACAAATGGCGTAGGTCATAACAGTGAAAGGCAGAACTATTTTCAACGACCTTCCTAAGTTTAACACAATACGTTTTTAGTTACTGACACAAAATAATAACACTTGGTCATGCTTTAAATTGACGAAAGTGTCAACTAAATCCTTGTAATAATTTTTATAATACGAACCATTAAGATTAAAATGAAGTTAACTTATATTATACAGGAGTTATCAATTTTTTGGTATCCCCTTGATTAATTATTCTTTAGAAAAGAAAATTGTTAACTTAAAAATGTTAAATGCACACATTTAAACAAATTTATAAAAAATAACAAATTTATTATAAATAACTACGCAACTGAGTACAAATACCTTTCAAACAAAAAAAATTTAATTTACGATCAAACATGGGTATAACAAATTTTTTAATGCATAAATGCATCATATGACAAACCTAAAATAAAAATTATATGAAATAAGTAGACATAAAAATTTGTAAACCAAGCTGACCCGACCCGAGTCTTGTTAAGTCTATTCAACACAGACCATTTCTATATTATTTGTTTGGCCTCTTTATTTCATTAATTTTAAGTAAACGGTAATTTGCCACCATTTACTAAAAATTCCTATTGTAACTCGAAATTTATTTTTCCTCAATATTTTGACTCTAATAAAGAGGTTCCTTCCCTCTTTTTGCTTTAATGGTGGCCAGGTGAATAAAATAATAAAATGTAAAACAATGATCTACATATATAAGAATGTTTTCTTTCCTCAAAAGTGTTGCAAATACAGACTAAGCTAACTAATTAGTTAAACACATAAAAAAAAACTTAAGTAACTCAATATTAAATGCGCAAAACTAAAATATTCTCCATGTTTTCAAGGGTTTTTAGTTACGACCCCCCATTTACAAAGATCCCCTTAAAATACGTACAACAAATTATTAGGCAAAAAATAGATAAAAATATAAAATTAACTAATAGCATATATTTATATCTTTTTAACTAACAAAAATTTACAATAAAAAGAAATCATTTTATTTTATAAATCTTATAAATGCGTCATAACGTAATTCTAAAATAAAAAAGTAATGAAATTATGATATTATAATTACAAAAAAAAAAAAAAAAAACCACCACACAATAACCAAAAATCGATTTATCCATTTATAGTAACCTATTTTGAAATTGCAGTTAAAGATTTATCGAAAATGTAACTATAAAACCTGTTTCGAAGTACCAAAGCAATACTAAAGTACCTAAGCAATACTAAAAAAACAATCAAACTAAGATATAAATTGTTGTTTTGGCTTTTATAATTTAAACATATATACAACTATAAACAAATATGACTTTATGTAACACGTATAAACACATTTTACAACTATTAAATGATAGATATTTACCAAAAACAAAAAAAAAAAAAATAATGATAAAGTAACACATACAAAATGTGCTCACAACCTTTAACAATAAATTTTCGAAATGAAAATCTAAAGACTATAAATTAAGAACATTAAAAAATATAACAACATTTGTTACATTTTTTAACCTACTATACCTTGAATAAGATGTTTATCAATTTTGAAAAACAAACTATTAAATGCTATAGTTCTTTAAAATGCAGCATATAGTTGACCATGAGAAAAACACGGTTTTGAGATATTTCTTTTGTCTATATGTTTAATTTCGAGTTACGTAATATATAGACGATCCCTAAGAGAAAATACTTGAGACTAAAAAGATTTTATTTATAACAATATTTGAACAACCAAGGGACAATTAAAAGAATTATATCTTTAAATAGTAAATTATCAATCGCAGTATTAAAAAATACGCAAGAGCTTAGTAATTACAGAGTTTAATAAGTTCTCAATACTAATATTATTTAAGTCTCATCTAAGGGAGAGAGGAAGTGTTTTTAAAATAGCACGTTAGAAAAAGTAAAAAAGTCATGCAATAAATAACAGTAACTGGTTTTATTATGCTTCCAATAAAAAAAATTATTTTTACCTTGACTAAAAATTAATTTCCAGCATATCTTGATTAAGTTCCAGCTTCTCTCTAACTGTTGAGAATTGATATATATTGTAAATTTCACATCATATTAAGTTTACAAAATTAAAACCATGTTTCAACAGTAAGCAAAATAATCAAGTGATGACAAAGACAACTAAAAAAAAATGAACGCAATTATGTTTAAGATAACATTTAAAAAAAAAAAGAAATCATTTAAAATTGAAGCTGTTATTATTTGTTACTATAAATAGTAAAATTCGTACTTTGCTTTATTTTAAAGTGTCTAATGTATAGTCAAATAATAGACATCAACAACGCTTGACACTGAATTCTGTCAAGTAAGTTTTCGATTCATCAAGCAAAATTTCTTATATTTCAACGACAATTAATTTTATTACGCCTAGATCTATTTTTTTCATATGACAACAATTTCAAGTCACCTATAACCATTTACACTAATAACTTCTTCGAGCCTAATATTATACATCTGTTATCATTAAATATATATTAATAGTGATAATACTACTTTTACAACTGAATAAATGAACGTTTTATATTTTTACAACTGAAAAATATAAAAAGAAAATTATTGACATTATTTTAATTTAGCAAAGAATTTAGAACACAAAGCAAAGTTATTTGCATTGTGTTCTAAATTCTTTGCTAAATTAAGAAAGCCTTCAGGCACAACCTTAATGCACAAAAATAATAAATGCAGAATCATATCATAATATAATATATTAAGAAATGTCAGTCTAAAGTAATATATATATATGTATGTATATAAATTCAAATTTTTTCTATTCTTAATTTTTTCTTTGAGATAATATTCATATAGATTCAGAGAAATATAAAATATTATGATATATAGGCACATTTATGTATATAAACTAACCTGTCAAAAATTAGTCAGTTTTCCATGTTAAATACATAAATATAAAAATAAGTTGACAACGCACAGTATCATTAAAATATAAAATAAAACAAAACATTAAACTTACTCAAATCAGTAACAGTTCGACTGTCTAAATATTTTTATTATTAACCCTTCTATTTAAAAAAAGAAACAAATGATTTGAAGTGACTAAAAAGCACTTTAGCTCTTTCCAATTGCACTAAAAAATAAAATAAATCTTGCTTTGCTAAGTTGCCTAGTTCTAGAATCTGAAAACAAATAAGTAAAAAACCAAGAACAAACAACCATTTATTTACTAAAACTACTCTATTTAAACAAATTAAATTAAACAGAGAACAACATTAATACTTCTTGAAAGCTGAAAAACCTTTTATCTCAAATTTGCATGTAGACCTTGCTTATAAAACCACTCGAATAAGAAAAGCATCACAAAAGCCTAGAAGCTACTTAAAAATGATATATGCAACAATGAACTTTAAATGTTGATTGGAATAGATTTTTTTAAAAAATTCAAAATGATTTGTTCTTCTATAGCAAATAAATACACCATAAATCTGAAGTTAAAAATGTAACAAAGAAAAACATCATATGTGAATTGAAAATTAATGTACCTGATAGAGATAGGCTGTGGTGATACCTGAGTAGTAGTTGCTAAATATTATTTTTTTATGATAAACAAATTGTATTTATAGCAAAATGAATTTCAGTAAATAAATAAAAGCAGTGAGTTCTAATATTGAAACTACTTATTAATCATTTTTAACAGCTGACACCAACGTAAAGATAAACCAAAGGTAACAACATTACGCAAAAAATTATTAAAGATAAAGCAATGTGTTTTCACAATAGTTATATTAAAGGCTAGGCAACACTTAGACCTAAAGCAGTAACATCGCCTGACTGGTAAGGTTGATAAATCTTGCTCTACACGTTTACCAAGTCACTTCACTTTGAAATCATGGAAACAACATTATATAAACATATATACTAATTATAAAACACAATATATTTTTTTAATGTTACTTAGCATATAAAAACACCCCATTAAACAATCTTGCAGAAATTAGATACAATACATTTCATACTATTATAAAAACACATTTATAAAACAATAATATATAACATATATCACCACATACACGTATTTATCAAAAACATTTTAACTTTGATCATAATATACATGCAAACATATATGCAAACTTTTAACAACTATAACACAACATTTATTAGCATCAATTATTTTAAATGTACAAAGAATGCAGACTATAATGCACGACATTGTTAATAAAAATGAAGTTATGTCAGTCAGGATATATTTATCTAAAGTAATGAAAAAGAATAAACCATTTAAAAACAAAATTAAAAATTTCTAATGAGTATATATTTAGATACCTTAAAATGAAGCATAACACAACACTCTTTTGACAAATTCCAGAGCAATTTTTCTATTCCTTATCATTTTTCCTTAGAGAAAATATACATATAGATATAAAATATAAAATAGACTGAAATAAACGCAAACTTATGTATATAAACTTACATGACCACAAATAACAGTCTTATTTTATTTAACATTTCATAATAAATACATAAATAAAATTTTGTTCTCATTATTCTTTCTATATAAAAAAATTTTTAGCCTATGTATTAGAAAATGAAGTAAACTTACTAAAAAAGCGATCATTTCGTCTTAACTGCTCTAAAAAATAAAGCAAATATTTGCTTAAAATGTTTTAAAAAGACTATTGACAGAACTGAAACAGTTTTCTTAAAAAAGAAACATTGTGCTAATAAAACTATTTTACCAGTCAATTTAGTTCTAACTTCTTCTAAAAAATGAAAAATAAATACATAATTAGATACCTTAAAATGAAGCATAACACAACATTCTTTTGAGTCAAAAAAATTCTTCTGGAATTTGTCAAAATTTGACAAATTCCAGAATTTTTTTTATTTTTCTATTCTCAATAACTTTTGCTAAGTGAAAATATACATATAGCATAGATATAGAAAAATATAAAATAGACTAAAATAAACACAAACTTATGTATATAAGCTTACACGAACACAAATAACAGTCAGTTATTTTATTTAACTTTTCATATTAAATACATACATAAAACTTTATTTTATAATTCTTTTTGCAAAAAACAATCTTTATCTATAAATAAGAAAACGAATTGAACTTACTAAAAAAACCATCAGCTTCTCCTAACTGCTCTAAAAAATAAAACAATACTTGCTTAAAATGTTCTAAAAAGACTAACGACAAAATGAAACAGTTTACTAAAAAAGAAACATTTTACTAAAAAAACTATTTTACCAAACATTTTAGTTCTAACTTCTTCTAAAAAATAAAAACAGGTGATGATCTACTCATATAGGATTCATTCACTTTCCTCCCACCCAACCTTCCATCCCGACCTTCGTCATAACTAACGTCATAATCCGATAACGTCATAATGTTATAATCCGATGTTTTTTTTAAAAAAAAAAGATTAAATTTTTTTTGTTTAAAGTTAATCTAGCGTTATAAAAAAAATATATAAAAAAGCAAATGTTTTTCAATTTTATACAGATGGAATCAAAGAACAAACCATTACAACAGTTCGATAAACCAAAACTTGTTGCAGTTGTAAAACCGTACTATTCAGAAAAACCAAAACCAAATCCGTATATGTACGATTCACATGGTAATCAAATACATAGTTGGGAAGTTCGTTAAAGCTGTTATATTTGTTTTTACAATAATAGAAGTTCTTTTTGCATTTTAAATGGAAGTATTTAATTTTATTAAAAAAAGTGGTATACAAATATGCAAGTTTTTTCAATGTGTTGGAAACTTTGTTAAACTTAATGCAATAAAATTATATAATTATACAAAATTGGGAAAGATAGCAAAATTGTTGTTACTCGTTTCTGGAAAGATTGCATTTTTGTTAATGGTTTTGGTGTTTGCGTTGCTTACATTATTAATGATATTATTTTTTATTTTTGGAACACTTCAATATATTGTTTGTGTGCTATTAGTCAAAATAAATGAATATGAACCTTTACGAATTGGAGAAGATTTGTAGAAAAGTATTAAATAATACTGACAAAAGAAAATATAAATCAATCGAGAAAATGATGGACAAGTTAGATTGTATTGTAGAAATTACAAACTTTACAAATTTAAAAGAACTTTATGAATTTTGTTTTATAATAACATGTATACGAAAAAAATATTTTTATATTATTGTTATTGATACTCCGGGTTATAAAGAGAAACAATCGAGTTTGGAATCGTTTATCATATGGAAATTTGATATACATAACAAACGCTTAGTTGTGTTATTAAAACGCTTGGAAAATTTTATTAATTATTATAAGGGTTACGAAAAATTTAATTTAAAACACGAGCATGTATACGGTTGTAATACAATATTTAATAAACTAAAATGATACAAA
Organism: Hydra vulgaris; assembly: GCF_022113875.1. Lineage (NCBI taxonomy): Eukaryota > Metazoa > Cnidaria > Hydrozoa > Anthoathecata > Hydridae > Hydra > Hydra vulgaris. The sequence continues at coordinate 38,735,015 of NC_061156.1, forward strand.
GAAATGTTTTTTATTTTCCAGCTTGATTAATCCCATAAGATATTCCTCCAGAAACTGCGCCACCTAAAGCGGCTCTTCCTATTACAGGTATAAGTCTTGGTAACAGTTTTGAAGCAATTGCACCTATTGCTCCTAAAAATTTTCCACGCATTCGTTTTTTGTAACGTCTTTTTAAACGTTTTTTATGTCTTTTTCCTCTTAGTCTTTTACGCATTTTAAAAATAATTTTTTTTTGAACAAGTGTTTTTTTTAACGTATTATAGAAGATTGTAAACTACCACCCAATAAAGCGCCTAATATCGGAAGAAATTTACCGCGTATTCGTTTTCTTCTACCGGCACCTTTTAACGGAGGTAAATAAACTCTTCCTTTTCCTCGTCTTTTATGAATTCTTTTTTTTCTACATCTACACAGTCTATACATTACGTTGTTTTTGCAAATAATCTAACGCTAAACCTCCCACGTCTGATCTAAGTAAACGTCTGGCAAGATTTTTAACTCTTGTTATAATTTTTCCTTTACCTCGATGTTTGCGACCTCTTCTTTTACGATACCGTCTTCGCGCCATACAATTAATTTTGAGAAAGAACAAATATAAATGTTTTTTTTTATATTTTTTTCAAATTAAATAGTCGTGCGTGCATAAAAAAATACAATTAAAACATGGTTAATTTAACTAAAACAAAAATGTTGTAAAAGGTGTTATGATGATTTAAATTTGAAAGGAAAATATGTGTAATTTTCGTCTTCTCCTGTTCCAGTTTGAACCAGTTGTGCCGCATGTTGAAGGTACAGAGTCACGATACCTTTAAAATTGGTAACAAAATCAACGGTAATTTGTAAGGAATTGTTTTCTTGAATGGTTGCCGGAGGTTTGTCGTTAACATAATTATAATCGCTAGTGGTGTCAATTGCTAAAGGTTCAGTTAAATTTTGCGTTTTACTGAAATAATCCTTAGGGTTTTTAATAAAACTGTCGTCGCCATAGGTATAAAAATCTGCAAAGTTATTAATACTAAGAGTAGAAGGAGTATTTCCTTTACACCAAGAAACATAACTACGATAACATAATTGTTGATCTTCTGGTTTGTTTTCTAAATCAATTACATAAGTGTCACCTGAAGAATTGACAAAAGTTCTTCTAAAATTATGAAAAGTAATTTTTTTAATTATAGTGCAAGCTATTTCAGCAGGCGTCATAGAAGATTTGGTAAGATGATCGCTTTCTTTTTTTGATTGAACAGAAAACAAAACACAATGAGGTACCATGTCAGCTGTTTTTATATTTCCTAAGCTTATGGTAACGGTATCTGTACCTTCTACGTTAGTTATAACTTGTTCGTAATGAGCAAAACGAGCTATAGTATAAGGTTGGTCTGGTAAACTGTTTATGTTTAAAGATTTTTCTAAAGGTAAACTGGCTCTAATTCGGTAAGTATTAAGCCAAATTACAGGATTTCTAATTTCAAATCCAACATTAGCTAAAGATTCTATTTGAGCATCCGTTATAGGTCTTATATATTTTAAAAGTTGATTAGTATCTTGTTCAACAGTAAATTCAATTTTTAATTCTTTACCTTTTCCGTAATAACTTTTAATTTGAAAAAATTCACATAACAAAAATAAGGGTACTCTAAAACGAAAACCTCTTTCTCCGTTCATCAAAGCATTATAAGTATCTTTTAAAAATGTTTGATATTCAGCTGCAGGTGTTGCGTTAACATTTAATGCTCTTATGACCGCATTATGATCGTTAGATTTCATAAGATTGTTTGTTTCTTCCCAACTTGCTCTGTTAACTGTTTTTTCTGTAAATGCTAAATTATGATTAAGCATGTGTTCTCTATATGCTTTCATATAACTTTTTTTAACAAACATTGTTTTGAATCGTTGGTACGCTCGATTATTTATAACGTTATTAGCAGGCATAGAGTTATTTTTTTGATAATTTGGGTATACTCTTATAAATTTGTTTAAATGAAAAACAAAATTTTCGACTAATGTAATACTTTCTATTAATGTAAGATCTGCGTGATTTGGTGTTGTAGCAAATCTTGTTTTTGTGTTTATGTTTTTAAATAAATGAACATCAAATTCATAAATATAATCTTCTGGTATTGTCCATTCATTAAATTTCATAGTGAACGTGATTAAACTTTTTAAATCTGAAGTTAAATCAGGTGTAAATTTTTGAATATCTGTTTTAATGACTTCGTCTGGAGCTACAGCCGTCATAAAACCAGGATATTTTTCGTTTAATGCTGATTTCATTTCTAAAGTAAGGTTACCGCTTGTCGCTTCTTGCAAAAGACGATTTTCGTCTTCTGCTTTTTGTAAAACGTCATCAATGGTAACGGGACCGTTATGGTTAGGCGTATAACGGTTACCGTCACCCGCTCTCATATATTTTGCTAAAGAACCCATCTTGATATAATTTTTTTTTATTTGAAAATTAAAATAAATAAAATTTTTTGTTATAATATTTTTTTAATTCTATTTATTCATCTTCCGAGTAAGAAGTATTTTTTTTAAATGGTATTTTTTTGTTTTTAACGTCTTTTAAAGCACGCGTGTAACCAAGTTCAATTAAACTTTTTTTATTCAGTTTTTCTTTTTTGCTTTTTTTTTCAATATTATTTTGCATAAAAGGACTGGATAAAATAGCTCTTTGTTGTATAACACAATTTCTGCACAAACCGTTAATAGCGTCTACAGCTTTAACTTCTTGAACACATTGAGCACATACGTGTGAATTTAACGTAACTTTATTTTTTGATGGTTTTTTTTCAACATATTCTTCTTCAGAACTTTCACTTTCTTCTTCTGAATATTTTACTTTTTTACGTTTTGGTTTTTCAGTTTCGTTTTTTTTAATAACATTTTTTCTAGGTTTTTCTTCGTAAGTGTTTTGTATATTTTGTTGTTGTTGTTGTTTTAATTTTTTCAATTGTTCGCATTTTTCATCCAATTCTGATTTGACGCAAAGAACGTCTGCTTTAGTTGAAAAATGAGACATTTGATTTTGAAGATTACAAAATTTGTTTTGAATTTCATTGATTTCACTATTATGTGGATTCATTAATTCAGGTATTTTCTCGTTTATTAAATTTTTTTCATATCTTCCTCTTGCTCGAAAAAGAGACATTTTTTTTAAAAAAAATTTTTTTTTAAAATAAAAAAAGACATCTTTTTATAACAAAATTTATATTAATTAAATTAAAACACTTTCTTTTATACAAATGTAAAAGGTTAAGATTATTATTTTCATAACGTTAATTCTAGTTGTTTGCTTTTTTAAAGCAGTTCATTAGAAATCCTTTGTATTTCTTCTTTTTGATTTTTAATTGTTTCTCTTAACTTGAACGTTTCGTATTGCATCGATTATATTTGTGATTGAACATCCTCATTTATTTTTTCCATTTGTTTTTTTATCTTGTAAAACTTTGTTTTATTACAACAAAGACAATTACAATCAAATCGATCCATTCCTTTTAACATTTTTTTAAAAACTAATTATAAAATGGTACCATTTGTATTTTAAAAGTAGGATTAAAAAAACAGTAGTACTTAAATTGTTAAATTTGAGCGGTTCTTTATTAGCGTTCAAAAAAGACCATTTGGTTTTTTTCCAATCTTCTACGTCAACAATATCAAACGTTGTTAATTGTCCTTGTATTTCTGTTTTACGATTTTTAGTAAAATCAATATTGACTGTTACTTAAGTAGCATTGTTATAATCTGACAAATTAAAATAAGAAACAATACCCGTTTCATATCTTCTGTTCATGTACATTCCACAATTGGTAGCTTGATCACATTTAATAAATATAAGGTTGTCGGTAGTAGTAGGAAAATTAGATACAGAATTATTAAAGTTACTTATTTGCATCAAAGTACATCTTAAAAAAGCAAGTTTTCTTTTTTGAATTTTAAAATCTTAAGCCATGGTATAAACCATATTTTGATCTATTTCTATATTAAACGGATTTATTTCGTTTGTCAAACTGTATTGATCTCTTTGTAATAGCAATGTATAAGGTACAGGATTGTTTCCAATGGGTTGATACATTTTTAAAATAATATTTTTTAATGGTAAACTATTAGACCAAGAATTTATGATAGTACCGTCACTTTTTTTTTGATAAATAAGTTGTCCGTTGAGCGAAGTGCAATAAAATACCAATTCGTTAATGTTGTTACCTTGCAATATAGATTTTGATCCGTTTAACCACGTTTTATAACTAGGTGTAGTAGCTCTTTCAAAAGATGCCGTAGTAACAAGAGGTACTTTTAAAGTTGGAAAAAAAATAGATTTAGTTTGTTCGCAGTACATCAAAACTTCAATAAATGTTTCTGAATTGTATTTAGCAATCAATGACCAATCTGCCGTTATTATTTTATAAATGTCTTCAGGTAAATTAGAAGGAGATGTAGTAAAAGTGATGAGTGAACCAAATTGAGCATGATACGGTGAAATTTGGTTTCCTTTCATATCAAAATAATTGTTATATGTATTTGTTGAACCGATTATAGCTTTAGAAATTTGTAATGGTGATTTTAAATTGATTTCGTATGTGTTTTGTTCAAATGAAGGTAAACACCAAAAAGTATAATAATTTTTATAATAGTCGTTAGGAATGGATGAAAAATTGTATTGATTGAGAAATTTTTGATAAGAGTAGACATTAGTACCTTCATAAATAAATTCGTTTAAAGTAAGATTATTTAACTTTAAATTAATTAAATTGTTTGACAAGTTGTCATTTATACTTTATGTAAAAATATCCATCATTTTTAGTTCACGTTCAGGCCATATGATTTGGTCGACGTTAAAAAAAGGTATAGGTAAAGAAGCTAGCGGTATGTTTTGTAAAGTAAATCGATAATATTTTCTTTGATTTGTTTTTGGAAAAAAGATTTGATAAAAGCAAGCAAACAATTCTGTAGGTTCTATACTTATAGACGATGGAGAGATGTAGAGAAGTTTTGTAGCAATATTACCAAAAGCGTTTTTTAAAATGTCTATAAAACTAGTCAATGACATTTTTTCTTCTGTATAGTTGTTGTTAGCGTCTTTAACGTTAACTTGATCGTTCCAAATTTTCCATAAAGCGTTAATTTGAATTGGATTTTCGTTAAGATCAGTTTCTATATTGTATATGTTACCCTTAGATTTTATTGTATTTGTGTTAGTCATTATTTTTAATAAAAAAAAAAGCAATTTGCCAAGGAACAATGTGTTTCATTTTAGATGTTTTTACACTTTCTGAGCTAGGTAATAAGTTATTTACATAAACATCTAAATCGACACTTAAAATATTAGAGTCGCGTGTATCTGGAACAAACAGAGCGTTTTGTGAATTTTGAACAAGAGCTCCTCCGTATTTAGGTGTTACCATAATATGAATAAAAAGACTAACAAAAGTTTCTTCTGTATTATTTAAAATAACAGCTCTTTCGGGAGTAAGATTAGCTATATCTCCTTGTGCTACTTGTGGATGTTTTACGTAAATCATGAAATTTTTACTCGTTAGAGTAGATAATGCAAAGTTGTACAAGTTATCATATCTTGATTTAAAAGATAAATAATCATATTGTATTAACGATGTAAAATCTTGTACTACGTATTGTGATGCATTTGTTCGGTTTGAAAAAAAACCAAAATAAGATAATCCTCGTTTGTTTGATTTAGTAGAGATGCTAGATCTTATAGGATTAAGATTAGAAGGGTTGTTTAAGTTTTCGTTAGTTTTTTTTTTTAAATACCATACAAAATTATAATTCGGTGCATTAATGTAAGAATAATTTTGTATATATTGTTTAACATTTCCGTTTGGTTCTATACTTAATTTTGAAATGATAGTCTTTTCGTTATTAGTAACATAACGTAAATGTGTGTTGGTGTCAAATAAATATTTTAAATTGAAATATTTTTGATTTGTAATATTACTACTTTTGTTTTGATAATTTGAAAAAAAATCTGCAAAAGTCAATCTTCTGTTTAAAGTGGTATTAAAAAGTTCTAATCGTCTGATTAAGAAATCGTCTTGATACGGACTCGAAGACGTTACACCAAACAGTTTACCATAACCAACAATTGAACACATATATTCCAAATGAACTGCGTCCATATGCTCAACTCTTAATAGGTCATAATTTTGAAAGGTGTCTCCTGGCAAAACAGCAAAATCGGTATACAAAATAATTTTTTTAGTTACAAGATAAAAAAGAATTTTTCGATTGGGATTAGAAATCATGTCGTTTTGAATATCTGTCATCATTTGTTTTATAGAAGGTTTTGTTTCCATTCTTGTTCCGTAGCTGTTTTCTGTTAACGAAATGTTTTCGTCTATGCGTGTTAAATTAGTTGGAACGTCCATAGACGATAAATGCATAATAGTATTGTTTTTAAAATAAGGTTTATCTAGATCGTTAGTAGATAAGGGTAAACTAAAATCGTTCAAAACGTTATAATAAACATTTTCTTGCTCTTTACTTTTAATTTCGCTAAAAAAATACGTACTACAATCATATTTATTTACATCTAAAACATCATCAAATACTAAATTATTCATTTTTTTTACAACAATTTTTTTTTTTGCAAAGATTTCTTTAAAGGTTTATAAAAAGTGTCTACGTATTCGTTAAAGTTTTTAAAATAAATGTTTTTATCTTCTTCGTTAATAGGTAACAAATCTTCTCTCTTGACTTTATACGTTGTTTTTAAATCGTCAACTTGTCCTACTTTGTAAATGTGAACCGGTAAATAACCTTGCACTGAAGGGTTTGTGCGTTTGCTGACTTTCATAATGGTGACACGTTTTGTAGTGTCCCAATACGGACGGTTTCGGGTACTCGATTTGCTAAAAGTATCTTTAGCATCTTTTTTGTATTTTCTCAAATAACATTTTGTTCCAACAGATAAAGATTTTAATATTTTTAAATTTTGATTTTTGTGTTCTTTTTCTACGCGATGCAACATGTTGGATGTAAAGTCATGTTTACGTTTTTTGTTGCTTCTGTATTGATCAATCATACAAAGCGCTTTACCTTTATTGTCATTGGCATCCAATTCCTCGGGACTTATACCGCTCGATGTTTTTTCTTTTTCGTTTAATTTTTGTTCCATTTCTTCAATGTAATAACTCCAATTCTTTTTTTTTAATTTACCTTTTTCTCTTAATTTTTGATATAACAGTTTTAAACGACCAATGACCGATTCAGCTAAGTAGGCTTTTCCGTAATTTTTGGAATGAAAATGATGTACGTTTTCGGATTCGCACCATTCTTTCATTTTCGAATTAAAAAATTCTGTACCTTCCTCTGTTTGCAAATATATAAAACTTTTGTCGTCGTCTCGTTTAATGTCTTTGAAAATGTGTCTAAAACTGCTGACCGTTTTTTCTGCAGTCTTTTTTTTCATTACTCTCAAATACACTTTACCCGAAACACCGAAAACTACGACTAAACAATAATCGGGACGATAACCAGGATTAAAATTAAAACTCTCCATGTCTGCCAAATCGGCTTGAAAATACTGATGAGGTTTTTCGTAAGAAAACCGATGCGTTTCGTAAACGTATGGTTTTCTCGGCGCTTGTTTTTTAACGTTTGCGTTAGCAGTTTTTTTTAAAAAAAGTGTTTGATGCGACCAAGCAGTTATCATACCGTCCCATTTAGCAAAAACTGAATTTTCTAAAATTGTTTTAAGTTTTTCATAAAATTTGAAATCGCTGACATTTTTTTTCAAAGTGTTAAATTGCGACATTATTTTTTTAATTTTTGTCAAGTTGGTCAAGCCAAATAATCGACTGGATAAATCGTCAAGTTGAATTTCGATAAGACGATCTATTTTATCTCTTAATGTGTCTTCCATTTTTTTTGAAGATCTTAAGCTTTTTTTCTTGTCGGATATTTTTTTCTAAACGTTTAGGTTTTATTTCTTTACTAGTAATTGGCGTAGCTTCAGTAGGTAAAGCGGTAGCGCTGACAGGTTTTTCTTCAGTAGGTAAAGCGGTAGCACCGACAGGTTTTTCTTCTTTACATAACCAAGAGTCTTCTTTTGGAGTAGATTCTAACCAAGGTTTATCTTTAGAACTAGATTGAGGTGTATCAACTAAAGATTCGGGAGTAGGTAATACAGATTTTTTTGAAAAAAAAGATTTTTTTACAGGAGAAAGGTTGATATCAACTTTTGGATGCACAAACAAATTATTTGTCTTTAATGAAGTGACTGATTTTAAAATTAATGCAAAATTTTGAATTTCGTTAGAATTATTAGATTGAATTTCAAAACATTTTTTATATGCTGATAAAAGAGTATCCAATCGAAAGAGTTGAGAACTGTATAAAGAACCCATTATCATCGTCATTTCGATGATTGTTTTTTGTTTAACGTTGATTTCTGTATTATAAAATTGATTCGAATTGCTTTTAATTTGTTCTAAAAAATCTTGCATGTTTGCTTGTATGCAAGCGGTTACTACGTTGTCTTGTAATTGTACTACGTCGTCTACATCTCTATATGGTAAAGAAGGCGGATTTGCAAAAAACGTTTTAAATGTAAGGTATAACATGTGTTCACCGATCGATATACTTTGCATCGCGTTTTCGTTGTAATTGTTAATCATTAAATTATAAACATTTTTGTCGAGCATGTAAACGCTGTTAGATTTGATGTAATCGGTTAAAATGTTAAAGTTGTAACCTTTAAATTGTTCTGTGTATTGTATTAACCACGAGTTGACAACTTTTTTTGTTTCAGATAAAAGATCAAAAGCAATATTACCCGAAAAACTTTTGTCTACTAATGAATCGCTTTCAAAAAAGGCTGAAGTCATTACAGTATAAGGACGACTTGAAAAGCTTTCTTGATACGCGCTTTCTGCCGTCAATTTATTTTCGTTTCTAAAAGGTATGTTATATTTTTTTAAATAATTCCACAATTTAGCAAAAGTAAGATGTTTAATTTGATAATAATCTGCAACCATTCTTAAACTGCCTACGCTTTGAGGTGAAGCAAGTAAAGTTAAAAATTCGTTAGCGTAATAAGAATATTGTTTAAGATCATTAATGATTTCGTAAGAAGTTGCGTTAACGTTGTTAATAATGCTAGCTAATGATTCTTCAACGTCTACTACGTTATTCATAAATTGAATATATATTTTTAAATTGTTTAATGTCGCTTCTTCACCTCTAGGTTTATAAACGCGTAAAGAAATTTGATTCGATCCAAAGGTGTGATTGACTTGATTTTTACACATGTCTAATAAATTGCGAGCTAATTTAGCCATGTTTGTTCTAGCTAAATTTGCCATGAGTTTGGTTACTTCTGCGTCGTTAGGTTTTTCGTAAAAAGTTAAAAATCGATTAAGAGGAGTTAAAAGATAAACTTTTTTGTTAGTAGGTTGAACAGTAATTAAAGTAGTTTTTTGTGATAAATTATTTAAACTTGATTGTACAGAATTATGAGGCATAGGATTAAGAGAATTGTTTTCTTCTTGAGGAACATATTTTTTTTTATTTCTCATGGTTCTTAAAGTTTCGCTAATGGTTCTTTGATCAACTTGAGCGTTAAATTCGTTGTATTTGTTTTGTCCGATTAATTTGCTAAAAGCGTAAGCGTCACCTCCTACGTTGAGATAAGTTTTCCATTATTCTTGGTCTTGAAGTAGCGATGTTGTTAAATCACCGTTCAGCTGTGTTTCAATAGGTAATAAATTATTTAATTCTTGTTGAAAGCGTAATTCGCCTTCGATTTGCGCTTCTGCATTTATCGGATCGGCATAGATAAGGGAAGAGGGTAAATCGTATCTTTCGATCAAATGAGAAATGTCAGATTTCATTGTTGTTTCTGGCATGCCAGAACTTTGCGGAACAGTTTCTGTTTCTTTTTCTTCAGTTTCTTTTTCCACTTCCAATCTAGTTTTTTTGTAGACGTCAGTGTTGTAAGCATTTTGCGCCAAAACTTTTCGCAAAGCAAGCAAAGGGGTATAAGAAAAATCGTACGGTTTATATCTATTCATATTTCAAAATAATACAAATCTTTTTGAGAATACAATTCTTTTTGACAATAAGCAATGTCAAATTGTTGTCTTAACAAATCTATAACAGTGTAGGTTGTAACGTGTCAAATGAGATAAATTTATTAGAGTAATAATTTATAATTTCGTGATAAAGTTTAAAACGAGTAGAGTTGAAATATTCTTTTAAAACGTCGTAGTTATTGTAAACGAAATCCGATATGGTTTTGTTTTTGTCTTTCATTTTTTCTTTTTTTAAAATAATTTTTCCGTTTTCGTTAAACTTGGGATAAGGATGAAAAATTTCTTTGACAAACAATTTAATTTCTAAACATACGTAATCTTGAAAAGCGTTTTTGATTTGTAATCTTTTCTGATCAGACAAAAGTTCGCATTTTAACATTTTGACAGCGTTAAATCGAGTCGAAATTTCTTTGATCCATATTTTAATTTCGTTTTCGTCTATATCTTTACGTTTGTTCATTTTAGGTATAAAAATGTGACTGCGAACGGCTAATTTTTGTCTCATGTCTTTTCGTTTTGATGTTTTGAGATTGCACGCTTCGTAATCGCTTTGTAAAAGTAGCAACAGTTCTTTGCTGTCCCAATCATTCTGATTCGTTTGATTCGTCTCCAGAATCTGAAAATTCGTCTGATGATTCGCACAATCCATATCTCTTTCTTCTTTTAATTTCTTCAAGCATTAGAGCAGCTCTTTCGCTCTCGCTCCATTTTCTTTTTTTTATTTGATTTTCTTTTTCGCTATTTATATTGTTTTTACCTTCTTCGTCGTTAGTTTGTTGGTTCTCCTTCTCTTTTTCTTGACAAAATGGATTGTGATGAGATTTAAGATAATAATGGTTTTTACAAATTCGCGCTTTAACATAAGGAAACGATTGAAAAGTAACAATTTTTTTGTTTACGCTCATTTCGTTGTAATCAAAGTCTAATTTTCCTTGAGCGTCAACAGGTATAAACACTTTTTGTTCTTTAAAATTGGTAATTTGGGTTCTTAATCTGGCAACAGAACAATTTCTTTTAAATAATGCCAAGTGTCCGTGTTGACTAGAAGTTTCTTTGTTAAGTAAATCGCTAATGACGTGATGCATTTTTCCAGCAGAAGGAAAATCATTTTTAAATATTTTTTCAATTTCGCTGTTGTTGTCAAAAGAAACAATACATTTGTAATGAGATACCAAATTATTCCAAGCTTGACTCGATTTAGAAGGTACTGCATGAAATACAGTAATGGTACCAACTCCGTGATGCGATCCGCTAGAACATGCGCTAGTATATTGTTGACTTTTGAGACAAAAAGCACTAATGTCGTCAAACAACAATATGGTTTTTAATAAACGATGATCGCTGTTTTGAATACCGTATTTGTCTTTAGAAAAACTAATAGCGCGTTGTATAACGGGATTTAAGTTTTCAGCACTGTCAACTGTTATAATGTCATAAGCTTCTAAATTATTTTTATTAGAATTGATAATATCACGCCACGTTTTGTGTTGAGATTCGCTAGGTTCTCTCATTTGAATAACAAATAACATTTCTGCAACATTTCTGCATATTTGCCATATTTTAAAAGCTCGCGTGCCATTGTAGATTTTCCGCTATTGGTAGGACCTGTATTAATAGTGTTTTCAGGATAAACATCTTTTGAAGGTTTAAAAATATTAAACTTAATTTGCGTCGGTGAAACATCGTCTTTAATTTCAGGTTCTTCATTTTTACCTTTTAAATAAAAACTGTGAAAACCTTTTTCGTTTAAAATTTCCGTTAACGTTCTTGAATCTTTTTTTTCATTTTTAGGAGGTTCGTTTTCTACGAGATTAGTTTCAATTTTTTCTTCTTTTTCTTCCATTTTTTTTATATCGTTAATAAAAAAACAAATGAATACTACTTTTTTTATAACAAAAAATTTTTTATTTGAAAACAAAAAAAAAATTTTTTTTCACAAAATAAGTAATGTTAATAATATATTTTTAAAATGTTCCTTTTAATATCGTTACGTGGTAAATTTTCCAAAACTTGAAACAATTGATCCATTGTTAAATTGTTTTGATATACGCTTATTTTAAACATTTCAAAACATCGAATAATACTTTTGTTGCAATCGTTTTCAATGAGTTCAAGATCTCCTTCTTTAACGTTTAAAAGTCTTCCACATCTTTTCCAATCGTTACCAATTTCTCTTGATAATTCCAACAAAAATAAGTTGTTGTAGAATAATTTTTTATTTTCTTCGACTTTGTCTTGACTATAATTTTCTTTATTCATTTTTAATTCTAAATGATTACAGTTATAATTTACTTTTTTAGATTGAGATTGAGAAATACATATATCACAACTGTCTTCAAAACAACCTACAAAACTTATTTTTTTTAAAAAACAAACAAAACATTTTGTGCATTCTAAAAATGAGTCAGGTATGAGAATTCGTCCGTTAAGATTAACACATATTAATTTAGAAGTATAATATTCGCTTTTTTCTCCTTCAGTATTTTCTATTAAATAAAAATTTTCAAAACCAATTTCTTTTAATTTGTTTTCGAGTAGATTAACAGTTAACATTTTATCAAACAAATTATATTCCATTTTTTTTATAATTTTTTTTACAACTAAAATAAAAAAAATTTTATTACAATTTATAGTTTTTTTAAATCAAATAATAAAGGTATTAAAACTTCACGATTAAACGTAATCATTGTATTGTATCGTTCTGATGATTTTACAATATTTTTTTCAACTTCGAGTAACGTTTGTATATGTTCATTGCTACAAAATTTTTCGATATCGGGTAAAACTTTTAAATTTGCTTCTCGAATCGGATCTAATCGATAAAAATCGCGTATTTCAGTAAACAAATCGTTATCAAATACATAATTTTTTTGTGTAAATTTTTTTAAAAATTGAATAACGTGTTCTTTAATGGTAACGTTTTTAAAATTTAAATCTAATCTATTTTGTAAAAAAGGTTGTAATTCGTTTTCTAATTGATTAGGCATATTTCTGAATATTTTTTCGGCTCTATGCGTATTAAATCCGTTAATGTAATGCGTATAACACAATTTATAATTGGGTAATCCTTTTGCTCTGTTTTTGTGTTTGTCTTGACCTTTATCATGAATTTCTTTTTTTTTGATAATGTGTGCGCTGTAACATTTAGGTGCCATTGCAAAAATCTGACCAATATAAGAGGGAGGAGGAACTTCGTTTTGAAAATGATTGCTTTCTTTAGCATATGAACTCGAATAAAATTCGTGCGTTTTAGGATAATTGGAATAATCCATCCATTGTTTTCCAATTTTTGAAAAATAAATCCATTCTTCTACCTTTGAACAAAAAATTTCTTGCTTGTCATCCGTTTTTTTAGTAATAAAAAAGCAACCTGAATCTGTGTCTGTAACTACCAAATGTTTTTCTGCGTTATGATTTCTTAACACTTGTTGGAACCGTTAAATAAAGAATTTGAAAAAAAAAGAAAGTTAAGAGAATTAATTCAAGATGATAAAGGAAGAGATGACGTCTTAAAAGAATGTTACGGTTTGTTATCATGTTTTGAAAATTACTTGGTTATTGATCATGATCACTTTTCAGGCACAGTTTACGGATTGGCGCAACAAAAACTTGGCACGTTATAGTAGTAAATTAGCTTGTCCTATCTTTGCCCACAATGCTTCTTTTGATAATCGTATTATGATTGTTGAAGGTTTAAAAAAAAATATTAGATGTTCCTTTATATAGCTACGGAGAAAATACTGAGGACAAACCTTTTATCGCTTTTTTAAAGTGTTGCAATATGGAAAATATGTTTGTTATTTCTAAAGGTGTAAACAAATTTAATATTATTTCCATTGGCAAACACATAAAAATTGTAGACACATTGAAAATTTTAAATTGTTCTTTGGATCAAGCGAGCAGTATGTTATCTAAAATGGCACAAAATCAAATTATTGACAGCATGTTACACTATTTGTTACCTTTTTATCCCCATATTAACCAATTGGTAAACAACGAAGAATTTAAAAATTGTTTCATTAAAAAAACTGTGTTTCCTTATTCGCAAATATCAGATAAACTTTTAAACATTGAATACAAAAATATACCTTCTTTTGAAATATTTGCTAAAAACGATTTAATGAAATCAAAAACATTAGAAGACGAAATTAAAAAAATTAAAGATTCTTATGAAACTGTTAAAAAGTTATGGAATTTTTTAAATTTAAAAAATTTAAAGTCTTTATTACACATTTATACAGTTTTAGATACTGTGGTTTTGGGTTCTGTAATGATTGATTTTGACGAAAGAACATTTCAATTTACTCAATTTCGAATGTTGCCTCATTTAAGTGTTTTTAGTTATTGTAGTAAACTCAATTCAACTATGAGTCAAATTCAAATACAATATCCGCCCTCTGAAGAACACGAACGTATGATTGAAAAAAGTGTTAGAGGAGGCATGTCTTCAAACGGTTCTCAAAGATATGCAATTGATACGGATTATTTCGAAAATAAAATCGAAGAACTTGGATTGAAAAGTAACATCAAAGGTTGCTTATTTTTTTTAGACGAAAATGGACAATACGGAGGCGCACAACTTAAACCGCTACCATTTCAAATGAAATATTCTTTTGATTTGGAATGTCAAACATTAGAACAAGTGATTGAAAAATATTATCGCGTCAATCCTGACGGTTTTTCAACAAGTGCTTTAGTTCATTGTCAAATCAAAATGGAACCCGAATATCAAGATAAAGTAGGAGGTTTTTCACCTATGGTCGAAAAAGATGTTATACCTTTGAAAGATTATTCTCCTACTGAAATTGTAGCTAAAAGAATATTAAAAAAAATGGACAATATACTATCGAAAAAGATAAAACTGTCAAACTGTTGATGAAATTGAGTTCTCATGAAACCTGCGAATTTTTAGATACTTTGATATGGTTGACAACGTGTTGCGGATGCGTCGTTAGAAAAATTTATAAAGTCTTACCTTTATGGAGATATCCTTTAGCTGAACAAATGGTCAGAAAAAATATTAAAAAAAAAAAAGAAGCCGTAAAAAACGGAGACAAAGTAGTAGACGCTACAGCTAAATTACACACTAACGGTCATTATGGGTTTAAAAGTCAAAACACGGCAATCAAACAAACGAGTCAGTTTATTAATCACGAAGAAAAAGCCTTTCAAAATTTGATAAAACATTTTCAAGACATTCGTCTTGTTTTGTTACAAGAAGGTCTTTTTGAAGAAAAAATAAAACCTTTGTTTCCCATACATTTTCAAAATTTGTTGTACGAAAACGGTATATTTGTAAACATAGAACCTGAAAGATATAAAATGGACATATTTGAAAAAAAATATGCATAGACAGTTATGTTACCGATCAATTTACATATGACGATATGAAGATTTTATTTTTAATAAATTAATGGACGTAAAAACAAAAACTATAATGTTTAGCGGAAAACATAACGAAGAATTTAAAGACGTTTTTGAACTTTTAAAATCGGATATAAACATGTACAAAGACGGTCTTGTGTTTGTGAGTAGCGAAAAAAGTAATTTGGTAAACAAGCAAATGCGTTATGTTGCTTCTCAAATATTATCTTATGCTAAACTTAACGTTACTCGTTTTGCATGGGAACTAGGAGATACAATGAAACCATAAATGAGCAGACGGATGATTTAAACGAGACATGAGATGTAAAAAAGTAATAGAATCTTTTATTCCCATTCCACGTTCATATTTCCAATGCACGTTAACTTCGTTGATACATTTGTGAAAAATTCGTATTAAAAAAAAAGAATCTTCTGGTAATTCAATAGGATCATTTTCAAACCATATGTTAATTTGTTGCTCGTTCATAACGAGTTGACTTAAACATTTCATATGATCGACAAGATCTAACGAGTTTATTCTTACATAATCACTTAAAAACCCGTTTGTTATAAGAGTGCGGTCAAATTTTTCCCACCATCTGCAACAAATATAAAATAAACTAGATATTTGAAACAAATCATTTTTAATTTTTTCTACCTTGCTTGTTATTAAATAATTTTGAGTTGACGGTTTAAGCATAAACAATTCTAATTTGCTTTCTCGTTTAAATATATGATTTACAACTTGAACACGTTTGTCGTTATAAAATCTAATTTCGTTATGATTTAATAAATTTATTTCTGGTTCTAACATTGTAGTTAATTTGTAACTGTACACATCAGATTTCTTTATTTTGTCTGCAGGACATCTGCATATTGTACACAAAGGGTTTTCTTTTTGCCATACTTGACATTTTTCGTGTTCAGAAAGGTTTAAGTTTTGAAACGAGGTAAACATTTTTCGTAGGTAAAACGAACTAAAGTGTCAGCCAAAATTAACAAATCATATACTCTCAGTTCGCTTTTATATTTTTCAACATTTTCGTCATTTGCATCCAATTTTTGCCACAAAATTTGTCTATGTGTTTTGTGTAGTAAAGAAACATTTTCTTGAAAACATGCAGGTAGTAATGTTAAGGGATTTGCTTGCAAACTTTCAATTGTATTTTCATAATAAAATATCCACTGTGTTATAACTTTATTTCTTTCATCTAAACCAAAACATTCTCTAGCTAAATTTTCAGATAAACAATGAATAACAATGCCGTGACAATAGTACGAAAGATCTGACAAAGGTTTAGCGTGTTCTGTTTCTTTTAAATTTGATGTTTGAACACTTGTTTCACAGTCAAATGTAATAAAAAAAGGAAAAACGTTTCGAGAAGTGTTTATAAATTGATTTTGAGGTTCATAAAAATGTCTAGTTTTTCCGTATGAAAATTTGTCTGCTACATAAAATCCTTTACATTCTTGTTTATGAATTTCACTAGAATATTTGAGACCACACTCCGAACATTGATACAGTTGATTGTTATTATTATTATATATAACAGAAAAACGTTCATTAAGCATGCTAACAGCGTGAAAAGACTGATTGTTTTCATACAAGCATATTTTTATTGTATTTACTGTTTTTTTACGCTCGTTAGCTTCTTTTCTTTCGTCTTCGTTTAAAAATTCTCTCTGAGGATTTTGATCTTCTTTAGTTATATTTGCACTCTCGTATACCACTTTTAATAGCTCCGATAGTACACTTTTATATTGCGATTTCATTTTAGGATGTAGCAAACGAACGTTTTTACTTTTTTTATTTATTGAAAATATTTTTATATTTATTCGATCAAAAGTGTTTTCGTATGCAAAAGAGTGACACAAATCAATGAGTTCTAGAAATGATAAATTTTTACTTTTTTCTTTTAAGAGACTTAATGCATGTAACCACGAATCATTTTGATCTTCAATAAGAAATTGCATTATATTTTCTTCAGAATAAAAATCTTGTCCGTTTTTTCCAATACTTTTGTATTCCATTCTTTAATTGTATTTACTTTCCACTTTCTTATTAATAATGAAATAACAAACGCTGAATAAAAACACAAACCATTTTCAAACAAAATACTATAATCTAAAAACATTTTTCTTATTTGATCGTATGATAATACTTTAAACGAACTACTTTTATGTTTGTTCCATTGAGTTAAAGAATGAGGTCGATACCATTCTCCATACCATTCATCTTGATTTTCTTCTCTTATATACATGCGACCTTGTTTATGAAAAATTTGTTTATGAAGAATTTTGTTTTTACTTTCACTATAATATTTTTTCTTTCGATTACGATCACGTTCTCGCTTTTTCAATAATTCTTCTGGACTCAGTTCTGAATTTTTTTTCTTTCGTTTACGTTCATATTCTCGTCTCATCATTAATTCTTCTGGACTCAGTTCTGAAACTCTTTTGTATCCAGCAAGTTCATAATTTCGAAGTTTCATCATTGATTTTTCAGTTAAATTGCTTAATGTTTTTACTTTAAAACTAGATAAACGATTTATTCTCCATCCGCTATCATTTTCTAAAATGTTAAAAACTGAACGAATGTTATTACTTTTAATATATTGTAAATTTATTGATCCTTCTAGTGGTTTTATATAATATACAGGCGAATCGTAACATCTTTTTATAATTTTACAATAACCGTTTTCTGTAGATTTAGCGCAAAGTGTTACAATATTATAACCAATTAAAAAATTTTGAAACAAATCAGCAAATGATAACGCTTTATTTGTTTCAATAAGAAAACTATCTTGTGTTTTTTGATTAATGTGATGAGTAATTTCTTCAGGTGTTTGAATTTGATCGTTTAATTCAATTTCTTCAATAAAATCTTCATCTTTATAATTGTCATTTACAAAATATAATATTTCTCGATAATAACTTTCGTTATCTAATTTTTCTTCAATGTTCTTGACTTTAAAATGCATTTTTTATTATTTATCTAAAAAAAATTTTTTTATATATAATAAAAAAATATATTATTTTAACATGTTACAAATTTTTTTTCATTTAAATTTTTATAAAATAAATCAACTTCTCTATCTCTTGTTATATTTTTTAATATTTTTCTCAATTCGTTTTTATTATTATGAATTATATATAGATCATTCAAATCTTTAACACGTCATAACGCGACATAGGGTAGCGACATAATAAAGATTTTACTGTTAAAATTCAAAACAGTTTTATTTAACGTGCAACCTTGCGCTTTATGAACAGTTAAAGAAAATGCTAATTGTAAAGGTAAACCGATTCTAGATGCAATAATACTATGAATACAATCTAAAATGTCTTCTCTAACGTTTTCGATTTTAAATTCTCTACCGTTTATATTAACCCAAACACCATCTGTTTCTATAAATGTTACAATACCAATTGTACCGTTACATAAACCTTCTTCAACGTTTATATTTTTAACTAACATGACTACAGCGCCAATTTTAATATTTATATTAATAGGTATTTGAAACAATGGATTTATTTTTAAATTTATAATAACATCTTTAGAATGAAACCAACGTTCATCAGAAGAAATACTCATTAATTGACGCAAGTTATAAAAATCACCATATTTGTAAAAAACAATCGTATAAAATTTGAATTTATATTATGATCAGCTTCATAATGTCTTGTCATTAATAAATCGACCGTTTTATCAGATACTTTTCCAATACGTATTTCGTTTAAAGCGTTAAAAAATTCCATATTTTCTTGTCTAAAAGATTCAGTAAGTTCGATAACATTAAACATGTATTTTTTCCATATTGCAGACTTGAAAACATATTCACCTTTTACAGGTGGTAGCTGACGGAAATCACCGCATGTAATAACTTGTATTCCACCAAACAATTCATCATTGCATTGATTTATTTTACATGCTAAATGATGTAATAAATCAAAGGTTTCTGCATTAAGCATTGAAATTTCATCAATAATCAAAACATATGTATTTCTCCATCTTTCTAAAACATCTACTTGCATGTGTTTGTAATAATAATCGACAGATTTTGTACCTATTTCAATACCTGCAAAACTGTGCACAGTCATACCTTTAATCTGATGAGCTGCTTTTCCTGTACTAGCTGTTACTGCAATATTTTTAAATATTTGATCGCTAGAAGCAATAGCATCAAGTATATAACTTTTACCACAACCAGCACTACCAGTAATAAAAAAATATAATCCTTCGTCAAACCATTGAAAAGCCAATTTTTGTTTAGCTGATAAAGTCATTTTTTTATTTTTCTGAAAAAAAATTACAAAAAAATTTTTAAGAATACATATATAATATAACAAATTTACAAAACCACATCATAATTGATATCATTTCGTTATTTGTCAGTTTAAATATTATAATTTTTCGTTTTTTTCGTTGATTTTTTCTTTCGTTATGTAATTTTATTATCAAATCTATTTCTTTACTCATTTCACATAATGTAGACGATAATACATTTGTAACTTCATCGCATTGTTTTTCGATGAATATTTTTTTTAATAAATCTTGTTGTTGATATTTTCTTCGCATATCCATATTTTATATTTTTTTATCTAAAATAATAATTATATTAATATAACAAAAATTAATAAAAAACGTCTTCGTTCGTATCTTCTTTTAAATAATATCTCCAACTGATGCATAGATATTAATATACATTTGTATTTCTTTAATCCATTTTTTTTTTATTGATTCGCTCATATTTTCATAAAATTGATAAAACATGTTAAAATTTAATTTTAATTAAACATGAAAATTTCGTCTTATATATTGTAAAATCATCATCACAATAACACGATGATTGTTAACAAAGTTATTTGTTTCTTCAAAAATATTTTCCAATTCAGAAACGTTTCCTAAAGTACAATCTGTGTTATAATCCATATATCTAAATTGTAAGTCTTCCACTGACCATTTTTCTTTTGCACAAATTTTTTTAAAAGATTCCATTACACAATTTAATATTATTTCTGTTAATTCCATCTAAAAAAAAATAATCTTTTATCAATAATAAAAAAGTTTATTTACATAATCATTCACTTTTAAATTGACTTGATTAATAATTAAATTCTTATCACAATTTTCAAAAAACAAATAAAACTTATAAAAAATTTCGTCTTTATAATATGGAAAATTTAACAATAATACTTCTAATAAAAATAAAATTACATAATTATGAGGAAACTGATAATAAAAAAAATCTATCAAATCCATCCAATCCAATTTAGAATATTTTGGATCTAAAACATTAAGTTTTTCAAGTTGTTTGTCATTTTTAAAAATTTTTACATTTTCCACAAATTTCTTTATATGTTAAAGCTTTATCGTACAAATCTGATAAAGTAAATTTCATCATGCCAATTGAATATGTATTATGAACTGTATCACTCCATTGTCGTTCAATCCATTGCCGTTCGCTTAAAGTTTTCATAACGTCATTGAGTTTTAATACAGTTAACTTTCGTTTATCATAATACCATTTCCTACTATCTTCAATTTTTTCATTTAATTGGTAAATAAATTTTTCTTTGTCATGATAATTTTTAAAAAAATCATAAAATTCAAAAAAATCATCAGTTGGAATTTCACCTTTTTTAATTTTACATAACGCTAAATTTAATACAAAACTAGCTATTTTCATTGGTACTTGTCTTTTATTTGTTGAACCCAATGAACCCCAATTATATTTGTCTTTAAATTCGCAATCCATTTTTTTGTGTAATTCGTGCAACATGTATTCCATAGATACAAATTGTATTTTACGAAGAGAAATGGCATCCATTTCTAACAATTCCAAAATATTATTTAATTTAGCTTCTGTTATCATCTAAAAAAAATTTTCAACATATACAATATTGACATATTTTATTATATTCACAATAAGGACAACATGTATACAAATTTAAACATTCTATCATATCATTTTTTAATTCAATTTTAAATTTCAAAAATCTTTTTTACTCTCAGTACAATAATTATTTTTAATTTTATCTTCTGATATTATTATTTCTTTATCACAAAGTTCTTTCATAGTTTTTATCCAAACCAAATGAGTTTGTATTATTGTATTACGTTTCTCTTTAGATAAAGATTGAGCTGTCCAAAATACTTCCTTCAAACTTGAAATAAAATAATTAGCTATAGTTTGATATCGATCTTGATCATATTGATATTGAAAAAGAATTTCTTTTAAAGTTTTGTATGCTTTTTTATGATCTAAATTTATTACTGATTCGTCAATATACTCATCATACATCATTCGAAGATCTTTGTCATATTTTTCTTTACTATTCATTATAACTGAAAAAAAATTACAAATTAATAAAGATTATTACAATAATAACATTTTCTTTCATTAACAACTATATTATTTTCATTGTTCAATTGGTTAACAAAAAAAAATTCACCAAATTTCTAAAGATTTTAAATCAACCCCTAAATATTGTATATCACTCATATAATCGTCATTTAAATATCGAACTTGTTTATCAAATTTACTCAGCATTTTATATAATTTACAAATAACACGGTATCTATTATATGCTAAAGTGTGTTTTAATTTTTCTTCAACAAGTAACTTTTTTTTCGAATAAAAAATATCTCCTAAATCTTTCATTTCAAGATGTAATCTTGCAGTAGAAAAACTAAATTTTTGATATAAATCAAATAAACATTTATGATGTAAATCGTAAATACGTTTTTGCTTTAACGTGCTCACATAATAACATCTACCAAGTAATAAATTATTATACTTCATTTTAATATTTTTTATTAAACCATCATAATCTGTCGATGATTTCAATAACATTATTACGTCAACATCATCAATATCAGCCAATTGCTGTAAAGTTTGAATTTCTTTGAGTAATTCTGGTTCTAATTGAACTTCATCTTCTTCTAACTTTTGTTTTTTTTGATCCGATGGTTCACAAATAAGATCTGTCATTATTAGTTATCTAAAAAATTATTTTCAAATAGAATAAAGATTAGATAATGAACGACATTTATCAAAATCATAACGTAACAATTCCCTTAAAAATTTTCCTATTCTATTCATTACATTTATCTTTTTTTCAAGTAATTTTTCACATTTTGTAAATTGTATACAAATTGTATACTGATGATACAAATCTAATACAATCTTGGTATATAAATGTAAAAGTTCAAGTTTAAAAACAATTTCATTTTGTTCATATTTGATCATATCCACATTTTTATCAAATTTTTCAAAAGTTTTTTTAACACATTTGTATTGATCGCAATCAAAACTTTCGCTAACAGCAAATAGTTGTAACTGTTGCAAATCTTCCATATGTTCATCTTTTATCATATTTTTAACATTTTTTCTAATTGCTTTTAACATCTAAAAAATATTTTTCATTATAAAATCATATTACAAAATATTAAGAGTCAGCAATTAATATCGACTCTATTTTATTAATTAAACTAAATAATTCGTGACGTATTTTTATTTCTAAATTTTGAACTAGTTCTGTTTTTGTCAAGTATCGAAATTCATGAACATAATTTTCGAATTTTTGTTTTTTAGCACAACAACGCCAATCGTCTTTATCTTTTATAAATTCAATAAACGCATCATTTCTTTTCTCTTGATATTCTTTTTCTTTTTTTATTTGCTCTTGTAAACGATCAATAGATTTATTACACTTGATAATCAACTTTGTACATACTTTCAAATATAGATTGATAGTACTTTTATCGTATGTTTATTTATGTTTATCGCTATTCAAATTATCACAAACAGTAGATTTGAATTCTTGTATATCATCCATATAATATTCATATACGTATATTCCTTTTAAATAATCGACCAACTTTTCACATTGATGAGCCAACTCTTTATCTTTTTCTTTTAATTTTTCTATCATGTTATACAACATTTTTTTTATTAGTTACCTAAAAAAAATTACAAATTTTTTAAAAAAAATAAAATATAAAAAAATTAATAAATTTTACATTTAATAAAAAGAGAATCTTCTACAATATAATTTAAAAGATCAGTATTGTTTATAAATTTTCCAAATCCAAAAGCTCGATTCATTCGATCTTTAATAGGTCTTTGATAATAAACATCGTCACCGGTTATAAACGATTTTTTAAATTTATTCTTTCCCAATAATGATATTGTTCCTTTTTTACTACTAAACGGCCATTTTAAAACAGCGTCATAAATGTGTGGCATTAAAACAACAAATATATCAATATAGTCGCCATGTATCATTTCATTATGATATTCAAGATCCATATTAAAATTATTTCTTATTGACATTTTATAATTTTTATAAAAAAACGGAGCAGAAAAAAGAGTAGAACGATAATCATTCGAATTAATATTCATTCGTTTTACTATATCTTGAATTACAAAGATCTTTTGACCGTCAGGTAAACTATTTGGTTCTTCAAGAAGACTAACTCTAATATCTAAATTTCTTAATTCTTCTTTTATTTCTTCATTTGAATTAGATTTTTCAATTTTTATTTGAATATCACTTATATCTTGTTTAATCTTGTCTAATTCAATTTTACATTGATCACTTTGTACACATTCTTCATTTTCTTCATCATTATCTTCATCACTTCCTTTCACTAAATCTTCAAGAAGACTATTTAATTCTTCATTTAAATTAGGTTTTTTAATAGTTATTTGATAATATTTTCGATTATCAAATATTTCGTCAAGAATTTGACGAAATATTTGATAACTTGATTATCAAATTTAACTTGATTAACCATTTCTATAAACTTATTAGACATCTAAAAAAAATTACAAAAAAAATAATATAAAAAATTATTAAAGTCCTGTTGAACCAAAACCACCCTTTCTTTCTTCATCAGACAACATGGATTGTATTTCAATTTGACTATTTTTATTTTTTGGCCCCTCCCCTCCTTTACAAAGAGGGGAGGGCGAGGGGGGAGGGAGACGGAAATCGTAATTTAATCAATGTAATTTTTATAAAAAATCAATTATGGAAATGTTTCCTTATGCCAATTGGTTTTATTTTTTTAAAAGAAATTTTAACATTTCGAAAATTTTAACTAGACGAGAAAATCGACTCTACGATGTTATTAAACAAGAAATTATCAACGATAAACCTATTCATAAAGCTGAACATTTTAATATGTATTATATAAACGCAAAGGAATGTTTTTAAAAAAAACAAATCATTTTTTTTATTTTTTTATATTAACTGTATAATACGTTTTATTAACTAAAAATACATTATCAAAACAAATACATTTTTTTTTTGTTTAGTTCTTCACATAGATTATTTTCTCGTATTAAATTTACCAAATCTTGATATTTTTCTCTTTTTTTGCTACAACCTCTAATATAGTATATAAAATCAATTATATAATTTTTTAACATTTTAGTTTTGTATTTGGCACAATGATCCAAATGATATTTTGTAAACAATTCGTTTTTAAAATGACTGTTGCATGGAATTTCGTCGTAAAAATAATCCATTAATTCTACTTTAGGAAATTTCAATTTGTTTAAATCAAAATATTTAACATTTTGAAAATTTTTTAAGATCTTGATTTTCATTTCGCCTCCTTTATAAAATACTACATTTAAGGGATATTTTTTTAAATAATTTTCTAAAACATTGATCACATCTGAGCAAAATATAATATCAGAGTTTGCTTCCATTGATGGATAATATTCAAAACCATGTATAAATTTTAAACAATATTTGAAAGTATTTTGATATTTTTGATTAATTGATTCAAAATTAGCACACGGCCACACTTGAACATGATAATAAAAATCGCCGTTTATTTCACGTAAGCATAACTCTCGTACACAATTACTACCCCAAACATGATTATTTTTATACTCATTAGCAATGTGTTCAATATCCAACAGCCAAAGCTAAAAAAAAATAACAACATTTTTTAATAAAAATGAAACGCATTCTTTTTTTAAAATTTTTAAACATGTATAAAAAACAAAACAAAAAAAAATATTATTTGAAAAAATAAAAAAATGAATCGAGTTGACAGCATCATTAAAAAAATTCATAACAATTGCGCTGTTTGCGCATTAGATGAAATAGCCAAAAGATATCAATCTCAAGAAAACAAATCCGGAAACTCTTCACCTTCATCTCTAGTTATAGACGAGGAACATTATATAGACGCATCTTCAAATGTTTTTCTTGAAAATATTTTAAATTCAAAAAGAATCACATTAAATTCTTATTCTATTGAAAAATGTTTTAAAAACAGTAAATTTAAAAATCTACTCGACCAGCCACAACTATGTCAATTTCACTTGAATAAATTTGACAATATGAAAAAAGATCATCTTGACGAAAATGTTATAGCTGATTATTACAAATCTAAACTTAAAGTTTTTTTACTCGAAAGAGATGTTAAACCTATTGTTCCATTCGAAGGTGATCAAACAGACGGATTCATCGATACTTTTACAGCAAAAATATTACCTACCGCTTCAACCATCATAGAAAAACTAAATGGAGTTTTAAAAAAGAAATCTGTTAAAAGAAACATTGAAGGAATCATAAAAGGCGGCACTTCCGATAAAAAAACATTATTTGTTAATATTTTACACGCTATTGTAACATTATTTATTTCAAGTTTTTTTAGTTTAGAAAAAGAAGAATAAATGTGTACTAACGAATCTTTGTCTAGTTATTTTATTAATGAACCCTTTTTGAAAGATTATTTTATAGGTGTTTACGCTTTTGACGAATTGAGTCAAACTCAAACACACGTAAACATTATTAAGCGAATGGTAAAAAATGGTTTTTTTTTTATTTATAATAACGAAACTATTAAACAAAATGGAGAACATTGGAGACTTTTACTCAAATTAGACGCTAATCATTTTTTTTGTTTTGACAGTTTAGGTACTGAAAGCTGTTTAAAACAAATTCCACTTTTTTTAAGAAGCAATATACATTTGTTTGAATCTGTAGAAGAAATACAAACTAACATACAAATAAACACTCTAAACATTAATTATAATGAAATTGAAATAAGTTCTTAGATACGACAAACTAATCACTTTCCTTACGAATGGACAGCTGATAATCATGAATTTTATTGGTTTACAAAATTTATATTAAAATATAGTTCAATGACGGGTCAACAAACTATTTTGTTTTCTTATAACAAAACTTGTTTCCAATGGGAAAACAGTAGTTTGTGCGGAGCTTTTGCCGCTTATTTTATATCCTTGTTACCAAACTATCTTATTAACGGTCAAATTTATTTACCTTTGTTGTGCAGATTATTGAACTATCACTTCTATGAAGTTTCGTCTCTTCATGCTTCCGAACTAGCTCAAATAAATTTGCTTCCATTTTTTCACTTTGTTAGAACTAAATTATTTGAACACTTGGATGCTACTGCTAAACAACTTTTTGAAAAAGACATTAAACTACATCTCTATTTAAGAAAAACGGAGAGTCTGGTACGCAATAATGTAACAATGAAAACAATGAAAATTCCTATAGAAAATGACATTTTTAAAAATGAAGTCATGATCAATAACAAGATTAGAAGCTTTTTAAACGATGCTAGATTATTAAGAACTAACAATGAATGTCAATGGGATAAAATATCTATTCAAGATATCAATGCTATTAGAGATGTTATGAACAAAAAAAACCTTGCTTTAAAACGTTACGAAAATATGAACAATATGTATTTTTTCGATTACAGAAGATTAAAAGATATAAATAATTTTATTGACGTACCTGAAGATGATGTCATGACAAAAAAAAGAAATAAAAACTCTCTTTGTTCAAAATTTAATATAATAAAATGTCAACAAGTATACAGAAAGCAGCTTTATGCAAAATTCGAGAAAAAGTTATTGAAGAAATTTGTGAATCTTGTGCTGGAAACGGACTATTATATATCGTTAATTTGCTAGATCCGAAATTGATAAATTATTTAAACGAATGTACGAGCACCGTTTTTAACAATGAAGTTTGGCTTCTACATAAACCAACTCAAACAAAATTCGAAATAAAAACAAATAAACTACTATGTGATGTGTGTAAAGGAAAAAAAAAACTTTTATTAAAAAAACACAAGACACAAGAAAAGAAAATAAATTTTACATTGTATTTTAATTTTATTTAAAAAATAAATGTTTTTTTACATTAATTTTATTTAATATACTTCAAAACTTTTATCCGCTGGTTTATATAAATTAACGGGTGGTTGAATTGCAACTGTTTTTGTTGTTACAGCAGGTGTTGATTTTTTCCCTTTCCATGCTTTTTTTAAACTGTATAATAATGAACCCACTTTTAAAACATTAGTTACATTTTGAGGTGTAACATAGTCTGATAAACCACGAGCGCGTTGTTTTCGTTTAACTTTACGAGCACGTCTTTTTTTTATTCGCATTCTTCTAACAACCATATTGATAATGAATCCTTTATAACTGATACAAAATCATCATATTTCATACTAAATACTTTTTTAACACTCATATCAAATACTTCGAATATAAAATCAATGTTAACTATATCGTTTGAACGAGTTACTTTTATTTGATTGCTACCGTCCAAGCGAAAAAATAACTTAAAATTACCATTTACATCTTTCAAACTATCGTTTGTTTGTAAATTTTCTAAATCTTTAACATTATAAAATTGTAAAAGAGATTCTTTAAAAGCAGTTACGTCCATTTTTTTTAAATAAATCTAAAAATTTTTTTTTTAAATAAACATTTTTTTCTTCTTTTATATATACCCTTTTAAAAAAATAAAAAAACAACAGTATTAAATATATTATTTTGTTATAGGTAATTCATAACCAATATATATATCGCCTTTATTTACATGTCTAATAGTATATAAACCAGAACGTACTTTATAATCAATAACAAATCCTCCTAAAAAAGTAGAAATGTCTGTATGTCCTTCTTTTTTATTTCCACTTATTATTTGACATAGATAATCATTAAAATATTTAAAAGTTAATATATATTCGCCATAACTTGTTACATCGGCTCTTATGTTATTTAAAGAATATTCACCCATATCTTCAAGTAATAATTTATAAAACTCTAGATCATCTTTAATAATATTAACGTATGCGTTAGTATAACAACTGATACAATGTTCTTTTCTGTGATATCTTTTATTAGCATGTTCACAATAACTATGTTTAAACAAACAACCATCATCTAATGACATTCTTTTTTAAACTAAATTATTTTTAAAGTTTATAAGTTGTTTAAATAACTTGTTCACAGGATCAGCGAATGGATTACTTAAACCGCCTCTTAATCTTCTAAAAACGTTACCGCCACGGTGTTTTTTACCTTTATTAAAAAATTAATATTTTTTATTTAAATATATGTCAAACATGTAAACGTTTACATGTTTTTTTACCTTAAAAAATTTCGTTACTAAAATATAAAATATTTACTAAGACACATTTTTTAACCAACGTATTATTTTTACCTCCTCCCATCATATTGTTTAAACGTGCATTCGGTTTTGATTTTTTGTTTATAAAAATATATCTTTTTGCATGTTTGTTACGTCTGTGTCCCCTTCTCATTTTTTTAACTTGTAAAAAACTTTTAAAAAAACTTATATATTTTTTAAAAAATATTTTGTGTCACCCGACACAGTCCTTACTTAACCTGCCTTACCTAACTTCTTTTGTTTTTCTTAGTAGGCATACTTATTATTTTTACTCTATTGTTTTTTTTACAACCGGTTGTTTGTATCTTACTTACTTACTTACTTACTTAACCTTACTTACTTAGTCTATTATTTTTGCCTTACTTATGCCTGCTCACCCGTTCGTACATACACGCTCGTTCACACACGCTCAGGACTCACCGAGAGTATGCATCTCAGTGGGGTACAATCATCAAGTATCAATGATACTCAATGTGGTTTACATATAGGACTCACCGAGAGTATGCTTCTCAATGCATATCATCAAGTATCAATGATACTCAATGTGGTTCACATATAACTAACTAAGCTAACTAGACAGACGTCATCAAGCGTTCGCTCAATGTGTTTTAACATATAATGTTAAAGCCGTAAAGTTATAGAGAGATTCGAACCCTGGACGATCGGTTCATGGCGGTTTACAACATAGTGCGGAAATGATACGATGCACTATGCTACGTCGACGTGTTGTTTAAGCGTGTTTTGAATTCAATTAAATTGTCATTTTAACACTTTACGTAGAGATTTTTTTTCTACACAGAGATTTTCTTAAAATTGTTTACGCACATTTTAAGGGAAATTCCCTATATAATCCTACGTAAAAAGCAAAATTAAAAGTTACTAAATATAACTTGTTTGTCACAAAGTTTAAAGGAAATCAGTACACATGCAATGATAAACAAAAATATAGTTTACCCTCATCGCCAATTGCACGTTGTACAAGCGCAAAAAAATTATATTCGAAAACGAAAACTACTCAAAATATTGGGTCTAACAAAGAAGATTACAAGAACAATTTTAACTTTATTATGAACTTTTCTATATTAAAAAAAATATTTAATAGTTATATTTTTTTTTGTCCTGAATGTGGAAATAAAATTATTTTGCCTGATAACGTTAGGAAAAAAATTGGATTTTGTTTACAACTTGCATACTTTTGTGAAAGCTGTGATAAAATTATAGACACATTTAAAACTTTAGCAATAATTAAAAGAAGTGCAGATGTTAATACACAAGTTGTTGCTGCTTTTAGAGAAATAGAAAAAGGATATACTTCTATAGAATCATTTAATCGTTGCATGAATATGTCAAGAATGATGACAAAAAAAAAACAAATAGTAAAAAAACAAAATTACTTCACAGTGCTTATGTCAAAGCAGCTAATATTTCCATGTCAAAGGCTGCAAAAGAGACACATGATATTGTTTTGATGGATGTCATCAGTGATAATACAAGTATTTTTGATTGCCATGTTTTTGTTGATGGAACATGACAAAAAAAAGGTCACACATCCATAAATGGTGTTGTTACTTTGATATCAACAAATAATCAAAAATGTGTTGACCATTTTGTTTTATTTAAACAATGTAAAGGTTGTGAATATTGGAACAAAAGAAAAAATAAACCTGGTTAGAATAACTGGCAAAATAATCACATTTGTCTCATTAACCATATAAAATCATCAGGATCAATGGAATCTGTGGGTGCTATTGAAATGTTTGGACGATCTGTCGAGAAGTATAAACTAAGGTATACATTTTATATAGGAGATGGAGATACATCTTTATACAATGATGTTAACAAATCTCAACCATATGGACCTAATGTCACTATTAATAAAAAAGTATGTGTCGGACATGTTCAAAAGCGTATGGGAACACGACTGCGAAACTTACGCCAATTAATGAAATTAAATATATTGTTAGACGGGGGAAAGGTAATGTGTAAAGGACGATTAACTGATAAAGCTATAAATACTTTGCAGAATTATTATGGTACTGCCATAAGGCAAAATCTTAAAAGCATTTATGAAATGAAAAAGAGTATTTGTTCAACACTTTTCCACAACTCAGATATTCTTGATGAAACTGAACGATATTTGTTCGAAATTTTGTCCTCGAAACGTAAATAGCTTGTGCATGTGGCAGTCAAATAAACTAACAGGTAAATCATTTACAAAGCTAAATTAAATTTTCCATTAGCAATAAATGAATTTTTAAAACCCATTTTTCAAGTCTAAAGCAGAGATGAATTATTATCTAAATGTTTGCATGGACAGACATAAAATAATAATGAAGCAATTAACAATTTCATTTGGAAAAAATGTCCTAAAGATATTTATGTAAGTTAAAATATTCTTTAAATAGCTGTAGCATCTGCTGTTTTAGAGTTTAATGATGGAGCTTGTGGGATATATGAAGTTTTTCAAAAACTACAGATAAAG
>NC_061156.1:38771397-38794404 GCF_022113875.1 Hydra vulgaris
AGAAAATTTTAAAACGTTGTAGATCTTACAATCCTACAATAAAACGATGCAACTTATGTCTATACGAAAAGTATTTCATAATATCGTACACCTATGATAACTTATTAAATAAGAAGAATGAATTAGTATCTAAATGTAGACATAAAAGCAAATTCCTCTTTTCAAATTTCGATACAGGTGATTAGGCAGCCGTTTTTATTTTTTCTTATCTTTTTGTTTTTCTTTTGTTTTGACGACGGAGCACACTCCACTGTAACTTTATATTTTAACGGTTTTTTTTTTGTTTCTTGTTTTGTATTTCATGGCTGATGATTGCCTTTAGGCATGAAACTAGTAGTACCATAAAAAATTGTTTTCTTTATTTTTATAAATATATATATATATATATATATATATATATATATATATATATATATATATATATATATATATATATGACCAGTTGTAAAATGAGCTCTAATAGAGATATACGTGTTTTATTCGTTAAGCTGCTGGAAAGCATTTACTAGGGCTTAATTTAATTTTTTATTGATAATAATTATAATGTAAAATATCCAACTAAAAGTTATTTTGGTCGGACATTGTCTGATCAAATTTTTGAAATAAAATTTTCTGAAACAATTTTCACAAATATTTACATATGTTCATATTTAATTAGTTAAAAGCAACACAGAAAAAAGATTCTTAAAATGCCCAGATAAAAAAGTACTGCAGATGGGTTATCTTAGACTAGATACTGGCTTATCTGAGTTTTGAGAAACCCAATTATCCAATCAAAATATATGTTATGTTTTCTCAGTTTATTATATTTTAGGTTAAGGAAGTTGTAGTTTTTTTCCGTTATATTCAGAATTTTTATCATCTTGGATCTTTTTAATTTAATTGAAAGACTGCATATTTTTTTAGATAGACTTGAAGTTGTATTGGTTTTTTTTTTTGTCGAAAACCTTGATAGTTTACATTGAATTGCATTAACTATTTATAAAAGTTATGTAACTTTTTTTACTTAACAAAATATAATATGCTAAGTGTCAATTTTGCGCAAAAGCCACACTTTTAGCGCTAAAATAATATTTATATGACATTTATGTAACTATTTTTATCAATAATTAAAACGACAAGAAAACAAGTTTGTTATAGTAATATAGTATAATAATGTCTAAAATATGAGAAATATTAAGATAAACATATTATTTTTAAACTCAACATAAAAAATTTAAACTTCGCTTTTACTAATTTGAAGACGGTTAAATCAAAAGCAATATGTAATTTATGGGCTATTATTTAATTTAAAAAATTCGACGCGCTGCAAGTCATAAAAATTCGATCAATTCAATTATTCAATTTAAACATTAGTAAAGATTTCCAAAAAGTTACAGGATCGCATTATGAATCATAGAGTCACAGCAATTATTTAAATGCAGTTTATGGAATGATCACGCACGGAAACACGCACGGATGTTGCAAATTAGTCAATTTCATGTAGTTATTTTTGAGAAAATAAATTGCTATTGAGTATTTTAAGTAAAATATTTTACTTCAGCGACTCTTATTTAATATATTTTCGATGAGAAACGGCAGTCAACAATTATTTCTACCTAGAGTATGGCGTTTTGAAAATTCTTGTATAATTTTCAAAATGTAGCGATATTATTACTCAAAATAAGAAAATTGTAAAAATATGTATATTTAATTTATTCAGATAGCCTAAATTATGATAAAAAAACTTTAGTTATAATCTTATAATCTTTATGAAAATCAAAACAGTATGCATATTGCATAATGTTCTAGCTTTTAATTGCTAACACAAAGAAAAATTAAAAATCACGGACAGAAATGGAAATGCCCTGTTGTATAATCTTTTTTATGCAGTATGAAAAATTTGTGTTTTATTTATATTATATATACTATTTATTATTACAAAAAAATAATATTTAAGTTTTAACCCACCCTACCCATGGTATGAGGGGTGTAGGGCATACAAAAGATTACCCTCTTAAACCCTTTTCACGCCTTTATCGAAAAGCTCTTTCTTTCTTTTGGTGCTAAATTGCATTTAATTAGATATAAATGTAGTAAGTAATAATCTTAATATTTGATCAGAGGGTGCACCCGAAGTAAAAGAGACTTCAAGCCTACCTTGTAAAAAAATCTTAGATTATAGCAGTAAAAATTTACTTCCGACCAACAAAAAGTGATTTCCAATAACTTGCCATAGCAACGCTATGTGAAAATTAAAATATGATTTAAAGAATAAAAATTTAAACATATATGTATTCGTAAAACAATTAAACATAATAAATGAAATATATTTCAATCTTTAAAATGACTTTTTAAATAAATAGAGTAAATTAGAAAATTTTTAAAAATTGATTCTAATAATGTAAACAAAATAAAAAATAACTAAATGATTTGCCGCTCAATAAAGAATTGATTGATCTTTTCTATTTTCAGAAATATGTTGCCATTGTAACGATAGAAATAATTCAGAGAAAACCCGATCTGATTGTTTTGCTTTATTATCCTATTATAAGCTATATTTATTATAAAAACAGCATACTTATGTAATTTATATAACATAAATTTAAAAAAAAGGCTTGTTTCAGAAATCATTTTTATTTCGAGGATCGGAATTCACTCTTCAAGTCTTTCTTTACAATATATTCTTGTTTATTTATATGGACCTCATTTTGGACTTGTTGTCTGAATCAAATAAATGATAAAAATAGATATATAAGTAATAAAGAGGAATGGTTCTAAATTAATTAACTAAAACAATAAAAATTTTACCTTAGTTGTACTTTTCAAAGAATATTTAGTGAATGTACACTAGGGCGATCAGCATTTACTCGCCCAGGCAACAATGTTAAAATTACATTAGTTATGTTGTAAGCACACGTTAACCAATACAAGTTTTCTCCCTTAAAATATGAATCAAAAATGCTAGTAAAGTCCAGGATTTTGTCCTACTCTAAAATTATTTTGATAATTAACATTATACTTCAATAATTGTAAAAACGACAAAGATCTTCAGTTTTAAGAACTATGTTATTTTATGTACTATTTACAATTTTTATACATTTTTTATAATCAACAAAACCTTCCTTAGGATAATTATGTATAAAAATAGATATAAAGAATAATAACGACATAATTACACCAAGGATTTGTAAACGCTCTCAAATTATAATTTGAACGCTTTTAAATAATAATAGTGTTAAAAAACTAGCTACTAGGGACTTTTACAGCGTGTGGGTTTAGTATATGACTTTTTAAAGGGAAATTAATCAACAAAACAGCCGTTTTGGTTAATGACATTTAAAATAAGTTTGCCGATTTTCAAAAAATTCAAGACCAAAAAACAATTTGCGCATGCGTTTTTATCGCCTAACTATGGCTGGTATTAAATATTGCTAATCATGTTTGATTTGTCAATATTTTTATTACATGAAGAATTTTTATAAAGCTGACAAATTATATTTCACATTATCTTAAAGATGCAGTGTGGCATTTTTTTAAAACAAATATTAGATCATACATCAAAAACCACAATTTAATTAATGTTCAGTAAGTTACGTGGACTAATCTTTTAAATTTGATCAAATACTTGAATGTTATATATCACTTGAGAGCCCCCAAATATAATTGATAAAAAAATTATTAAAATGGTTAGATAGAGTTGTTCGTGCTATTTTTAATTTACATTTAGTCAATGTATTTTTTTTACGGTTGTTTCATTTATATTTATATTAGGACTTATTTTTGTGTCTTGAAATACAAATATTAATTTTATAAATAAAAAATATTAACTTCATTAAAAGCGCAGGTATCATATTAGTACTCACTTTTGTTTTAGTGAATATAGCCCTGATATTAAATTAGTTATAAATTATGTCCAGTAAAAGTGAATTCTGGCCCACTGTGCAGCGCCCTATTATACACTGTATATTCTGTATGCAAAACAAGTTGAGCTGATAGAAAAAATGATTTAGGAGTAAAGCAAAATTGTTTTTTATAATCGGAATGCTTTTAAAAAACTATTTTTCAAAATATTTATTATATAATTAAATATTATTTTCAGTGTATTTAATGATTTCAATTATGAAACTTGATTCAAATGAAATATTAAAACTAAAATTAAGTTGTTGAAAATGATTATTTTTAGTGAATTTAATGATTACTTTTAGATGTTTCAATGTTCGTCAGATGGTTTCTTCTGCTGTGTAAATGGAATCACAGGTGTTTGTGATGTTTTGTGATGTTTTTTTGATAGACTTTAATAAAAAAGGTAATATCTAAAAAACTTAAGCAAGATTATTATGTTAAAAGCTTATCTCACATATAGTTAATCTAAAATCATCCAACAATTTTATTAAGTAATACTTAAAGCTTTCCTATTTTGTATAGATTAGCAGTAAGTCTTTTTTTTTTTTAAATGTTATTATTTACTGAAGTTCTTTTATTCATTTAAATTTGTTTATTACTATAATTTATTATAGTTATTTGAACTTAATTAAGTTAGATAACCTTTGAAATTTTTACCAAAAATACAACAAAAATATTGAAATTCATATTATTTCCTATACGCAAATTTTTTCATTTATTTATTCTTAGATCTATAATACCTAGTTACGATAAAACTTTGCAAAATATTATAAAAACAAAGGTGAACAATTTTAGAAGAAAGTTTTATTTACTGACGAGAGTAAATTAATTGTCTTCGGACCTGATAGCCGTGGAAAAATATGGAGAAAAATAGTACAGAGTTTGAACAAAAAGATTTAATTCCGACAATAAAACTTGGAAGTGGAAGTGTGATGGTCTGGGGTTCGGTGTCTGTAGCTGTAGTTGAGAGTTGGGTATTTATTCAGCCTAAAGTTGTCTGATGGATGTATATTTGGCATTCTTAAAATAATTCGATATCAGATGCTGCAAAATTAAAATTGGGAAATAATTGGACATTTCAACAGTATTAAGATCCGAAACACACTGCTCTCGTTGTAAAAACACGGTTGCTCTACTACGTTCCAAAATTACTCAATTCTCATTCACAATCATCAGACTATAACTCAAGAGCCCGTGTTAGACTATTTGGAAAAACAAGTCAGGAAGCAGAATAATAAATGTTAATATGTTAAAAATATCTCCAAAAAAATATGGAATACCAAAAAACTATTGTCATCCATGAACAGAAGATAAAAATTTTGTCTAAATGCCAAAGGATATTCCACAAAATATTTTTTCATTTTTCATATTCTTGTGTTTTTAACGATTTTTGTTTTGTAAAAGAAAACTTTCTTGACATTAAAATACAAAATATTAAATTAAATAAACATATATTTATTCGTAAAACAATTAAACATAATAAATGAAATATATTTCAATCTTTAAAATGGCTTTTTAAATAAATAGAGTAAATTAGAAAATTTTTAAAAATTGATTCTAATAATGTAAACAAAATAAAAAATAACTAAATGATTTGCCGCTCAATAAAGAATTGATTGATCTTTTCTATTTTCAGAATTATGTTGCCATTGTAACGATAGAAATAATTCAGAGAAAACCCGATCTGATTGTTTTGCTTTATTATCCTATTATAAGCTATATTTATTATAAAAACAGCATACTTATGTAATTTATATTACATAAATTTAAAAAAAAGGCTTGTTTCAGAAATCATTTTAATTTCGAGGATCGGAATTTACTCTTCAAGTTTTTTTTTACAATATATTCTTGTTTATTTATATGGACCTCATTTTGGACTTGTTGTCTGAATAAAATAATTGATGAAAATAGATAATAGAAAATAGAAAATAGAAAGTAATAAAGAGGAATGGTTCTAAATTATTTAACTAAAACAATAAAAATTTTACCTTAGTTGTACTTTTCAAAGAATATTTAGTAAATGTACACTAAGGCGATCAGCATTTACTCGTTATGCTTAAAAATATCTCCAAAATATTAAATTAAATAAACATATATTTATGATAAATATAAAAATATAATTTTTAAATAAAATTTTTTCATTTTTCATATTCTTGTGTTTTTAACGATTTTTGTTTTGTAAAAGAAAACTTTCTTGACATAAAAATACAAAATATTAAATTAAATCTTTTTAGTTGTTCAAATTAATATTTATATTTAGTTAATTAAAATTGTTCGTTTCTTGAACGATATATTTTTGTTACTTCGATGTAAAAAATTTTTTGCTCTTAAAATGGTATTTAAAGTATTTTCTTTCAATTGTAAAGTGTACAAAATTTTAAAATACAAAATAAAACGTCTTGTTTCAATTTTGATATCTTTTGTTCAAACTTTTTCGACCTATTTACACTTATTAACTAAATTCAATTATTTTTATTGAAAATTGTATAAATATTAGAGTATAGATCGTAGAGTATTAAAAAAAAAAAGGAAAATATCTTTAAACAATAAATAAAAGAGGAAGGTAAAGAGGATGGTAAAGAGGAAGGTAAAAAGGAAGGTATTTTAACAGTTGCAACAAACTTATTGAAAGCTGGGTCAAACATTGACTTTATTTCGAGCATGACTGGTTTACCGAGAAGTCAAGTTGAAAATTTGAATAAATAATAGCGCCTAACTTGTTATTATAGTGTACCAAGAAACAACATTTTTTAAAAATAAATTCTACCATCCTCATAACCAATTCTATATGATAAAAAGTTTTTGTATTAAAAATATTTTAAAAGGTCCCTTATGACCCTTGAACATACAAATATCTTGTATTATTTAAAACAAAAGTTCTTTACAATTTTATCATTTTGAGTTTCAAAAATTGTGATAGGTTAAAAAAATTGAAAAGATAATAGTTGTATTTAAAAAAAAAGCAGGGTGGTAGTATATATTTTTGAAAACGTTGTTGTTTGGGAAAATCTGGTGTACTTATGTGCCATATTTATACATAAAAATTAAATTTTTCTTTACATATATTCTTACACATATTGAGTTTAAAATCTTTTAGTTCTTGATCTTTAGATATACATATTGAGTTTAAAAATATTTTCTTTTAGATCTCGAAGATAAATATAAATGTTTGAAAAATGAAATTAAAAGGTTGTGTTAAAGTACTCATAGTTGAAAAAAAGATTCT
The DNA here is from genome assembly GCF_022113875.1 of Hydra vulgaris. Lineage (NCBI taxonomy): Eukaryota > Metazoa > Cnidaria > Hydrozoa > Anthoathecata > Hydridae > Hydra > Hydra vulgaris. The sequence goes on from NC_061156.1 coordinate 38,778,509, forward strand.
CAAAATAAGATGTGGCCAACCAGAGTACTTTTTTTTCAGTTAGTTGAATCATACATGGCATGTTAATATTTTTTAATTAGTATTTAATGCATATAAAACATAACAAATAAATAAAGTTTTGTTTCACTGTCTGGTCAAATCAATCAAATTCTTTTAATATTTCTATTGCTGTTACCATTAATTTTTTATTATTTAATATAGAGTAATAAATATTGTTTACTTTATATACAACTGAAACATTGTTTTTGTTTGTGTACACTTTTTTCGACTTAAGTTTTATGCTTGCTCAAGGATATTTTTAAACATGGAGCATTATTTCTAATTAGTATGAAGTGTTAAAATTTAGTTCTTTATATTCCTGGTTTTTTTCTTTGTATTAGAATAGTTTACTTTTTTATCACTTTTAATAATACACCTATCGAACTTTAATTCTACCATTTCGTGCGGCGGAGACTAAACTCTAATTGATTGAAAAAACTTTTTAATTATTTGTATTTGAATTAGTATTTGCTTGTATCACCTTTTTTTAATTTAACACGATGGCAAGAGATAACTGTGCAGTAATACGGTGTTCAAATAGCCATTATAAACGTTTGAAGTGGAAAAAACAAGATTGTAATTGTTGTGAAGGTTTCAAAAAAGAACAATTTGGTTGTAATTGTCCTTTCAATGTTTTCCAAGTTCTTTAAAAAATTCTATAGAAAGAAAAAGGTGGAAAATTCGTTTAAAAAGGGAAGGTAAAAATAAGAAAAAATGGAATCCATGCGACAGTGATCGTATATGTTCGATACATATTGTAGATGTTGATCCTGATCCTACTTCAAACATGGGTTATAGTTCTACTAATATTAAGCTAAGAAAGAGTTTAAACAAACATTGTCTAAAATCGAACTTTTTAATTTTGATAGAAATTAGCACAGAATTTAATGACACTAATAAAAATACAACTGATTATAATACCAATGAGTAATGCAGTAATAATAACGATAATACGATTATTCTACCACAGCATAGATGTGAACATACAATTGCTAGGCAGTAATTGCTAAATGTGTGTGAAGGATGTAATTCTAAAACGTCATTGATTGATTCTCTTGTTAAAAAAGTTAATTTCTTGAATATATCCTGAGAGCAACTAAACCAAAAACAAGTTAATGAAATTTAAAAATTATTGATTTTTTCACGCAACAAAGTTACAACACACAAAAAAAATGAACAGGGATATCTGCAATAGCTTCGTTTAATGCCATATTCTTACTTATTATATCATTTCTTAAAAAGCTTTGTTACTAGTGAGGACCAAAACATGTTCAGAGTACAAGCAAATTAAAGCGCAGATTTCAGTCAAGTAAATATAGAAAACTTTCTCATAGTGACGAATTTTTTTTAACACTGATGCAATTTCGTCTTGGTATGAAGACATTGCAGAACAATTTGAATTTTCTCCCACTACTTCTTCTAAAATATTCACTTCATGGATTATACTTATAAGCAGTTTGTTAGGTAGTGCTCTTAATGCATGGTTTCCACGCGAAATACTTATGATAAAAAGCGACTAAAGCTGTTTCCTAAACGCGGATAAACGCTACAGTTTATACATAGTAATGCAAATAATTTCATAAATTGATGGGTGATAGAATATGTATTTCTCGGGTACAGCTAATTGCAAATAAAACTTAAATATAAATAAACATATAAATTAGTGGTAAAATCTGTTATTCTTGTGCATCATTAATACTTATTTATTCGAATTAAATGACTTTATTATATAACACAGTTTTTTTTGGAATCTAATAACATTCTAGATTCTTTAAAAGATCAACTCTTTTGAATTTGCGTTCTAGGTTCGCTCATTCTGTTGATCACGAAATGGTTTGATTAAGTTTAAACTGTGTTTTTTTAAAACTAAAGCTTAAAATAATATTTCCTTAAAATGAGTTTTTACGTTATTATTTAAAATAGTTATCCAGGTTTTTCTTGGAAGGATTCAGGAGACCGGATAATATACAAATCTGGCCAGATACACTTTCCATTAGACTTCAACTTTTAAAGGTTCACTCACAATGTTACTTACTTAATCTTTAGTTATATACAGCTAATAATTATTGCAATAATATTGATATTCATATTTTGTAAAATGGTCGCCTTACTAATAGATCTTAGACTTTTGATAAATCGTCGCCTTATTAATTAATCTCAAAGATTAGGTTAAGTAGGAGTCAAAAGGTCGGCGCGTAGTGGAAGAGGAGCGTGACACCTCCCTCCTCCCCTTAATGTATTTTTTGTTCATTTAGTCAGTAAATCTGACCCCTACTTGCGCTGGCTCTGTATATATACATGCAGTCAGTCACAAAAATTTTCGTACACTCTACAATTTAGAGAAAATACTTTAAATACCATTTTAAGAGCAAAAAATTTTTTACATCGAAGTTACAAAAATATATCGTTCAAGAAATGAACAATTTTAACTAAATAAAAATATTAATTTGAACAGCTAAAAAGATTTAATTTAATTTAGTTTATTTTTTGTATTTTTATGTCAAGAAAGTTTTCTTTTACAAAACAAAAATCGTTAAAAACACAAGAATATGAAAAATGAAAAAATTTTATTTAAAAATTATATTTTTAAATTTATAATAAATATATGTTTATTTAATTTAATATTTTGGAGATATTTTTAAGCATAACGAGTAAATGCTGATCGCCCTAGTGTACATTCACTAAATATTCTTTGAAAAGTACAACTAAGGTAAAATTTTTATTGTTTTAGTTAAATAATTTAGAACCATTCCTCTTTATTACTTTCTATTTTCTATTTTCTATTATCTATTTTCATCAATTATTTTATTCAGACAACAAGTCCAAAATGAGGTCCATATAAATAAACAAGAATATATTGTAAAAAAAGACTTAAAGAGTAAATTCCGATCCTCGAAATAAAAATGATTTTTGAAACAAGCCTTTTTTTTAAGTTTATGTAATATAAATTACATAAGTATGCTGTTTTTATAATAAATATAGCTTATAATAGGATAACAAAGCAAAACAATCAGATCGGGTTTTCTCTGAATTATTTCTATCGTTACAATGGCAACATATTTCTGAAAATAGAAAAGATCAATCAATTCTTTATTGAGCGGCAAATCATTTAGTTATTTTTTATTTTGTTTACATTATTAAAATCAATTTTTAAAAATTTTCTAGTTTACTCTATTTATTTAAAAAGCCATTTTAAAGATTGAAATATATTTCATTTATTATGTTTAATTGTTTTACGAATAAATATATGTTTATTTAATTTAATATTTTGTATTTTTATGTCAAGAAAGTTTTCTTTTACAAAACAAAAATCGTTAAAAACACAAGAATACGAAAAATGAAAAAATATTTTGTGGAATATCCTTTGGCATTTAGACAAAATTTTTATCTTCTGTTCATGGATGACAATAGTTTTTTGGTATTCCATATTTTTTTAGAGATATTTTTTAGCATATTAACATTTATTATTCTGTTTCCTGACTTGTTTTTCCAAATAGTCTAACACGGGCTCTTGAGTTATAGTCTGATGATTGTGAATGAGAATTGAGTAATTTTGGAACGTAGTAGAGCAACCGTGTTTTTACAACGAGAGCAGTGTGTTTCGGATCTTAATACTGTTGAAATGTCCAATTATTTCCCAATTTTAATTTTGCAGCATCTGATATCGAATTATTTTAAGAATGCCAAATATACATCCATCAGACAACTTTAGGCTGAATAAATACCCAACTCTCAACTACAGCTACAGACACCGAACCCCAGACCATCACACTTCCACTTCCAAGTTTTATTGTCGGAATTAAATCTTTTTGTTCAAACTCTGTACTATTTTTCTCCATATTTTTCCACGGCTATCAGGTCCGAAGACAATTAATTTACTCTCGTCAGTAAATAAAACTTTCTTCTAAAATTGTTCACCTTTGTTTTTATAATATTTTGCAAAGTTTTATCGTAACTAGGTATTATAGATCTAAGAATAAATAAATGAAAAAATTTGCGTATAGGAAATTATATGAATTTCAATATTTTTGTTGTATTTTTGGTAAAAATTTCATAGGTTATCTAACTTAATTAAAATCAAATATCTATAATAAATTATAGTAATAAACAAATTTAAATGAATAAAAGAACTTCAATAAATAATAACATTTAAAAAAAAAAAAGACTTACTGCTAATCTATACAAAATAGGAAAGCTTTAAGTATTACTTAATAAAATTGTTGGATGATTTTAGATTAACTATATGTGAGATAAGCTTTTAACATAATAATCTTGCTTAAGTTTTTTAGATATTACCTTTTTTATTAAAGTCTATCAAAAAAACATCACAAAACATCACAAACACCTGTGATTCCATTTACACAGCAGAAGAAACCATCTGACGAACATTGAAACATCTAAAAGTAATCATTAAATTCACTAAAAATAATCATTTTCAACAACTTAATTTTAGTTTTAATATTTCATTTGAATCAAGTTTCATAATTGAAATCATTAAATACACTGAAAATAATATTTAATTATATAATAAATATTTTGAAAAATAGTTTTTTAAAAGCATTCCGATTATAAAAAACAATTTTGCTTTACTCCTAAATCATTTTTTCTATCAGCTCAACTTGTTTTGCATACAGAATATACAGTGTATAATAGGGCGCTGCACAGTGGGCCAGAATTCACTTTTACTGGACATAATTTATAACTAATTTAATATCAGGGCTATATTCACTAAAACAAAAGTGAGTACTAATATGATACCTGCGCTTTTAATGAAGTTAATATTTTTTATTTATAAAATTAATATTTGTATTTCAAGACACAAAAATAAGTCCTAATATAAATATAAATGAAACAACCGTAAAAAAAATACATTGACTAAATGTAAATTAAAAATAGCACGAACAACTCTATCTAACCATTTTAATAATTTTTTTATCAATTATATTTGGGGGCTCTCAAGTGATATATAACATTCAAGTATTTGATCAAATTTAAAAGATTAGTCCACGTAACTTACTGAACATTAATTAAATTGTGGTTTTTGATGTATGATCTAATATTTGTTTTAAAAAAATGCCACACTGCATCTTTAAGATAATGTGAAATATAATTTGTCAGCTTTATAAAAATTCTTCATGTAATAAAAATATTGACAAATCAAACATGATTAGCAATATTTAATACCAGCCATAGTTAGGCGATAAAAACGCATGCGCAAATTGTTTTTTGGTCTTGAATTTTTTGAAAATCGGCAAACTTATTTTAAATGTCATTAACCAAAACGGCTGTTTTGTTGATTAATTTCCCTTTAAAAAGTCATATACTAAACCCACACGCTGTAAAAGTCCCTAGTAGCTAGTTTTTTAACACTATTATTATTTAAAAGCGTTCAAATTATAATTTGAGAGCGTTTACAAATCCTTGGTGTAATTATGTCGTTATTATTCTTTATATCTATTTTTATACATAATTATCCTAAGGAAGGTTTTGTTGATTATAAAAAATGTATAAAAATTGTAAATAGTACATAAAATAACATAGTTCTTAAAACTGAAGATCTTTGTCGTTTTTACAATTATTGAAGTATAATGTTAATTATCAAAATAATTTTAGAGTAGGACAAAATCCTGGACTTTACTAGCATTTTTGATTCATATTTTAAGGGAGAAAACTTGTATTGGTTAACGTGTGCTTACAACATAACTAATGTAATTTTAACATTGTTGCCTGGGCGAGTAAATGCTGATCGCCCTAGTGTACATTCACTAAATATTCTTTGAAAAGTACAACTAAGGTAAAATTTTTATTGTTTTAGTTAATTAATTTAGAACCATTCCTCTTTATTACTTATATATCTATTTTTATCATTTATTTGATTCAGACAACAAGTCCAAAATGAGGTCCATATAAATAAACAAAAATATATTGTAAAGAAAGACTTGAAGAGTGAATTCCGATCCTCGAAATAAAAATGATTTCTGAAACAAGCCTTTTTTTTAAATTTATGTTATATAAATTACATAAGTATGCTGTTATTATAATAAATATAGCTTATAATAGGATAATAAAGCAAAACAATCAGATCGGGTTTTCTCTGAATTATTTCTATCGTTACAATGGCAACATATTTCTGAAAATAGAAAAGATCAATCAATTCTTTATTAAGCGGCAAATGATTTAGTTATTTTTTATTTTGTTTACATTATTAGAATCAATTTTTAAAAATTTTCTAATTTACTCTATTTATTTAAAAAGTCATTTTAAAGATTGAAATATATTTCATTTATTATGTTTAATTGTTTTACGAATACATATATGTTTAAATTTTTATTCTTTAAATCATATTTTAATTTCCACATAGCGTTGCTATGGCAAGTTATTGGAAATCACTTTTTGTTGGTCGGAAGTAAATTTTTACTGCTATTATCTAAGATTTTTTTACAAGATAGGCTTGAAGTCTCTTTTACTTCGGGTGCACCCTCTGATCAAATATTAAGATTATTACTTACTACCTTTATATCTAATTAAATGCAATTTAGCACCAAAAGAAAGAAAGAGCTTTTCGATAAAGGCGTGAAGAGGGTTTAAGAGGGTAATCTTTTGTATGCCCTACACCCCTCATACCATGGGTAGGGTGGGTTAAAACTTAAATATTATTTTTTTGAAATAATAAATAGTATATATAATATAAATAAAACACAAATTTTTCATTCTGCATAAAAAAGATTATACAACAGGGCATTTCCATTTCTGTGCGTGATTTTTTATTTTTCTTTGTGTTAGCAATTAGAAGCTGGAACATTATGCAATATGCATACTGTTTTGATTTTCTTAAAGATTATAAGATTTTAACTAAAGTTTTTTTATCATAATTTAGGCTATCTGAATAAATTAAATATACATATTTTTACAATTTTCTTATTTTGAGTAATAATATCGCTACATTTTGAAAAATATACAAGAATTTTCAAAACGCCATACTCTAGGTAGAAATAATTGTTGACTGCCGTTTCTCATCGAAAATATATTAAATAAGAGTCGCTGAAGTAAAATATTTTACTTAAAATACTCAATAGCAATTTATTTTTTAAAAAATAACTACATGAAATTGACAATTTTGCAACATCCGTGCGTGTTTCCGTGCGTGATCATTCCATAAACTGCATTTAAATAATTGCTGTGACTCTATGATTCATAGTGCGATCCTGTAACTTTTTGGAAATCTTTACTAATGTTTAAATTGAATAATTGAATTGATCGAATTTTTATGACTTGCAGCGCGTCGCTGCAAGTCATTAAAACTACATTAGAACTACATACTTGCCTCAACTTCTCCTCAATGATTTTACACTATTCAAAGTGCAATTTGGTGGAACACGGTCATTTTTTAATAAAAAAAGCTACTTATCAAGATCTTTCTCAATACAGTCGTTAAACTTTGGGATTGATATAATTACATATTTGTATATATATACATATACAAACAATATATTAAAAAAAGAAGAAAATATGCACTACTCTGTGGCACCATTTATGTAAGTATGTAGATTAAATTTGTTTAATTGATCAAAGGCTAGATTGTTACATACCATTGGAAAGAGTTTTAAGACATTAATTTGAAAATTAAAAATTTTCTAAATTAAATAATTCGACAAAGATTTATGAGATTCTTAGTACCAAATTTTTATATATAGATTTGTTGAAGAAACTGTCGTCAAAATTTAAATTTTTTGTAAGGCATTTTAAGATTCGAACAAACATTGCACAGGAACAAAAGAATTTCTTAAAAACGCTAGTGGTTGCAAGTTTGATGCTTCAGACCGACCATGAAAGTATAAAACAGATGGAAGTTTATCAAGCTGCAAACATCAAAACAATTTTAAGTCGTCTGAAGAGTATGCTTGTAACCGACAATAAAAAAAAACAAGTTTTACTGGATAAAAACACAACAAATTTCACTAAAATGATCTTTATTAAAACATTAAAAAATGAGTTATTCTAGGAATATGCTGCAAACTTTTAACCATAAGTAATTGCATTTATTCAACATAAAAGTTTATTAAAACTCGGTAACTAAAGAGAACCACTTGATTTTAAAAGCATATTTTAGTTTGAGCTTCTTTTCTTGCTTCAAGTCTTAACACGAAATTAGATAAAAAAAGACAAATAAAACAATTTTTAGAAAATTAAAAATATGTTTTTTAAATTACTAATGTTTAAAGTTTTATTAGCTGTATATCATAACTCCATTCATTCTTGTAGCACTCCATTCATTTATTATAAAGATTATAAAAGAGTTGCTGATTGCCGTTACTTGCGCCATTTTTTATGTTTTTCTTAAATATTATAGGGGAACCTTTAATGTACTATATTTTTCAATTATTATGAACGTATCTATTTGCGTCAACGTATAAAGATTAGGCGTTTAAGTACAGTCTTGATCTCGTTTTCAAATTGTTTACGAAACAAAAGTTTACAAGCATAGCACAATGGGCCAGAAAATGTTTTCCGTGGCCAAAAGTCCCGAAAAACTCAAATCTTTCAAACTTTTCTTAAATTTCATTATTAAAACAAAGGTGCTTTACTCCACTCAAAAATGTATCCGCCTAAATACTAGAAATAAAGGCAAGCTTGTTAGAACCATTTATAATGGCTTTAAAAATGTTAACTTACGTTTTCAAAAATACTTATCCTCAAAAATTACATATATTTTTTCAATTGAAAAAGCTTTGGACTAGTTTTATTTTAAATAATCATATTAACTTAGTGTTTATAAAAAGTATATGTTTTAGTTATATATTTGTATTTAATTTACTCATAATATGTCTTAGAATTGTTGGTATTTGAAAGGTGTTTTTCTGAATTTCCTCATCTTGCTTTTTATTTAAATCACAATGGAAGATTGTTTAATTTCTGATTTTTGAATTTAATAAACGGCAGTTATTGTTCAAAAAAAACCAAGCTGCGACCATGTATTCTTTATGATATTTTTTTGCTTTTAAAGAATTTAGTTTTTTGCTTTTTTTAATTTTATTAAACACATCGAATCGTTATTATTAAAAATAAATTTTATTTTAATATTTTAATATTTTCAAAAAAGAAAAAAAAAAAGTTAAGCATTTCACTATAAGTGCATAAAAATAGAATATTTAAGTACTCGATTCCAACCAAATGCCACTCTCTTGAAATTTGAATTAATGGTATTTAGGAAGTAAAACGGTTGTTTCATACTATTAAATAAAATCATTGCGGAATTTTAATGCGGTTTTATACTTCCATGGACAAACAAACTATTTGACGTCACCATAACGGTATGCTAATGTTGTAACTCTGTCAATTCTTATCAACTTCAGACGTCCTAATTACCTTAGAAAGAAGTCCTCCCAAAGACGTTCAAAAGACGTCTTCAAAACAAAATTAAATTTTAGGTAGATAAGTTTATATATAAATTTAGCTCATAAAAAATTATGCGCTAACTCGGTTAATTGAAAATGTCTGCTTGTTTTGATTGATTTTTTTTATATTATTAGTGTTAGTTGGTACCTTTTAATGTAGCAGATTTTAAAATCACTTTTTTTTCAATAATTTTAGTTATATAGGACAAATAATTATTTTGTTCCTGTTCTAGCATTTTTAGGATGCTCAACTTCTCCTCAATGATTTTTTACACAGTTTAAAGTGCAATTTGGTGGAACTTGGTCATTTTTTAATAAAAAAAGCCACTTATCGAGTTCTTTCTCAATACAGTCTTCAAACTTTGGTATTGGTATAATTGAATATTCGGGAAAAATTGCGGTGGCTTCGCTTACTTCCAAATGGTTTAAATTATTAAAGCAAGACGTTAGTTTTTCCCCCGTACTTAAACCAAATAAAATCAACTTGCCATGATATACAGTATCGATTCCAATTAGGAAAAAAAAGAATAGAAAAATAAAATATCTTACTTATTTTTGTATAGTCTGCCCCTTTAGCAATACTGTCCAAGAATAACCTAGAGGTATTGAACAGCGCTATATGAATATACGATTGTGTATAGCTTTTGTCAATTTTGACAACATAAAAACGATGCTTTTCGAATTCAACAATTAAGTCAGCTAAACTACTTTTAGATTTAGAATGTTCTTTATTGCTTTCTGCATCAAGCATCTGGACAAATTTTATATTGCTATAGCCACAAGTCTTGAAAACTGATGAAACAAAGCTTTCAATAATTATGTGATTGTCTTTATTTTTCGAAAGATACTTGATAGCATAGTCAAACGACACCAACTGCTTGCTCTTTTTTTTTTTTAAATCTTTGGTTGCCTAAAAAAAATGATGAAAAATTCAACTGAAAAAACGAAAAGGGAAAAAAAACAATTTCTAGATTTGTATACCGTTTTTAATTTTATAGCATCTACAAAGTTTATTAACAAAGTTAGGCATTGAAAAAATAATGAATGATATTTAAAAACGCAAACAGGACACAGGCCTACATTACAAAATTGACTCGGCCAGGATGTGCGAACTTAGGTATTAAAGTCAGCCACACAGTTTTTTTTCTTTCCATCAAAAGGATTTGACCATGTAATGTGATATTAGTTAATAAACTGTATTTAACTAGTTAATAATAATATTACTATTATATAAATAAAATTATGTCTCCTTCAAAAAAACTTTTATCACTAATACTAATATTTTTTGCTAGTAGAGTTTTCTTTATAGATTAAGTTGTCTTTGTTATCACTCATTTTCCCAGAAAAACATATACAAACAATATATTAAAAAAAAAAAAAAAAAATATGCACTACTCTGTGGCACAATTTATGTAGGTATGTAGATTAAATTTGTTTAAATGTTCAAAGGCTAGATTGTTACATATCATTGGAAAGAGTTTTAACACATTACTTTGAAAATTAAAAATTTTCTAAATTAAATAATTCGACAAAGATTTATGAGATTTTTAGTACCAAATTTTTGATATATCGATTTGTTAAAGAAACTGTCGTCAAAATTTAAATTATTTGTAAGGCATTTTAAGATTCGAACAAACATTGCACAGAAACAAAAGAATTTCTAAATATCGCTAGTGGTTGTGGGTTTGATGCTTCAGACAGACCATGGAAGTATAAAACAGATGGAAGTTCATCAAGCTGCAAACATCAAAACAATTTCAAGTCGTCTGAAGAGTATGCTTGTAACCGACAATAAAAAACAAACAAGTTTTACTGTAAAAAACACAACAAAATTCAGTGGAATGATCTTTATTAAAACATTAAAAAATGAGTTATTCTAGCAATATGCTGCAAAATTTTAACCATAAGTAATTGCATTTATTCAACAAAAAGGTTAATTAAAACTCGGTAACTAAAGAGAACCACTTGATTTTAAAAGCATATGTTAGTTGAAGCTTTTTTTCTTGCTTCAATTCATAACACGACATTAGATAAAAAAAGACAAATAAAACAATTTTCAGAAAATTAAAAATATCTTTTTTAAATTACTAAAGTTTAAAGTTTTATTAGCTGTATATATATAACTCCATTCATTCTTGTAGCACTCCATTCATTTATTATAAAGACTATAAAAGAGTTGCTGATTTTGACCATGTAATGTGATATTAGTTAATAAACTGTATTTAACTAGTTAATAATAATATTACTATTATATAAATAAAATTATGTCTCCTTCAAAAAAACTTTTATCACTAATACTAATATTTTTTGCTAGTAGAGTTTTCTTTATAGATTAAGTTGTCTTTGTTATCACTCATTTTCCCAGAAAAACATATACAAACAATATATTAAAAAAAAAAAAATATATGCACTACTCTGTGGCACAATTTATGTAGGTATGTAGATTAAATTTGTTTAATTGATCAAAGGCTAGATTGTTACATATCATTGGAAAGAGTTTTAACACATTACTTTGAAAATTAAAAATTTTCTAAATTAAATAATTCGACAAAGATTTATGAGATTCTTAGTACCAAATTTTTGATATACCGATTTGTTGAAGAAACTGTCGTCAAAATTTAAATTATTTGTAAGGCATTTTAAGATTCGAACAAACATTGCACAGAAACAAAAGAATTTCTTAAAATCGGTAGTGGTTGTGGGTTTGATGCTTCAGACAGACCATGGAAGTATAAAACAGATGGAAGTTCATCAAGCTGCAAACATCAAAACAATTTTAAGTCGTCTGAAGAGTATGCTTGTAACCGACAATAAAAAAAAAACAAGTTTTACTGTAAAAAACACAACAAAATTCAGTGGAATGATCTTTATTAAAACATTAAAAAATGAGTTATTCTAGCAATATGCTGCAAACTTTTAAACATAAGTAATTGCATTTATTCAACAAAAAGGTTAATTAAAACTCGGTAACTAAAGAGAACCACTTGATTTTAAAAGCATATGTTAGTTGAAGCTTTTTTTCTTGCTTCAATTCATAACGCGACATTAGATAAAAAAAGACAAATAAAACAATTTTCAGAAAATTAAAAATATGTTTTTTAAATTACTAAAGTTTAAAGTTTTATTAGCTGTATATCATAACTCCATTCATTCTTGTAGCACTCCATTCATTTATTATAAAGACTATAAAAGAGTTGCTGATTTTGACCATGTAATGTGATATTAGTTAATAAACTGTATTTAACTAGTTAATAATAATATTACTATTATATAAATAAAATTATGTCTCCTTCAAAAAAACTTTTATCACTAATACTAATATTTTTTCCTAGTAGAGTTTTCTTTATAGATTAAGTTGTCTTTGTTATCACTCATTTTCCCAGAAAAACATATACAAACAATATATTAAAAAAAAATATATATATGCACTACTCTGTGGCACAATTTATGTAGGTATGTAGATTAAATTTGTTTAATTGATCAAAGGCTAGATTGTTACATATCATTGGAAAGAGTTTTAACACATTACTTTGAAAATTAAAAATTTTCTAAATTAAATAATTCGACAAAGATTTATGAGATTCTTAGTACCAAATTTTTGATATATCGATTTGTTGAAGAAACTGTCGTCAAAATTTAAATTATTTGTAAGGCATTTTAAGATTCGAACAAACATTGCACAGAAACAAAAGAATTTCTTAAAATCGCTAGTGGTTGTGGGTTTGATGCTTCAGACAGACCATGGAAGTATAAAACAGATGGAAGTTCATCAAGCTGCAAACATTAAAACAATTTTAAGTCGTCTGAAGAGTATGCTTGTAACCGAAAATAAAAAAAAAACAAGTTTTACTGTAAAAAACACAACAAAATTCAGTGGAATGATCTTTATTAAAACATTAAAAAATGAGTTATTCTAGCAATATGCTGCAAACTTTTAAACATAAGTAATTGCATTTATTCAACAAAAAGGTTAATTAAAACTCGGTAACTAAAGAGAACCACTTGATTTTAAAAGCATATGTTAGTTGAAGCTTTTTTTCTTGCTTCAATTCATAACACGACATTAGATAAAAAAAGACAAATAAAACAATTTTCAGAAAATTAAAAATATCTTTTTTACATTACTAAAGTTTAAAGTTTTATTAGCTGTATATCATAACTCCATTCATTCTTGTAGCACTCCATTCATTTATTATAAAGACTATAAAAGAGTTGCTGATTTTGACCATGTAATGTGATATTAGTTAATAAACTGTATTTAACTAGTTAATAATATTATTACTATTATATAAATAAAATTATGTCTCCTTCAAAAAAACTTTTATCACTAATACTAATATTTTTTGCTAGTAGAGTTTTCTTTATAGATTAAGTTGTCTTTGTTATCACTCATTTTCCCAGAAAAACATATACAAACAAAATATTAAAAAAAAAAAAAAAATATGCACTACCCTGTGGCACAATTTATGTAGGTATGTAGATTAAATTTGTTTAAATGTTCAAAGGCTAGATTGTTACATATCATTGGAAAGAGTTTTAACACATTACTTTGAAAATTAAAAATTTTCTAAATTAAATAATTCGACAAAGATTTATGAGATTTTTAGTACCAAATTTTTGATATATCGATTTGTTAAAGAAACTGTCGTCAAAGTTTAAAATTTTTGTAAGGAATTTTAAAATTCGAACAAACATTGCACAGAAACAAAAGAATTTCTTAAAATCGCTAGTGGTTGTGGGTTTGATGCTTCAGACAGACCATGGAAGTATAAAACAGATGGAAGTTCATCAAGCTGCAAACATCAAAACAATTTTAAGTCGTCTGAAGAGTATGCTTGTAACCGACAATAAAAAACAAACAAGTTTTACTGTAAAAAACACAACAAAATTCAGTGGAATGATCTTTATTAAAACATTAAAAAATGAGTTATTCTAGCAATATGCTGCAAACTTTTAACCATAAGTATTTGCATTTATTCAACAAAAAGGTTAATTAAAACTCGGTAACTAAAGAGAACCACTTGATTTTAAAAGCATATGTTAGTTGAAGCTTTTTTTCTTGCTTCAATTCATAACACGACATTAGATAAAAAAAGACAAATAAAACAATTTTTAGAAAATTAAAAATATCTTTTTTAAATTACTAAAGTTTAAAGTTTTATTAGCTGTATATCATAACTCCATTCATTCTTGTAGCACTCCATTTATTTATTATAAAGACTATAAAAGAGTTGCTGATTTTGACCATGTAATGTGACATTAGTTAATAAACTGTATTTAACTAGTTAATAATAATATTACTATTATATAAATAAAATTATGTCTCCTTCAAAAAAACTTTTATCACTAATACTAATATTTTTTGCTAGTAGAGTTTTCTTTATAGATTAAGTTGTATTTGTTATCACTCATTTTCCCAGAAAAACATATACAAACAATATATTAAAAAAAAAAATATATATGCACTACTCTGTGGCACAATTTATGTAGGTATGTAGATTAAATTTGTTTAATTGATCAAAGGCTAGATTGTTACATATCATTGGAAAGAGTTTTAACACATTACTTTGAAAATTAAAAATTTTCTAAATTAAATAATTCGACAAAGATTTATGAGATTCTTAGTACCAAATTTTTGATATACCGATTTGTTGAAGAAACTGTCGTCAAAATTTAAATTATTTGTAAGGCATTTTAAGATTCGAACAAACATTGCACAGAAACAAAAGAATTTCTTAAAATCGGTAGTGGTTGTGGGTTTGATGCTTCAGACAGACCATGGAAGTATAAAACAGATGGAAGTTCATCAAGCTGCAAACATCAAAACAATTTTAAGTCGTCTGAAGAGTATGCTTGTAACCGACAATAAAAAACAAACAAGTTTTACTGTAAAAAACACAACAAAATTCAGTGGAATGATCTTTATTAAAACATTAAAAAATGAGTTATTCTAGCAATATGCTGCAAACTTTTAACCATAAGTAATTGCATTTATTCAACAAAAAGGTTAATTAAAACTCGGTAACTAAAGAGAACCACTTGATTTTAAAAGCATATGTTAGTTGAAGCTTTTTTTCTTGCTTCAATTCATAACACGACATTAGATAAAAAAAGACAAATAAAACAATTTTTAGAAAATTAAAAATATCTTTTTTAAATTACTAAAGTTTAAAGTTTTATTAGCTGTATATCATAACTCCATTCATTCTTGTAGCACTCCTGTCATTTATTATAAAGACTATAAAAGAGTTGCTGATTTTGACCATGTAATGTGACATTAGTTAATAAACTGTATTTAACTAGTTAATAATAATATTACTATTATATAAATAAAATTATGTCTCCTTCAAAAAAACTTTTATCACTAATACTAATATTTTTTGCTAGTAGAGTTTTCTTTATAGATTAAGTTGTCTTTGTTATCACTCATTTTCCCAGAAAAACATATACAAACAATATATT
>NC_061156.1:38795404-38841647 GCF_022113875.1 Hydra vulgaris
GTTAATTAAAACTCGGTAACTAAAGAGAACCACTTGATTTTAAAAGCATATGTTAGTTGAAGCTTTTTTTCTTGCTTCAATTTATAACACGACATTAGATAAAAAAAGACAAATAAAACAATTTTCAGAAAATTAAAAATATGTTTTTTAAATTACTAATGTTTAAAGTTTTATTAGCTGTATATCATAACTCCATTCATTCTTGTAGCACTCCATTCATTTATTATAAAGATTATAAAAGAGTTGCTGATAGCCGTTACTTGCGCCATTTTTGATGTTTTTCTGGAATATTATTGGCGAACCTTCAATGTACTATATTTTTATTTTATTATGAACGTATCTATTTGCGTCAACGTATAAAGATTAGGCGTTTAAGTACAGTCTTGATCTCGTTCTGAAATTGTTTACGAAACAAAAGTTTACAAGCATAGCACAATGGGCCAGAAATTGTTTTCCGTGGCCAAAAGTCCCAAAAAACTCAAATCTTTCAAACTTTTCTTAAATTTCATTATTAAAACAAAGGTGCTTTACTCCACTCAAAAATGTATCCGCCTAAATACTAGAAATAAAGGCAAGCTTGTTAGAACCATTTATAATGGCTTTAAAAATGTTAATTTTCGTTTTCAAAAATACTTATCCTCAAAAATTACATATATTTTTTCAATTGAAAAAGCTTTGGACTAATTTTATTTTAAATAATCATATTAACTTAGTGTTTATAAAAAGTATATGTTTTAGTTATATATTTGTATTTAATTTACTCCTAATATGTCTTAGAATTGTTGGTATTTGAAAGGTGTTTTTCTGAATTTCCTCATCTTGCTTTTTATTTAAATCACAATGGAAGATTGTTTAATTTCTGATTTTTGAATTTAATAAACGGCAGTTATTGTTCAAAAAAAACCAAGCTGCGACCATGTATTCTTTATGATATTTTTTTGCTTTTAAAGAATTTAGTTTTTTGCTTTTTTTAATTTTATTAAACACATCGAATCGTTATTAATAAAAATAAATTTTATTTTAATATTTTAATATTTTCAAAAAAGAAAAAAAAAAGTTAATCATTTAACTATAAATGCATAAAAATAGAATATTTAAGTACTCGATTCCAACCAAATGCCACTCTCTTGAAATTTGAATTAATGGTATTTAGGAAGTAAAACGGTTGTTTCATACTATTAAATAAAATCATTGCGGAATTTTAATGCGGTTTTATACTTCCATGGACAAACAAACTATTTGACGTCACCAAAACGGTATGCTAATGTTGTAACTCTGTCAATTCTTATCAACTTCAGACGTCCTAATTACCTTGGAAAGAAGTCCTCCTAAAGACGTTCAAAGGACGTCTTCAAAACAAAATTAAATTTTAGGTAGATAAGTTTATATATAAATTTAGCTCATAAAAAATTATGCGCTAACTCGGTTAATTGAAAATGTCTGCTTGTTTTGATTGATTTTCTTTATATTATTAGTGTTAGTTTGTACCTTTTAATGTAGCAGATTTTAAAATCTCTTTTTTATCAATAATTTTAGTTTTATAGGACAAATACTTATTTTGTTCCTGTTCTAGCATTTTTAGGATGCTCAACTTCTCCTCAATGATTTTTTACACAATTTAAAGTGCAATTTGGTGGAACACGGTCATTTTTTAATAAAAAAAGCCACTTATCGAGTTCTTTCTCAATACAGTCTTCAAACTTTGGTATTGATATAATTGAATATTCGGGAAAAATTGCGGTGGCTTCGCTTACTTCCAAATGGTTTAAATTATTAAAGCAAGACGTTAGTTTTTCCCCCGTACTTAAACCAAATAAAATCAACTTGCCATGATATACAGTATCGATTCCAATAAGGAAAAAAAAGGAGAGAAAAATAAAATATCTTACTTATTTTTGTATAGTCTGTTCCTTTAGCAATACTGTCCAAGAATAACCTAGAGGTATTGAACAGCGCTTTATGAATATACGATTGTGTATAGCTTTTGTCAATTTCGACAACATAAAAACGATGCTTTTCGACTTCAACAATTAAGTCAGCTAAACTACTTTTAGATTTAGTATGTTTTTTATTGCTTCCTCCTTTAAGCATCTGGACTATTTTTATATTGCTATAGCCACAAGTCTTGAAAACTAATGAAACAAAGCTTTCAATAATTATGTGATTGTCTTTATTTTTCAAAAGAATCTTGATAGCATAGTCAAACGACACCAAATGCTTGCTCTTTTTTTTTTCAATTATTTGGTTACCAAAAAAAAATGATGAAAAATTCAACTGAAAAAACGAAAAGGAAAAAAAAACAATTTCTAGATTTGTATACCGTTTTTAATTTTATAGCATCTCCAAAGTTTATTAACAAAGTTAAGCATTGAAAAAATAATGAATGATATTTAAAAACGCAAACAGGACAAAGGCCTACATTACAAAATTGAATCGGCCAGGATGTGCGAACTTTGGTATAAAAGTCAGCCACACAGTTTTTTTTCTTTCCATCAAAAGATTTTGACCATGTAATGTGATATTAGTTAATAAACTGTATTTAACCAGTTAATAATAATATTACTATTATATAAATAAAATTATGTCTCCTTCAAAAAAACTTTTATCACTAATACTAATATTTTTTGTTAGTAGAGTTTTCTTTATAGATTAAGTTGTCTTTGTTATCACTCATTTTCCCAGAAAAATATATACAAACAATATATTAAAAAAAAAAAAAAAATATGCACTACTCTGTGGCACAATTTATGTAGGTATGTAGATTAAATTTGTTTAATTGATCAAAGGCTAGATTGTTACATATCATTGGAAAGAGTTTTAACACATTACTTTGAAAATTAAAAATTTTCTAAATTAAATAATTCGACAAAGATTTATGAGATTCTTAGTACCAAATTTTTGATATATCGATTTGTTGAAGAAACTGTCGTCAAAAGTTAAATTTTTTGTAAGGCATTTTAAGATTCGAACAAACATTGCACAGAAACAAAAGAATTTCTTAAAATCGCTACTGGTTGTGGGTTTGATGCTTCAGACAGACCATGGAAGTATAAAACAGATGGAAGTTCATCAAGCTGCAAACATCAAAACAATTTTAAGTCGTCTGAAGAGTATGCTTGTAACCGAAAATAAAAAAAAAACAAGTTTTACTGTAAAAAACACAACAAAATTCAGTGGAATGATCTTTATTAAAACATTAAAAAATGAGTTATTCTAGCAATATGCTGCAAACTTTTAACCATAAGTAATTGCATTTATTCAACAAAAAGGTTAATTAAAACTCGGTAACTAAAGAGAACCACTTGATTTTAAAAGCATATGTTAGTTGAAGCTTTTTTTCTTGCTTCAATTTATAACACGACATTAGATAAAAAAAGACAAATAAAACAATTTTCAGAAAATTAAAAATATGTTTTTTAAATTACTAATGTTTAAAGTTTTATTAGCTGTATATCATAACTCCATTCATTCTTGTAGCACTCCATTCATTTATTATAAAGATTATAAAAGAGTTGCTGATAGCCGTTACTTGCGCCATTTTTGATGTTTTTCTGGAATATTATTGGCGAACCTTCAATGTACTATATTTTTTGTTTATTATGAACGTATCTATTTGCGTCAACGTATAAAGATTAGGCGTTTAAGTACAGTCTTGATCTCGTTCTGAAATTGTTTACGAAACAAAAGTTTACAAGCATAGCACAATGGGCCAGAAATTGTTTTCCGTGGCCAAAAGTCCCAAAAAACTCAAATCTTTCAAACTTTTCTTAAATTTCATTATTAAAACAAAGGTGCTTTACTCCACTCAAAAATGTATCCGCCTAAATACTAGAAATAAAGGCAAGCTTGTTAGAACCATTTATAATGGCTTTAAAAATGTTAATTTTCGTTTTCAAAAATACTTATCCTCAAAAATTACATATATTTTTTCAATTGAAAAAGCTTTGGACTAATTTTATTTTAAATAATCATATTAACTTAGTGTTTATAAAAAGTATATGTTTTAGTTATATATTTGTATTTAATTTACTCCTAATATGTCTTAGAATTGTTGGTATTTGAAAGGTGTTTTTCTGAATTTCCTCATCTTGCTTTTTATTTAAATCACAATGGAAGATTGTTTAATTTCTGATTTTTGAATTTAATAAACGGCAGTTATTGTTCAAAAAAAACCAAGCTGCGACCATGTATTCTTTATGATATTTTTTTGCTTTTAAAGAATTTAGTTTTTTGCTTTTTTTAATTTTATTAAACACATCGAATCGTTATTAATAAAAATAAATTTTATTTTAATATTTTAATATTTTCAAAAAAGAAAAAAAAAAGTTAATCATTTAACTATAAATGCATAAAAATAGAATATTTAAGTACTCGATTCCAACCAAATGCCACTCTCTTGAAATTTGAATTAATGGTATTTAGGAAGTAAAACGGTTGTTTCATACTATTAAATAAAATCATTGCGGAATTTTAATGCGGTTTTATACTTCCATGGACAAACAAACTATTTGACGTCACCAAAACGGTATGCTAATGTTGTAACTCTGTCAATTCTTATCAACTTCAGACGTCCTAATTACCTTGGAAAGAAGTCCTCCTAAAGACGTTCAAAGGACGTCTTCAAAACAAAATTAAATTTTAGGTAGATAAGTTTATATATAAATTTAGCTCATAAAAAATTATGCGCTAACTCGGTTAATTGAAAATGTCTGCTTGTTTTGATTGATTTTCTTTATATTATTAGTGTTAGTTTGTACCTTTTAATGTAGCAGATTTTAAAATCTCTTTTTTATCAATAATTTTAGTTTTATAGGACAAATACTTATTTTGTTCCTGTTCTAGCATTTTTAGGATGCTCAACTTCTCCTCAATGATTTTTTACATAATTTAAAGTGCAATTTGGTGGAACACGGTCATTTTTTAATAAAAAAAGCCACTTATCGAGTTCTTTCTCAATACAGTCTTCAAACTTTGGTATTGATATAATTGAATATTCGGGAAAAATTGCGGTGGCTTCGCTTACTTCCAAATGGTTTAAATTATTAAAGCAAGATGTTAGTTTTTCCCCCGTACTTAAACCAAATAAAATCAACTTGCCATGATATACAGTATCGATTCCAATAAGGAAAAAAAAGGAGAGAAAAATAAAATATCTTACTTATTTTTGTATAGTCTGTTCCTTTAGCAATACTGTCCAAGAATAACCTAGAGGTATTGAACAGCGCTTTATGAATATACGATTGTGTATAGCTTTTGTCAATTTCGACAACATAAAAACGATGCCTTTCGACTTCAACAATTAAGTCAGCTAAACTACTTTTAGATTTAGTATGTTTTTTATTGCTTCCTCCTTTAAGCATCTGGACTATTTTTATATTGCTATAGCCACAAGTCTTGAAAACTAATGAAACAAAGCTTTCAATAATTATGTGATTGTCTTTATTTTTCAAAAGAATCTTGATAGCATAGTCAAACGACACCAACTGCTTGCTCTTTTTTTTTTTTAATTATTTGGTTGCCAAAAAAAAATGATGAAAAATTCAACTGAAAAAACGAAAAGGGAAAAAAAACACATTCTAGATTTGTATACCGTTTTTAATTTTATAGCATCTCCAAAGTTTATTAACAAAGTTAAGCATTGAAAAAATAATGAATGATATTTAAAAACGCAAACAGGACACAGGCCTACATTACAAAATTGAATCGGCCAGGATGTGCGAACTTTGGTATAAAAGTCAGCCACACAGTTTTTTTTCTTTCCATCAAAAGATTTTGACCATGTAATGTGATATTAGTTAATAAACTGTATTTAACCAGTTAATAATAATATTACTATTATATAAATAAAATTATGTCTCCTTCAAAAAAACTTTTATCACTAATACTAATATTTTTTGTTAGTAGAGTTTTCTTTATAGATTAAGTTGTCTTTGTTATCACTCATTTTCCCAGAAAAATATATACAAACAATATATTAAAAAAAAAAAAAAAATATGCACTACTCTGTGGCACAATTTATGTAGGTATGTAGATTAAATTTGTTTAATTGATCAAAGGCTAGATTGTTACATATCATTGGAAAGAGTTTTAACACATTACTTTGAAAATTAAAAATTTTCTAAATTAAATAATTCGACAAAGATTTATGAGATTCTTAGTACCAAATTTTTGATATATCGATTTGTTGAAGAAACTGTCGTCAAAAGTTAAATTTTTTGTAAGGCATTTTAAGATTCGAACAAACATTGCACAGAAACAAAAGAATTTCTTAAAATCGCTACTGGTTGTGGGTTTGATGCTTCAGACAGACCATGGAAGTATAAAACAGATGGAAGTTCATCAAGCTGCAAACATCAAAACAATTTTAAGTCGTCTGAAGAGTATGCTTGTAACCGAAAATAAAAAAAAAACAAGTTTTACTGTAAAAAACACAACAAAATTCAGTGGAATGATCTTTATTAAAACATTAAAAAATGAGTTATTCTAGCAATATGCTGCAAACTTTTAACCATAAGTAATTGCATTTATTCAACAAAAAGGTTAATTAAAACTCGGTAACTAAAGAGAACCACTTGATTTTAAAAGCATATGTTAGTTGAAGCTTTTTTTCTTGCTTCAATTTATAACACGACATTAGATAAAAAAAGACAAATAAAACAATTTTCAGAAAATTAAAAATATGTTTTTTAAATTACTAATGTTTAAAGTTTTATTAGCTGTATATCATAACTCCATTCATTCTTGTAGCACTCCATTCATTTATTATAAAGATTATAAAAGAGTTGCTGATAGCCGTTACTTGCGCCATTTTTGATGTTTTTCTGGAATATTATTGGCGAACCTTCAATGTACTATATTTTTATGTTTATTATGAACGTATCTATTTGCGTCAACGTATAAAGATTAGGCGTTTAAGTACAGTCTTGATCTCGTTCTGAAATTGTTTACGAAACAAAAGTTTACAAGCATAGCACAATGGGCCAGAAATTGTTTTCCGTGGCCAAAAGTCCCAAAAAACTCAAATCTTTCAAACTTTTCTTAAATTTCATTATTAAAACAAAGGTGCTTTACTCCACTCAAAAATGTATCCGCCTAAATACTAGAAATAAAGGCAAGCTTGTTAGAACCATTTATAATGGCTTTAAAAATGTTAATTTTCGTTTTCAAAAATACTTATCCTCAAAAATTACATATATTTTTTCAATTGAAAAAGCTTTGGACTAATTTTATTTTAAATAATCATATTAACTTAGTGTTTATAAAAAGTATATGTTTTAGTTATATATTTGTATTTAATTTACTCCTAATATGTCTTAGAATTGTTGGTATTTGAAAGGTGTTTTTCTGAATTTCCTCATCTTGCTTTTTATTTAAATCACAATGGAAGATTGTTTAATTTCTGATTTTTGAATTTAATAAACGGCAGTTATTGTTCAAAAAAAACCAAGCTGCGACCATGTATTCTTTATGATATTTTTTTGCTTTTAAAGAATTTAGTTTTTTGCTTTTTTTAATTTTATTAAACACATCGAATCGTTATTAATAAAAATAAATTTTATTTTAATATTTTAATATTTTCAAAAAAGAAAAAAAAAAGTTAATCATTTAACTATAAGTGCATAAAAATAGAATATTTAAGTACTCGATTCCAACCAAATGCCACTCTCTTGAAATTTGAATTAATGGTATTTAGGAAGTAAAACGGTTGTTTCATACTATTAAATAAAATCATTGCGGAATTTTAATGCGGTTTTATACTTCCATGGACAAACAAACTATTTGACGTCACCAAAACGGTATGCTAATGTTGTAACTCTGTCAATTCTTATCAACTTCAGACGTCCTAATTACCTTGGAAAGAAGTCCTCCTAAAGACGTTCAAAGGACGTCTTCAAAACAAAATTAAATTTTAGGTAGATAAGTTTATATATAAATTTAGCTCATAAAAAATTATGCGCTAACTCGGTTAATTGAAAATGTCTGCTTGTTTTGATTGATTTTCTTTATATTATTAGTGTTAGTTGGTACCTTTTAATGTAGCAGATTTTAAAATCTCTTTTTTATCAATAATTTTAGTTTTATAGGACAAATACTTATTTTGTTCCTGTTCTAGCATTTTTAGGATGCTCAACTTCTCCTCAATGATTTTTTACACAATTTAAAGTGCAATTTGGTGGAACACGGTCATTTTTTAATAAAAAAAGCCACTTATCGAGTTCTTTCTCAATACAGTCTTCAAACTTTGGTATTGATATAATTGAATATTCAGGAAAAATTGCGGTGGCTTCGCTTACTTCCAAATGGTTTAAATTATTAAAGCAAGACGTTAGTTTTTCCCCCGTACTTAAACCAAATAAAATCAACTTGCCATGATATACAGTATCGATTCCAATAAGGAAAAAAAAAGAGAGAAAAATAAAATATCTTACTTATTTTTTTATAGTCTGTTCCTTTAGCAATACTGTCCAAGAATAACCTAGAGGTATTGAACAGCGCTTTATGAATATACGATTGTGTATAGCTTTTGTCAATTTCGACAACATAAAAACGATGCCTTTCGACTTCAACAATTAAGTCAGCTAAACTACTTTTAGATTTAGTATGTTTTTTATTGCTTCCTCCTTTAAGCATCTGGACTATTTTAATATTGCTATAGCCACAAGTCTTGAAAACTAATGAAACAAAGCTTTCAATAATTATGTGATTGTCTTTATTTTTCAAAAGAATCTTGATAGCATAGTCAAACGACACCAACTGCTTGCTCTTTTTTTTTTTTAATTATTTGGTTGCCAAAAAAAAAATGATGAAAAATTCAACTGAAAAAACGAAAAGGGAAAAAAAACACATTCTAGATTTGTATACCGTTTTTAATTTTATAGCATCTCCAAAGTTTATTAACAAAGTTAAGCATTGAAAAGATAATGAATGATATTTAAAAACGCAAACAGGACACAGGCCTACATTACAAAATTGAATCGGCCAGGATGTGCGAACTTTGGTATGAAAGTCAGCCACACAGTTTTTTTTCTTTCCATCAAAAGATTTTGACCATGTAATGTGATATTAGTTAATAAACTGTATTTAACCAGTAAATAATAATATTACTATTATATAAATAAAATTATGTCTCCTTCAAAAAAACTTTTATCACTAATACTAATATTTTTTGCTAGTAGAGTTTTCTTTATAGATTAAGTTGTCTTTGTTATCACTCATTTTCCCAGAAAAATATATACAAACAATATATTGAAAAAAAAAAAAAAATATGCACTACTCTGTGGCACAATTTATGTAGATATGTAGATTAAATTTGTTTAATTGATCAAAGGCTAGATTGTTACATATCATTGGAAAGAGTTTTAACACATTACTTTGAAAATTAAAAATTTTCTAAATTAAATAATTCGACAAAGATTTATGAGATTCTTAGTACCAAGTTTTTGATATATCGATTTGTTGAAGAAACTGTCGTCAAAATTTAAATTTTTTGTAAGGCATTTTAAGATTCGAACAAACATTGCACAGAAACAAAAGAATTTCTTAAAATCGCTAGTGGTTGTGGGTTTGATGCTTCAGACAGACCATGGAAGTATAAAACAGATGGAAGTTCATCAAGCTGCAAACATCAAAACAATTTTAAGTCGTCTGAAGAGTATGCTTGTAACCGACAATAAAAAACAAACAAGTTTTACTGTAAAAAACACAACAAAATTCAGTGGAATGATCTTTATTAAAACATTAAAAAATGAGTTATTCTAGCAATATGCTGCAAACTTTTAACCATAAGTAATTGCATTTATTCAACAAAAAGGTTAATTAAAACTCGGTAACTAAAGAGAACCACTTGATTTTAAAAGCATATGTTAGTTGAAGCTTTTTTTCTTGCTTCAATTCATAACACGACATTAGATAAAAAAAGACAAATAAAACAATTTTCAGAAAATTAAAAATATGTTTTTTAAATTACTAAAATTTAAAGTTTTATTAGCTGTATATCATAACTCCATTCATTCTTGTAGCACTCCATTTATTTATTAAAAAGATAATAAAAGAGTTGCTGATTGCCGTTACTTGCGCCATTTTTGATGTTTTTCTTGAATATTATTGGCGAACCTTCAATGTACTATATTTTTATTTTATTATGAACGTATCTATTTGCGTCAACGTATAAAGATTAGGCGTTTAAGTACAGTCTTGATCTCGTTTTCAAATTGTTCACGAAACAAAAGTTTACAAGCATAGCACAATGGGCCAGAAATTGTTTTCCGTGGCCAAAAGTCCCAAAAAACTCAAATCTTTCAAACTTTTCTTAAATTTCATTATTAAAACAAAGGTGCTTTACTCCACTCAAAAATGTATCCGCATAAATACTAGAAATAAAGGCAAGCTTGTTAGAACCATTTATAATGGCTTTAAAAATGTTAATTTTCGTTTTCAAAAATACTTATCCTCAAAAATTACATATATTTTTTCAATTGAAAAAGCTTTGGACTAATTTTATTTTGAATAATCATATTAACTTAGTGTTTATAAAAAGTATATGATTTAGTTATATATTTGTATATAATTTACTCATAATATGTCTTAGAATTGTTGGTATTTGAAAGGTGTTTTTCTGAATTTCCTCATCTTGCTTTTTATTTAAATCACAATGGAAGATTGTTTAATTTCTGATTTTTGAATTTAATAAACGGCAGTTATTGTTCAAAAAAAACCAAGCTGCGACCATGTATTCTTTATGATATTTTTTTGCTTTTAAAGAATTTAGTTTTTTGCTTTTTTTAATTTTATTAAACACATCGAATCGATATTATTAAAAATAAATTTTATTTTAATATTTTAATATTTTCAAAAAAGAAAAAAAAAAGTTAATCATTTAACTATAAGTGCATAAAAATAGAATATTTAAGTACTCGATTCCAACCAAATGCCACTCTCTTGAAATTTGAATTAATGGTATTTAGGAAGTAAAACGGTTGTTTCATACTATTAAATAAAATCATTGCGGAATTTTAATGCGGTTTTATACTTCCATGGACAAACAAACTATTTGACGTCACCATAACGGTATGCTAATGTTGTAACTCTGTCAATTCTTATCAACTTCAGACGTCCTAATTACCTTAGAAAGAAGTCCTCCTAAAGACGTTAAAAGGACGTCTTCAAAACAAAATTAAATTTTAGGTAGATAAGTTTATATATAAATTTAGCTCATAAAAAATTATGCGCTAACTCGGTTAATTGAAAATGTCTGCTTGTTTTGATTGATTTTCTTTATATTATTAGTGTTAGTTGGTACCTTTTAATGTAGCAGATTTTAAAATCTCTTTTTTATCAATAATTTTAGTTATATAGGACAAATAATTATTTTGTTCCTGTTCTAGCATTTTTAGGATGCTCAACTTCTCAATGATTTTTTACACAGTTTAAAGTGCAATTTGGTGGAACTTGGTCATTTTTTAATAAAAAAAGCCACTTATCGAGTTCTTTCTGAATACAGTCTTCAAACTTTGGTATTGGTATAATTGTATATCTGGAAAAATTACGGTGGCTTCGCTTACTTCCAAATGGTTTAAATTATTAAAGCAAGACGTTAGTTTTTTCCCCGTACTTAAACCAAATAAAATCAACTTGCCATGATATACAGTATCGATTCCAATTAGGAAAAAAAAGAATAGAAAAATAAAATATCTTACTAATTTTTGTATAGCCTGCCCCTTTAGCAATACTGTCCAAGAATAACCTAGAGGTATTGAACAGCGCTATATGAATATACGATTGTGTATAGCTTTTGTCAATTTCGACAACATAAAAACGATGCTTTTCAAATTCAACAATTAAGTCAGCTAAACTACTTTTAGATTTAGAATGTTCTTTATTGCTTTCTGCATCAAGCATCTGGACAAATTTTATATTGCTGTAGCCACAAGTCTTGAAAACTGATGAAACAAAGCTTTCAATAATTATGTGATTGTCTTTATTTTTCAAAAGATACTTGATAGCATAGTCAAACGACACCAACTGCTTGCTCTTTTTTTTTTTTTAAATCTTTGGTTGCCTAAAAAAAATGATGAAAAATTCAACTGAAAAAACGAAAAGGGAAAAAAAACAATTTCTAGATTTGTATACCGTTTTTAATTTTATAGCATCTACAAAGTTTATTAACAAAGTTAGGCATTGAAAAAATAATGAATGATATTTAAAAACGCAAACAGGACACAGGCCTACATTACAAAATTGACTCGGCCAGGATGTGCGAACTTAGGTATTAAAGTCAGCCACACAGTTTTTTTTCTTTCCATCAAAAGATTTTGACCATGTAATGTGATATTAGTTAATAAACTGTATTTAACTAGTTAATAATAATATTACTATTATATAAATAAAATTATGTCTCCTTCAAAAAAACTTTTATCACTAATACTAATATTGTTTGCTAGTAGAGTTTTCTTTATAGATTAAGTTGTCTTTGTTATCACTCATTTTCCCAGAAAAACATATACAAACAATATATTAAAAAAAAAAAAAAAATATGCACTACTCTGTGGCACAATTTATGTAGGTATGTAGATTAAATTTGTTTAAATGTTCAAAGGCTAG
This sequence comes from Hydra vulgaris, assembly GCF_022113875.1. NCBI lineage: Eukaryota > Metazoa > Cnidaria > Hydrozoa > Anthoathecata > Hydridae > Hydra > Hydra vulgaris. The sequence continues at coordinate 38,808,005 of NC_061156.1, forward strand.
ATTGTTACATATCATTGGAAAGAGTTTTAACACATTACTTTGAAAATTAAAAATTTTCTAAATTAAATAATTCGACAAAGATTTATGAGATTTTTAGTACCAAATTTTTAATATATCGATTTGTTAAAGAAACTGTCGTCAAAATTTAAAATTTTTGTAAGGGATTTTAAAATTCGAACAAACATTGCACAGAAACAAAAGAATTTCTTAAAATCGCTAGTGGTTGTGGGTTTGATGCTTCAGACAGACCATGGAAGTATAAAACAGATGGAAGTTCATCAAGCTGCAAACATCAAAACAATTTTAAGTCGTCTGAAGAGTATGCTTGTAACCGACAATAAAAAACAAACAAGTTTTACTGTAAAAAACACAACAAAATTCAGTGGAATGATCTTTATTAAAACATTAAAAAATGAGTTATTCTAGCAATATGCTGCAAACTTTTAACCATAAGTAATTGCATTTATTCAACAAAAAGGTTAATTAAAACTCGGTAACTAAAGAGAACCACTTGATTTTAAAAGCATATGTTAGTTGAAGCTTTTTTTCTTGCTTCAATTCATCACACGACATTAGATAAAAAAAGACAAATAAAACAATTTATAAAAAATTAAAAATATCTTTTTTAAATTACTAAAGTTTAAAGTTTTATTAGCTGTATATCATAACTCCATTCATTCTTGTAGCACTCCATTCATTTATTATAAAGACTATAAAAGAGTTGCTGATTTTGACCATGTAATGTGATATTAGTTAATAAACTGTATTTAACTAGTTAATAATAATATTACTATTATATAAATAAAATTATGTCTCCTTCAAAAAAACTTTTATCACTAATACTAATATTTTTTGCTAGTAGAGTTTTCTTTATAGATTAAGTTGTCTTTGTTATCACTCATTTTCCCAGAAAAACATATACAAACAATATATTATAAAAAAAAAAAAAATATGCACTACTCTGTGGCACAATTTATGTAGGTATGTAGATTAAATTTGTTTAAATGTTCAAAGGCTAGATTGTTACATATCATTGGAAAGAGTTTTAACACATTACTTTGAAAATTAAAAATTTTCTAAATTAAATAATTCGACAAAGATTTATGAGATTTTTAGTACCAAATTTTTGATATATCGATTTGTTAAAGAAACTGTCGTCAAAATTTAAAATTTTTGTAAGGAATTTTAAAATTCGAACAAACATTGCACAGAAACAAAAGAATTTCTTAAAATCGCTAGTGGTTGTGGGTTTGATGCTTCAGACAGACCATGGAAGTATAAAACAGATGGAAGTTCATCAAGCTGCAAACATCAAAACAATTTTAAGTCGTCTGAAGAGTATGCTTGTAACCGACAATAAAAAACAAACAAGTTTTACTGTAAAAAACACAACAAAATTCAGTGGAATGATCTTTATTAAAACATTAAAAAATGAGTTATTCTAGCAATATGCTGCAAACTTTTAACCATAAGTAATTGCATTTATTCAACAAAAAGGTTAATTAAAACTCGGTAACTAAAGAGAACCACTTGATTTTAAAAGCATATGTTAGTTGAAGCTTTTTTTCTTGCTTCAATTCATAACACGACATTAGATAAAAAAAGACAAATAAAACAATTTTCAGAAAATTAAAAATATCTTTTTTAAATTACTAAAGTTTAAAGTTTTATTAGCTGTATATCATAACTCCATTCATTCTTGTAGCACTCCATTCATTTATTATAAAGACTATAAAAGAGTTGCTGATTTTGACCATGTAATGTGATATTAGTTAATAAACTGTATTTAACTAGTTAATAATAATATTACTATTATATAAATAAAATTATGTCTCCTTCAAAAAAACTTTTATCACTAATACTAATATTTTTTGCTAGTAGAGTTTTCTTTATAGATTAAGTTGTCTTTGTTATCACTCATTTTCCCAGAAAAACATATACAAACAATATATTATAAAAAAAAAAAAAATATGCACTACTCTGTGGCACAATTTATGTAGGTATGTAGATTAAATTTGTTTAAATGTTCAAAGGCTAGATTGTTACATATCATTGGAAAGAGTTTTAACACATTACTTTGAAAATTAAAAATTTTCTAAATTAAATAATTCGACAAAGATTTATGAGATTGTTAGTACCAAATTTTTGATATATCGATTTGTTAAAGAAACTGTCGTCAAAATTTAAAATTTTTGTAAGGAATTTTAAAATTCGAACAAACATTGCACAGAAACAAAAGAATTTCTTAAAATCGCTAGTGGTTGTGGGTTTGATGCTTCAGACAGACCATGGAAGTATAAAACAGATGGAAGTTCATCAAGCTGCAAACATCAAAACAATTTTAAGTCGTCTGAAGAGTATGCTTGTAACCGACAATAAAAAACAAACAAGTTTTACTGTAAAAAACACAACAAAATTCAGTGGAATGATCTTTATTAAAACATTAAAAAATGAGTTATTCTAGCAATATGCTGCAAACTTTTAACCATAAGTAATTGCATTTATTCAACAAAAAGGTTAATTAAAACTCGGTAACTAAAGAGAACCACTTGATTTTAAAAGCATATGTTAGTTGAAGCTTTTTTTCTTGCTTCAATTCATAACACGACATTAGATAAAAAAAGACAAATAAAACAATTTTCAGAAAATTAAAAATATCTTTTTTAAATTACTAAAGTTTAAAGTTTTATTAGCTGTATATCATAACTCCATTCATTCTTGTAGCACTCCATTCATTTATTATAAAGACTATAAAAGAGTTGCTGATTTTGACCATGTAATGTGATATTAGTTAATAAACTGTATTTAACTAGTTAATAATATTATTACTATTATATAAATAAAATTATGTCTCCTTCAAAAAAACTTTTATCACTAATACTAATATTTTTTGCTAGTAGAGTTTTCTTTATAGATTAAGTTGTCTTTGTTATCACTCATTTTCCCAGAAAAACATATACAAACAAAATATTAAAAAAAAAAAAAAAATATGCACTACCCTGTGGCACAATTTATGTAGGTATGTAGATTAAATTTGTTTAAATGTTCAAAGGCTAGATTGTTACATATCATTGGAAAGAGTTTTAACACATTACTTTGAAAATTAAAAATTTTCTAAATTAAATAATTCGACAAAGATTTATGAGATTTTTAGTACCAAATTTTTGATATATCGATTTGTTAAAGAAACTGTCGTCAAAATTTAAAATTTTTGTAAGGAATTTTAAAATTCGAACAAACATTGCACAGAAACAAAAGAATTTCTTAAAATCGCTAGTGGTTGTGGGTTTGATGCTTCAGACAGACCATGGAAGTATAAAACAGATGGAAGTTCATCAAGCTGCAAACATCAAAACAATTTTAAGTCGTCTGAAGAGTATGCTTGTAACCGACAATAAAAAACAAACAAGTTTTACTGTAAAAAACACAACAAAATTCAGTGGAATGATCTTTATTAAAACATTAAAAAATGAGTTATTCTAGCAATATGCTGCAAACTTTTAACCATAAGTAATTGCATTTATTCAACAAAAAGGTTAATTAAAACTCGGTAACTAAAGAGAACCACTTGATTTTAAAAGCATATGTTAGTTGAAGCTTTTTTTCTTGCTTCAATTCATAACACGACATTAGATAAAAAAAGACAAATAAAACAATTTTCAGAAAATTAAAAATATCTTTTTTAAATTACTAAAGTTTAAAGTTTTATTAGCTGTATATCATAACTCCATTCATTCTTGTAGCACTCCATTCATTTATTATAAAGACTATAAAAGAGTTGCTGATTTTGACCATGTAATGTGATATTAGTTAATAAACTGTATTTAACTAGTTAATAATATTATTACTATTATATAAATAAAATTATGTCTCCTTCAAAAAAACTTTTATCACTAATACTAATATTTTTTGCTAGTAGAGTTTTCTTTATAGATTAAGTTGTCTTTGTTATCACTCATTTTCCCAGAAAAACATATACAAACAAAATATTAAAAAAAAAAAAAAAATATGCACTACCCTGTGGCACAATTTATGTAGGTATGTAGATTAAATTTGTTTAAATGTTCAAAGGCTAGATTGTTACATATCATTGGAAAGAGTTTTAACACATTACTTTGAAAATTAAAAATTTTCTAAATTAAATAATTCGACAAAGATTTATGAGATTTTTAGTACCAAATTTTTGATATATCGATTTGTTAAAGAAACTGTCGTCAAAATTTAAACTTTTTGTAAGGAATTTTAAAATTCGAACAAACATTGCACAGAAACAAAAGAATTTCTTAAAATCGCTAGTGGTTGTGGGTTTGATGCTTCAGACAGACCATGGAAGTATAAAACAGATGGAAGTTCATCAAGCTGCAAACATCAAAACAATTTTAAGTCGTCTGAAGAGTATGCTTGTAACCGACAATAAAAAACAAACAAGTTTTACTGTAAAAAACACAACAAAATTCAGTGGAATGATCTTTATTAAAACATTAAAAAATGAGTTATTCTAGCAATATGCTGCAAACTTTTAACCATAAGTAATTGCATTTATTCAACAAAAAGGTTAATTAAAACTCGGTAACTAAAGAGAACCACTTGATTTTAAAAGCATATGTTAGTTGAAGCTTTTTTTCTTGCTTCAATTCATAACACGACATTAGATAAAAAAAGACAAATAAAACAATTTTTAGAAAATTAAAAATATCTTTTTTAAATTACTAAAGTTTAAAGTTTTATTAGCTGTATATCATAACTCCATTCATTCTTGTAGCACTCCATTCATTTATTATAAAGACTATAAAAGAGTTGCTGATTTTGACCATGTAATGTGATATTAGTTAATAAACTGTATTTAACTAGTTAATAATAATATTACTATTATATAAATAAAATTATGTCTCCTTCAAAAAAACTTTTATCACTAATACTAATATTTTTTGCTAGTAGAGTTTTCTTTATAGATTAAGTTGTCTTTGTTATCACTCATTTTCCCAGAAAAACATATACAAACAATATATTAAAAAAAAAAAAAAAATATGCACTACTCTGTGGCACAATTTATGTAGGTATGTAGATTAAATTTGTTTAAATGTTCAAAGGCTAGATTGTTACATATCATTGGAAAGAGTTTTAACACATTACTTTGAAAATTAAAAATTTTCTAAATTAAATAATTCGACAAAGATTTATGAGATTTTTAGTACCAAATTTTTGATATATCGATTTGTTAAAGAAACTGTCGTCAAAATTTAAATTTTTCGTAAGGAATTTTAAAATTCGAACAAACATTGCACAGAAACAAAAGAATTTCTTAAAATCGCTAGTGGTTGTGGGTTTGATGCTTCAGACAGACCATGGAAGTATAAAACAGATGGAAGTTCATCAAGCTGCAAACATCAAAACAATTTTAAGTCGTCTGAAGAGTATGCTTGTAACCGACAATAAAAAACAAACAAGTTTTACTGTAAAAAACACAACAAAATTCAGTGGAATGATCTTTATTAAAACATTAAAAAATGAGTTATTCTAGCAATATGCTGCAAACTTTTAACCATAAGTAATTGCATTTATTCAACAAAAAGGTTAATTAAAACTCGGTAACTAAAGAGAACCACTTGATTTTAAAAGCATATGTTAGTTGAAGCTTTTTTTCTTGCTTCAATTCATAACACGACATTAGATAAAAAAAGACAAATAAAACAATTTTCAGAAAATTAAAAATATCTTTTTTAAATTACTAAAGTTTAAAGTTTTATTAGCTGTATATCATAACTCCATTCATTCTTGTAGCACTCCATTCATTTATTATAAAGACTATAAAAGAGTTGCTGATTTTGACCATGTAATGTGATATTAGTTAATAAACTGTATTTAACTAGTTAATAATATTATTACTATTATATAAATAAAATTATGTCTCCTTCAAAAAAACTTTTATCACTAATACTAATATTTTTTGCTAGTAGAGTTTTCTTTATAGATTAAGTTGTCTTTGTTATCACTCATTTTCCCAGAAAAACATATACAAACAAAATATTAAAAAAAAAAAAAAAATATGCACTACCCTGTGGCACAATTTATGTAGGTATGTAGATTAAATTTGTTTAAATGTTCAAAGGCTAGATTGTTACATATCATTGGAAAGAGTTTTAACACATTACTTTGAAAATTAAAAATTTTCTAAATTAAATAATTCGACAAAGATTTATGAGATTTTTAGTACCAAATTTTTGATATATCGATTTGTTAAAGAAACTGTCGTCAAAATTTAAACTTTTTGTAAGGAATTTTAAAATTCGAACAAACATTGCACAGAAACAAAAGAATTTCTTAAAATCGCTAGTGGTTGTGGGTTTGATGCTTCAGACAGACCATGGAAGTATAAAACAGATGGAAGTTCATCAAGCTGCAAACATCAAAACAATTTTAAGTCGTCTGAAGAGTATGCTTGTAACCGACAATAAAAAACAAACAAGTTTTACTGTAAAAAACACAACAAAATTCAGTGGAATGATCTTTATTAAAACATTAAAAAATGAGTTATTCTAGCAATATGCTGCAAACTTTTAACCATAAGTAATTGCATTTATTCAACAAAAAGGTTAATTAAAACTCGGTAACTAAAGAGAACCACTTGATTTTAAAAGCATATGTTAGTTGAAGCTTTTTTTCTTGCTTCAATTCATAACACGACATTAGATAAAAAAAGACAAATAAAACAATTTTTAGAAAATTAAAAATATCTTTTTTAAATTACTAAAGTTTAAAGTTTTATTAGCTGTATATCATAACTCCATTCATTCTTGTAGCACTCCATTCATTTATTATAAAGACTATAAAAGAGTTGCTGATTTTGACCATGTAATGTGATATTAGTTAATAAACTGTATTTAACTAGTTAATAATAATATTACTATTATATAAATAAAATTATGTCTCCTTCAAAAAAACTTTTATCACTAATACTAATATTTTTTGCTAGTAGAGTTTTCTTTATAGATTAAGTTGTCTTTGTTATCACTCATTTTCCCAGAAAAACATATACAAACAATATATTAAAAAAAAAAAAAAAATATGCACTACTCTGTGGCACAATTTATGTAGGTATGTAGATTAAATTTGTTTAAATGTTCAAAGGCTAGATTGTTACATATCATTGGAAAGAGTTTTAACACATTACTTTGAAAATTAAAAATTTTCTAAATTAAATAATTCGACAAAGATTTATGAGATTTTTAGTACCAAATTTTTGATATATCGATTTGTTAAAGAAACTGTCGTCAAAATTTAAATTTTTCGTAAGGAATTTTAAAATTCGAACAAACATTGCACAGAAACAAAAGAATTTCTTAAAATCGCTAGTGGTTGTGGGTTTGATGCTTCAGACAGACCATGGAAGTATAAAACAGATGGAAGTTCATCAAGCTGCAAACATCAAAACAATTTTAAGTCGTCTGAAGAGTATGCTTGTAACCGACAATAAAAAACAAACAAGTTTTACTGTAAAAAACACAACAAAATTCAGTGGAATGATCTTTATTAAAACATTAAAAAATGAGTTATTCTAGCAATATGCTGCAAACTTTTAACCATAAGTAATTGCATTTATTCAATAAAAAGGTTAATTAAAACTCGGTAACTAAAGAGAACCACTTGATTTTAAAAGCATATGTTAGTTGAAGCTTTTTTTCTTGCTTTAATTCATAACACGACATTAGATAAAAAAAGACAAATAAAACAATTTTCAGAAAATTAAAAATATGTTTTTTAAATTACTAAAGTTTAAAGTTTTATTAGCTGTATATCATAACTCCATTCATTCTTGTAGCACTCCATTCATTTATTATAAAGACTATAAAAGAATTGCTGATTTTGACCATGTAATGTGATATTAGTTAATAAACTGTATTTAACTAGTTAATAATAATATTACTATTATATAAATAAAATTATGTGTCCTTCAAAAAAACTTTTATCACTAATACTGATATTTTTTGCTAGTAGAGTTTTCTTTATAGATTAAGTTGTCTTTGTTATCACTCATTTTCCTAGAAAAACATATACAAACAATATATTAAAAAAAAAAAAAAATATGCACTATTCTGTGGCACATTTTATGTAGGTATGTAGATTAAATTTGTTTAATTGATCAAAGGCTAGATTGTTACATATCATTGGCAAGAGTTTTAACACATTACTTTGAAAATTAAAAATTTTCTAAATTAAATAATTCGACAAAGATTTATGAGATTCTTAGTACCAAATTTTTGATATATCGATTTGTTGAAGAAACTGTCGTCAAAATTTAAATTATTTGTGAGGCATTTTAAGATTCGAACAAACATTGCACAGAAACAAAAGAATTTCTTAAAATCGCTAGTGGTTGTGGGTTTGATGCTTCAGACAGACCATGGAAGTATAAAACAGATGGAAGTTCATCAAGCTGCAAACATCAAAACAATTTTAAGTCGTCTGAAGAGTATGCTTGTAACCGACAATAAAAAAAAAACAAGTTTTACTGTAAAAAACACAACAAAATTCAGTGGAATGATCTTTATTAAAACATTAAAAAATGAGTTATTCTAGCAATATGCTGCAAACTTTTAACCATAAGTAATTGCATTTATTCAACAAAAAGGTTAATTAAAACTCGGTAACTAAAGAGAACCACTTGATTTTAAAAGCATATGTTAGTTGAAGCTTTTTTTCTTGCTTCAATTCATAACACGACATTAGATAAAAAAAGACAAATAAAACAATTTTCAGAAAATTAAAAATATCTTTTTTAAATTACTAAAGTTTAAAGTTTTATTAGCTGTATATCATAACTCCATTCATTCTTGTAGCACTCCATTCATTTATTATAAAGACTATAAAAGAATTGCTGATTTTGACCATGTAATGTGATATTAGTTAATAAACTGTATTTAACTAGTTAATAATAATATTACTATTATATAAATAAAATTATGTCTCCTTCAAAAAAACTTTTATCACTAATACTAATATTTTTTGCTAGTAGAGTTTTCTTTATAGATTAAGTTGTCTTTGTTATCACTCATTTTCCCAGAAAAACATATACAAACAATATATTAAAAAAAAAAAAAATATGCACTACTCTGTGGCACAATTTATGTAGGTATGTAGATTAAATTTGTTTAAATGTTCAAAGGCTAGATTGTTACATATCATTGGAAAGAGTTTTAACACATTACTTTGAAAATTAAAAATTTTCTAAATTAAATAATTCGACAAAGATTTATGAGATTTTTAGTACCAAATTTTTGATATATCGATTTGTTAAAGAAACTGTCGTCAAAATTTAAATTTTTCGTAAGGAATTTTAAAATTCGAACAAACATTGCACAGAAACAAAAGAATTTCTTAAAATCGCTAGTGGTTGTGGGTTTGATGCTTCAGACAGACCATGGAAGTATAAAACAGATGGAAGTTCATCAAGCTGCAAACATCAAAACAATTTTAAGTCGTCTGAAGAGTATGCTTGTAACCGACAATAAAAAACAAACAAGTTTTACTGTAAAAAACACAACAAAATTCAGTGGAATGATCTTTATTAAAACATTAAAAAATGAGTTATTCTAGCAATATGCTGCAAACTTTTAACCATAAGTAATTGCATTTATTCAACAAAAAGGTTAATTAAAACTCGGTAACTAAAGAGAACCACTTGATTTTAAAAGCATATGTTAGTTGAAGCTTTTTTTCTTGCTTCAATTCATAACACGACATTAGATAAAAAAAGACAAATAAAACAATTTTCAGAAAATTAAAAATATCTTTTTTAAATTACTAAAGTTTAAAGTTTTATTAGCTGTATATCATAACTCCATTCATTCTTGTAGCACTCCATTCATTTATTATAAAGACTATAAAAGAGTTGCTGATTTTGACCATGTAATGTGATATTAGTTAATAAACTGTATTTAACTAGTTAATAATAATATTACTATTATATAAATAAAATTATGTATCCTTCAAAAAAACTTTTATCACTAATACTAATATTTTTTGCTATTAGAGTTTTCTTTATAGATTAAGTTGTCTTTGTTATCACTCATTTTCCCAGAAAAACATATACAAACAATATATTAAAAAAAAAAAAAAAATATGCACTACTCTGTGGCACAATTTATGTAGGTATGTAGATTAAATTTGTTTAATTGATCAAAGGCTAGATTGTTACATATCTTTGGCAAGAGTTTTAACACATTACTTTGAAAATTAAAAATTTTCTAAATTAAATAATTCGACAAAGATTTATGAGATTCTTAGTACCAAATTTTTGATATATCGATTTGTTGAAGAAACTGTCGTCAAAATTTAAATTATTTGTAAGGCATTTTAAGATTCGAACAAACATTGCACAGAAACAAAAGAATTTCTTAAAATCGCTAGTGGTTGTGGGTTTGATGCTTCAGACAGACCATGGAAGTATAAAACAGATGGAAGTTCATCAAGCTGCAAACATCAAAACAATTTTAAGTCGTCTGAAGAGTATGCTTGTAACCGACAATAAAAAAAAAACAAGTTTTACTGTAAAAAACACAACAAAATTCAGTGGAATGATCTTTATTAAAACATTAAAAAATGAGTTATTCTAGCAATATGCTGCAAACTTTTAACCATAAGTAATTGCATTTATTCAACAAAAAGGTTAATTAAAACTCGGTAACTAAAGAGAACCACTTGATTTTAAAAGCATATGTTAGTTGAAGCTTTTTTTCTTGCTTCAATTTATAACACGACATTAGATAAAAAAAGACAAATAAAACAATTTTCAGAAAATTAAAAATATGTTTTTTAAATTACTAATGTTTAAAGTTTTATTAGCTGTATATCATAACTCCATTCATTCTTGTAGCACTCCATTCATTTATTATAAAGATTATAAAAGAGTTGCTGATAGCCGTTACTTGCGCCATTTTTGATGTTTTTCTGGAATATTATTGGCGAACCTTCAATGTTTTATATTTTTATTTTATTATAAACGTATCTATTTGCGTCAACGTATAAAGATTAGGCGTTTAAGTACAGTCTTGATCTCGTTCTGAAATTGTTTACGAAACAAAAGTTTACAAGCATAGCACAATGGGCCAGAAATTGTTTTCCGTGGCCAAAAGTCCCAAAAAACTCAAATCTTTCAAACTTTTCTTAAATTTCATTATTAAAACAAAGGTGCTTTACTCCACTCAAAAATGTATCCGCCTAAATACTAGAAATAAAGGCAAGCTTGTTAGAACCATTTATAATGGCTTTAAAAATGTTAATTTTCGTTTTCAAAAATACTTATCCTCAAAAATTACATATATTTTTTCAATTGAAAAAGCTTTGGACTAATTTTATTTTAAATAATCATATTAACTTAGTGTTTATAAAAAGTATATGTTTTAGTTATATATTTGTATTTAATTTACTCCTAATATGTCTTAGAATTGTTGGTATTTGAAAGGTGTTTTTCTGAATTTCCTCATCTTGCTTTTTATTTAAATCACAATGGAAGATTGTTTAATTTCTGATTTTTGAATTTAATAAACGGCAGTTATTGTTCAAAAAAAACCAAGCTGCGACCATGTATTCTTTATGATATTTTTTTGCTTTTAAAGAATTTAGTTTTTTGCTTTTTTTAATTTTATTAAACACATCGAATCGTTATTAATAAAAATAAATTTTATTTTAATATTTTAATATTTTCAAAAAAGAAAAAAAAAAGTTAATCATTTAACTATAAGTGCATAAAAATAGAATATTTAAGTACTCGATTCCAACCAAATGCCACTCTCTTGAAATTTGAATTAATGGTATTTAGGAAGTAAAACGGTTGTTTCATACTATTAAATAAAATCATTGCGGAATTTTAATGCGGTTTTATACTTCCATGGACAAACAAACTATTTGACGTCACCAAAACGGTATGCTAATGTTGTAACTCTGTCAATTCTTATCAACTTCAGACGTCCTAATTACCTTAGAAAGAAGTCCTCCTAAAGACGTTCAAAGGACGTCTTCAAAACAAAATTAAATTTTAGGTAGATAAGTTTATATATAAATTTAGCTCATAAAAAATTATGCGCTAACTCGGTTAATTGAAAATGTCTGCTTGTTTTGATTGATTTTCTTTATATTATTAGTGTTAGTTGGTACCTTTTAATGTAGCAGATTTTAAAATCTCTTTTTTATCAATAATTTTAGTTTTATAGGACAAATACTTATTTTGTTCCTGTTCTAGCATTTTTAGGATGCTCAACTTCTCCTCAATGATTTTTTACACAATTTAAAGTGCAATTTGGTGGAACACGGTCATTTTTTAATAAAAAAAGCCACTTATCGAGTTCTTTCTCAATACAGTCTTCAAACTTTGGTATTGATATAATTGAATATTCGGGAAAAATTGCGGTGGCTTCGCTTACTTCCAAATGGTTTAAATTATTAAAGCAAGACGTTAGTTTTTCCCCCGTACTTAAACCAAATAAAATCAACTTGCCATGATATACAGTATCGATTCCAATAAGGAAAAAAAAAGGAGAGAAAAATAAAATATCTTACTTATTTTTGTATAGTCTGTTCCTTTAGCAATACTGTCCAAGAATAACCTAGAGGTATTGAACAGCGCTATATGAATATACGATTGTGTATAGCTTTTGTCAATTTTGACAACATAAAAACAATGCTTTTCGACTTCAACAATTAAGTCAGCTAAACTACTTTTAGATTTAGTATGTTTTTTATTGCTTCCTCCTTTAAGCATCTGGACTATTTTAATATTGCTATAGCCACAAGTCTTGAAAACTAATGAAACAAAGCTTTCAATAATTATGTGATTGTCTTTATTTTTCAAAAGAATCTTGATAGCATAGTCAAACGACACCAAATGCTTGCTCTTTTTTTTTTTTAATTATTTGGTTGCCAAAAAAAAATGATGAAAAATTCAACTGAAAAAACGAAAAGGGAAAAAAAACAATTTCTAGATTTGTATACCGTTTTTAATTTTATAGCATCTTCAAAGTTTATTAACAAAGTTAAGCATTGAAAAAATAATGAATGATATTTAAAAACGCAAACAGGACACAGGCCTACATTACAAAATTGAATCGGCCAGGATGTGCGAACTTAGGTATTAAAGTCAGCCACACAGTTTTTTTTCTTTCCATCAAAAGATTTTGACCATGTAATGTGATATTAGTTAATAAACTGTATTTAACTAGTTAATAATAATATTACTATTATATAAATAAAATTATGTCTCCTTCAAAAAAACTTTTATCACTAATACTAATATTTTTTGCTAGTAGAGTTTTCTTTATAGATTAAGTTGTCTTTGTTATCACTCATTTTCCCAGAAAAACATATACAAACAATATATTGAAAAAAAAAAAAATATATGCACTACTCTGTGGCACAATTTATGTAGGTATGTAGATTAAATTTGTTTAATTGATCAAAGGCTAGATTGTTACATATCATTGGAAAGAGTTTTAACACATTACTTTGAAAATTAAAAATTTTCTAAATTAAATAATTCGACAAAGATTTATGAGATTCTTAGTACCAAATTTTTGATATATCGATTTGTTGAAGAAACTGTCGTCAAAAGTTAAATTTTTTGTAAGGCATTTTAAGATTCGAACAAACATTGCACAGAAACAAAAGAATTTCTTAAAATCGCTAGTGGTTGTGGGTTTGATGCTTCAGACAGACCATGGAAGTATAAAACAGATGGAAGTTCATCAAGCTGCAAACATCAAAACAATTTTAAGTCGTCTGAAGAGTATGCTTGTAACCGACAATAAAAAAAAAACAAGTTTTACTGTAAAAAACACAACAAAATTCAGTGGAATGATCTTTATTAAAACATTAAAAAATGAGTTATTCTAGCAATATGCTGCAAACTTTTAACCATAAGTAATTGCATTTATTCAACAAAAAGGTTAATTAAAACTCGGTAACTAAAGAGAACCACTTGATTTTAAAAGCATATGTTAGTTGAAGCTTTTTTTCTTGCTTCAATTTATAACACGACATTAGATAAAAAAAGACAAATAAAACAATTTTCAGAAAATTAAAAATATGTTTTTTAAATTACTAATGTTTAAAGTTTTATTAGCTGTATATCATAACTCCATTCATTCTTGTAGCACTCCATTCATTTATTATAAAGATTATAAAAGAGTTGCTGATAGCCGTTACTTGCGCCATTTTTGATGTTTTTCTGGAATATTATTGGCGAACCTTCAATGTACTATATTTTTATTTTATTATGAACGTATCTATTTGCGTCAACGTATAAAGATTAGGCGTTTAAGTACAGTCTTGATCTCGTTCTGAAATTGTTTACGAAACAAAAGTTTACAAGCATAGCACAATGGGCCAGAAATTGTTTTCCGTGGCCAAAAGTCCCAAAAAACTCAAATCTTTCAAACTTTTCTTAAATTTCATTATTAAAACAAAGGTGCTTTACTCCACTCAAAAATGTATCCGCCTAAATACTAGAAATAAAGGCAAGCTTGTTAGAACCATTTATAATGGCTTTAAAAATGTTAATTTTCGTTTTCAAAAATACTTATCCTCAAAAATTACATATATTTTTTCAATTGAAAAAGCTTTGGACTAATTTTATTTTAAATAATCATATTAACTTAGTGTTTATAAAAAGTATATGTTTTAGTTATATATTTGTATTTAATTTACTCCTAATATGTCTTAGAATTGTTGGTATTTGAAAGGTGTTTTTCTGAATTTCCTCATCTTGCTTTTTATTTAAATCACAATGGAAGATTGTTTAATTTCTGATTTTTGAATTTAATAAACGGCAGTTATTGTTCAAAAAAAACCAAGCTGCGACCATGTATTCTTTATGATATTTTTTTGCTTTTAAAGAATTTAGTTTTTTGCTTTTTTTAATTTTATTAAACACATCGAATCGTTATTAATAAAAATAAATTTTATTTTAATATTTTAATATTTTCAAAAAAGAAAAAAAAAAGTTAATCATTTAACTATAAGTGCATAAAAATAGAATATTTAAGTACTCGATTCCAACCAAATGCCACTCTCTTGAAATTTGAATTAATGGTATTTAGGAAGTAAAACGGTTGTTTCATACTATTAAATAAAATCATTGCGGAATTTTAATGCGGTTTTATACTTCCATGGACAAACAAACTATTTGACGTCACCAAAACGGTATGCTAATGTTGTAACTCTGTCAATTCTTATCAACTTCAGACGTCCTAATTACCTTGGAAAGAAGTCCTCCTAAAGACGTTCAAAGGACGTCTTCAAAACAAAATTAAATTTTAGGTAGATAAGTTTATATATAAATTTAGCTCATAAAAAATTATGCGCTAACTCGGTTAATTGAAAATGTCTGCTTGTTTTGATTGATTTTCTTTATATTATTAGTGTTAGTTGGTACCTTTTAATGTAGCAGATTTTAAAATCTCTTTTTTATCAATAATTTTAGTTTTATAGGACAAATACTTATTTTGTTCCTGTTCTAGCATTTTTAGGATGCTCAACTTCTCCTCAATGATTTTTTACACAATTTAAAGTGCAATTTGGTGGAACACGGTCATTTTTTAATAAAAAAAGCCACTTATCGAGTTCTTTCTCAATACAGTCTTCAAACTTTGGTATTGATATAATTGAATATTCGGGAAAAATTGCGGTGGCTTCGCTTACTTCCAAATGGTTTAAATTATTAAAGCAAGACGTTAGTTTTTCCCCCGTACTTAAACCAAATAAAATCAACTTGCCATGATATACAGTATCGATTCCAATAAGGAAAAAAAAGGAGAGAAAAATAAAATATCTTACTTATTTTTGTATAGTCTGTTCCTTTAGCAATACTGTCCAAGAATAACCTAGAGGTATTGAACAGCGCTTTATGAATATACGATTGTGTATAGCTTTTGTCAATTTCGACAACATAAAAACGATGCTTTTCGACTTCAACAATTAAGTCAGCTAAACTACTTTTAGATTTAGTATGTTTTTTATTGCTTCCTCCTTTAAGCATCTGGACTATTTTAATATTGCTATAGCCACAAGTCTTGAAAACTAATGAAACAAAGCTTTCAATAATTATGTGATTGTCTTTATTTTTCAAAAGAATATTGATAGCATAGTCAAACGACACCAACTGCTTGCTCTTTTTTTTTTTTAATTATTTGGTTGCCAAAAAAAAATGATGAAAAATTCAACTGAAAAAACGAAAAGGGAAAAAAAACACATTCTAGATTTGTGTACCGTTTTTAATTTTATAGCATCTCCAAAGTTTATTAACAAAGTTAAGCATTGAAAAGATAATGAATGATATTTAAAAACGCAAACAGGACACAGGCCTACATTACAAAATTGAATCGGCCAGGATGTGCGAACTTTGGTATGAAAGTCAGCCACACAGTTTTTTTTCTTTCCATCAAAAGATTTTGACCATGTAATGTGATATTAGTTAATAAACTGTATTTAACCAGTTAATAATAATATTACTATTATATAAATAAAATTATGTCTCCTTCAAAAAAACTTTTATCACTAATACTAATATTTTTTGCTAGTAGAGTTTTCTTTATAGATTAAGTTGTCTTTGTTATCACTCATTTTCCCAGAAAAATATATACAAACAATATATTAAAAAAAAAAAAAAATATGCACTACTCTGTGGCACAATTTATGTAGGTATGTAGATTAAATTTGTTTAATTGATCAAAGGCTAGATTGTTACATATCATTGGAAAGAGTTTTAACACATTACTTTGAAAATTAAAAATTTTCTAAATTAAATAATTCGACAAAGATTTATGAGATTCTTAGTACCAAATTTTTGATATATCGATTTGTTGAAGAAACTGTCGTCAAAAGTTAAATTTTTTGTAAGGCATTTTAAGATTCGAACAAACATTGCACAGAAACAAAAGAATTTCTTAAAATCGCTAGTGGTTGTGGGTTTGATGCTTCAGACAGACCATGGAAGTATAAAACAGATGGAAGTTCATCAAGCTGCAAACATCAAAACAATTTTAAGTCGTCTGAAGAGTATGCTTGTAACCGACAATAAAAAAAAAACAAGTTTTACTGTAAAAAACACAACAAAATTCAGTGGAATGATCTTTATTAAAACATTAAAAAATGAGTTATTCTAGCAATATGCTGCAAACTTTTAACCATAAGTAATTGCATTTATTCAACAAAAAGGTTAATTAAAACTCGGTAACTAAAGAGAACCACTTGATTTTAAAAGCATATGTTAGTTGAAGCTTTTTTTCTTGCTTCAATTTATAACACGACATTAGATAAAAAAAGACAAATAAAACAATTTTCAGAAAATTAAAAATATGTTTTTTAAATTACTAATGTTTAAAGTTTTATTAGCTGTATATCATAACTCCATTCATTCTTGTAGCACTCCATTCATTTATTATAAAGATTATAAAAGAGTTGCTGATAGCCGTTACTTGCGCCATTTTTGATGTTTTTCTGGAATATTATTGGCGAACCTTCAATGTACTATATTTTTATTTTATTATGAACGTATCTATTTGCGTCAACGTATAAAGATTAGGCGTTTAAGTACAGTCTTGATCTCGTTCTGAAATTGTTTACGAAACAAAAGTTTACAAGCATAGCACAATGGGCCAGAAATTGTTTTCCGTGGCCAAAAGTCCCAAAAAACTCAAATCTTTCAAACTTTTCTTAAATTTCATTATTAAAACAAAGGTGCTTTACTCCACTCAAAAATGTATCCGCCTAAATACTAGAAATAAAGGCAAGCTTGTTAGAACCATTTATAATGGCTTTAAAAATGTTAATTTTCGTTTTCAAAAATACTTATCCTCAAAAATTACATATATTTTTTCAATTGAAAAAGCTTTGGACTAATTTTATTTTAAATAATCATATTAACTTAGTGTTTATAAAAAGTATATGTTTTAGTTATATATTTGTATTTAATTTACTCCTAATATGTCTTAGAATTGTTGGTATTTGAAAGGTGTTTTTCTGAATTTCCTCATCTTGCTTTTTATTTAAATCACAATGGAAGATTGTTTAATTTCTGATTTTTGAATTTAATAAACGGCAGTTATTGTTCAAAAAAAACCAAGCTGCGACCATGTATTCTTTATGATATTTTTTTGCTTTTAAAGAATTTAGTTTTTTGCTTTTTTTAATTTTATTAAACACATCGAATCGTTATTAATAAAAATAAATTTTATTTTAATATTTTAATATTTTCAAAAAAGAAAAAAAAAAGTTAATCATTTAACTATAAATGCATAAAAATAGAATATTTAAGTACTCGATTCCAACCAAATGCCACTCTCTTGAAATTTGAATTAATGGTATTTAGGAAGTAAAACGGTTGTTTCATACTATTAAATAAAATCATTGCGGAATTTTAATGCGGTTTTATACTTCCATGGACAAACAAACTATTTGACGTCACCAAAACGGTATGCTAATGTTGTAACTCTGTCAATTCTTATCAACTTCAGACGTCCTAATTACCTTGGAAAGAAGTCCTCCTAAAGACGTTCAAAGGACGTCTTCAAAACAAAATTAAATTTTAGGTAGATAAGTTTATATATAAATTTAGCTCATAAAAAATTATGCGCTAACTCGGTTAATTGAAAATGTCTGCTTGTTTTGATTGATTTTCTTTATATTATTAGTGTTAGTTGGTACCTTTTAATGTAGCAGATTTTAAAATCTCTTTTTTATCAATAATTTTAGTTTTATAGGACAAATACTTATTTTGTTCCTGTTCTAGCATTTTTAGGATGCTCAACTTCTCCTCAATGATTTTTTACACAATTTAAAGTGCAATTTGGTGGAACACGGTCATTTTTTAATAAAAAAAGCCACTTATCGAGTTCTTTCTCAATACAGTCTTCAAACTTTGGTATTGATATAATTGAATATTCGGTAAAAATTGCGGTGGCTTCGCTTACTTCCAAATGGTTTAAATTATTAAAGCAAGACGTTAGTTTTTCCCCCGTACTTAAACCAAATAAAATCAACTTGCCATGATATACAGTATCGATTCCAATAAGGAAAAAAAAAGGAGAGAAAAATAAAATATCTTACTTATTTTTGTATAGTCTGTTCCTTTAGCAATACTGTCCAAGAATAACCTAGAGGTATTGAACAGCGCTATATGAATATACGATTGTGTATAGCTTTTGTCAATTTCGACAACATAAAAACAATGCTTTTCGACTTCAACAATTAAGTCAGCTAAACTACTTTTAGATTTAGTATGTTTTTTATTGCTTCCTCCTTTAAGCATCTGGACTATTTTTATATTGCTATAGCCACAAGTCTTGAAAACTAATGAAACAAAGCTTTCAATAATTATGTGATTGTCTTTATTTTTCAAAAGAATCTTGATAGCATAGTCAAACGACACCAAATGCTTGCTCTTTTTTTTTTTTCAATTATTTGGTTGCCAAAAAAAAATGATGAAAAATTCAACTGAAAAAACGAAAAGGGAAAAAAAACAATTTCTAGATTTGTATACCGTTTTTAATTTTATAGCATCTCCAAAGTTTATTAACAAAGTTAAGCATTGAAAAAATAATGAATGATATTTAAAAACGCAAACAGGACACAGGCCTACATTACAAAATTGAATCGGCCAGGATGTGCGAACTTAGGTATTAAAGTCAGCCACACAGTTTTTTTTCTTTCCATCAAAAGATTTTGACCATGTAATGTGATATTAGTTAATAAACTGTATTTAACTAGTTAATAATAATATTACTATTATATAAATAAAATTATGTGTCCTTCAAAAAAACTTTTATCACTAATACTAATATTTTTTGCTATTAGAGTTTTCTTTATAGATTAAGTTGTCTTTGTTATCACTCATTTTCCCAGAAAAACATATACAAACAATATATTGAAAAAATAAAAAATATATGCACTACTCTGTGGCACAATTTATGTAGGTATGTAGATTAAATTTGTTTAATTGATCAAAGGCTAGATTGTTACATATCATTGGAAAGAGTTTTAACACATTACTTTGAAAATTAAAAATTTTCTAAATTAAATAATTCGACAAAGATTTATGAGATTCTTAGTACCAAATTTTTGATATATCGATTTGTTGAAGAAACTGTCGTCAAAAGTTAAATTTTTTGTAAGGCATTTTAAGATTCGAACAAACATTGCACAGAAACAAAAGAATTTCTTAAAATCGCTAGTGGTTGTGGGTTTGATGCTTCAGACAGACCATGGAAGTATAAAACAGATGGAAGTTCATCAAGCTGCAAACATCAAAACAATTTTAAGTCGTCTGAAGAGTATGCTTGTAACCGACAATAAAAAAAAAACAAGTTTTACTGTAAAAAACACAACAAAACTCAGTGGAATGATCTTTATTAAAACATTAAAAAATGAGTTATTCTAGCAATATGCTGCAAACTTTTAACCATAAGTAATTGCATTTATTCAACAAAAAGGTTAATTAAAACTCGGTAACTAAAGAGAACCACTTTATTTTAAAAGCATATGTTAGTTGAAGCTTTTTTTCTTGCTTCAATTCATAACACGACATTAGATAAAAAAAGACAAATAAAACAATTTTCAGAAAATTAAAAATATGTTTTTTAAATTACTAAAGTTTAAAGTTTTATTAGCTGTATATCATAACTCCATTCATTCTTGTAGCACTCCATTCATTTATTAAAAAGATAATAAAAGAGTTGCTGATTGCCGTTACTTGCGCCATTTTTGATGTTTTTCTTGAATATTGTTGGCGAACCTTCAATGTACTATATTTTTATTTTATTATGAACGTATCTATTTGCGTCAACGTATAAAGATTAGGCGTTTAAGTACAGTCTTGATCTCGTTTTCAAATTGTTCACGAAACAAAAGTTTACAAGCATAGCACAATGGGCCAGAAATTGTTTTCCGTGGCCAAAAGTCCCAAAAAACTCAAATCTTTCAAACTTTTCTTAAATTTCATTATTAAAACAAAGGTGCTTTACTCCACTCAAAAATGTATCCGCATAAATACTAGAAATAAAGGCAAGCTTGTTAGAACCATTTATAATGGCTTTAAAAATGTTAATTTTCGTTTTCAAAAATACTTATCCTCAAAAATTACATATATTTTTTCAATTGAAAAAGCTTTGGACTAATTTTATTTTGAATAATCATATTAACTTAGTGTTTATAAAAAGTATATGTTTTAGTTATATATTTGTATTTAATTTACTCACAATATGTCTTAGAATTGTTGGTATTTGAAAGGTGTTTTTCTGAACTTCCTCATCTTGCTTTTTATTTAAATCACAATGGAAGATTGTTTAATTTCTGATTTTTGAATTTAATAAACGGCAGTTATTGTTCAAAAAAAACCAAGCTGCGACCATGTATTCTTTATGATATTTTTTTGCTTTTAAAGAATTTAGTTTTTTGCTTTTTTTACTTTTATTAAACACATCGAATCGTTATTATTAAAAATAAATTTTATTTTAATATTTTAATATTTTCAAAAAAAAAAAAAGTTAATCATTTAACTATAAGTGCATAAAAATAGAATATTTAAGTTCTCGATTCCAACCGAATGCCACTCTCTTGAAATTTGAATTAATGGTATTTAGGAAGTAAAACGGTTGTTTCATACTATTAAATAAAATCATTGCGGAATTTTAATGCGGTTTTATACTTCCATGGACAAACAAACTATTTGACGTCACCATAACGGTATGCTAATGTTGTAACTCTGTCAATTCTTATTAACTTCAGACGTCCTAATTACCTTAGAAAGAAGTCCTCCCAAAGACGTTCAAAAGACGTCTTCAAAACAAAATTAAATTTTAGGTAGATAAGTTTATATATAAATTTAGCTCATAAAAAATTATGCGCTAACTCGGTTAATTGAAAATGTCTGCTTGTTTTGATTGATTTTCTTTATATTATTAGTGTTAGTTGGTACCTTTTAATGTAGCAGATTTTAAAATCTCTTTTTTATCAATAATTTTAGTTTTATAGGACAAATACTTATTTTGTTCCTGTTCTAGCAATTTTAGGATGCTCAACTTCTCCTCAATGATTTTTTACACAGTTTAAAGTGCAATTTGGTGGAACACGGTCATTTTTTAATAAAAAAAGCCACTTATCGAGTTCTTTCTCAATACAGTCTTTATTTTGAATAATCATATTAACTTAGTGTTTATAAAAAGTATATGTTTTAGTTATATATTTGTATTTAATTTACTCATAATATGTCTTAGAATTGTTGGTATTTGAAAGGTGTTTTTCTGAATTTCCTCATCTTGCTTTTTATTTAAATCACAATGGAAGATTGTTTAATTTCTGATTTTTGAATTTAATAAACGGCAGTTATTGTTCAAAAAAAACCAAGCTGCGACCATGTATTCTTTATGATATTTTTTTGCTTTTTAGGAATATAGATTTTTGCTTTTTTTAATTTTATTAAACACATCAAATCGCTATTGTAAAATATAAATTTTATTTTATTATTTTAATATTTTCAAAAAAGAAAGTTAATCATTTTACTATAAGTGCATAAAAATAGAATATTTAAGTACTCGATTCCAACTAAATGCCACTCTCTTGAAATTGGAATTAATGATATTTAGGAAGTAAAACGGTTGTTTCATACTATTAAATAAAATTGTTTACGAAACAAAAGTTTACAAGCATTGCACAATGGGCCAGAAATTGTTTTCCGTAGCCAAAAGTCCCAAAAAACTCAAATCTTTTAAACTTTTCTTAAATTTCATTATTAAAGCAAAGGTGCTTTACTCCACTCAAAAATGTATCCGCTTAAATACTAGAAATAAAGGCAAGCTTGTTAGAACCATTTATAATGCCTTAAAAAATGTTAATTTTTGTTTTCAAAAATACTTATCTTCAAAATTTACATATATTTTTTCAAAAATTATGCGCTAACTCGGTTAATTGAAAATGTCTGCTTGTTTCGATTGATTTTCTTTATATTAATAGTGTTAGTTGGTTATTTATTGTTTAAAGATACTTTCCTTTTTTTTTTCAATACTGTACGATCTATACTCAAATATTTATACAATTTTCAATAAAAATAATTGAATTTAGTTAATAAGTGTAAATAGGTCAAAAAAAGTTGAACTAAAGATATGAAAATTGAAACAAGACGTTTTATTTTGTATTTTATACAATACTAATGATATTTTATGTGGCGCTGTTAAATAATATACACACACACATACACACACACTGATATATATATATATATATATATATATATATATATATATATATATATATATATATATAATACATATATATATATATATGAGTATATATATATATATATATATATATATATATATATATATATATATATATATATATATATATAAATATATATATTCATATATATATATATATATATATATATATATATATATATATATATATATATATATATATATATATATATATATATATATATATTATTTTTAAAAACAACAAGATGTTTTTTATTATTGACATGTATCGTTAAAGTTATTTACATTTTTAGAAGATTATTTTACATTAAAAAAAAACTCTGAAATAAGTATTAAAAATAGAAGTCTTTACAGGGAAAATTAACGATCTCTAACCAATTAAATTAGTACAGCCAACAGCACTCTGGCCATTATAAAAACTAAAATATAATTTCAGAGTTCTTCTTTCTGAGCATAAAGTTGATAGATATGGAACGTCATAAGTAATAAGCATTAAAAAAAAAAACAACTGTAAGATCTTGCACAAAAATAGTTCAAAAAGGTAATAATAATACCAATGTTTATGCCAATAAAACATTAACATTAAATTTGTTCAATATTATATGTGAAGTTCCTCAAGGATCCATATTAGGACCTCTTGTTTTTCTAATTTATATTAATGATCTATACAAAGCCTCGGATTTAATAAAAATAATGTTTGTCGATGACAATAACTTATTAATGCCACACAAAAGCACTCCTACTCTATTTCATTACGTGAACATAGAGTTATTTAAAATATATGACTGGTTTAAGACTAACATTGTTATATCTTAACATTGATAAAACTAAAAGAATTCTTTCTATCCTTGTATCAAAAAATATAAACTGCCAAGTAACATTACACAATTGTTAGTGACAGTTTAAAATTAAAGAAATAAAAGTAACCAACTTTCTAGGTGTTTGTATAGTTAAATATCTTACATGGAAAAATCAAATTAAAATCTTATCAAATTAAAAATTTCGGTAATTGTACTAAAGTATGTTTTAAATAAACATACTTTAGTACAATCATATTACTCATTTTTTCGATGAGTCATCTACCCTTCACATTTTAGGAATAAATCTTACATCTGAACTATTTTGGAAACTATATTAAATCCGTTGCAAAAATAGTATGTGCTAAGATTGCATCTCTTTACTGAGCTCAACATTTTCTTATTACTGATTCTATTATTTATCTTTAAAAATCTTAAACCCTCCTTGTATCGAATACTGTTGCCATATCTAGAGTGGATCTTTTAATGACGCTTTTTCTTTTTAATACAAGGTGCAAAAAACACATTGTAAACATATTTTGACCATTACCACATTGACATAATGTTGCTTTTCATTCTCTTTTCTAAAAATATTATAGGGGACATTTCTTCTGCCATGTACTAAATTTCATTCTCGTGTTACTCACCATTCAATTAAGTCTTAATTTTTTTCTGTGACTGTTACTAAGTGCTTTAAAAACTCTTATTTGTTAAGTTTTTTTCCTTGATCATCAGTTCTTTGGAAGAATTACTGGAAGAGAAAAGATGAAGATTGTAGAACAAGATAACGATTGACAGACGACTTAAATTATTGCAAATTATATGAATCAGGAAAGCAAGATGAAGGACGCGAATTCCAAAGAACTGATGTTCGAGGAAAAAAACTAGACGAATAAGAGTTTTTGAAGCACATAGGAACAGTAACAGAAAGAGAATGAGACTTAATTGAATGACGAGTAACACGAGAATAAATTATAGTAGATGGCACAAGAGACGCTAGCTATATAGAGCAGTGCCCATTATAGTATTTGTAGAAAAGAGAAAGAGAAGCAACATAATGACAATGTGACAGAGGTTGAAGGTTGGCTGCAAGAGCAGGTTTAACTTTGTTTACAATGCGTTTTTGCACCTTGTCTAAAAGAGAAAGGGCATCATTAGAAGATCCGCCCTAGATATGGCAACAGTATTCCATACAAGGCTGGATTTGAGATTTATAGAGATAGAGAATAGAATCCAGAGTAAAAAAGTGACAAGCTTTATAAAAAGAAGCAACTTTAGCAGATGCTAATTTTGCAACGGATTTAATATAAGGTTTCCAAGAAAGATCTGAAGTAAGAGTTAATCCTAGAAGATGAAGGGTAGGAGACTCATCGAGTACATTACCGTTCATAAATATAGGAAGGTCTAAATTATTGCGATAACGATTGGCCGAAAAAAATTGAGTTTTATCTGAATTAAAGTTCACCAGCCACTGCAAGCCCCATGCTGTAGCAGAAGTGAGATTCTTTTTGAGCTCAAATGCCCCCTGCAAGCAATCAGAGAGAGTTTGCTTCTTATCGTAACAAAAATAAATGCGAGTATCATCAGCGAACAATGCCACCTTAGATGTGAGAATATCTGGAAGATCGTTAATGTATATTAAAAAGAGTATAGAGCCAAGGATTGAACCTTGGGGAACCCCTGACGTTACAGAATAAGAAGAAGAGTGCAGTCCATCAAGGACAACTTTTATACTATGATTGGAAAGAAAAGATTCAATAATCCTAAATATGTTTCCAGATACACCATAAGAAGAAATCTTATGGAGGAGACCAGCATGCCAAACTTTATCAAACGCTTTAGAAATTTCAATAGCAATGGCCTTAACCTCTCCACCTTTATCTAATGCACGATAAAACCTATCGGTTATTACTGATCGCAGATCAGCCGTAGAAAGAGAAGATCGAAATCCATACTGATAATCAGAAAGTAGGTTATGAGATTCGCGATGAGAGATTAAGTGTTTGTTAATTAAAGATTCAAAAACCTTGCTTATGATAGGAAGAAGACTAATAAGCCGGTTGATCCATTGAATAAACAGGTTGATCCATTGCCGAGTCAATTTTGTAATGTAGGCCTGTGTCCTGTTTGCTTTTTTAAATATCATTCATTATTTTTTCAATGCTTAACTTTGTTATTAAACTTTGTAGATGCTATAAAATTAAAAACGGTATACAAATCTAGAAATTGTATTTTTTTTCCTTTTCGTTTTTTTAGTTGAATTTTTCATCATTTTTTTCAGGCAACCAAAGAATTTAAAAAAAAAACGAGCAAGCACTTGGTGTCGTTTGACTATGCTATCAAGTATCTTTTGAAAAATAAAGACAATCACATAATTATTGAAAGCTTTGTTTCATCAGTTTTCAAGATTTGTGGCTTTAGCAATATAAAAATAGTCTAGATGCTTGATGCAGGAAGCAATAAAGAACATTCTAAATCTAAAAGTAGTTTAGCTTAATTGTCGAAGACCAAAAGCATCGCTTTTATGTTGTCGAAATTGACAAAAGCTATAAACAATCGTATATTCATAAAGCGCTGTTCAATACCTCTAGGTTATTCGTGGACAGTATTGCTGAAGGGGCAGACTATACCAAAATTAGTAAGATATTTCATATCTCTCTCCTTTTTTTCCTAATTGGAATCGATACTGTATATCATAACAAGTTGATTTTTTTTGGTTTAAGTACGGGGGAAAAACTAACGTCTTGCTATAATAATTTAAACCATTTGGAAGTAAGCGACGCCACCGCAATTTTTCCCGAATATTTAATTATATCAATACCAAAGTTTAACGACTGTATTGAAAAAGAACTCAATGAGTGGCTTTTTTTATTAAAAAAAGACCGTGTTCCACCAAATTGCACTTTAAATTGTGTAAAAATCATTGAGGAGAAGTTGAGCATCCTAAAAATACAAGAACAGGAACAAAATAAGTATTTGTCCTATAAAACTAAAATTATTGATAAAAAAGAGATTTTAAAATCTGCTACATTAAAAGGTAAAGAGGAAGGTAAAGAGGATGGTAAAGAGGAAGGTAAAAAGGAAGGTATTTTAACAGTTGCAACAAACTTATTGAAAGCTGGGTCAAACATTGACTTTATTTCAAGCATGACTGGTTTACCGAGAAGTCAAATTGAAAATTTGAATTAATAATATCGCTCAACTTGTTATTATGGTGTTCCAAGAAACAACATTTTTTAAAAATAAATTCTACCATCCTCATGTCCAATTCTATATGATAAAAAAATATTGGTTTTAAAAAGTTTTTGTATTAAAAATGTTTTAAGAGGTCCCTTATGACCCTTGAACATACAAATATCTTGTATTATTTAAAACAAAGGTTTTTTTAAATATTATAATTTTGAGTTTCAAAAAATGTGATAGGTTAAAAAAATTGAAAAAATAATAGTTGTATTGAAAAAAGCAGGGTCCCAGTCGGCACATCTGGTATTGTAAATGCCCAGAGAATTGATCGCGTATTACATACCATAATTGATACCCAAAAAATACGCATTTAATTTACAATTTTAAACTCGAGTTTGTTACGAAAAATAAATTAAAAACACGTATATACATAGATATACTCTATATTTTAAAACGTTTTTAAAACCGTATAATGAAAAATTACAATTTGCGTGTAAAGCGCATGCGTTCATTGAAATCGCTAAAGAAAAAATTGATAAGTAGTATGATAAAGATAAAGATATAAAGTATATAATGATATAAAGTTTAAAATCTAAAATTAAAATCTAGTATATCTGTATTAAGTTCTGAAATGAAAAGAAATCGTAAAGTATACATGAAAAGTTACATGAAGAGATATCGTTCAGCTAAAGAATCCACATTATGTGAGAATGTATATATTCCCAGTACAACTGTTTGCACTGAAATGTCGTCAAACTCATTAGTTGATACATCTGAAGATATATTGCTACCGGAAAACAAAAGTCGCAATGATTTAGAAGAATTAAGTCTCTGTAATAGTGGATATGTATCAGAGGACAAAAATGATTGTCAATATGATGTATCAAGTATGGATGATTTTTCTAGTGATTTTGAATTCAGTGATAACAATTCTGAACCAAAACCAGTGTATTTAATTTGTGAAGAACTTGCAAAAGTTGCTGTAAAGCACAATTTAACAAGAGATGCTATAAACGATATTCTACAAATTCTAAGAGAGTCTGGGAAATTTGAAAAATCTGACATACCAAAAGATGCCAGAACATTAACTAGAACGCCACGTTCTATTGATGTATTAAGCAAGTGTAATGGCAGTTACATTTACCTAGGTTTGAAGAAAGGAATAGAGGATATATTTGCTAACAAATCAATTGAAGTGGACATTAATTTTATAACTGTTGATGTAAACATTGATGGAATCCCTATTCAGCGCTCCAGCAATTTGCAGTTGTGGCCAATTCTTTGTTCAGTTATCAATATAAAATCTTGTCCATTTCCAGTGGCTATATATAGTGGAAATGCAAAGCCATCAAATGTACATGATTTTTTTTATGATTTTGTTGCAGAAGTTAATAATCTAATAATTAATGGGTTAAAAGTTAATGAAAAGCAATATAAATTTAATTTGCGTTGTTTTATTTGTGATGCTCCAGCACGTGCATTTGTTAAATGTTGCTATGGTCACACATCAAAAAATGGGTGTGAAAAGTGCACTTCTGTGGCAGAGTATTACGATAAAAGAATTGTTTATACAAACGATAACGCAAACTCGAGAACTGATGTCGAATTTAGGTTGAATGATTATCCATTACATAAGAAAGGGAACAGCCCATGCTTGCTTATAAATAACTTAAATATGATACATTTTTTTGTCATAGAACCTATGCATAATTTATTTCTAGGGGTGTGTCGTCGGTTTCTATTTTTTTTGAAGTTCAAATCAAAAATTCATATTAGCTTTGCTCAGCAACAACTGATTTCAAATCGAATGTTAGAAATAGCCCAGTCCACTCCTTCCGATTTTGCTAGACGTCCAAGAGGTCTTTCTGACCTAGAACGCTGGAAGGCAACAGAATTTCGTCAATTTACTTTATATACAGGAATTATTGTTTTAGAGAAAATTTTGGACAAGGAAGTTTATAGTTTGTTTGTTTCATTTGCTGTAGCTGTAAGGATTTTACATATAGAGAACAATAATGACAGAAATGAATTATTACCATTTGCTAAGCAACTTTTTGCCACTTTTATTCATAATTCACGTAAGATTTGTGGTAAATCTTTTGTAACTTTTAACGTTCATAATTTGCTTCATATTGTTGATGATGTCAAATATTATAATTGCTCCATAAATGATATATATGCATTTAAATTTGAAAACTACTTGCAGTATTTAAAAAGAACAGCAAGAAATGAAAAATGTAATCCACTTGTATCAATAGCTAAACGATTTAAAGAGCGCTCTATTCTTTCCAACCCTTCAGGATATTTTATTAAAAGTGCTATTGGTAAAATTTCAAATTTTAAAAGGAATAAATATTTTTTAAGCAAAAATGGAATGTATTGTGAAGTAATGGAAAAACTACTTGAAGAAGGAGAACAAAAATATTTATGTAAAGTTATAAGCAAGCATCATTTGCAACCTCTTTTTGTGACCCCATTAAACAGTGCTGCATGGGGAATTATGAAATATTCAAAATTTAATAAAGCAAAATGGAAGTTGATAGTGCTAAAAAGAAGTGATTTTTTACATAAACTTTACGTCATGAATAACGCTCTTGGAGAATTGGCATTCTTTCCTATGTTACATGAAGTCAATTAAATTTCATGATATGTTATTATAAATAGCTGTAAATGATATATATTTAATTTTATTTACTTATTTGTTGATTATTTATGTTTTATTTTTTTTAAATATATCTTTATTTTCAATTCATTTCTTTTTAATTCCATTAAAGAAATTAAAAGTTATGTATATTAAAAAAATAATAGTTATAAAGAAAATTGTTTTATAAATGTTTTTTCAAATTTTTTATCTTGGTTTGTCCTTTTTTTTTACCTTGAAGTAACTATTCTAGATTGCTCTTGAAATCATTTGTGAAATTTCTTATTAATATCAAGAATTAGATTCTTATAAACATTTTAAATTATAATTGATATTTTGCAATATTAATGATCTAAATTTATTTGTTATTTAGAATTTGGAATTTGGATATAAAGTTTGGCATAAATTTGATTGTATTTATTGTTCTTTAGTTTCTCTAGTTTAATAAATTCCATAGATATAATGCAATTGTAATTAACTATTTTAAACAATCCGTGCATATATGTAACTATTAATAAAGATAAATGGGATAACAAATAAATTAAATAATGAGATAAATAGATACTTATCAATTAATAATAATTTAAAACTAAAATGATGTATATGTTTAAAAATAATATTTTCTTATAGAAAACAAAAAATACTCATTTAAAATTTTATTTTATGTTTAAATTTTTAATGCATAATTTAATAATAATTATGTCTGACTTTTTTAATTTTTGTCAATTTTCCCAGACTAATGGCTCATAGTAAATGCATGTTAATTAAATTGAGCCAGTCCTGAATTTTTTTTGTTTTTGTTTTAATACTTTTGCTATAGCAACAGAAAGTCAATATGTCTGACTTCCTTATTTTTGATTGGTATAAAAAGGGCATTTTATTCTATTTTTAATCTATTAGTAAAGACATCTGAAAATTTGTAAGTTTTTTTAAATTTATTGGATAATATATTTTTTAAACTCAGAACAATTTATATCCTATAATTCTTTTATTTGTTAATGTTTCTTTACATCTTTTATACTTATTTAATTAAATTAATGTTATTATTGATAAAAATGGAATTACTCAAATGAATTTATCAAATTTTTTTATAATTATCAAGCGAAGAAGAATGTTTCAGGCTGCATTGAGAAATCATAAATCAATTACTGTCCAGGTATCTGTAATTCCTAATTTATCATTTTTCAAAATGCTGGCATTATCAATCAATATATGGACATTTATCACTATTTGTTTCTTAGAAATTGTACTGTTTAGCTGTGTGGATTGAGAAGGAAACAGAAATAGAAGATGTTATTTCTTTTTGTTGGGTGGATGAAGCCAGTGAAGTTGTTAGATATCCATCAAAACTTGTTGATCCACTAAGGGTGATGATTGCAGAGTGTACACAGCCAAATCCTTCATGGTACTCATTTAAGCTTGTTAAAAGCGTATTAGTAGTAAGTTGTTTGTATATTTATTTCATGATTTTAATAAACTGATTGTATGTTAACATTTTATTTTTGTTTCTTTAATTTGTTGAAGGCTTAAAAAATGTTATTAGGTTTCATAAATCTGTTCTAGGTTGTTTTGATGAACTTGTCCAGCTTATGAAAGCTGGTATTTCAACTGAAGATGATTTGCCTCAAGATAATTCAGAAATCACAGGTTCTAAAAAAAAAAATCTTGCCCGACATTTTTTGTTGTTTATAATTAATGTTAAAAGAATTGTCTATTAAAAACCTTATTTATTTAAAACAAATATTGTATTAAATCTTACATTACATATTAAGGTCAGTATCAGGTAGGCATAAAATGTATCTGTTAGTATTTTTAAGCTTTATGATTATATTATATTCATATATATATTAAAGGTTGTGATACTTTGATCAATAGTTTTTGATAAAACTATTAAAACTTGAAATTAATTGTAATAATTAATTTAAAAGTGTAAAGAAAAAATAATATTATATGAAGTTAGTAACATTCTCTGTGTTTAACATTGTGAAATGCTAAACACATTAAATTACAATATTATTTTTTCTTTAAGTTATTATAAATTTATTATATATATAAAATTACTATAAATTTATTATATTTATCCAAATTTCAACATGAAAAGTAAACTGTTTAAATATGGTTAAAATTTTTATATATATTTTCATATATTTCAAGTATATAATTTTCCATGTTTCACTGATCAATCTCAGAGAGATATTGCAAAACACTTCTTTGTTGATTTCTGTCAAATTATTATTTTCCAATATACTGTGTTTTAGCATTTCAGGGTATTACTGACTATATTTTATCATGTTATTTTTTATATAGGTGATTTGTCTGATGTTAATGCAAAAATTCCGCTGATTTGTGGCATGGAGCAACAAAATGAAGGTTTTTTTTTTTTTTTTTTTTGTTACTTTTTCTAAAGTATGTCTACATTACTTTTATAAAAATTATTTATGGAACATATATAATACATATTTACAGAACACGAAGAAGATGATGGAAGTCTGCTAGATTATCCGGTTTTTGGTTAGCATTTTATATATTATTATATTCTCAAATGCAGACATTCAAAAAATTTAACTGTTTTTTTATTTTGCAGAACTTAAAAGTGTGCAGAAAAGACCAATTAAAATGTCTTCGAATATTATTAAACCGAGTGTAAAGGCGAAAGACTTATCAGTTGTGGATTTCACTTCTATAACACATATTGCCAGTAAAAAAGTGTACAGCATTACTCAAGGTGGGTGTATATATATTTTAATTATTTTAACATTTGCCACTATGAATTACTCATAAGCAACCTTGTTTTAGATTATATTGGTTGATTGATATTGATTCAAATCACGATTAGGATAAAGTTCACGATAGGAACTTAGATTATATTGATAAACAGGGTGGTGCAAACACGAGTTGAATGGTTGGGAAATAGTTATTAAAAAAATAATATAATTTAATTAAATACTATATTAGGTCTCGTTTGTAAGCGTTCTTCCTGAACGCTTACAAACGAGGCTTAATATTTTTCTAAAAACTGTTTTTATAATTTTGTTAAGTAAATAAAGAACTATTCATAAACTAAAGCAATTTAATTTTAAGTGTTTGTTTATGGTGTTAAAAAGTGATTATTAAAAAAATTAAAATTGCGTCCAAATAAACTTTAGTTTGGTTCTAAAAACGTTCAAAATAAATAAACAGGGAGAGCTTTTGTTTTTTACAATCTAAATAAATAGTCTGAGCAAGACTAACCTCAGACTAATTATATTATAGTTGTTTTGATTTTAAGTTTTATTTATTTTAGATCTTTTGGTAAAAACTAAAACTTCAAGAAGGAGTTATCAAAAAGATGACAGTGCAGACGAAGTGACGATAAAACCTCTTTTTAAAAAAAAACGAAATGAAACGGAAAACGAAATCATTGAAAATGATACGGAAGAAATAGCAACAACTTCTGGCAACCACTCTCAAATTGTTACAAAAACAATCAAAACCAATGCAAAAGTTGGTCGTCCAAAATCAGCAGCAAATGAGTGCTATCCACTCGGAAATGCTCAATTTCAGCATAAACTTTTTATGCATTTAAATGATCACAAAGAACGTTTAAAAAACATTGAAAAAAGTCAAAAAAGGATTTTAGAGTTCATATCAAATAAGGACAATGAAGATGGAAATAATGAGATTATCAAAGCTGAAACAATTGACCAGCTTAAAGAAATTAATTCAAAATTAATTATTGACGCCTTATATAAGAGTAAAATGAAGAAGGTATTAGAAGTCGTTGG
>NC_061156.1:38842647-38905458 GCF_022113875.1 Hydra vulgaris
TTTGCGAATATTTGTTAGCCATTTTATCGCGTAATATGTTACCCATTTTATCGCGTAAATGCGTAAATATTTATTTACGCATTTAAGAGTTGAGTTGAGTGTTTATTATAATCAAAACTCAACTTAACACTAAATTCTTTTATTCAAATTTTAATTATTATGTTTTGTCAGTTTTCACAAAGTTTAAAATGCAAAAATTTATAAGGCAGAATTTAAAAATTCCTTCCAATCAATTTTAATTAATATGTTTTATTAATTATACACTATTTATATGAAAAAAATGTATATTTAAAGTATGCACTATATTTGAATTTTTATTCGAACTATAACAAAAATAACTTATATAGTTATAGAAATTAAAAACCATAAATTAGTGAAATGTGTATAAATTAACAGGATTAAATAAATTTACAATTATAAAAAAAAATAAAGTTTAAAAACTAATTAAAAACAGTTATTGATGCTATTACGAAGATACAGCAACTCAAAGTATCTATATCATGCGAAACTTTCTTTTGAAGCTCTTTTCGGCGCATTCTTCAACCATTCGGACATAAATTTCTGCAATTCTTTAACAGACACACTCCATGTTTTGCTGACAACATCAACAAGAATTTGAAAAATGTTTGGTAGTTCTCTGCGCAAAGACACGCGATCGCAGTATTCTTTATTTGGAATATGGTTTCCATACAAAACATTAACTTTTGTTTGAATGTTAACTGACATTACAGTGTTTATTGCACCATTTATATGTTGACGTGCATTGCTACATGTTAGACCAACGACTTCTAATACCTTCTTCATTTTACTCTTATATAAGGCGTCAATAATTAATTTTGAATTAATTTCTTTAAGCTGGTCAATTGTTTCAGCTTTGATAATCTCATTATTTCCATCTTCATTGTCCTTATTTGATATGAACTCTAAAATCCTTTTTTGACTTTTTTCAATGTTTTTTAAACGTTCTTTGTGATCATTTAAATGCATAAAAAGTTTATGCTGAAATTGAGCATTTCCGAGTGGATAGCACTCATTTGCTGCTGATTTTGGACGACCAACTTTTGCATTGGTTTTGATTGTTTTTGTAACAATTTGAGAGTGGTTGCCAGAAGTTGTTGCTATTTCTTCCGTATCATTTTCAATGATTTCGTTTTCCGTTTCATTTCGTTTTTTTTTAAAAAGAGGTTTTATCGTCACTTCGTCTGCACTGTCATCTTTTTGATAACTCCTTCTTGAAGTTTTAGTTTTTACCAAAAGATCTAAAATAAATAAAACTTAAAATCAAAACAACTATAATATAATTAGTCTGAGGTTAGTCTTGCTCAGACTATTTATTTAGATTGTAAAAAACAAAAGCTCTCCCTGTTTATTTATTTTGAACGTTTTTAGAACCAAACTAAAGTTTATTTGGACGCAATTTTAATTTTTTTAATAATCACTTTTTAACACCATAAACAAACACTTAAAATTAAATTGCTTTAGTTTATGAATAGTTCTTTATTTACTTAACAAAATTATAAAAACAGTTTTTAGAAAAATATTAAGCCTCGTTTGTAAGCGTTCAGGAGGAACGCTTACAAACGAGACCTAATATAGTATTTAATTAAATTATATTATTTTTTTAATAACTATTTCCCAACCATTCAACTCGTGTTTGCACCACCCTGTTTATCAATATAATCTAAGTTCCTATCGTGAACTTTATCCTAATCGTGATTTGAATCAATATCAATCAACCAATATAATCTAAAACAAGGTTGCTTATGAGTAATTCATAGTGGCAAATGTTAAAATAATTAAAATATATATACACCCACCTTGAGTAATGCTGTACACTTTTTCACTGGCAATATGTGGTATAGAAGTGAAATCCACAACTGATAAGTCTTTCGCCTTTACACTCGGTTTAATAATATTCGAAGACATTTTAATTGGTCTTTTCTGCACACTTTTAAGTTCTGCAAAATAAAAAAACAGTTAAATTTTTTGAATGTCTGCATTTGAGAATATAATAATATATAAAATGCTAACCAAAAACCGGATAATCTAGCAGACTTCCATCATCTTCTTCGTGTTCTGTAAATATGTATTATATATGTTCCATAAATAATTTTTATAAAAGTAATGTAGACATACTTTAGAAAAAGTAACAAAAAAAAAAAAAAAAAAAACCTTCATTTTGTTGCTCCATGCCACAAATCAGCGGAATTTTTGCATTAACATCAGACAAATCACCTATATGAAAAATAACATGATAAAATATAGTCAGTAATACCCTGAAATGCCAAAACACAGTATATTGGAAAATAATAATTTGACAGAAATCAACAAAGAAGTGTTTTGCAATATCTCTCTGAGATTGATCAGTGAAACATGGAAAATTATATACTTGAAATATATGAAAATATATATAAAAATTTTAACCATATTTAAACAGTTTACTTTTCATGTTAAAATTTGGATAAATATAATAAATTTATAGTAATTTTATATATATAATAAATTTATAATAACTTAAAGAAAAAATAATATTGTAATTTAATGTGTTTAGCATTTCACAATGTTAAACACAGAGAATGTTACTAACTTCATATAATATTATTTTTTCTTTACACTTTTAAATTAATTATTACAATTAATTTCAAGTTTTAATAGTTTTATCAAAAACTATTGATCAAAGTATCACAACCTTTAATATATATATGAATATAATATAATCATAAAGCTTAAAAATACTAACAGATACATTTTATGCCTACCTGATACTGACCTTAATATGTAATGTAAGATTTAATACAATATTTGTTTTAAATAAATAAGGTTTTTAATAGACAATTCTTTTAACATTAATTATAAACAACAAAAAATGTCGGGCAAGATTTTTTTTTTTAGAACCTGTGATTTCTGAATTATCTTGAGGCAAATCATCTTCAGTTGAAATACCAGCTTTCATAAGCTGGACAAGTTCATCAAAACAACCTAGAACAGATTTATGAAACCTAATAACATTTTTTAAGCCTTCAACAAATTAAAGAAACAAAAATAAAATGTTAACATACAATCAGTTTATTAAAATCATGAAATAAATATACAAACAACTTACTACTAATACGCTTTTAACAAGCTTAAATGAGTACCATGAAGGATTTGGCTGTGTACACTCTGCAATCATCACCCTTAGTGGATCAACAAGTTTTGATGGATATCTAACAACTTCACTGGCTTCATCCACCCAACAAAAAGAAATAACATCTTCTATTTCTGTTTCCTTCTCAATCCACACAGCTAAACAGTACAATTTCTAAGAAACAAATAGTGATAAATGTCCATATATTGATTGATAATGCCAGCATTTTGAAAAATGATAAATTAGGAATTACAGATACCTGGACAGTAATTGATTTATGATTTCTCAATGCAGCCTGAAACATTCTTCTTCGCTTGATAATTATAAAAAAATTTGATAAATTCATTTGAGTAATTCCATTTTTATCAATAATAACATTAATTTAATTAAATAAGTATAAAAGATGTAAAGAAACATTAACAAATAAAAGAATTATAGGATATAAATTGTTCTGAGTTTAAAAAATATATTATCCAATAAATTTAAAAAAACTTACAAATTTTCAGATGTCTTTACTAATAGATTAAAAATAGAATAAAATGCCCTTTTTATACCAATCAAAAATAAGGAAGTCAGACATATTGACTTTCTGTTGCTATAGCAAAAGTATTAAAACAAAAACAAAAAAAATTCAGGACTGGCTCATTTTAATTAACATGCATTTACTATGAGCCATTAGTCTGGGAAAATTGACAAAAATTAAAAAAGTCAGACATAATTATTATTAAATTATGCATTAAAAATTTAAACATAAAATAAAATTTTAAATGAGTATTTTTTGTTTTCTTTAAGTAAATATTATTTTTAAACATTTACATCATTTTAGTTTTAAATTATTATTAATTGATAAGTATCTATTTATCTCATTATTTAATTTATTTGTTATCCCATTTATCTTTATTAATAGTTACATATATGCACGGATTGTTTAAAATAGTTAATTACAATTGCATTATATCTATGGAATTTATTAAACTATAGAAACTAAAGAACAATAAATACAATCAAATTTATGCCAAACTTTATATCCAAATTCCAAATTCTAAATAACAAATAAATTTAGATCATTAATATTGCAAAATATCAATTATAATTTAAAATGTTTATAAGAATCTAATTCTTGATATTAATAAGAAATTTCACAAATGATTTCAAGAGCAATCTAGAATAGTTACTTCAAGGTAAAAAAAAAGGACAAACCAAGATAAAAAATTTGAAAAAACATTTATAAAACAATTTTCTTTATAACTATTATTTTTTTAATATACATAACTTTTAATTTCTTTAATGGAATTAAAAAGAAATGAATTGAAAATAAAGATATATTTAAAAAAAATAAAACATAAATAATCAACAAATAAGTAAATAAAATTAAATATATATCATTTACAGCTATTTATAATAACATATCATGAAATTTAATTGACTTCATGTAACATAGGAAAGAATGCCAATTCTCCAAGAGCGTTATTCATGACGTAAAGTTTATGTAAAAAATCACTTCTTTTTAGCACTATCAACTTCCATTTTGCTTTATTAAATTTTGAATATTTCATAATTCCCCATGCAGCACTGTTTAATAAGGTCACAAAAAGAGGTTGCAAATGATGCTTGCTTATAACTTTACATAAATATTTTTGTTCTCCTTCTTCAAGTAGTTTTTCCATTACTTCACAATACATTCCATTTTTGCTTAAAAAATATTTATTCCTTTTAAAATTTGAAATTTTACCAATAGCACTTTTAATAAAATATCCTGAAGGGTTGGAAAGAATAGAGCGCTCTTTAAATCGTTTAGCTATTGATACAAGTGGATTACATTTTTCATTTCTTGCTGTTCTTTTTAAATACTGCAAGTAGTTTTCAAATTTAAATGCAGATATATCATTTATGGAGCAATTATAATATTTGACATCATCAACAATATGAAGCAAATTATGAACGTTAAAAGTTACAAAAGATTTACCACAAATCTTACGTGAATTATGAATAAAAGTGGCAAAAAGTTGCTTAGCAAATGGTAATAATTCATTTCTGTCATTATTGTTCTCTATATGTAAAATCCTTACAGCTACAGCAAATGAAACAAACAAACTATAAACTTCCTTGTCCAAAATTTTCTCTAAAACAATAATTCCTGTATATAAAGTAAATTGACGAAATTCTGTTGCCTTCCAGCGTTCTAGGTCAGAAAGACCTCTTGGACGTCTAGCAAAATCGGAAGGAGTGGACTGGGCTATTTCTAACATTCGATTTGAAATCAGTTGTTGCTGAGCAAAGCTAATATGAATTTTTGATTTGAACTTCAAAAAAAATAGAAACCGACGACACACCCCTAGAAATAAATTATGCATAGGTTCTATGACAAAAGAATGTATCATATTTAAGTTATTTATAAGCAAGCATGGGCTGTTCCCTTTCTTATGTAATGGATAATCATTCAACCTAAATTCGACATCAGTTCTCGAGTTTGCGTTATCGTTTGTATAAACAATTCTTTTATCGTAATACTCTGCCACAGAAGTGCACTTTTCACACCCATTTTTCAATGTGTGACTATAGCAACATTTAACAAATGCACGTGCTGGAGCATCACAAATAAAACAACGCAAATTAAATTTATATTGCTTTTCATTAATTTTTAACCCATTAATTATTAGATTATTAACTTCTGCAACAAAATTATAAAAAAAATCATGTACATTTGATGGCTTTGCATTTCCACTATATATAGCCACTGGAAATGGACAAGATTTTATATTGATAACTGAACAAAGAATTGGCCACAACTGCAAATTGCTGGAGCACTGAATAGGGAGTCCATCAATGTTTACATCAACAGTTATAAAATTAATGTCCACTTCAACTGTATTGTTAGCAAATCGATCCTCTATTCCTTTCTTCAAACCTAGGTAAATGTAACTGCCATTACACTTGCTTAATACATCAATAGAACGTGGCGTTCTAGTTAATGTTCTGGCATCTTTTGGTATGTCAGATTTTTCAAATTTCCCAGACACTCTTAGAATTTGTAGAATATCGTTTATAGCATCTCTTGTTAAATTGTGCTTTACAGCAACTTTTGCAAGTTCTTCACAAATTAAATACACTGGTTTTGGTTCAGAATTGATATCACTGAATTCAAAATCACTAGAAAAATCATCCATACTTGATACATCATATTGACAATCATTTTTGTCCTCTGATACATATCCACTATTACAGAGACTTAATTCTTCTAAATCATTGCGACTTTTGTTTTCCGGTAGCAATATATCTTCAGATGTATCAACTAATGAGTTTGACGACATTTCAGTGCAAACAGTTGTACTGGGAATATATACATTCTCACATAATGTGGATTCTTTAGCTGAACGATATCTCTTCATGTAACTTTTCATGTATACTTTACGATTCCTTTTCATTTCAGAACTTAATACAGATATACTAGATTTTAATTTTAGATTTTAAACTTTATATCATTATATACTTTATATCTTTATCTTTATCATACTACTTATCAATTTTTTCTTTAGCGATTTCAATGAACGCATGCGCTTTACACGCAAATTGTAATTTTTCATTATACGGTTTTAAAAACGTTTTAAAATATAGAGTATATCTATGTATATACGTGTTTTTAATTTATTTTTCGTAACAAACTCGAGTTTAAAATTGTAAATTAAATGCGTATTTTTTGGGTATCAATTATGGTATGTAATACGCGATCAATTCTCTGGGCATTTACAATACCAGATGTGCCGACTGGGACCCTGCTTTTTTCAATACAACTATTATTTTTTCAATTTTTTGAAACTCAAAATTATAATATTTAAAAAAACCTTTGTTTTAAATAATACAAGATATTTGTATGTTCAAGGGTCATAAGGGACCTCTTAAAACATTTTTAATACAAGAACTTTTTAAAACCAATATTTTTTTATCATATAGAATTGGACATGAGGATGGTAGAATTTATTTTAAAAAATGTTGTTTCTTGGAACACCATAATAACAAGTTGAGCGATATTATTAATTCAAATTTTCAATTTGACTTCTCGGTAAACCAGTCATGCTTGAAATAAAGTCAATATTTGACCCAGCTTTCGATAAGTTTGTTGCAACTGTTAAAATACCTTCCTTTTTACCTTCCTTTTTACCATCCTCTTTACCTTCCTCTTTACCTTTTCATGTAGCAGATTTTAAAATCTCTTTTTTATCAATAATTTTAGTTTTATAGGACAAATACTTATTTTGTTCCTGTTCTTGTATTTTTAGGATGCTCAACTTCTCCTTAATGATTTTTACACAATTTAAAGTGCAATTTGGTGGAACACGGTCTTTTTTTTATAAAAAAAGCCACTCATTAAGTTCTTTCTCAATACAGTCGTTAAACTTTGGTATTGATATAATTAAATATTCGGGAAAAAATGCGGTGGCGTCGGTTACTTCCAAATGGTTTAAATTATTATAGCAAGACGTTAGTTTTTCGCCCGTACTTAAACCAAAAAAAATCAACTTGTTATGATATACAGTATCGATTCCAATTAGGAAAAAAAGGAGAGAGATATGAAATATCTAACTAATTTTGGTATAGTCTGCCCCTTCAGCAATACTGTCCACGAATAACCTAGAGGTATTGAACAGCGCTTTATGAATATACGATTGTTTATAGCTTTTGTCAATTTCGACAACATAAAAGCGATGCTTTTGGTCTTCGACAATTAAGCTAAACTACTTTTAGATTTAGAATGTTCTTTATTGCTTCCTGCATCAAGCATCTAGACTATTTTTATATTGCTATATATATATATATATATATATATATATATATATATATATGAATATATATATATTTATATATATATATATATATATATATATATATATATATATATATATATATATATAAATATATATATATTCATATATATATATATATATGTATATATATATATATATATATATATATATATATATATATATATATATATATATATATATATATATATATATATATATATATATATATATATATATCAGTGTGTGTGTATGTGTGTGTGTATATTATTTAACAGCGCCACATAAAATATCATTAGTATTGTATAAAATACAAAATAAAACGTCTTGTTTCAATTTTGATATCTTTAGTTCAAATTTTTTTGACCTATTTACACTTATTAACTAAATTCAATTATTTTTATTGAAAACTGTATAAATATTTGAGTATAGATCGTACAGTATTGAAAAAAAAAAGGAAAGTATCTTTAAACAATAAATAACCAACTAGCACTATTAATATAAAGAAAATCAATCGAAACAAGCAGACATTTTCAATTAACCGAGTTAGCGCATAATTTTTGAAAAAATATATGTAAATTTTGAGAATAAGTATTTTTGAAAACAAAAATTAACATTTTTAAAGGCATTATAAATGGTTCTAACAAGCTTGCCTTTATTTCTAGTATTTAGGCGGATACATTTTTGAGTGGAGTAAAGCACCTTTGTTTTAAAAATGAAATTTAAGAAAAGTTTAAAAGATTTGAGTTTTTTGGGACTTTTGGCCACGGAAAACAATTTCTGGCCCATTGTGCTATGCTTGTAAACTTTTGTTTCGTAAACAATTTGAAAACGAGATCAAGACTGTACTTAAACGCCTAATCTTTATACGTTGACGCAAATAGATACGTTCATAATAAAATAAAAATATAGTACATTGAAGGTTCGCCAATAATATTCCAGAAAAACATCAAAAATGGCGCAAGTAACGGCTATCAGCAACTCTTTTATTATCTTTATAATAAATGAATGGAGTGCTACAAGAATGAATGGAGTTATGATATACAGCTAATAAAACTTTAAACTTTAGTAATTTAAAAAACATATTTTTAATTTTCTGAAAATTGTTTTATTTGTCTTTTTTTATCTAATGTCGTGTTATGAATTGAAGCAAGAAAAAAAGCTTCAACTAACATATGCTTTTAAAATCAAGTGGTTCTCTTTAGTTACCGAGTTTTAATTAACCTTTTTGTTGAAAAAATGCAATTACTTATGGTTAAAAGTTTGCAGCATATTCCTAGAATAACTCATTTTTTAATGCTTTAATAAAGATCATTCCACTGAATTTTGTTGTATTTTTTACAGTAAAACTTGTTTTTTTTTTTATTGTCGGTTACAAGCATACTCTTCAGACGACTTAAAATTGTTTTGATGTTTGCAGCTTGATGAACTTCCATCTGTTTTATTCTTCCATGGTCTGTCTGAAGCATCAAACCCACAAACACTAGCGATTTTAAGAAATTCTTTTGTTTCTGTGCAATGTTTTTTTGAATCTTAAAATGCCTTACAAAAAATTTAAATTTTGACGACAGTTTCTTCAACAAATCGATATATCAAAAAATTGGTACTAAAAATCTCATAAATCTTTGTCGAATTATTTAATTTAGAAAATTTTTAATTTTCAAAGTAATGTGTTAAAACTCTTTCCATTGATATGTATCAATCTAGCCTTTGATCAATTAAACAAATTTAATCTACATACCTACATAAATTGTGCCACAGAGTAGTGCATATTTTTTTTTTTTTTTTTTAATATATTGTTTGTATATATTTTTCTGGGAAAATGAGTGATAACAAAGACAACTTAATCTATAAAGAAAACTCTACTAGCAAAAAATATTAGTATTAGTGATAAAAGTTTTTTTGAAGGAGACATAATTTTATTTATATAATAGTAATATTATTATTAACTGGTTAAATACAGTTTATTAACTAATATCACATTACATGGTCAAAATCTTTTGATGGAAAGAAAAAAAACTGTGTGGCTGACTTTAATACCTAAGTTCGCACATCCTGGCCGATTCAATTTTGTAATGTAGGCCTGTGTCCTGTTTGCGTTTTTAAATATCATTCATTATTTTTTCAATGCTTAACTTTGTTAATAAACTTTGGAGATGCTATAAAATTAAAAACGGTATACATATCTAGAAATTGTTTTTTTTCCCTTTTCGTTTTTTCAGTTGAATTTTTCATCATTTTTTTTTGGCAATTAAATAATTAAAAAAAAAAAAGAGCAAGCAGTTAGTGTCGTTTGACTATGCTATTAAGATTCTTTTGAAAAATAAAGACAATCACATAATTATTGAAAGCTTTGTTTCATTAGTTTTTAAGACTTGTGGCTATAGCAATATAAAAATAGTCCAGATGCTTAAAGGAGGAAGCAATAAAAAACATACTAAATCTAAAAGTAGTTCAGCTGACTTAATTGTTGAAGTCGAAAAGCATCGTTTTTATGTTGTCGAAATTGACAAAAGCTATACACAATCGTATATTCATAAAGCGCTGTTCAATACCTCTAGGTTATTCTTGGACAGTATTGCTAAAGGGGCAGACTATACAAAAATAAGTAAGATATTTTATTTTTCTCTTCTTTTTTTTCCTTATTGGAATCGATACTGTATATCATGGCAAGTTGATTTTATTTGGTTTAAGTACGGGGGAAAAACTAACGTCTTGCTTTAATAATTTAAACCATTTTGAAGTAAGCGAAGCCACCGCAATTTTTCCCGAATATTCAATTATATCAATACCAAAGTTTGGAGACTGTATTGAGAAAGAACTCGATAAGTGGCTTTTTTTATTAAAAAATGACCGTGTTCCACCAAATTGCACTTTAAATTGTGTAAAAAATCATTGAGGAGAAGTTGAGCATCCTAAAAATGCTAGAACAGGAACAAAATAAGTATTTGTCCTATAAAACTAAAATTATTGATAAAAAAGAGATTTTAAAATCTGCTACATTAAAAGGTACCAACTAACACTAATAATATAAAGAAAATCAATCAAA
This sequence comes from Hydra vulgaris, assembly GCF_022113875.1. Classification (NCBI taxonomy): domain Eukaryota; kingdom Metazoa; phylum Cnidaria; class Hydrozoa; order Anthoathecata; family Hydridae; genus Hydra; species Hydra vulgaris. The sequence continues at coordinate 38,853,623 of NC_061156.1, forward strand.
ACAAGCAGACATTTTCAATTAACCGAGTTAGCGCATAATTTTTTATGAGCTAAATTTATATATAAACTTATCTACCTAAAATTTAATTTTGTTTTGAAGACGTCCTTTGAACGTCTTTAGGAGGACTTCTTTCTAAGGTAATTAGGACGTCTGAAGTTGATAAGAATTGACAGAGTTACAACATTAGCATACCGTTATGGTGACGTCAAATAGTTTGTTTGTCCATGGAAGTATAAAACCGCATTAAAATTCCGCAATGATTTTATTTAATAGTATGAAACAACCGTTTTACTTCCTAAATACCATTAATTCAAATTTCAAGAGAGTGGCATTTGGTTGAATCGAGTACTTAAATATTCTATTTTTATGCACTTATAGTTAAATGATAAATTTTTTTTTTCTTTTTTGAAAATATTAAAATATTAAAATAAAATTTATTTTTGATAATAACGATTCGATGTGTTTAATAAAATTAAAAAAAGCAAAAAACTAAATTCTTTAAAAGCAAAAAATTATCATAAAGAATACATGGTCGCAGCTTGGTTTTTTTTGAACAATAACTGCCGTTTATTAAATTCAAAAATCAGAAATTAAACAATCTTCCATTGTGATTTAAATAAAAAGCAAGATGAGGAAATTCAGAAAAACACCTTTCAAATACCAACAATTTTAAGACATATTATGAGTAAATTAAATACAAATATATAACTAAAACATATACTTTTTATAAACACTAAGTTAATATGATTATTCAAAATAAAATTAGTCCAAAGCTTTTTCAATTGAAAAAAAAAAAGTAATTTTTGAGGATAAGTATTTTTGAAAACGAAAATTAACATTTTTAAAGCCAGTATAAATGGTTCTAACAAGCTTGCCTTTATTTCTAGTATTTAGGCGGATACATTTTTGAGTGGAGTAAAGCACCTTTGTTTTAATAATGAAATTTAAGAAAAGATTGAAAGATTTGAGTTTTTTAGGACTTTTGGCCGCGGAAAACAATTTCTGGCCCATTGTGCTATGCTTGTAAACTTTTGTTTCGTAAACAATTTGAAAACGAGATCAAGACTGTACTTAAACGCCTAATCTTTATAGGTTGACGCAAATAGATACGTTCATAATAAAATAAAAATATAGTACATTGAAGGTTCGCCAATAATATTCAAGAAAAACATCAAAAATGGCGCAAGTAACGGCTATCAGCAACTCTTTTATAATCTTTATAATAAATGAATGAAGTGCTACAAGAATGAATGGAGTTATGATATACAGCTAATAAAACTTTAAACTTTAGTAATTTAAAAAACATATTTTTAATTTTCTGAAAATTGTTTTATTTGTCTTTTTTTATCTAATGTCGTGTTATGAATTGAAGCAAGAAAAAAAGCTTCAACTAACATATGCTTTTAAAATCAAGTGGTTCTCTTTAGTTACCGAGTTTTAATTAACCTTTTTGTTGAATAAATGCAATTACTTATGGTTAAAAGTTTGCAGCATATTCCTAGAATAACTCATTTTTTAATGTTTTAATAAAGATCATTCCACTGAATTTTGTTGTGTTTTTAACAGTAAAACTTGTTTTTTTTTTATTGTCGGTAACAAGCATACTCTTCAGACGACTTAAAAATGTTTTGATGTTTGCAGCTTGATAAACTTCCATCTGTTTTATACTTCCATGGTCTGTCTGAAGCATCAAACCCACAACCTTTAGCGATTTTAAGAAATTCTTTTGTTTCTGTGCAATGTTTGTTTGAATCTTAAAATGCCTTACAAAAAATTTAAATTTTGACGACAGTTTCTTCAACAAATCGATATATCAAAAATTTGGTACTAAGAATCTCATAAATCTTTGTCGAATTATTTAATTTAGAAATATTTTAATTTTCAAAGTAATGTGTTAAAACTCTTTCCAATGATATGTAACAATCTAGCCTTTGATCAATTAAACAAATTTAATCTACATACCTACATAAATTGTGCCACAGAATAGTGCATATTTTTTTTTTTTTTTAATATATTGTTTGTATATGTTTTTCTGGGAAAATGAGTGATAACAAAGACAACTTAATCTATAAAGAGAACTCTACTAGCAAAAAATATTAGTATTAGTGATAAAAGTTTTTTTGAAGGACACATAATTTTATTTATATTATAGTAATATTATTACTACTAGTTAAATACAGTTTATTAACTAATATCACATTACATGGTCAAAATCTTTTGATGGAAAGAAAAAAAACTGTGTAGCCGACTTTAATACCTAAGTTCGCACATCCTGGCCGAGTCAATTTTGTAATGTAGGCCTGTGTCCTGTTTGCGTTTTTAAATATCATTTATTATTTTTTCAATGCTTAACTTTGTTAATAAACTTTGTAGATGCTATAAAATTAAAAACGGTATACAAATCTAGAAATTGTTTTTTTTTCCTTTTCGTTTTTTCAGTTGAATTTTTCATTATTTTTTTTAGGCAACCAAAGATTTAAAAAAAAAAGAGCAAGCAGTTGGTGTCGTTTGACTATGCTATCAAGTATCTTTTGAAAAATAAAGACAATCACATAATTATTTAAAGCTTTGTTTCATCAGTTTTCAAGACTTGTGGCTATAGCAATATAAAAATTGTCCAGATGCTTGATGCAGAAAGCAATAAAGAACATTCTAAATCTAAAAGTAGTTTAGCTGACTTAATTGTTGAATTCAAAAAGCATCGTTTTTATGTTGTCGAAATTGACAAAAGCTTTACACAATCGAATATTCATATAGCGCTGTTCAATACCTCTAGGTTATTCTTGGACAGTATTGCTAAAGGGGCAGACTATACAAAAATTAGTAAGATATTTTATTTTTCTCTCCTTTTTTTTCCTTATTGGAATCGATACTGTATATCATGGCAAGTTGATTTTATTTGGTTTAAGTACGGGGGAAAAACTAACGTCTTGCTTTAATAATTTAAACCATTTGGAAGTAAGCGAAGCCACCGCAATTTTTCCCGAATATTCAATTATATCAATACCAAAGTTTGAAGACTGTATTGAGAAAGAACTCGATAAGTGGCTTTTTTTATTAAAAAATGACCGTGTTCCACCAAATTGCACTTTAAAATGTGTAAAAAATCATTGAGGAGAAGTTGAGCATCCTAAAAATGCTAGAACAGGAACAAAATAAGTATTTGTCCTATAAAATTAAAATTATTGATAAAAAAGAGATTTTAAAATCTGCTACATTAAAAGGTACCAACTAACACTAATAATATAAAGAAAATCAATTAAAACAAGCAGACATTTTCAATTAACCGAGTTAGCGCATAATTTTTTATGAGCTAAATTTATATATAAACTTATCTACCTAAAATTTAATTTTGTTTTGAAGACGTCCTTTGAACGTCTTTAGGAGGACTTCTTTCTAAGGTAATTAGGACGTCTGAAGTTGATAAGAATTGACAGAGTTACAACATTAGTATACCGTTATGGTGACGTCAAATAGTTTGTTTGTCCATGGAAGTATAAAACCGCATTAAAATTCCGCAATGATTTTATTTAATAGTATGAAACAACCGTTTTACTTCCTAAATACCATTAATTCAAATTTCAAGAGAGTGGCATTTGGTTGGAATCGAGTACTTAAATATTCTATTTTTATGCACTTATAGTTAAATGATAAACTTTTTTTTTTTTTTTTTGAAAATATTAAAATATTAAAAATATCATAAAGAATACATGGTCGCAGCTTCGTTTTTTTTGAACAATAACTGCCGTTCATTAAATTCAAAAATCAGAAATTAAACAGTCTTCCATTGTGATTTAAATAAAAAGCAAGATGAGGAAATTCAGAAAAACACCTTTAAAATACCAGCAATTCTAAGACATATTATGAGTAAATTAAATACAAATATATAACTAAAACATATACTTTTTATAAACACTAAGTTAATATGATTATTTAAAATAAAATTAGTCCAAAGCTTTTTCAATTGAAAAAATATATGTAATTTTTGAGGATAAGTATTTTTAAAAACGAAAATTAACATTTTTAAAGCCATTATAAATGGTTCTAACAAGCTTGCCTTTATTTCTAGTATTTAGGCGGATACATTTTTGAGTGGAGTAAAGCACCTTTGTTTTAATAATGAAACTTAAGAAAAGTTTAAAAGATTTGAGTTTTTTGGGACTTTTGGCCACGGAAAACAATTTCTGGCCCATTGTGCTATGCTTGTAAACTTTTGTTTCGTAAACAATTTGAAAACGCGATCAAGACTGTACTTAAACGCCTAATCTTTATACGTTGACGCAAATAGATACGTTCATAATAATTGAAAAATATTGTACATTAAATGTTCCCCTATAATATTTAAGAAAAACATAAAAAATGGCGCAAGTAACGGCAATCAGCAACTCTTTTATAATCTTTATAATAAATGAATGGAGTGCTACAAGAATGAATGGAGTTATGATATACAGCTAATAAAACTTTAAACTTCAGTTATTTAAAAAACATATTTTTAATTTTCTGAAATTTGTTTTATTTGTCTTTTTTTATCTTATTTCGTGTTAAGACTTGAAGCAACAAAAGAAGCTCAAACTAACATATGCTTTTAAAATCAAGTGGTTCTCTTTAGTTACCGAGTTTTAATGAACTTTTTTGTTGAATAAATGCAATTACTTATGGTTAAAAGTTTGCAGCATATTTCTAGAGTAACTCATTTTTAAATGTTTCAATAAAGATCATTTTAGTGAAATTTGTTGTGTTTTTATCCAGTGAAACTTGTTTTTTTTTATTGTCGGTTACAAGCATACTCTTTAGACGACTTAAAATTGTTTTGATGTTTGCAGCTGGATAAACTTCCATCTGTTTTATACTTTCATGGTCTGTCTGAAGCATCAAACTTACAACCACTAGCGTTTTTAAGAAATTCTTTTGTTCCTGTGCAATGTTTGTTCGAATCTTAAAATGCCTTACAAAAAATTTAAATTTTGACGACAGTTTCTTCAACAAATCTATATATAAAAATTTGGTACTAAGAATCTCATAAATCTTTGTCGAATTGTTTAATTTAGAAAATTTTTAATTTTCAAATTAATGTCTTAAAACTCTTTCCAATGATATGTAACAATCTAGCCTTTGATCAATTAAACAAATTTAATCTACATACCTACATAAATGGTGCCACAGAGTAGTGCATATTTTCTTCTTTTTTTAATATATTGTTTGTATATGTTTATATATACAAATATGTAATTATATCAATCCCAAAGTTTAACGACTGTATTGAGAAAGATCTCGATAAGTAGCTTTTTTTATTAAAAAATGACCGTGTTCCACTAAATTGCACTTTGAATAGTGTAAAATCATTGAGGAGAAGTTGAGGCAAGTATGTAGTTCTATTGTAGTTTTAATGACTTGCAGCGACGCGCTGCAAGTCATAAAAATTCGATCAATTCAATTATTCAATTTAAAAATTAGTAAAGATTTCCAAAAAGTTACAGGATCGCACTATGAATCATAGAGTCACAGCAATTATTTAAATGCAGTTTATGGAATGATCACGCACGGAAACACGCACGGATGTTGCAAATTAGTCAATTTCATGTAGTTATTTTTGAGAAAATAAATTGCTATTGAGTATTTTAAGTAAAATATTTTACTTCAGCGACTCTTATTTAATATATTTTCGATGAGAAACGGCAGTCAACAATTATTTCTACCTAGAGTATGGCGTTTTGAAAATTTTTGTATATTTTTCAAAATGTAGCGATATTATTACTTAAAATAAGAAAATTGTAAAAATGAGTATATTTAATTTATTCAGATAGCCTAAATTATGATAATAAAACTTTAGTTATAATCTTATAATCTTTAAGAAAATCAAAACAGTATGCATATTGCATAATGTTCCAGCTTTTAATTGCTAACACAAAGAAAAATAAAAAATCACGCACAGAAATGGAAATGCCCTGTTGTATAATCTTTTTTATGCAGTATGAAAAATTTGTGTTTTATTTATATTATATATACTATTTATTATTTCAAAAAAATAATATTTAAGTTTTAACCCACCCTACCCATGGTATGAGGGGTGTAGGGCATACAAAAGATTACCCTCTTAAACCCTTTTCACGCCTTTATCGAAAAGCTCTTTCTTTCTTTTGGTGCAAAATTGCATTTAATTAGATATAAAGGTAGTAAGTAATAATCTTAATATTTGATCAGAGGGTGCACCCGAAGTAAAAGAGACTTCAAGCCTATCTTGTAAAAAAATCTTAGATAATAGCAGTAAAAATTTACTTCCGACCAACAAAAAGTGATTTCCAATAACTTGCCATAGCAACGCTATGTGAAAATTAAAATATGATTTAAAGAATAAAAATTTAAACATATATGTATTCGTAAAACAATTAAACATAATAAATGAAATATATTTCAATCTTTAAAATGACTTTTTAAATAAATAGAGTAAATTAGAAAATTTTTAAAAATTGATTCTAATAATGTAAACAAAATAAAAAATAACTAAATCATTTGCCGCTCAATAAAGAATTGATTGATCTTTTCTATTTTCAGAAATATGTTGCCATTGTAACGATAGAAATAATTCAGAGAAAACCCGATCTGATTGTTTTGCTTTATAATCCTATTATAAGCTATATTTATTATAAAAACAGCATACTTATGTAATTTATATAACATAAATTTAAAAAAAAGGCTTGTTTCAGAAATCATTTTTATTTCGAGGATCGGAATTCACTCTTCAAGTCTTTCTTTACAATATATTCTTGTTTATTTATATGGACCTCATTTTGGACTTGTTGTCTGAATCAAATAAATGATAAAAATAGATATATAAGTAATAAAGAGGAATGGTTCTAAATTAATTAACTAAAACAATAAAAATTTTACCTTAGTTGTACTTTTCAAAGAATATTTAGTGAATGTACACTAGGGCGATCAGCATTTACTCGCCCAGGCAACAATGTTAAAATTACATTAGTTATGTTGTAAGCACACGTTAACCAATACAAGTTTTCTCCCTTAAAATATGAATCAAAAATGCTAGTAAAGTCCAGGATTTTGTCCTACTCTAAAATTATTTTGATAATTAACATTATACTTCAATAATTGTAAAAACGACAAAGATCTTTAGTTTTAAGAACTCTGTTATTTTATGTACTATTTACAATTTTTATACATTTTTTATAATCAACAAAACCTTCCTTAGGATAATTATGTATAAAAATAGATATAAAGAATAATAACGACATAATTACACCAAGGATTTGTAAACGCTCTCAAATTATAATTTGAACGCTTTTCAATAATAATAGTGTTAAAAAACTAGCTACTAGGGACTTTTACAGCGTGTGGGTTTAGTATATGACTTTTTAAATGGAAATAAATCAACAAAACAGCCGTTTTGGTTAATGACATTTAAAATAAGTTTGCCGATTTTCAAAAAATTCAAGACTAAAAAACAATTTGCGCATGCGTTTTTATCGCCTAACTATGGATGGTATTAAATATTGCTAATCATGTTTGATTTGTCAATATTTTTATTACATGAAGAATTTTCATAAAGCTGACAAATTATATTTCACATTATCTTAAAGATGCAGTGTGGCATTTTTTTAAAACAAATATTAGATCATACATCAAAAACCACAATTTAATTAATGTTCAGTAAGTTACGTGGACTAATCTTTTAAATTTGATCAATTACTTGAATGTTATATATCACTTGAGAGCCCCCAAATGTAATTGATGTAATGTTGTTCGTGTTATTTTTAAAATGTAAAATGTAATGTTGTTCGTGTTATTTTTAATTTACATTTAGTCAATGTATTTTTTTGACGTTTGTTTCATTTATATTTATATTAGGACTTATTTTTGTGTCTTGAAATACAAATATTAATTTTATAAATAAAAAATATTAACTTCATTAAAAGCGCAGGTATCATATTAGTACTCACTTTTGTTTTAGTGAGTATAGCCCTGATATTAAATTAGTTATAAATTATGTCCAGTAAAAGTGAATTCTGGCCCACTGTGCAGCGCCCTATTATACACTGTATATTCTGTATGCAAAACAAGTTGAGCTGATAGAAAAAATGATTTAGGAGTAAAGCAAAATTGTTTTTTATAATCGGAATGCTTTTAAAAAACTATTTTTCAAAATATTTATTATATAATTAAATATTATTTTCAGTGTATTTAATGATTTCAATTATGAAACTTGATTCAAATGAAATATTAAAACTAAAATTAAGTTGTTGAAAATGATTATTTTTAGTGAATTTAATGATTACTTTTAGATGTTTCAATGTTCGTCAGATGGTTTCTTCTGCTGTGTAAATGGAATCACAGGTGTTTGTGATGTTTTGTGATGTTTTTTTGATAGACTTTAATAAAAAAGGTAATATCTAAAAAACTTAAGCAAGATTATTATGTTAAAAGCTTATCTCACATATAGTTAATCTAAAATCATCCAACAATTTTATTAAGTAATACTTAAAGCTTTCCTATTTTGTATAGATTAGCAGTAAGTCTTTTTTTTTTTTAAATGTTATTATTTATTGAAGTTCTTTTATTCATTTAAATTTGTTTATTACTATAATTTATTATAGATATTTGATTTTAATTAAGTTAGATAACCTATGAAATTTTTACCAAAAATACAACAAAAATATTGAAATTCATATAATTTCCTATACGCAAATTTTTTCATTTATTTATTCTTAGATCTATAATACCTAGTTACGATAAAACTTTGCAAAATATTATAAAAACAAAGGTGAACAATTTTAGAAGAAAGTTTTATTTACTGACGAGAGTAAATTAATTGTCTTCGGACCTGATAGCCGTGGAAAAATATGGAGAAAAATAGTACAGAGTTTGAACAAAAAGATTTAATTCCGACAATAAAACTTGGAAGTGGAAGTGTGATGGTCTGGGGTTCGGTGTCTGTAGCTGTAGTTGAGAGTTGGGTATTTATTCAGCCTAAAGTTGTCTGATGGATGTATATTTGGCATTCTTAAAATAATTCGATATCAGATGCTGCAAAATTAAAATTGGGAAATAATTGGACATTTCAACAGTATTAAGATCCGAAACACACTGCTCTCGTTGTAAAAACACGGTTGCTCTACTACGTTCCAAAATTACTCAATTCTCATTCACAATCATCAGACTATAACTCAAGAGCCCGTGTTAGACTATTTGGAAAAACAAGTCAGGAAACAGAATAATAAATGTTAATATGCTAAAAAGTATCTCCAAAAAAATATGGAATACCAAAAAACTATTGTCATCCATGAACAGAAGATAAAAATTTTGTCTAAATGCCAAAGGATATTCCACAAAATATTTTTTCATTTTTCGTATTCTTGTGTTTTTAACGATTTTTGTTTTGTAAAAGAAAACTTTCTTGACATAAAAATACAAAATATTAAATTAAATAAACATATATTTATTCGTAAAACAATTAAACATAATAAATGAAATATATTTCAATCTTTAAAATGGCTTTTTAAATAAATAGAGTAAACTAGAAAATTTTTAAAAATTGATTTTAATAATGTAAACAAAATAAAAAATAACTAAATGATTTGCCGCTCAATAAAGAATTGATTGATCTTTTCTATTTTCAGAAATATGTTGCCATTGTAACGATAGAAATAATTCAGAGAAAACCCGATCTGTTTGTTTTGCTTTATTATCCTATTATAAGCTATATTTATTATAAAAACAGCATACTTATGTAATTTATATAACATAAATTTAAAAAAAAGGCTTGTTTCAGAAATCATTTTTATTTCGAGGATCGGAATTTACTCTTCAAGTCTTTTTTTACAATATATTCTTGTTTATTTATATGGACCTCATTTTGGACTTGTTGTCTGAATAAAATAAATGATGAAAATAGATATATAAGTAATAAAGAGGAATGGTTCTAAATTATTTAACTAAAACAATAAAAATTTTACCTTAGTTGTACTTTTCAAAGAATATTTAGTGAATGTACACTAGGGCGATCAGCATTTACTCGTTATGCTTAAAAATATCTCCAAAATATTAAATTAAATAAACATATATTTATTATAAATATAAAAATATAATTTTTAAATAAAATTTTTTCATTTTTCATATTCTTGTGTTTTTAACGATTTTTGTTTTGTAAAAGAAAACTTTCTTGACATAAAAATACAAAATATTAAATTAAATCTTTTTAGTTGTTCAAATTAATATTTATATTTAGTTTATTAAAATTGTTCGTTTCTTGAACGATATATTTTTGTTACTTCGATGTAAAAAATTTTTTGCTCTTAAAATGGTATATAAAGTATTTTCTTTCAATTGTAAAGTGTACAAAATTTTAAAATACAAAATAAAACGTCTTGTTTCAATTTTGATATCTTTTGTTCAAACTTTTTCGACCTATTTACACTTATTAACTAAATTCAATTATTTTTATTGAAAATTGTATAAATATTAGAGTATAGATCGTAGAGTATTAAAAAAAAAAAGGAAAATATCTTTAAACAATAAATAAAAGAGGAAGGTAAAGAGGATGGTAAAGAGGAAGGTAAAAAGGAAGGTATTTTAACAGTTGCAACAAACTTATTGAAAGCTGGGTCAAACATTGACTTTATTTCGAGCATGACTGGTTTACCGAGAAGTCAAGTTGAAAATTTGAATAAATAATAGCGCCTAACTTGTTATTATAGTGTACCAAGAAACAACATTTTTTAAAAATAAATTCTACCATCCTCATAACCAATTCTATATGATAAAAAGTTTTTGTATTAAAAATATTTTAAAAGGTCCCTTATGACCCTTGAACATACAAATATCTTGTATTATTTAAAACAAAGGTTCTTTAAAATTTTATCATTTTGAGTTTCAAAAATTGTGATAGGTTAAAAAAATTGAAAAGATAATAGTTGTATTTAAAAAAAAAGCAGGGTGGTAGTATATATTTTTGAAAACGTTGTTGTTTGGGAAAATCTGGTGTACTTATGTGCCATATTTATACATAAAAATTAAATTTTTCTTTACATATATTCTTACACATATTGAGTTTAAAATCTTTTAGTTCTTGATCTTTAGATATACATATTGAGTTTAAAAATATTTTCTTTTAGATCTCGAAGATAAATATAAATGTTTGAAAAATGAAATTAAAAGTTTGTGTTAAAGTACTCATATTTGAAAAAAAGATTCTCAAAATAAGATGTGGCCAACCAGAGTACTTTTTTTTCAGTTAGTTGAAGCATACATGGCATGTTAATATTTTTTAATTAGTATTTAATGCATATAAAACATAACAAATAAATAAAGTTTTGTTTCACTGTCTGGTCAAATCAATCAAATTCTTGTAATATTTCTATTGCTGTTACCATTAATTTTTTATTATTTAATATAGAGTAATAAATATTGTTTACTTTATATACAACTGAAACATTGTTTTTGTTTGTGTACACTTTTTTCGACTTAAGTTTTATGCTTGCTCAAGGATATTTTTAAACATGGAGCATTATTTCTAATTAGTATGAAGTGTTAAAATTTAGTTCTTTATATTCCTGGTTTTTCTCTTTGTATTAGAATAGTTTACTTTTTTATCACTTTTAATAATACACCTATCGAACTTTAATTCTACCATTTCGTGCGGCGGAGACTAAACTCTAATTGATTGAAAAAACTTTTTAATTATTTGTATTTGAATTAGTATTTGCTTGTATCACCTTTTTTTAATTTAACACGATGGCAAGAGATAACTGTGCAGTATTACGGTGTTCAAATAGCCATTATAAACGTTTGAAGTGGAAAAAACAAGATTGTAATTGTTGTGAAGGTTTCAAAAAAGAACAATTTGGTTGTAATTGTCCTTTCAATGTTTTCCAAGTTCTTTAAAAAATTCTATAGAAAGAAAAAGGTGGAAAATTCTATTAAAAAGGGAAGGTAAAAATAAGAAAAAATGGAATCCATGCGACAGTGATCGTATATGTTCGATACATATTGTAGATGTTGATCCTGATCCTACTTCAAACATGGGTTATAGTTCTACTAATATTAAGCCAAGAAAGAGTTTAAACAAACATTGTCTAAAATCGAACTTTTTAATTTTGATAGAAATTAGCACAGAATTTAATGACACTAATAAAAATACAACTGATTATAATACCAATGAGTAATGCAGTAATAATAACGATAATACGATTATTCTACCACAGCATAGATGTGAACATACAATTGCTAGGCAGTAATTGCTAAATGTGTGTGAAGGATGTAATTCTAAAACGTCATTGATTGATTCTCTTGTTAAAAAAGTTAATTTCTTGAATATATCCTGAGAGCAACTAAACCAAAAACAAGTTAATGAAATTTAAAAATTATTGATTTTTTCACGCAACAAAGTTACAACAGACAAAAAAAATGAACAGGGATATCTGCAATAGCTTCGTTTAATGTCATATTCTTACTTATTATATCATTTCTTAAAAAGCTTTGTTACTAGTGAGGACCAAAACATGTTCAGAATACAAGCAAATTAAAGCGCAGATTTCAGTCAAGTAAGTATAGAAAACTTTCTCATAGTGACGAATTTTTTTTAACACTTATGCAATTTCGTCTTGGTATGAAGACATTGCAGAACAATTTGAATTTTCTCCCACTACTTCTTCTAAAATATTCACTTCATGGATTATACTTATAAGCAGTTTGTTAGGTAGTGCTCTTAATGCATGGCTTCCACGCGAAATACTTATGATAAAAAGCGACTAAAGCTGTTTCCTAAACGCGGATAAACGCTACAGTTTATACATAGTAATGCAAATAATTTCATAAATTGATGGGTGATAGAATATGTATTTCTCGGGTACAGCTAATTGCAAATAAAACTTAAATATAAATAAACATATAAATTAGTGGTAAAATCTGTTATTCTTGTGCATCATTAATACTTATTTATTCGAATTAAATGACTTTATTATATAACACATTTTTTTTTGGAATCTAATAACATTCTAGATTGTTTAAAAGATCAACTCTTTTGAATTTGCGTTCTAGGTTCTCTCATTCTGTTGATCACGAAATGGTTTGATTAAGTTTAAACTGTGTTTTTTTAAAACTAAAGCTTAAAATAATATTTCCTTAAAATGAGTTTTTACGTTATTATTTAAAATAGTTATCCAGGTTTTTCTTGGAAGGATTCAGGAGACCGGATAATATACAAATCTGGCCAGATACACTATCCATTAGACTTCAACTTTTAAAGGTTCACTCACAATGTTACTTACTTAATCTTTAGTTATATACAGCTAATAATTATTGCAATAATATTGATATTCATATTTTGTAAAATGGTCGCCTTACTAATAGATCTTAGACTTTTGATAAATCGTCGCCTTATTAATTAATCTCAAAGATTAGGTTAAGTAGGAGTCAAAAGGTCGTAGTAGTGGAAGAGGAGCGTGACACCTCCCTCCTCCCCTTAACGTATTTTTTGTTCATTTAGTCGGTAAATCTGACCCCTACTTGCGCTGGCTCTGTATATATACATGCAGTCAGTCACAAAAATTTTCGTACACTTCACAATTTAGAGGAAATACTTTAAATACCATTTTAAGAGCAAAAAATTTTTTACATCGAAGTTACAAAAATATATCGTTCAAGAAATGAACAATTTTAACTAAATAAAAATATTAATTTGAACAGCTAAAAAGATTTAATTTAATTTAGTTTATTTTTTGTATTTTTATGTCAAGAAAGTTTTCTTTTACAAAACAAAAATCGTTAAAAACACAAGAATATGAAAAATGAAAAAATTTTATTTAAAAATTATATTTTTATATTTATAATAAATATATGTTTATTTAATTTAATATTTTGGAGATATTTTTAAGCATAACGAGTAAATGCTGATCGCCCTAGTGTACATTCACTAAATATTCTTTGAAAAGTACAACTAAGGTAAAATTTTTATTGTTTTAGTTAAATAATTTAGAACCATTCCTCTTTATTACTTATGTATCTATTTTCATTATTTATTTTATTCAGACAACAAGTCCAAAATGAGGTCCATATAAATAAACAAGAATATATTGTAAAAAAAGACTTGAAGAGTAAATTCCGATCCTCGAAATAAAAATGATTTCTGAAACAAGCCTTTTTTTTAAATTTATGTTATATAAATTACATAAGTATGCTGTTTTTATAATAAATATAGCTTATAATAGGATAATAAAGCAAAACAAACAGATCGGGTTTTCTCTGAATTATTTCTATCGTTACAATGGCAACATATTTCTGAAAATAGAAAAGATCAATCAATTCTTTATTGAGCGGCAAATCATTTAGTTATTTTTTATTTTGTTTACATTATTAAAATCAATTTTTAAAAATTTTCTAGTTTACTCTATTTATTTAAAAAGCCATTTTAAAGATTGAAATATATTTCATTTATTATGTTTAATTGTTTTACGAATAAATATATGTTTATTTAATTTAATATTTTGTATTTTTATGTCAAGAAAGTTTTCTTTTACAAAACAAAAATCGTTAAAAACACAAGAATACGAAAAATGAAAAAATATTTTGTGGAATATCCTTTGGCATTTAGACAAAATTTTTATCTTCTGTTCATGGATGACAATAGTTTTTTGGTATTCCATATTTTTTTGGAGATACTTTTTAGCATATTAACATTTATTATTCTGTTTCCTGACTTGTTTTTCCAAATAGTCTAACACGGGCTCTTGAGTTATAGTCTGATGATTGTGAATGAGAATTGAGTAATTTTGGAACGTAGTAGAGCAACCGTGTTTTTACAACGAGAGCAGTGTGTTTCGGATCTTAATACTGTTGAAATGTCCAATTATTTCCCAATTTTAATTTTGCAGCATCTGATATCGAATTATTTTAAGAATGCCAAATATACATCCATCAGACAACTTTAGGCTGAATAAATACCCAACTCTCAACTACAGCTACAGACACCGAACCCCAGACCATCACACTTCCACTTCCAAGTTTTATTGTCGGAATTAAATCTTTTTGTTCAAACTCTGTACTATTTTTCTCCATATTTTTCCACGGCTATCAGGTCCGAAGACAATTAATTTACTCTCGTCAGTAAATAAAACTTTCTTCTAAAATTGTTCACCTTTGTTTTTATAATATTTTGCAAAGTTTTATCGTAACTAGGTATTATAGATCTAAGAATAAATAAATGAAAAAATTTGCGTATAGGAAATTATATGAATTTCAATATTTTTGTTGTATTTTTGGTAAAAATTTCATAGGTTATCTAACTTAATTAAAATCAAATATCTATAATAAATTATAGTAATAAACAAATTTAAATGAATAAAAGAACTTCAATAAATAATAACATTTAAAAAAAAAAAAGACTTACTGCTAATCTATACAAAATAGGAAAGCTTTAAGTATTACTTAATAAAATTGTTGGATGATTTTAGATTAACTATATGTGAGATAAGCTTTTAACATAATAATCTTGCTTAAGTTTTTTAGATATTACCTTTTTTATTAAAGTCTATCAAAAAAACATCACAAAACATCACAAACACCTGTGATTCCATTTACACAGCAGAAGAAACCATCTGACGAACATTGAAACATCTAAAAGTAATCATTAAATTCACTAAAAATAATCATTTTCAACAACTTAATTTTAGTTTTAATATTTCATTTGAATCAAGTTTCATAATTGAAATCATTAAATACACTGAAAATAATATTTAATTATATAATAAATATTTTGAAAAATAGTTTTTTAAAAGCATTCCGATTATAAAAAACAATTTTGCTTTACTCCTAAATCATTTTTTCTATCAGCTCAACTTGTTTTGCATACAGAATATACAGTGTATAATAGGGCGCTGCACAGTGGGCCAGAATTCACTTTTACTGGACATAATTTATAACTAATTTAATATCAGGGCTATACTCACTAAAACAAAAGTGAGTACTAATATGATACCTGCGCTTTTAATGAAGTTAATATTTTTTATTTATAAAATTAATATTTGTATTTCAAGACACAAAAATAAGTCCTAATATAAATATAAATGAAACAAACGTCAAAAAAATACATTGACTAAATGTAAATTAAAAATAACACGAACAACATTACATTTTACATTTTAAAAATAACACGAACAACATTACATCAATTACATTTGGGGGCTCTCAAGTGATATATAACATTCAAGTAATTGATCAAATTTAAAAGATTAGTCCACGTAACTTACTGAACATTAATTAAATTGTGGTTTTTGATGTATGATCTAATATTTGTTTTAAAAAAATGCCACACTGCATCTTTAAGATAATGTGAAATATAATTTGTCAGCTTTATGAAAATTCTTCATGTAATAAAAATATTGACAAATCAAACATGATTAGCAATATTTAATACCATCCATAGTTAGGCGATAAAAACGCATGCGCAAATTGTTTTTTAGTCTTGAATTTTTTGAAAATCGGCAAACTTATTTTAAATGTCATTAACCAAAACGGCTGTTTTGTTGATTTATTTCCATTTAAAAAGTCATATACTAAACCCACACGCTGTAAAAGTCCCTAGTAGCTAGTTTTTTAACACTATTATTATTGAAAAGCGTTCAAATTATAATTTGAGAGCGTTTACAAATCCTTGGTGTAATTATGTCGTTATTATTCTTTATATCTATTTTTATACATAATTATCCTAAGGAAGGTTTTGTTGATTATAAAAAATGTATAAAAATTGTAAATAGTACATAAAATAACAGAGTTCTTAAAACTAAAGATCTTTGTCGTTTTTACAATTATTGAAGTATAATGTTAATTATCAAAATAATTTTAGAGTAGGACAAAATCCTGGACTTTACTAGCATTTTTGATTCATATTTTAAGGGAGAAAACTTGTATTGGTTAACGTGTGCTTACAACATAACTAATGTAATTTTAACATTGTTGCCTGGGCGAGTAAATGCTGATCGCCCTAGTGTACATTCACTAAATATTCTTTGAAAAGTACAACTAAGGTAAAATTTTTATTGTTTTAGTTAATTAATTTAGAACCATTCCTCTTTATTACTTATATATCTATTTTTATCATTTATTTGATTCAGACAACAAGTCCAAAATGAGGTCCATATAAATAAACAAGAATATATTGTAAAGAAAGACTTGAAGAGTGAATTCCGATCCTCGAAATAAAAATGATTTCTGAAACAAGCCTTTTTTTTAAATTTATGTTATATAAATTACATAAGTATGCTGTTTTTATAATAAATATAGCTTATAATAGGATTATAAAGCAAAACAATCAGATCGGGTTTTCTCTGAATTATTTCTATCGTTACAATGGCAACATATTTCTGAAAATAGAAAAGATCAATCAATTCTTTATTGAGCGGCAAATGATTTAGTTATTTTTTATTTTGTTTACATTATTAGAATCAATTTTTAAAAATTTTCTAATTTACTCTATTTATTTAAAAAGTCATTTTAAAGATTGAAATATATTTCATTTATTATGTTTAATTGTTTTACGAATACATATATGTTTAAATTTTTATTCTTTAAATCATATTTTAATTTTCACATAGCGTTGCTATGGCAAGTTATTGGAAATCACTTTTTGTTGGTCGGAAGTAAATTTTTACTGCTATTATCTAAGATTTTTTTACAAGATAGGCTTGAAGTCTCTTTTACTTCGGGTGCACCCTCTGATCAAATATTAAGATTATTACTTACTACCTTTATATCTAATTAAATGCAATTTTGCACCAAAAGAAAGAAAGAGCTTTTCGATAAAGGCGTGAAAAGGGTTTAAGAGGGTAATCTTTTGTATGCCCTACACCCCTCATACCATGGGTAGGGTGGGTTAAAACTTAAATATTATTTTTTTGAAATAATAAATAGTATATATAATATAAATAAAACACAAATTTTTCATACTGCATAAAAAAGATTATACAACAGGGCATTTCCATTTCTGTGCGTGATTTTTTATTTTTCTTTGTGTTAGCAATTAAAAGCTGGAACATTATGCAATATGCATACTGTTTTGATTTTCTTAAAGATTATAAGATTATAACTAAAGTTTTATTATCATAATTTAGGCTATCTGAATAAATTAAATATACTCATTTTTACAATTTTCTTATTTTAAGTAATAATATCGCTACATTTTGAAAAATATACAAAAATTTTCAAAACGCCATACTCTAGGTAGAAATAATTGTTGACTGCCTTTTCTCGTCGAAAATATATTAATTTTACTTTAATTAGTAAAGTTATTCAAATGACTTTAATGTACGCTTTCTTTTAATTTTTCTTTCTTTTCACTTTTAATGCTTACAAGGAACTTAATAATAAAAAGAGTAGATAAAGACTATACATTTTTTTTAGATAATAGAAACATAAATACATATATCTTTCTGTTTGTTTTTGTTTAAAAGATAAAAAACATATGCTAAAAAAAACTTTGTTTTATTCAAAGCTTGCTGTCTCGATGTTAGTATGACTTTTAAGTCTTTAAAATATAAATATTTTTCTTCTCATCATGAATTACTAATTAATTTCTTTAGTTAATTTATTTTCTAATTTTTATTACATTAGCATGGAAATGGTGTGCTTTGACTAAAACCACAAAGTTTTTCTTAGTATATGTTTATTATTTTGTTTTAATCAAAATAGTTTTGCCCAAACATTTTTTATAAACATTCTTTTTATATGAACACCACTTTTCATGGCACTTTAATATCTCTTTAATAGATCTGCAAAGCCAAAAACTTGTAGAAAAAAAAGAAAACAGCTTTTTAGAAGTCACAGTTAGGGCAAGGCTGCTGGTCTTTCATTTCTTTTAGCTGAGATAATAAAGGCTTCAGAGTATGTGGGTGTTCAGCGGGTCATATCTTTACAATATATGCATGATAAAATTCCAAATAACTGGAAAAATTGAAAAAATTAAAAAAGTAGAGAATGTGGTTCATATCAAGGTTAATATTACTTGAATGCAAAAAAATAAGAAGGAATAATTGGGATTGTGTGCATATTGTTGATAAATGTATTTATCAACAACACTCACTGTTTGGCTTTAACCAAGAAAAGGAACAACAAGTGCAATAGTTGTTGTAAAGCAAATTAAAGAAAGATTTTGGAAAGAAAAAAGAAAAATTTTTGGAAAGAAAAAAGAAAGATTTGTGGAAAGCAAAAAAAAAAAAAAGATCAGTGAATATCATTTGTTAATAGAGTAGTGTATTGCACTTATGAAGTAGTTAGGTGTTACAGAATGTAACAGTTTGTGTATGAAAATACCACAACAGTAATCAAAACAAAAGATGGCAATAGTATATAACTAGGGTTAATATTTAACAAGGACTGGGTTTGATAAAATGAGAGAGGAAGAATAAAAATTGACAAATACTATAAATGATTTGCACACACACAAGAACTTTATTCATAGATATATATGTATGTGTGCCAAACCTGGTTTTGACACTTTTTGCGCACAGTGCAACGGAAAGAAACTTTCCATTGCACTATGTAATAAAAATATATGGCTTCCAAAACCATTAGTAATACAAATATTTAATCTATTTTAAATCAAAAATTTAAAATAAATTAAGGTGCAACAAAAGAAGGCTTGGAATGTCATAGAGCGAATAATTTTACTTAAAATACTCAATAGCGATTTATTTTCTCAAAAATAACTACATGAAATTGACTAATTTGCAACATCCGTGCGTGTTTCCGTGCGTGATCATTCCATAAACTGCATTAAAATAATTGCTGTGACTCTATGATTCATAGTGCGATCCTGTAACTTTTTAGAAATCTTTACTAATGTTTAAATTGAATAATTGAATTGATCGAATTTTTATGACTTGCAGCGCGTCGCTGCAAGTCATTAAAACAACAATAGAACTACATACTTGCCTCAACTTCTCCTCAATGATTTTACACTATTCAAAGTGCAATTTGGTGGAACACGGTCATTTTTTAATAAAAAAAGCTACTTATCGAGATCTTTCTCAATACATTCGTTAAACTTTGGGATTGATATAATTACATATTTGTATATATAAACATATACAAACAATATATTAAAAAAAGAAGAAAATATGCACTACTCTGTGGCACCATTTATGTAGGTATGTAGATTAAATTTGTTTAAATGATCAAAGGCTAGATTGTTACATATCATTGGAAAGAGTTTTAACACATTAATTTAAAAATTAAAAATTTTCTAAATTAAATAATTCAACAAAGATTTATGAGATTCTTAGTACCAAATTTTTATATATAGATTTGTTGAAGAAACTGTCGTCAAAATTTAAATTTTTTTTAAAGGCATTTTAAGATTCGAACAAACATTGCACAGGAACAAAAGAATTTCTTAAAAACGCTAGTGGTTGTAAGTTTGATGCTTCAGACAGACCATGAAAGTATAAAACAGATGGAAGTTTATCAAGCTGCAAACATCAAAACAATTTTAAGTCGTCTGAAGAGTATGCTTGTAACCGACAATAAAAAAAAACAAGTTTCACTGGATAAAAACACAACAAATTTCACTAAAATGATCTTTATTGAAACATTTAAAAATGAGTTACTCTAGGAATATGCTGCAAACTTTTAACCATAAGTAATTGCATTTATTCAACAAAAAAGTTCATTAAAACTCGGTAACTAAAGAGAACCACTTGATTTTAAAAGCATATGTTAGTTTGAGCTTCTTTTGTTGCTTCAAGTCTTAACACGAAATAAGATAAAAAAAGACAAATAAAACAATTTTCAGAAAATTAAAAATATGTTTTTTAAATAACTGAAGTTTAAAGTTTTATTAGCTGTATATCATAACTCCATTCATTCTTGTAGCACTCCATTCATTTATTATAAAGATTATAAAAGAGTTGCTGATTGCCGTTACTTGCGCCATTTTTTATGTTTTTCTTAAATATTATAGGGGAACATTTAATGTACTATGTTTTTCAATTATTATGAACGTATCTATTTGCGTCAACGTATAAAGATTAGGCATTTCAGTACAGTCTTGAACGCGTTTTCAAATTGTTTACGAAACAAAAGTTTACAAGCATAGCACAATGAGCCAGAAATTGTTTTCCGTGGCCAAAAGTCCCAAAAAACTCAAATCTTTCAAACTTTTCTTAAGTTTCATTATTAAAACAAAGGTGCTTTACTCCACTCAAAAATGTATCCGCCTAAATACTAGAAATAAAGGCAAGCTTGTTAGAACCATTTATAATGGCTTTAAAAATGTTAATTTTCGTTTTTAAAAATACTTATCCTCAAAAATTACATATATTTTTTCAATTGAAAAAGCTTTGGACTAATTTTATTTTAAATTATCATATTAACTTAGTGTTTATAAAAAGTATATGTTTTAGTTATATATTTGTATTTAATTTACTCATAATATGTCTTAGAATTGTTGGTATTTTAAAGGTGTTTTTCTGAATTTCTTCATCTCGCTTTTTATTTAAATCACAATGAAAGATTGTTTAATTTCTGATTTTTGAATTTAATGAACGGCAGTTATTGTTCAAAAAAAACGAAGCTGCGACCATGTATTCTTTATGATATTTTTAATATTTTAATATTTTCAAAAAAGAAAAAAAAAAGTTAATCATTTCACTATAAGTGCATAAAAATAGAATATTTAAGTACTCGATTCCAACCAAATGCCACTCTCTTGAAATTTGAATTAATGGTATTTAGGAAGTAAAACGGTTGTTTCATACTATTAAATAAAATCATTGCGGAATTTTAATGCGGTTTTATACTTCCATGGACAAACAAACTATTTGACGTCACCATAACGGTATGCTAATGTTGTAACTCTGTCAATTCTTATCAACTTCAGACGTCCTAATTACCTTAGAAAGAAGTCCTCCTAAAGACGTTCAAAGGACGTCTTCAAAACAAAATTAAATTTTAGGTAGATAAGTTTATATATAAATTTAGCTCATAAAAAATTATGCGCTAACTCGGTTAATTGAAAATGTCTGCTTGTTTTGATTGATTTTCTTTATATTATTAGTGTTAGTTGGTACCTTTTAATGTAGCAGATTTTAAAATCTCTTTTTTATCAATAATTTTAGTTTTATAGGACAAATACTTATTTTGTTCCTGTTCTAGCATTTTTAGGATGCTCAACTTCTCCTCAATGATTTTTTACACAATTTAAAGTGCAATTTGGTGGAACACGGTCATTTTTTAATAAAAAAAGCCACTTATCGAGTTCTTTCTCAATACAGTCTTCAAACTTTGGTATTGATATAATTGAATATTCAGGAAAAATTGCGGTGGCTTCGCTTACTTCCAAATGGTTTAAATTATTAAAGCAAGACGTTAGTTTTTCCCCCGTACTTAAACCAAATAAAATCAACTTGCCATGATATACAGTATCGATTCCAATTAGGAAAAAAAGGAGAGAAAAATAAAATATGTTACTCATTTTTGTATAGTCTGCCCCTTTAGCAATACTGTCCAAGAATAACCTAGAGGTATTGAACAGCGCTATATGAATATACGATTGTGTATAGCTTTTGTCAATTTCGACAACATAAAAACGATGCTTTTCGAATTCAGCAATTAAGTCAGCTAAACTACTTTTAGATTTAGAATGTTCTTTATTGCTTTCTGCATCAAGCATCTGGACAATTTTTATATTGCTATAGCCACAAGTCTTGTAAACTGATGAAACAAAGCTTTCAATAATTATGTGATTGTCTTTATTTTTTAAAAGATTCTTGATAGCATAGTCAAACGACACCAACTGCTTGCTCTTTTTTTTTTTTTATCTTTGGTTGCCTAAAAAAATGATGAAAAATTCAACTGAAAAAACGAAAAGGGAAAAAAAACAATTTCTAGATTTGTATACCGTTTTTAATTTTATAGCATCTACAAAGTTTATTAACAAAGTTAAGCATTGAAAAAATAATGAATGACATTTAAAAACGCAAACAGGACACAGGCCCACATTACAAAATTGACTCGGCCAGGATGTGCGAACTTAGGTATTAAAGTCAGCCACACAGTTTTTTTTCTTTCCATCAAAAGATTTTGACCATGTAATGTGATATTAGTTAATAAACTGTATTTAACTAGTTAATAATAATATTACTATTATATAAATAAAATTATGTGTCCTTCAAAAAAACTTTTATCACTAATACTAATATTTTTTGCTAGTAGAGTTTTCTTTATAGATTAAGTTGTCTTTGTTATCACTCATTTTCCCAGAAAAACATATACAAACAATATATTAAAAAAAAAAAAAAATGCACTATTCTGTGGCACAATTTATGTAGGTATGTAGATTAAATTTGTTTAATTGATCAAAGGCTAGATTGTTACATATCATTGGAAAGAGTTTTAACACATTACTTTGAAAATTAAAAATTTTCTAAATTAAATAATTCGACAAAGATTTATGAGATTCTCAGTACCAAATTTTTGATATATCGATTTGTTGAAGAAACTGTCGTCAAAATTTAAATTTTTTGTAAGGCATTTTAAGATTCGAACAAACATTGCACAGAAACAAAAGAATTTCTTAAAATCGCTAGTGGTTGTGGGTTTGATGCTTCAGACAGACCATGGAAGTATAAAACAGATGGAAGTTCATCAAGCTGCAAACATCAAAACAATTTTAAGTCGTCTGAAGAGTATGCTTGTCACCGACAATAAAAAAAAAACAAGTTTTACTGTAAAAAACACAACAAAATTCAGTGGAATAATCTTTATTAAAACATTAAAAAATGAGTTATTCTAGCAATATGCTGCAAACTTTTAACCATAAGTAATTGCATTTATTCAACAAAAAGGTTAATTAAAACTCGGTAACTAAAGAGAACCACTTGATTTTAAAAGCATATGTTAGTTGAAGCTTTTTTTCTTGCTTCAATTCATAACACGACATTAGATAAAAAAAGACAAATAAAACAATTTTCAGAAAATTAAAAATATGTTTTTTAAATTACTAAAGTTTAAAGTTTTATTAGCTGTATATCATAACTCCATTCATTCTTGTAGCACTCCATTCATTTATTATAAAGATTATAAAAGAGTTACAGATAGCCGTTACTTGCGCCATTTTTGATGTTTTTCTGGAATATTATTGGCGAACCTTCAATGTACTATATTTTTATTTTATTATGAACGTATCTATTTGCGTCAACGTATAAAGATTAGGCGTTTAAGTACAGTCTTGATCTCGTTCTGAAATTGTTTACGAAACAAAAGTTTACAAGCATAGCACAATGGGCCAGAAATTGTTTTCCGTGGCCAAAAGTCCCAAAAAACTCAAATCTTTCAAACTTTTCTTAAATTTCATTATTAAAACAAAGGTGCTTTACTCCACTCAAAAATGTATCCGCCTAAATACTAGAAATAAAGGCAAGCTTGTTAAAACCATTTATAATGGCTTGAAAAATGTTAATTTTCGTTTTCAAAAATACTTATCCTCAAAAATTACATATATTTTTTCAATTGAAAAAGCTTTGGACTAATTTTATTTTAAATAATCATATTAACTTAGTGTTTATAAAAAGTATATGTTTTAGTTATATATTTGTATTTAATTTACTCATAATATGTCTTAGAATTGTTGGTATTTGAAAGGTGTTTTTCTGAATTTCCTCATCTTGCTTTTTATTTAAATCACAATGGAAGATTGTTTAATTTCTGATTTTTGAATTTAATAAACGGCAGTTATTGTTCAAAAAAAACCAAGCTGCGACCATGTATTCTTTATGATATTTTTTTGCTTTTAAAGAATTTAGTTTTTTGCCTTTTTTAATTTTATTAAACACATCGAATCGTTATTATTAAAAATAAATTTTATTTTAATATTTTAATATTTTCAAAAAAGAAAAAAAAAAGTTAATCATTTAACAATAAGTGCATAAAAATAGAATATTTAAGTACTTGATTCCAACCAAATGCCACTCTCTTGAAATTTGAATTAATGGTATTTAGGAAGTAAAACGGTTGTTTCATACTATTAAATAAAATCATTGCGGAATTTTAATGCGGTTTTATACTTCCATGGACAAACAAACTATTTGACGTCACCATAACGGTATACTAATGTTGTAACTCTGTCAATTCTTATCAACTTCAGACGTCCTAATTACCTTAGAAAGAAGTCCTCCTAAAGACGTTCAAAGGACGTCTTCAAAACAAAATTAAATTTTAGGTAGATAAGTTTATATATAAATTTAGCTCATAAAAAATTATGCGCTAACTCGGTTAATTGAAAATGTCTGCTTGTTTGATTGATTTTCTCTATATTATTTGTGTTAGTTGGTACCTTTTAATGTAGCAGATTTTAAAATCTCTTTTTTATCAATAATTTTAGTTTTATAGGACAAATACTTATTTTGTTCCTGTTCTAGCATTTTTAGGATGCTCAACTTCTCCTCAATGATTTTTTACACAATTTAAAGTGCAATTTGGTGGAACACGGTCATTTTTTAATAAAAAAAGCCACTTATCGAGTTCTTTCTCAATACAGTCTTCAAACTTTGGTATTGATATAATTGAATATTCGGGAAAAATTGCGGTGGCTTCGCTAACTTCCAAATGGTTTAAATTATTAAAGCAAGACGTTAGTTTTTCCCCCGTACTTAAACCAAATAAAATCAACTTGCCATGATATACAGTATCGATTCCAATTAGGAAAAAAAGGAGAGAAAAATAAAATATGTTACTCATTTTTGTATAGTCTGCCCCTTTAGCAATACTGTCCAAGAATAACCTAGAGGTATTGAACAGCGCTATATGAATATACGATTGTGTATAGCTTTTGTCAATTTCGACAACATAAAAACGATGCTTTTCGAATTCAGCAATTAAGTCAGCTAAACTACTTTTAGATTTAGAATGTTCTTTATTGCTTTCTGCATCAAGCATCTGGACAATTTTTATATTGCTATAGCCACAAGTCTTGTAAACTGATGAAACAAAGCTTTCAATAATTATGTGATTGTCTTTATTTTTTAAAAGATTCTTGATAGCATAGTCAAACGACACCAACTGCTTGCTCTTTTTTTTTTTTTATCTTTGGTTGCCTAAAAAAATGATGAAAAATTCAACTGAAAAAACGAAAAGGGAAAAAAAACAATTTCTAGATTTGTATACCGTTTTTAATTTTATAGCATCTACAAAGTTTATTAACAAAGTTAAGCATTGAAAAAATAATGAATGACATTTAAAAACGCAAACAGGACACAGGCCCACATTACAAAATTGACTCGGCCAGGATGTGCGAACTTAGGTATTAAAGTCAGCCACACAGTTTTTTTTCTTTCCATCAAAAGATTTTGACCATGTAATGTGATATTAGTTAATAAACTGTATTTAACTAGTTAATAATAATATTACTATTATATAAATAAAATTATGTGTCCTTCAAAAAAACTTTTATCACTAATACTAATATTTTTTGCTAGTAGAGTTTTCTTTATAGATTAAGTTGTCTTTGTTATCACTCATTTTCCCAGAAAAACATATACAAACAATATATTAAAAAAAAAAAAAAATGCACTATTCTGTGGCACAATTTATGTAGGTATAGAGATTAAATTTGTTTAATTGATCAAAGGCTAGATTGTTACATATCATTGGAAAGAGTTTTAACACATTATTTTGAAAATTAAAAATTTTCTAAATTAAATAATTCGACAAAGATTTATGAGATTCTCAGTACCAAATTTTTGATATATCGATTTGTTGAAGAAACTGTCGTCAAAATTTAAATTTTTTGTAAGGCATTTTAAGATTCGAACAAACATTGCACAGAAACAAAAGAATTTCTTAAAATCGCTAGTGGTTGTGGGTTTGATGCTTCAGACAGACCATGGAAGTATAAAACAGATGGAAGTTCATCAAGCTGCAAACATCAAAACAATTTTAAGTCGTCTGAAGAGTATGCTTGTCACCGACAATAAAAAAAAAACAAGTTTTACTGTAAAAAACACAACAAAATTCAGTGGAATAATCTTTATTAAAACATTAAAAAATGAGTTATTCTAGCAATATGCTGCAAACTTTTAACCATAAGTAATTGCATTTATTCAACAAAAAGGTTAATTAAAACTCGGTAACTAAAGAGAACCACTTGATTTTAAAAGCATATGTTAGTTGAAGCTTTTTTTCTTGCTTCAATTTATAACACGACATTAGATAAAAAAAGACAAATAAAACAATTTTCAGAAAATTAAAAATATGTTTTTTAAATTACTAAAGTTTAAAGTTTTATTAGCTGTATATCATAACTCCATTCATTCTTGTAGCACTCCATTCATTTATTATAAAGATTATAAAAGAGTTACAGATAGCCGTTACTTGCGCCATTTTTGATGTTTTTCTGGAATATTATTGGCGAACCTTCAATGTACTATATTTTTATTTTATTATGAACGTATCTATTTGCGTCAACGTATAAAGATTAGGCGTTTAAGTACAGTCTTGATCTCGTTCTGAAATTGTTTACGAAACAAAAGTTTACAAGCATAGCACAATGGGCCAGAAATTGTTTTCCGTGGCCAAAAGTCCCAAAAAACTCAAATCTTTCAAACTTTTCTTAAATTTCATTATTAAAACAAAGGTGCTTTACTCCACTCAAAAATGTATCCGCCTAAATACTAGAAATAAAGGCAAGCTTGTTAAAACCATTTATAATGGCTTGAAAAATGTTAATTTTCGTTTTCAAAAATACTTATCCTCAAAAATTACATATATTTTTTCAATTGAAAAAGCTTTGGACTAATTTTATTTTAAATAATCATATTAACTTAGTGTTTATAAAAAGTATATGTTTTAGTTATATATTTGTATTTAATTTACTCATAATATGTCTTAGAATTGTTGGTATTTGAAAGGTGTTTTTCTGAATTTCCTCATCTTGCTTTTTATTTAAATCACAATGGAAGATTGTTTAATTTCTGATTTTTGAATTTAATAAACGGCAGTTATTGTTCAAAAAAAACCAAGCTGCGACCATGTATTCTTTATGATATTTTTTTGCTTTTAAAGAATTTAGTTTTTTGCCTTTTTTAATTTTATTAAACACATCGAATCGTTATTATTAAAAATAAATTTTATTTTAATATTTTAATATTTTCAAAAAAGAAAAAAAAAAGTTAATCATTTAACAATAAGTGCATAAAAATAGAATATTTAAGTACTTGATTCCAACCAAATGCCACTCTCTTGAAATTTTAATTAATGGTATTTAGGAAGTAAAACGGTTGTTTCATACTATTAAATAAAATCATTGCGGAATTTTAATGCGGTTTTATACTTCCATGGACAAACAAACTATTTGACGTCACCATAACGGTATACTAATGTTGTAACTCTGTCAATTCTTATCAACTTCAGACGTCCTAATTACCTTAGAAAGAAGTCCTCCTAAAGACGTTCAAAGGACGTCTTCAAAACAAAATTAAATTTTAGGTAGATAAGTTTATATATAAATTTAGCTCATAAAAAATTATGCGCTAACTCGGTTAATTGAAAATGTCTGCTTGTTTTGATTGATTTTCTCTATATTATTTGTGTTAGTTGGTACCTTTTAATGTAGCAGATTTTAAAATCTCTTTTTTATCAATAATTTTAGTTTTATAGGACAAATACTTATTTTGTTCCTGTTCTAGCATTTTTAGGATGCTCAACTTCTCCTCAATGATTTTTTACACAATTTAAAGTGCAATTTGGTGGAACACGGTCATTTTTTAATAAAAAAAGCCACTTATCGAGTTCTTTCTCAATACAGTCTTCAAACTTTGGTATTGATATAATTGAATATTCGGGAAAAATTGCGGTGGCTTCGCTTACTTCCAAATGGTTTAAATTATTAAAGCAAGACGTTAGTTTTTCCCCCGTACTTAAACCAAATAAAATCAACTTGCCATGATATACAGTATCGATTCCAATTAGGAAAAAAAGGAGAGAAAAATAAAATATGTTACTCATTTTTGTATAGTCTGCCCCTTTAGCAATACTGTCCAAGAATAACCTAGAGGTATTGAACAGCGCTATATGAATATTCGATTGTGTATAGCTTTTGTCAATTTCGACAACATAAAAACGATGCTTTTCGAATTCAGCAATTAAGTCAGCTAAACGACTTTTAGATTTAGAATGTTCTTTATTGCTTTCTGCATCAAGCATCTGGACAATTTTTATATTGCTATAGCCACAAGTCTTGTAAACTGATGAAACAAAGCTTTCAATAATTATGTGATTGTCTTTATTTTTCAAAAGATTCTTGATAGCATAGTCAAACGACACCAACTGCTTGCTCTTTTTTTTTTTTTAATCTTTGGTTGCCTAAAAAAAATGATGAAAAATTCAACTGAAAAAACGAAAAGGGAAAAAAAACAATTTCTAGATTTGTATACCGTTTTTAATTTTATAGCATCTGCAAAGTTTATTAACAAAGTTAAGCATTGAAAAAATAATGAATGACATTTAAAAACGCAAACAGGACACAGGCCCACATTACAAAATTGACTCGGCCAGGATGTGCGAACTTAGGTATTAAAGTCAGCCACACAGTTTTTTTTCTTTCCATCAAAAGATTTTGACCATGTAATGTGATATTAGTTAATAAACTGTATTTAACTAGTTAATAATAATATTACTATTATATAAATAAAATTATGTGTCCTTCAAAAAAACTTTTATCACTAATACTAATATTTTTTGCTAGTAGAGTTTTCTTTATAGATTAAGTTGTCTTTGTTATCACTCATTTTCCCAGAAAAACATATACAAACAATATATTAAAAAAAAAAAAAAATGCACTATTCTGTGGCACAATTTATGTAGGTATAGAGATTAAATTTGTTTAATTGATCAAAGGCTAGATTGTTACATATCATTGGAAAGAGTTTTAACACATTATTTTGAAAATTAAAAATTTTCTAAATTAAATAATTCGACAAAGATTTATGAGATTCTCAGTACCAAATTTTTGATATATCGATTTGTTGAAGAAACTGTCGTCAAAATTTAAATTTTTTGTAAGGCATTTTAAGATTCGAACAAACATTGCACAGAAACAAAAGAATTTCTTAAAATCGCTAGTGGTTGTGGGTTTGATGCTTCAGACAGACCATGGAAGTATAAAACAGATGGAAGTTCATCAAGCTGCAAACATCAAAACAATTTTAAGTCGTCTGAAGAGTATGCTTGTCACCGACAATAAAAAAAAAACAAGTTTTACTGTAAAAAACACAACAAAATTCAGTGGAATAATCTTTATTAAAACATTAAAAAATGAGTTATTCTAGCAATATGCTGCAAACTTTTAACCATAAGTAATTGCATTTATTCAACAAAAAGGTTAATTAAAACTCGGTAACTAAAGAGAACCACTTGATTTTAAAAGCATATGTTAGTTGAAGCTTTTTTTCTTGCTTCAATTTATAACACGACATTAGATAAAAAAAGACAAATAAAACAATTTTCAGAAAATTAAAAATATGTTTTTTAAATTACTAAAGTTTAAAGTTTTATTAGCTGTATATCATAACTCCATTCATTCTTGTAGCACTCCATTCATTTATTATAAAGATTATAAAAGAGTTACAGATAGCCGTTACTTGCGCCATTTTTGATGTTTTTCTGGAATATTATTGGCGAACCTTCAATGTACTATATTTTTATTTTATTATGAACGTATCTATTTGCGTCAACGTATAAAGATTAGGCGTTTAAGTACAGTCTTGATCTCGTTCTGAAATTGTTTACGAAACAAAAGTTTACAAGCATAGCACAATGGGCCAGAAATTGTTTTCCGTGGCCAAAAGTCCCAAAAAACTCAAATCTTTCAAACTTTTCTTAAATTTCATTATTAAAACAAAGGTGCTTTACTCCACTCAAAAATGTATCCGCCTAAATACTAGAAATAAAGGCAAGCTTGTTAAAACCATTTATAATGGCTTGAAAAATGTTAATTTTCGTTTTCAAAAATACTTATCCTCAAAAATTACATATATTTTTTCAATTGAAAAAGCTTTGGACTAATTTTATTTTAAATAATCATATTAACTTAGTGTTTATAAAAAGTATATGTTTTAGTTATATATTTGTATTTAATTTACTCATAATATGTCTTAGAATTGTTGGTATTTGAAAGGTGTTTTTCTGAATTTCCTCATCTTGCTTTTTATTTAAATCACAATGGAAGATTGTTTAATTTCTGATTTTTGAATTTAATAAACGGCAGTTATTGTTCAAAAAAAACCAAGCTGCGACCATGTATTCTTTATGATATTTTTTTGCTTTTAAAGAATTTAGTTTTTTGCCTTTTTTAATTTTATTAAACACATCGAATCGTTATTATTAAAAATAAATTTTATTTTAATATTTTAATATTTTCAAAAAAGAAAAAAAAAAGTTAATCATTTAACAATAAGTGCATAAAAATAGAATATTTAAGTACTTGATTCCAACCAAATGCCACTCTCTTGAAATTTTAATTAATGGTATTTAGGAAGTAAAACGGTTGTTTCATACTATTAAATAAAATCATTGCGGAATTTTAATGCGGTTTTATACTTCCATGGACAAACAAACTATTTGACGTCACCATAACGGTATACTAATGTTGTAACTCTGTCAATTCTTATCAACTTCAGACGTCCTAATTACCTTAGAAAGAAGTCCTCCTAAAGACGTTCAAAGGACGTCTTCAAAACAAAATTAAATTTTAGGTAGATAAGTTTATATATAAATTTAGCTCATAAAAAATTATGCGCTAACTCGGTTAATTGAAAATGTCTGCTTGTTTTGATTGATTTTCTCTATATTATTTGTGTTAGTTGGTACCTTTTAATGTAGCAGATTTTAAAATCTCTTTTTTATCAATAATTTTAGTTTTATAGGACAAATACTTATTTTGTTCCTGTTCTAGCATTTTTAGGATGCTCAACTTCTCCTCAATGATTTTTTACACAATTTAAAGTGCAATTTGGTGGAACACGGTCATTTTTTAATAAAAAAAGCCACTTATCGAGTTCTTTCTCAATACAGTCTTCAAACTTTGGTATTGATATAATTGAATATTCGGGAAAAATTGCGGTGGCTTCGCTTACTTCCAAATGGTTTAAATTATTAAAGCAAGACGTTAGTTTTTCCCCCGTACTTAAACCAAATAAAATCAACTTGCCATGATATACAGTATCGATTCCAATTAGGAAAAAAAGGAGAGAAAAATAAAATATCTTACTAATTTTTGTATAGTCTGCCCCTTTAGCAATACTGTCCAAGAATAACCTAGAGGTATTGAACAGCGCTATATGAATATTCGATTGTGTATAGCTTTTGTCAATTTCGACAACATAAAAACGATGCTTTTCGAATTCAACAATTAAGTCAGCTAAACGACTTTTAGATTTAGAATGTTCTTTATTGCTTTCTGCATCAAGCATCTGGACAATTTTTATATTGCTATAGCCACAAGTCTTAAAAACTGATGAAACAAAGCTTTCAATAATTATGTGATTGTCTTTATTTTTCAAAAGATACTTGATAGCATAGTCAAACGATACCAACTGCTTGCTCTTTTTTTTTTTTTAAATCTTTGGTTGCCTAAAAAAAATGATGAAAAATTCAACTGAAAAAACGAAAAGGGAAAAAAAACAATTTCTAGATTTGTATACCGTTTTTAATTTTATAGCATCTGCAAAGTTTATTAACAAAGTTAAGCATTGAAAAAATAATGAATGACATTTAAAAACGCAAACAGGACACAGGCCTACATTACAAAATTGACTCGGCCAGGATGTGCGAACTTAGGTATTAAAGTCAGCCACACAGTTTTTTTTCTTTCCATCAAAAGATTTTGACCATGTAATGTGATATTAGTTAATAAACTGTATTTAACTAGTTAATAATAATATTACTATTATATAAATAAAATTATGTGTCCTTCAAAAAAACTTTTATCACTAATACTAATATTTTTTGCTAGTAGAGTTTTCTTTATAGATTAAGTTGTCTTTGTTATCACTCATTTTCCCAGAAAAACATATACAAACAATATATTAAAAAAAAAAAAAAATATGCACTATTCTGTGGCACAATTTATGTAGGTATGTAGATTAAATTTGTTTAATTGATCAAAGGCTAGATTGTTACATATCATTGGAAAGAGTTTTAACACATTACTTTAAAAATTAAAAATTTTCTAAATTAAATAATTCGACAAAGATTTATGAGATTCTTAGTACCAAATTTTTGATATATCGATTTGTTGAAGAAACTGTCGTCAAAATTTAAATTTTTTGTAAGGCATTTTAAGATTCAAACAAACATTGCACAGAAACAAAAGAATTTCTTAAAATCGCTAGTGGTTGTGTGTTTGATGCTTCAGACAGACCATGGAAGTATAAAACATATGGAAGTTCATCAAGCTGCAAACATCAAAACAGTTTTAAGTCGTCTGAAGAGTATGCTTGTAACCGACAATAAAAAAAACAAGTTTTACTGTAAAAAACACAACAAAATTCAGTGGAATGCTCTTTATTAAAACATTAAAAAATGAGTTATTCTAGGAATATGCTGCAAACTTTTAACCATAAGTAATTGCATTTATTCAACAAAAAGGTTAATTAAAACTCGGTAACTGAAGAGAACCACTTGATTTTAAAAGCATATGTTAGTTGAAGCTTTTTTTCTTGCTTCAATTCATAACACGACATTAGATAAAAAAAGACAAATAAAACAATTTTCAGAAAACTAAAAATATGTTTTTAAATTACTAAAGTTTAAAGTTTTATTAGCTGTATATCATAACTCCATTCATTCTTGTAGCACTCCATTCATTTATTATAAAGATTATAAAAGAGTTGCTGATAGCCGTTACTTGCGCCATTTTTGATGTCTTTCTTGAATATTATTGGCGAACCTTTAATGTACTATATTTTTATTTTATTATGAACGTATCTATTTGCGTCAACGTATAAAGATTAGGCGTTTAAGTACAGTCTTGATCTCGTTCTGAAATTGTTTACGAAACAAAAGTTTACAAGCATAGCACAATGGGCCAGAAATTGTTTTCCGTGGCCAAAAGTCCCAAAAAACTTTTCTTAAATTTCATGATTAAAACAAAGGTGCTTTTCTCCACTCAAACATGTATCCGCCTAAATACTAGAAATAAAGGCAAGCTTGTTAGAACCATTTATAATGGCTTTAAAAATGTTAATTTTCGTTTTCAATAATACTTATCCTCAAAAATTACATATATTTTTTCAATTGAAAAAGCTTTGGACTAATTTTATTTTAAAAAATCATATTAACTTAGTGTTTATAAAAAGTATATGTTTTTGATTATATATAATTGTATTTAATTGACTCATAATATGTCTTAGAATTGTTGGTATTTGAAAGGTGTTTTTCTGAATTTCCTCATCTTGCTTTTTATTTAAATCACAATGGAAGATTGTTTAATTTCTGATTTTTGAATTTAATAAACGGCAGTCATTGTTCAAAAAAAAACCAAGCTGCGACCATGTATTCTTTATGATATTTTTTTGCTTTTAAGGAATATAGATTTTTGCTTTTTTTAATTTTATTAAACACATCAAATCGCTATTGTAAAAAATAAATTTTATTTTATTATTTTAATATTTTCAAAAAAGAAAGTTAATCATTTTACTATAAGTGCATAAAAATAGAATATTTAAGTACTCGATTCCAACTAAATGCCACTCTCTTGAAATTGGAATTAATGATATTTAGGAAGTAAAACGGTTGTTTCATACTATTAAATAAAATTGTTTACGAAACAAAAGTTTACAAGCATTGCACAATGGGCCAGAAATTGTTTTCCGTAGCCAAAAGTCCCAAAAAACTCAAATCTTTTAAACTTTTCTTAAATTTCATTATTAAAGCAAAGGTGCTTCACTCCACTCAAAAATGTATCCGCTTAAATACTAGAAATAAAGGCAAGCTTGTTAGAACCATTTATAATGCCTTTAAAAATGTTAATTTTTGTTTTCAAAAATACTTATCCTCAAAATTTACATATATTTTTTCAAAAATTATGCGCAAACTCGGTTAATTGAAAATGTCTGCTTGTTTCGATTGATTTTCTTTATATTAATAGTGTTAGTTGGTTATTTATTGTTTAAAGATACTTTCCTTTTTTTTTTTAATACTGTACGATCTATACTCAAATATTTATACAATTTTCAATAAAAATAATTGAATTTAGTTAATAAGTGTAAATAGGTCAAAAAAATTTGAACTAAAGATATCAAAATTGAAACAAGACGTTTTATTTTGTATTTTATACAATACTAATGATATTTTATGTGGCGCTGTTAAATAATATACACACACACATACACACACACTGATATATATATATATATATATATATATATATATATATATATATATATATATATATATATATTATATATATATATATATATATATATATATATATATAAATATATATATTTTCATATATATATATATATATATATTATATATATATATATATATATATATATATATATATATTATTTTTAAAAACAACAAGATGTTTTTTATTATTGACATGTATCGTTAAAGTTATTCACATTTTTAGAAGATTATTTTACATTAAAAAAAAACTCTGAAATAAGTATTAAAAATAGAAGTCTTTACAGGGAAATTTAACGATCTCTAACCAATTAAATTAGTACAGCCAACAGCACTCTGGCCATTATAAAAACTAAAATATAGTTTCAGAGTTCTTCTTTCTGAGCATAAAGTTGATAGATATGGAACGTCATAAGTAATAAGCATTAAAAAAAAAAAACAACTGTAAGATCTTGCACAAAAATAGTTCAAAAAGGTAATAATAATACCAATGTTTATGCCAATAAAACATTAACATTAAATTTGTTCAATATTATATGTGAAGTTCCTCAAGGATCCATATTAGGACCTCTTGTTTTTCTAATTTATATTAATGATCTATACAAAGCCTCGGATTTAATAAAAATAATGTTTGTCGATGACAATAACTTATTAATGCCACACAAAAGCACTCCTACTCTATTTCATTACGTGAACATAGAGTTATATAAAATATATGACTGGTTTAAGACTAACATTGTTATATCTTAACATTGATAAAACTAAAAGAATTCTTTCTATCCTTGTATCAAAAAACATAAACTGCCAAGTAACATTACACAATTGTTAGTGACAGTTTAAAATTAAAGAAATAAAAGTAACCAACTTTCTAGGTGTTTGTATAGTTAAATATCTTACATGGAAAAATCAAATTAAAATCTTATCAAATTAAAAATTTCGGTAATTGTACTAAAGTATGTTTTAAATAAACATACTTTAGTACAATCATATTACTCATTTTTTCGATGAGTCATCTACCCTTCATTTTTTAGGAATAAATCTTACATCTGAACTATTTTGGAAACTATATTAAATCCGTTGCAAAAATAGTATGTGCTAAGATTGCATCTCTTTACTGAGCTCAACATTTTCTTATTACTGATTCTATTATTTATCTTTAAAAATCTTAAACCCTCCTTGTATCGAATACTGTTGCCATATCTAGAGTGGATCTTTTAATGACGCTTTTTCTTTTTAATACAAGGTGCAAAAAACACATTGTAAACATATTTTGACCATTACCACATTGACATGTTGCTTTTCATTCTCTTTTCTAAAAATATTATAGGGGACATTTCTTCTGCCATGTACTAAATTTCATTCTCGTGTTACTCACCATTCAATTAAGTCTTAATTTTTTTCTGTGACTGTTACTAAGTGCTTTAAAAACTCTTATTTGTTAAGTTTTTTTCCTTGATCATCAGTTCTTTGGAAGAATTACTGGAAGAGAAAAGATGAAGATTGTAGAACAAGATAACGATTGACAGACGACTTAAATTATTGCAAATTATATGAATCAGGAAAGCAAGATGAAGGACGCGAATTCCAAAGAACTGATGTTCGAGGAAAAAAACTAGACGAATAAGAGTTTTTGAAGCACTTAGGAACAGTAACAGAAAGAGAATGAGACTTAATTGAATGACGAGTAACACGAGAATAAATTATAGTAGATGGCACAAGAGACGCTAGCTATATAGAGCAGTGCCCATTATAGTATTTGTAGAAAAGAGAAAGAGAAGCAACATAATGACGATGTGACAGAGGTTGAAGGTTGGCTGCAAGAGCAGGTTTAACTTTGTTTACAATGCGTTTTTGCACTTTGTCTAAAAGAGAAAGGGCATCATTAGAAGATCCGCCCTAGATATGGCAACAGTATTCCATACAAGGCTGGATTTGAGATTTATAGAGATAGAGAATAGAATCCAGAGTAAAAAAGTGACAAGCTTTATAAAAAGAAGCAACTTTAGCAGATGCTAAATTTGCAACGGATTTAATATAAGGTTTCCAATAAAGATCTGAAGTAAGAGTTAATCCTAGAAGATGAAGGGTAGGAGACTCATCGAGTACATTACCGTTCATAAATATAGGAAGGTCTAAATTATTGCGATAACGATTGGCCGAAAAAAATTGAGTTTTATCTGAATTAAAGTTCACCAGCCACTGCAAGCCCCATGCTGTAGCAGAAGTGAGATTCTTTTTGAGCTCAAATGCCCCCTGCAAGCAATCAGAGAGAGTTTGCTTCTTATCGTAACAAAAATAAATGCTAGTATCATCAGCGAACAATGCCACCTTAGATGTGAGAATATCTGGAAGATCGTTAATGTATATTAAAAAGAGTATAGAGCCAAGGATTGAACCTTGGGGAACCCCTGAGGTTACAGAATAAGAAGAAGAGTGCAGTCCATCAAGGACAACTTTTATACTATGATTGGAAAGAAAAGATTCAATAATCCTAAAGATGTTTCCAGATACACCATAAGAAGAAATCTTATGGAGGAGACCAGCATGCCAAACTTTATCAAACGCTTTAGAAATGTCAATAGCAATAGCCTTAACCTCTCCACCTTTATCTAATGCACGATAAAACCTATCGGTTATTACTGATCGCAGATCAGCCGTAGAAAGAGAAGATCGAAATCCATACTGATAATCAGAAAGTAGGTTATGAGATTCGCGATGAGAGATTAAGTGTTTGTTAATTAAAGATTCAAAAACCTTGCTTATGATAGGAAGAAGACTAATAAGCCGGTTGATCCATTGAATAAACAGGTTGATCCATTGCCGAGTCAATTTTGTAATGTAGGCCTGTGTCCTGTTTGCTTTTTTAAATATTATTCATTATTTTTTCAATGCTTAACTTTGTTATTAAACTTTGTAGATGCTATAAAATTAAAAACGGTATACAAATCTAGAAATTGTATTTTTTTTCCTTTTCGTTATTTTAGTTGAATTTTCCATCATTTTTTTCAGGCAACCAAAGAATTAAAAAAAAAAACGAGCAAGCACTTGGTGTCGTTTGACTATGCTTTCAAGTATCTTTTGAAAAATAAAGACAATCACATAATTATTGAAAGCTTTGTTTCATCAGTTTTCAAGACTTGTGGCTATAGCAATATAAAAATAGTCTAGATGCTTGATGCAGGAAGCAATAAAGAACATTCTAAATCTAAAAGTAGTTTAGCTTTATTGTCGAAGACCAAAAGCATCGCTTTTATGTTGTCGAAATTGACAAAAGTTTTAAACAATCGTATATTCATAAAGCGCTGTTCAATACCTCTAGGTTATTCGTGGACAGTATTGCTGAAGGATCAGACTATACCAAAATTAGTAAGATATTTCATATCTCTCTCCTTTTTTTCCTAATTGGAATCGATACTGTATATCATGGCAAGTTGATTTTATTTGGTTTAAGTTCGGGGGAAAAACTAACGCCTTGCTATAATAATTTAAACCATTTGGAAGTAAGCGACGCCACCGCAATTTTTCCCGAATATTTAATTATATCAATACCAAAGTTTAACGACTGTATTGAGAAAGAACTCAATGAGTGGCTTTTTTTATAAAAAAAAGACCGTGTTCCACCAAATTGCACTTTAAATTGTGTAAAAATCATTGAGGAGAAGTTGAGCATCCTAAAAATACAAGAACAGGAACAAAATAAGTATTTGTCCTATAAAACTAAAATTATTGATAAAAAAGAGATTTTAAAATCTGCTACATTAAAGAGGAAGGTAAAGAGGATGGTGAAGAGAAAGGTAAAAAGGAAGGTATTTTAACAGTTGCAACAAACTTATTGAAACCTCGGTCAAACATTGACTTTATTTCAAGCATGACTGGTTTACCGAGAAGTCAAATTGAAAATTTGAATAAATAATATCGCTCAACTTGTTATTATGGTGTTCCAAGAAACAACATTTTTTAAAATAAATTCTACCATCCTCATGTCCAATTCTATATGATAAAAAAATATTGGTTTTAAAAGGTTTTTGTATTAAAAATGTTTTAAGAGGTCCCTTATGACCCTTGAACATACAAATATCTTGTATTATTTAAAACAAAGGTTTTTTTAAATATTATAATTTTGAGTTTCAAAAAATTGAAAAAATAATAGTTGTATTGAAAAAAGCAGGGTCCCAGTCGGCACATCTGGTATTGTAAATGCCCAGAGAATTGATCGCGTATTACATACCATAATTGATACCCAAAAAATACGCATTTAATTTACAATTTTAAACTCGAGTTTGTTACGAAAAATAAATTAAAAACACGTATATACATAGATATACTCTATATTTTAAAACGTTTTTAAAACCGTATAATGAAAAATTACAATTTGCGTGTAAAGCGCATGCGTTTATTGAAATCGCTAAAGAAAAAATTGATAAGTAGTATGATAAAGATAAAGATATAAAGTATATAATGATATAAAGTTTAAAATCTAAAATTAAAATCTAGTATATCTGTATTAAGTTCTGAAATGAAAAGGAATCGTAAAGTATACATGAAAAGTTACATGAAGAGATATCGTTCAGCTAAAGAATCCACATTATGTGAGAATGTATATATTCCCAGTACAACTGTTTGCACTGAAATGTCGTCAAACTCATTAGTTGATACATCTGAAGATATATTGCTACCGGAAAACAAAAGTCGCAATGATTTAGAAGAATTAAGTCTCTGTAATAGTGGATATGTATCAGAGGACAAAAATGATTGTCAATATGATGTATCAAGTATGGATGATTTTTCTAGTGATTTTGAATTCAGTGATAACAATTCTGAACCAAAACCAGTGTATTTAATTTGTGAAGAACTTGCAAATATTGCTGTAAAGCACAATTTAACAAGAGATGCTATAAACGATATTCTACAAATTCTAAGAGAGTCTGGGAAATTTGAAAAATCTGACATACCAAAAGATGCCAGAACATTAACTAGAACGCCACGTTCTATTGATGCATTAAGCAAGTGTAATGGCAGTTACATTTACCTAGGTTTGAAGAAAGGAATAGAGGATATATTTGCTAACAATACAGTTGAAGTGGACATTAATTTTATAACTGTTGATGTAAACATTGATGGACTCCCTATTCAGCGCTCCAGCAATTTGCAGTTGTGGCCAATTCTTTGTTCAGTTATCAATATAAAATCTTGTCCATTTCCAGTGGCTATATATAGTGGAAATGCAAAGCCATCAAATGTACATGATTTTTTTTATGATTTTGTTGCAGAAGTTAATAATCTAATAATTAATGGGTTAAAAGTTAATGAAAAGCAATATAAATTTAATTTGCGTTGTTTTATTTGTGATGCTCCAGCACGTGCATTTGTTAAATGTTGCTATGGTCACACATCAAAAAATGGGTGTGAAAAGTGCACTTCTGTGGCAGAGTATTACGATAAAAGAATTGTTTATACAAGCGATAACGCAAACTCGAGAACTGATGTCGAATTTAGGTTGAATGATTATCCATTACATAAGAAAGGGAACAGCCCATGCTTGCTTATAAATAACTTAAATATGATACATTCTTTTGTCATAGAACCTATGCATAATTTATTTCTAGGGGTGTGTCGTCGGTTTCTATTTTTTTTGAAGTTCAAATCAAAAATTCATATTAGCTTTGCTCAGCAACAACTGATTTCAAATCGAATGTTAGAAATAGCCCAGTCCACTCCTTCCGATTTTGCTAGACGTCCAAGAGGTCTTTCTGACCTAGAACGCTGGAAGGCAACAGAATTTCGTCAATTTACTTTATATACAGGAATTATTGTTTTAGAGAAAATTTTGGACAAGGAAGTTTATAGTTTGTTTGTTTCATTTGCTGTAGCTGTAAGGATTTTACATATAGAGAACAATAATGACAGAAATGAATTATTACCATTTGCTAAGCAACTTTTTGCCACTTTTATTCATAATTCACGTAAGATTTGTGGTAAATCTTTTGTAACTTTTAACGTTCATAATTTGCTTCATATTGTTGATGATGTCAAATATTATAATTGCTCCATAAATGATATATCTGCATTTAAATTTGAAAACTACTTGCAGTATTTAAAAAGAACAGCAAGAAATGAAAAATGTAATCCACTTGTATCAATAGCTAAACGATTTAAAGAGCGCTCTATTCTTTCCAACCCTTCAGGATATTTTATTAAAAGTGCTATTGGTAAAATTTCAAATTTTAAAAGGAATAAATATTTTTTAAGCAAAAATGGAATGTATTGTGAAGTAATGGAAAAACTACTTGAAGAAGGAGAACAAAAATATTTATGTAAAGTTATAAGCAAGCATCATTTGCAACCTCTTTTTGTGACCCCATTAAACAGTGCTGCATGGGGAATTATGAAATATTCAAAATTTAATAAAGCAAAATGGAAGTTGATAGTGCTAAAAAGAAGTGAGTTTTTACATAAACTTTACGTCATGAATAACGCTCTTGGAGAATTGGCATTCTTTCCTATGTTACATGAAGTCAATTAAATTTCATGATATGTTATTATAAATAGCTGTAAATGATATATATTTAATTTTATTTACTTATTTGTTGATTATTTATGTTTTATTTTTTTTAAATATATCTTTATTTTCA
Source organism: Hydra vulgaris (assembly GCF_022113875.1). Lineage (NCBI taxonomy): Eukaryota > Metazoa > Cnidaria > Hydrozoa > Anthoathecata > Hydridae > Hydra > Hydra vulgaris. Next base: position 38,895,661 of record NC_061156.1, read on the forward strand.
ATTCATTTCTTTTTAATTCCATTAAAGAAATTAAAAGTTATGTATATTAAAAAAATAATAGTTATAAAGAAAATTGTTTTATAAATGTTTTTTCAAATTTTTTATCTTGGTTTGTCCTTTTTTTTTACCTTGAAGTAACTATTCTAGATTGCTCTTGAAATCATTTGTGAAATTTCTTATTAATATCAAGAATTAGATTCTTATAAACATTTTAAATTATAATTGATATTTTGCAATATTAATGATCTAAATTTATTTGTTATTTAGAATTTGGAATTTGGATATAAAGTTTGGCATAAATTTGATTGTATTTATTGTTCTTTAGTTTCTATAGTTTAATAAATTCCATAGATATAATGCAATTGTAATTAACTATTTTAAACAATCCGTGCATATATGTAACTATTAATAAAGATAAATGGGATAACAAATAAATTAAATAATGAGATAAATAGATACTTATCAATTAATAATAATTTAAAACTAAAATGATGTAAATGTTTAAAAATAATATTTACTTAAAGAAAACAAAAAATACTCATTTAAAATTTTATTTTATGTTTAAATTTTTAATGCATAATTTAATAATAATTATGTCTGACTTTTTTAATTTTTGTCAATTTTCCCAGACTAATGGCTCATAGTAAATGCATGTTAATTAAAATGAGCCAGTCCTGAATTTTTTTTGTTTTTGTTTTAATACTTTTGCTATAGCAACAGAAAGTCAATATGTCTGACTTCCTTATTTTTGATTGGTATAAAAAGGGCATTTTATTCTATTTTTAATCTATTAGTAAAGACATCTGAAAATTTGTAAGTTTTTTTAAATTTATTGGATAATATATTTTTTAAACTCAGAACAATTTATATCCTATAATTCTTTTATTTGTTAATGTTTCTTTACATCTTTTATACTTATTTAATTAAATTAATGTTATTATTGATAAAAATGGAATTACTCAAATGAATTTATCAAATTTTTTTATAATTATCAAGCGAAGAAGAATGTTTCAGGCTGCATTGAGAAATCATAAATCAATTACTGTCCAGGTATCTGTAATTCCTAATTTATCATTTTTCAAAATGCTGGCATTATCAATCAATATATGGACATTTATCACTATTTGTTTCTTAGAAATTGTACTGTTTAGCTGTGTGGATTGAGAAGGAAACAGAAATAGAAGATGTTATTTCTTTTTGTTGGGTGGATGAAGCCAGTGAAGTTGTTAGATATCCATCAAAACTTGTTGATCCACTAAGGGTGATGATTGCAGAGTGTACACAGCCAAATCCTTCATGGTACTCATTTAAGCTTGTTAAAAGCGTATTAGTAGTAAGTTGTTTGTATATTTATTTCATGATTTTAATAAACTGATTGTATGTTAACATTTTATTTTTGTTTCTTTAATTTGTTGAAGGCTTAAAAAATGTTATTAGGTTTCATAAATCTGTTCTAGGTTGTTTTGATGAACTTGTCCAGCTTATGAAAGCTGGTATTTCAACTGAAGATGATTTGCCTCAAGATAATTCAGAAATCACAGGTTCTAAAAAAAAAAATCTTGCCCGACATTTTTTGTTGTTTATAATTAATGTTAAAAGAATTGTCTATTAAAAACCTTATTTATTTAAAACAAATATTGTATTAAATCTTACATTACATATTAAGGTCAGTATCAGGTAGGCATAAAATGTATCTGTTAGTATTTTTAAGCTTTATGATTATATTATATTCATATATATATTAAAGGTTGTGATACTTTGATCAATAGTTTTTGATAAAACTATTAAAACTTGAAATTAATTGTAATAATTAATTTAAAAGTGTAAAGAAAAAATAATATTATATGAAGTTAGTAACATTCTCTGTGTTTAACATTGTGAAATGCTAAACACATTAAATTACAATATTATTTTTTCTTTAAGTTATTATAAATTTATTATATATATAAAATTACTATAAATTTATTATATTTATCCAAATTTTAACATGAAAAGTAAACTGTTTAAATATGGTTAAAATTTTTATATATATTTTCATATATTTCAAGTATATAATTTTCCATGTTTCACTGATCAATCTCAGAGAGATATTGCAAAACACTTCTTTGTTGATTTCTGTCAAATTATTATTTTCCAATATACTGTGTTTTGGCATTTCAGGGTATTACTGACTATATTTTATCATGTTATTTTTCATATAGGTGATTTGTCTGATGTTAATGCAAAAATTCCGCTGATTTGTGGCATGGAGCAACAAAATGAAGGTTTTTTTTTTTTTTTTTTTTTGTTACTTTTTCTAAAGTATGTCTACATTACTTTTATAAAAATTATTTATGGAACATATATAATACATATTTACAGAACACGAAGAAGATGATGGAAGTCTGCTAGATTATCCGGTTTTTGGTTAGCATTTTATATATTATTATATTCTCAAATGCAGACATTCAAAAAATTTAACTGTTTTTTTATTTTGCAGAACTTAAAAGTGTGCAGAAAAGACCAATTAAAATGTCTTCGAATATTATTAAACCGAGTGTAAAGGCGAAAGACTTATCAGTTGTGGATTTCACTTCTATACCACATATTGCCAGTGAAAAAGTGTACAGCATTACTCAAGGTGGGTGTATATATATTTTAATTATTTTAACATTTGCCACTATGAATTACTCATAAGCAACCTTGTTTTAGATTATATTGGTTGATTGATATTGATTCAAATCACGATTAGGATAAAGTTCACGATAGGAACTTAGATTATATTGATAAACAGGGTGGTGCAAACACGAGTTGAATGGTTGGGAAATAGTTATTAAAAAAATAATATAATTTAATTAAATACTATATTAGGTCTCGTTTGTAAGCGTTCCTCCTGAATGCTTACAAACGAGGCTTAATATTTTTCTAAAAACTGTTTTTATAATTTTGTTAAGTAAATAAAGAACTATTCATAAACTAAAGCAATTTAATTTTAAGTGTTTGTTTATGGTGTTAAAAAGTGATTATTAAAAAAATTAAAATTGCGTCCAAATAAACTTTAGTTTGGTTCTAAAAACGTTCAAAATAAATAAACAGGGAGAGCTTTTGTTTTTTACAATCTAAATAAATAGTCTGAGCAAGACTAACCTCAGACTATTTATATTATAGTTGTTTTGATTTTAAGTTTTATTTATTTTAGATCTTTTGGTAAAAACTAAAACTTCAAGAAGGAGTTATCAAAAAGATGACAGTGCAGACGAAGAGACGATAAAACCTCTTTTTAAAAAAAAACGAAATGATACGGAAAACGAAATCATTGAAAATGATACGGAAGAAATAGCAACAACTTCTGGCAACCACTCTCAAATTGTTACAAAAACAATCAAAACCAATGCAAAAGTTGGTCGTCCAAAATCAGCAGCAAATGAGTGCTATCCACTCGGAAATGCTCAATTTCAGCATAAACTTTTTATGCATTTAAATGATCACAAAGAACGTTTAAAAAACATTGAAAAAAGTCAAAAAAGGATTTTAGAGTTCATATCAAATAAGGACAATGAAGATGGAAATAATGAGATTATCAAAGCTGAAACAATTGACCAGCTTAAAGAAATTAATTCAAAATTAATTATTGACGCCTTATATAAGAGTAAAATGAAGAAGGTATTAGAAGTCGTTGGTCTAACATGTAGCAATGCACGTCAACATATAAATGGTGCAATAAACACTGTAATGTCAGTTAACATTCAAACAAAAGTTAATGTTTTGTATGGAAACCATATTCCAAATAAAGAATACTGCGATCGCGTGTCTTTGCGCAGAGAACTACCAAACATTTTTCAAATTCTTGTTGATGTTGTCAGCAAAACATGGAGTGTGTCTGTTAAAGAATTGCAGAAATTTATGTCCGAATGGTTGAAGAATGCGCCGAAAAGAGCTTCAAAAGAAAGTTTCGCATGATATAGATACTTTGAGTTGCTGTATCTTCGTAATAGCATCAATAACTATTTTTAATTAGTTTTTAAACTTTATTTTTTTTTATAATTGTAAATTTATTTAATCCTGTTAATTTATACACATTTCACTAATTTATGGTTTTTAATTTCTATAACTATATAAGTTATTTTTGTTATAGTTCGAATAAAAATTCAAATATAGTGCATACTTTAAATATACATTTTTTTCATATAAATAGTGTATAATTAATAAAACATATTAATTAAAATTGATTGGAAGGAATTTTTAAATTCTGCCTTATAAATTTTTGCATTTTAAACTTTGTGATAACTGACAAAACATAATAATTAAAATTTGAATAAAAGAATTTAGTGTTAAGTTGAGTTTTGATTATAATAAACACTCAACTCAACTCTTAAATGCGTAAATAAATATTTACGCATTTACGCGATAAAATGGCTAACATATTACGCGATAAAATGGCTAACAAATATTCGCAAATAACACGTGTTTTTGAGTCTTAAACGCGCGTTTAATACCAGGAAAACATCATATTGAATATCCTCAGTTTACCTTAGTTTATACGAGTTTACAAGAGTTCTAAATGCGAGTTTGATACTCACTAAGCGTCGTATAGTATACTTGTTTTTATACGCATCTGCTGCGTATTTAAAATGCGTGTTTGACACGAGAAAATGGCTAACATACGCACTAAAACAATGCGCATATAAACAAGTTTCCAATGCGCATTTACAACTAAATGTGCCGACTGGGATGGTAGTATATATTTTTGAAAACGTTGTTGTTTGGGAAAATCTGGTGTACTTATATTATAACAAAATTTAATATATTATAACTATAACAAAAATAACTTATATAGTTATAGAAATTAAAAACCATAAATTAGTGAAATGTGTATAAATTAACAGGATTAAATAAATTTACAACTATAAAAAAAAATAAAGTTTAAAAACTAATTAAAAACAGTTATTGATGCTATTACGAAGATACAGCAACTCAAAGTATCTATATCATGCGAAACTTTCTTTTGAAGCTTTTTTCGGCACATTCTTCAACCATTCGGACATAAATTTCTGCAATTCTTTAACAGACACACTCCATGTTTTGCTGACAACATCAACAAGAATTTGAAAAATGTTTGGTAGTTCTCTGCGCAAAGACACGCGATCGCAGTATTCTTTATTTGGAATATGGTTTCCATACAAAACATTAACTTTTGTTTGAATGTTAACTGACATTACAGTGTTTATTGCACCATTTATATGTTGACGTGCATTGCTACATGTTAGACCAACGACTTCTAATACCTTCTTCATTTTACTCTTATATAAGGCGTCAATAATTAATTTTGAATTAATTTCTTTAAGCTGGTCAATTGTTTCAGCTTTGATAATCTCATTATTTCCATCTTCATTGTCCTTATTTGATATGAACTCTAAAATCCTTTTTTGACTTTTTTCAATGTTTTTTAAACGTTCTTTGTGATCATTTAAATGCATAAAAAGTTTATGCTGAAATTGAGCATTTCCGAGTGGATAGCACTCATTTGCTGCTGATTTTGGACGACCAACTTTTGCATTGGTTTTGATTGTTTTTGTAACAATTTGAGAGTGGTTGCCAGAAGTTGTTGCTATTTCTTCCGTATCATTTTCAATGATTTCGTTTTCCGTATCATTTCGTTTTTTTTTAAAAAGAGGTTTTATCGTCTCTTCGTCTGCACTGTCATCTTTTTGATAACTCCTTCTTGAAGTTTTAGTTTTTACCAAAAGATCTAAAATAAATAAAACTTAAAATCAAAACAACTATAATATAAATAGTCTGAGGTTAGTCTTGCTCAGACTATTTATTTAGATTGTAAAAAACAAAAGCTCTCCCTGTTTATTTATTTTGAACGTTTTTAGAACCAAACTAAAGTTTATTTGGACGCAATTTTAATTTTTTTAATAATCACTTTTTAACACCATAAACAAACACTTAAAATTAAATTGCTTTAGTTTATGAATAGTTCTTTATTTACTTAACAAAATTATAAAAACAGTTTTTAGAAAAATATTAAGCCTCGTTTGTAAGCATTCAGGAGGAACGCTTACAAACGAGACCTAATATAGTATTTAATTAAATTATATTATTTTTTTAATAACTATTTCCCAACCATTCAACTCGTGTTTGCACCACCCTGTTTATCAATATAATCTAAGTTCCTATCGTGAACTTTATCCTAATCGTGATTTGAATCAATATCAATCAACCAATATAATCTAAAACAAGGTTGCTTATGAGTAATTCATAGTGGCAAATGTTAAAATAATTAAAATATATATACACCCACCTTGAGTAATGCTGTACACTTTTTCACTGGCAATATGTGGTATAGAAGTGAAATCCACAACTGATAAGTCTTTCGCCTTTACACTCGGTTTAATAATATTCGAAGACATTTTAATTGGTCTTTTCTGCACACTTTTAAGTTCTGCAAAATAAAAAAACAGTTAAATTTTTTGAATGTCTGCATTTGAGAATATAATAATATATAAAATGCTAACCAAAAACCGGATAATCTAGCAGACTTCCATCATCTTCTTCGTGTTCTGTAAATATGTATTATATATGTTCCATAAATAATTTTTATAAAAGTAATGTAGACATACTTTAGAAAAAGTAACAAAAAAAAAAAAAAAAAAAACCTTCATTTTGTTGCTCCATGCCACAAATCAGCGGAATTTTTGCATTAACATCAGACAAATCACCTATATGAAAAATAACATGATAAAATATAGTCAGTAATACCCTGAAATGCCAAAACACAGTATATTGGAAAATAATAATTTGACAGAAATCAACAAAGAAGTGTTTTGCAATATCTCTCTGAGATTGATCAGTGAAACATGGAAAATTATATACTTGAAATATATGAAAATATATATAAAAATTTTAACCATATTTAAACAGTTTACTTTTCATGTTAAAATTTGGATAAATATAATAAATTTATAGTAATTTTATATATATAATAAATTTATAATAACTTAAAGAAAAAATAATATTGTAATTTAATGTGTTTAGCATTTCACAATGTTAAACACAGAGAATGTTACTAACTTCATATAATATTATTTTTTCTTTACACTTTTAAATTAATTATTACAATTAATTTCAAGTTTTAATAGTTTTATCAAAAACTATTGATCAAAGTATCACAACCTTTAATATATATATGAATATAATATAATCATAAAGCTTAAAAATACTAACAGATACATTTTATGCCTACCTGATACTGACCTTAATATGTAATGTAAGATTTAATACAATATTTGTTTTAAATAAATAAGGTTTTTAATAGACAATTCTTTTAACATTAATTATAAACAACAAAAAATGTCGGGCAAGATTTTTTTTTTTAGAACCTGTGATTTCTGAATTATCTTGAGGCAAATCATCTTCAGTTGAAATACCAGCTTTCATAAGCTGGACAAGTTCATCAAAACAACCTAGAACAGATTTATGAAACCTAATAACATTTTTTAAGCCTTCAACAAATTAAAGAAACAAAAATAAAATGTTAACATACAATCAGTTTATTAAAATCATGAAATAAATATACAAACAACTTACTACTAATACGCTTTTAACAAGCTTAAATGAGTACCATGAAGGATTTGGCTGTGTACACTCTGCAATCATCACCCTTAGTGGATCAACAAGTTTTGATGGATATCTAACAACTTCACTGGCTTCATCCACCCAACAAAAAGAAATAACATCTTCTATTTCTGTTTCCTTCTCAATCCACACAGCTAAACAGTACAATTTCTAAGAAACAAATAGTGATAAATGTCCATATATTGATTGATAATGCCAGCATTTTGAAAAATGATAAATTAGGAATTACAGATACCTGGACAGTAATTGATTTATGATTTCTCAATGCAGCCTGAAACATTCTTCTTCGCTTGATAATTATAAAAAAATTTGATAAATTCATTTGAGTAATTCCATTTTTATCAATAATAACATTAATTTAATTAAATAAGTATAAAAGATGTAAAGAAACATTAACAAATAAAAGAATTATAGGATATAAATTGTTCTGAGTTTAAAAAATATATTATCCAATAAATTTAAAAAAACTTATAATTTTTCAGATGTCTTTACTAATAGATTAAAAATAGAATAAAATGCCCTTTTTATACCAATCAAAAATAAGGAAGTCAGACATATTGACTTTCTGTTGCTATAGCAAAAGTATTAAAACAAAAACAAAAAAAATTCAGGACTGGCTCATTTTAATTAACATGCATTTACTATGAGCCATTAGTCTGGGAAAATTGACAAAAATTAAAAAAGTCAGACATAATTATTATTAAATTATGCATTAAAAATTTAAACATAAAATAAAATTTTAAATGAGTATTTTTTGTTTTCTTTAAGTAAATATTATTTTTAAACATTTACATCATTTTAGTTTTAAATTATTATTAATTGATAAGTATCTATTTATCTCATTATTTAATTTATTTGTTATCCCATTTATCTTTATTAATAGTTACATATATGCACGGATTGTTTAAAATAGTTAATTACAATTGCATTATATCTATGGAATTTATTAAACTATAGAAACTAAAGAACAATAAATACAATCAAATTTATGCCAAACTTTATATCCAAATTCCAAATTCTAAATAACAAATAAATTTAGATCATTAATATTGCAAAATATCAATTATAATTTAAAATGTTTATAAGAATCTAATTCTTGATATTAATAAGAAATTTCACAAATGATTTCAAGAGCAATCTAGAATAGTTACTTCAAGGTAAAAAAAAAGGACAAACCAAGATAAAAAATTTGAAAAAACATTTATAAAACAATTTTCTTTATAACTATTATTTTTTTAATATACATAACTTTTAATTTCTTTAATGGAATTAAAAAGAAATGAATTGAAAATAAAGATATATTTAAAAAAAATAAAACATAAATAATCAACAAATAAGTAAATAAAATTAAATATATATCATTTACAGCTATTTATAATAACATATCATGAAATTTAATTGACTTCATGTAACATAGGAAAGAATGCCAATTCTCCAAGAGCGTTATTCATGACGTAAAGTTTATGTAAAAACTCACTTCTTTTTAGCACTATCAACTTCCATTTTGCTTTATTAAATTTTGAATATTTCATAATTCCCCATGCAGCACTGTTTAATGGGGTCACAAAAAGAGGTTGCAAATGATGCTTGCTTATAACTTTACATAAATATTTTTGTTCTCCTTCTTCAAGTAGTTTTTCCATTACTTCACAATACATTCCATTTTTGCTTAAAAAATATTTATTCCTTTTAAAATTTGAAATTTTACCAATAGCACTTTTAATAAAATATCCTGAAGGGTTGGAAAGAATAGAGCGCTCTTTAAATCGTTTAGCTATTGATACAAGTGGATTACATTTTTCATTTCTTGCTGTTCTTTTTAAATACTGCAATTAGTTTTCAAATTTAAATGCAGATATATCATTTATGGAGCAATTATAATATTTGACATCATCAACAATATGAAGCAAATTATGAACGTTAAAAGTTACAAAAGATTTACCACAAATCTTACGTGAATTATGAATAAAAGTGGCAAAAAGTTGCTTAGCAAATGGTAATAATTCATTTCTGTCATTATTGTTCTCTATATGTAAAATCCTTACAGCTACAGCAAATGAAACAAACAAACTATAAACTTCCTAGTCCAAAATTTTCTCTAAAACAATAATTCCTGTATATAAAGTAAATTGACGAAATTCTGTTGCCTTCCAGCGTTCTAGGTCAGAAAGACCTCTT